>CM077095.1:153327788-153927788 GCA_039513925.1 Platanthera zijinensis | reverse complement strand
GAAAGAATGGAGACTCCCTAATCTCCTTCCTCAATCGGACAACTTAGATTTGCAACTGATTGTGTAATGAAAAAATTTGTCCCTTCCAGATCTGTAGATCAGGAATATCGGCAGAAAAAGCACAGGGGCCAATGATCCCGATGGAGGCGGCGGTTTCTTCCGATCGGCAGCGCTGGAAATCCCGAGCGATGACAGGGCTGAACTGCGAACCCAGCGACGACGGCTAGGGTAAACACGATCGGCTTCCCTTTTTTCGATCGAACAACACCGGCGGCGAGAGCGGACAGTTTCACGATCGCACGGGAGTAGAATAATCGAGGGCGGCGGCTCCTCCTTTGCGATCTTTTTCCCGATCGACGAAGGCAGCGACGGATCTGAGGCGGCGGGATCCTTCGCGATCGACGATGGCGTACAGCGACGGCGGGGAAAACTAGAGCGGCAACCGGTCGATTTCACCGATCCGAGAGGCGGTGATTACCTCCTTCTTTTCTGGCACAGAGACGGGAACTTCTTCTCCCTTTTCCCGATTGAGCAGAGCAGTAGCCGAGCGATTCCTATAGCAGCGACGGGGAAGTTCACGGGTAACGACTACAGGAGCGGCGGGCTAGGGCAAACGAAAAACCTTCGAGAATGTTAAGAGCGCTCGAAGCATCCGCGTGACCGTTAAGTTTGGAACCGGCCTACTCGGTTTCCCTAGCATGGGTATTTATAGGGAAACCCTAAATACCCAATCACAGGTTGTTGGACTCCTATCGGATCCTAACCGCAACCCGTTAAGCACCTATAACGTCTATTTCAACATACCTCAACAAATAAGTCCTCCAAAACATAGCCTAAATATCTAGGAACAAAATGATCTAAAACATATACAAATTATAACCATACAAGATTCAGTGAGCGAAAGTATAGTTTTCTCGCTAATATCCTTAACAAAAGAAACAAGATCTATCATATTCATGCATGTAATTTAAAAAAAGGTAGCTCGGTGCACAAAGCATCTCCGTGCAGCGAGGGTTCGGAGAAGGGCCCCTTCACAAGGGTAAAATTTGGGCAAACCTTACCTTGCATTTTTGCAAGAGGCTGCTTCCAGTACTCAAAACCCGTGATCACAATATAACACGACAACAGCTCAACCAGTACGCCAAGGCTCCCTTTCTATTCATGCATATAACTTGATCACATAAAAGAACGAAGAGAAAATACCCTGATGTGATCAAATCAAATCTAAATTCTAAACCCAAATTAAGGAGACCCTGAGGCCGACAACGTACTTTAGGAGGCGAGGTGATAGCTTTCTCAAACTGGATTAAGGCTCTGTTTGGCACAGCTTTTTGCTCCCGTGAGTCTGGCATAACAACTATAAGTTATGACAGCCAAAAAGGAAAAAAACTAGTTTTGAACATAAAACTAGTTTTGAGCATATAAGTTTCATATGCTAAAAAGAGCCTAAAGCATGTAGCTTCCTATAGTCTTTCCCCCTTCTTTCAAAAAACCAGCAAACCAAAAAGAAATAAAGAGGCTCGTGGGACAAATCTGAAAGCTGAAAATGGGAGTGGTAGAAAAGCAATGCACGCATTTCGCTTGCATTTCGGGCATATGCGGGCATGTGGAAACCGTCGGGATAGCAACCCGTGGGTTGCAGGTCTCTATGTTAGAGTTACTATAAATACTAATTTCAAATTCTAATGAGATATTATAGAATACTCTGAGCGACTGAGGCGCCCTAACAATTCCTACTACAGTTGGCCAGGTGAAGTCCTTCCAAAAAGAGATTAAAAATGTAGTAACGGACTGCTTTCACCTTGTCATGTTGGCAGGAAAGTCTCACCAGCTGAAGTATGGGGGAATTTGATGATCTTAAAAAGAATATGAAGTAGTGTTTTGGAATCAAGAGCTGTTTGCTGGTCTTTATGATGAGCTATATATTATATCTTATATTTGTGTTGTAGCTTAAAGGGGAGCCTTGGAGCACCGATTGATGTGTAGCAGTGTGGCTTTGAAGTCAAGGGTTTGAATTCTTGAAGCAGTCTATTGCAAAAATGCAATGTAAGATTTGCCTATATTTCACCTTTGAGGTGGAACCCTCGCTCGGCGGGGATGCCTTGTGCACCGGGCTGCCCTTTTTATATTTGTGTTGTAACTTTTATATAAAGACACGAGTATTTCACTGAGTTCTCGATCCAAAAAAAAAACTTGTAATCAACCAGCTTATGAATCAATGTAGTCCCTATTGATCTTGCCTTTCATGTTCCTCATTTCAGTTTTAATTTTTTATTTATTTATTTTCCTACAGTCAGAATGGAAGAAGGCAACAACAAAAAAAGGAGGAAAAGGTTGCAGTTTTCCTTCTCCTAGCTTGGCTGGCTGTTGCCTTCTTCTTCACAAACCAGGAAAGCCTCTAGAGGAAACTCTCTAGCCGGCGGTTAATTTCCAATAAAAGAGGGGAGATTGAGGCTGCGTTTGGCGCGGCTTATCGCGACTTATTTGCTCCGGTGAGGTTGAACAAAAATGTCATTGTCATATCAAAATCTTATGCTCCAAATTACTTGTTTTTTTTGTAACCGTAGTAACATTTGTCATACCAAACATACATTTTATGGCAATGACGTTTTTGTCCGATCTCACCGGAGCAAATAATCTGCGATGAGCGGCGCCAAACGCAGCCTGAGATTTGAGAGAGAAAACTGAGTTTCCCCAGCTTGTTCAACTTTGATGAATTGGGTAGGCATGGGCCTATCATATTTGGCTTTGAAGGGAGGAGCCAATTTTGGAGTTGCACAGTAGATTTTCAATCAATTCCAATTGAAAACTCCAAATCAAAAAATAATAGTATGAAATCCATAAATTTAATAGATTGAGGTATCAATTTATCATGCTAAAATTTGTGTCACGAGTGAGACCTAGTTCACCCCATGAAGTTATGAGATTATTTAACCCACCTACCATGAGTTTCGTACGTTCGCTCGATTAAAGTAACTCAAACTCGCTCAACCATGTGAATTAGTCTTAGGAGAGACAAAAAACACATGAACATAATCGATCATAACTAAGGCTCCGTTTGGGAGGACTTATTTTCACCGGTCAAGCGGCTACGACCGCATGAACCGGGTCTTAATTAAGGTCCGGTTCATGCAGCCGTAGCCGCTTGACCAGTGAAAATAAGTCCCCCCCCCCCCCCCAAAGGGAGCCTAAATCAACGATTAGGACATAATTGGTAGGGAGAATGAACAAATGTGCGAAGGCCGGAGTCACACCATCAGGAGTTTCGAGAATTCTTTGTGACAATTTCAAAGCCTAAAAATGGTGATTCTTCTATGTCTAAAAATGTTCAAGCTGATTGAGGTCTCTAGTTAAAAAAGAAAAACAATGATTGACATCTCTTTGTAGTAGCACTCTTGAACTAAAAAACTTGGAAGCACACCAACCTAGATTCTTTGCTCACCACCACAATTATTCCTTAGGGTCATTTATCACGACCTCCCCTCTAAGTTTGTTAAATTACAGGTTGCGCCCCTCTTATTTTTAAAATTACAAAAACCTCTCTCAAAGTTCACATTTTATAATATTAACCTCCCTTCAAGTTTACATTTCCTAACATTCATACCCCCTTCTCCCTTAAAATTTATTCTGAGAGGGTATTTTTATGCATGGATCTTATGAAATGTAAATTTAAAGGGTGTTTTTTGTAATTTCAAAGAGATGTAACATGTAATTACACTAATTTCCAAGAGTATTTTGATAATTATTCCTTAATATCTATTAGATTATCATGAATCCATGATTCTTGGGCCGCATCGGACATAACTTTCATCTCGACTTGTAGATATTGAATCAGAATTCCATTAAGCTTTCATGTCTACATTTTGGATCTAGTGATCTATTTTAGGATCCGTTTTGGGGGACTTATTTTCACCGATCGAGCGGTTACGACCGCATGAAGCGGACCTTAATAAGCTGTGAAAATAAGTCCTCCAAACGGAGCCTTAATGATTTTGTAAGAGCAACATTACTGTTAAATGAACACCCCCTTAAAACATTTCTTTTAATCATACACGTAATAAAATGTCACCTATATTTTATCGTATAAATCTCATGAGCATGAAAATAGAGAAATATAACAGTTGATAAAAATGCTGGAGAAAACGAAAATACAGGAGTACCATTGTAAACAAATAAATTTCACATCCACAAATATACACAAGCGGGTCCATAGCTCAGTGGTAGAGCAATTGACTGCAGATCAATAGGTCACCGGTTCGAATCCGGTTGGGCCCTTTTTTTTTTAATTATTTTTAAAATTCGTAATTTAATAATAAATAATATTGGTATTCGGCTATTCGCTCATTAAAATCTCCGCTGGGCCCTTTCATTTTACTAGTTTTTTTAATTAATACGTAATATTAGTATTCAATGGCTCCTTATAATCCTCAACATAGCTTAATTATTTTTAGTAAATTATGATGTGATAATAATAGGTGAGTGTTATCCGCACTACAGTTTTGATTATCCGCATTTTTTTTTCCCAATTTTTCGCGCCTTTTAGAAATACGTCTTGTACATGCATTTTTACGAAAAGTGTTCAACACCAAAGTTGTAGATCTCATCGAGATCTACAACTTTCGTGTTAAACACTTTTCCTGAAAATGCATGTACAAGACGTATTTCTAAAAGGCGCGAAATCTGGGTGTATTTTCAAAGTACGTCTTGTACATGCATTTTCAGGAAAAGTGTTCAGCACGAAAGTTGTAGATCTCGATGAGATCTACAACTTTGATGTTGAACACTTTTCCTGAAAATGCATGTACAAAACGTATTTTCAAAAGGCGTGAAAAATTAGGAAAAAAATATTTGCGAATAACCAAAACTGCAGTGCGGATAACAATCACCTAATAATAAAGTCAGCCAGAGGCCCGGAAATGTAACAAATCTCATCTAGGCTTCGTTTGGCATGCGGCGGTGATCATGAACTACAGTTCGTGAATGCTCGACCTCACCAAAGAAATGGCGATCGATGATCATACGGTTTAATATTACAAAGAATCATGCGTTGGAAGAGTCATTTTTTATTTATTTTTAGACATAGATAGAACCGAGAATCGAATCGAAGCAAATGGTTCGGATCTGATTCTATACATTAGGATCGTGGGTCGGTTCCGGATCGAAAAGTTTAGAACCGAACCTATATGTGTCGATTCTTGATTTTGATTGGAACCGAACCGATTCAAATTGCACCTCTAAAAGGCACTCCAAAATTTCAATTGCACCGCATTTTTTTAAAGGCACTGCAAACGAAACTTTATTAATTGCAATTACTGCACATATTCAACTAGGACAACATTATAGAATGATGCAACTATTAGTCCCATATGAGATAGCGACATCCATTTTTCAAACAATAAAAGATTGGGGAAATAAGAGATCCTTTTGGGGACTTCTAGTAACTTTTAATCAGCATGCACTCTTGCAGTAGAAATGCAATTCACAATTACAACTATCAACCAATGTTGTCACTTGTAACAACTGTCTCTTTGCCAACCCTGAATTTGTTTGGCACAATGTTAGCTCATGAGCTTGCCTTATGACTTATTAGATTTCCCTCTTTACTTTTCATGATCATTTGGCCGGCGCCTAGAGAGACTTAGAGATTGGAGATCTGCGGCGGTAGGTGAAAAAAGAAAAAAAATGAAACTAGGGGAAGGAGATTTACCAGCGAGAGCGGCGAACTTCAAGTTAGGGGAGAACCGGCGCCTGGAGAGAAGACCTTGAGGGCTGAAGGGGATGGAGTGGTGGCTGGATTGGAGATGTTGAGGGCTGGGGAGGGGTAGCGGTTGGAACGGCGAGCCGGAGAATATGCGGCGGGAGGGAGCGGCGCCTAAGGTTAGGACCGAATCAGTAGCGGCAGTGGAATGGAGAGGTGCGATTTACCGGGTGTCATTAGTTTTTTTTTTTTGGATTGAATTTATCCCATAAATTTAACATTATGCGGCGTCATTAGCCAAATCCGCGGTGCCTTTAACAATTCCCTAATATTTTACTAATCATTAATATTGTTTCTAAAATAAACAAATTTAGATCAATTTGTCAACATAATTTTTTTTAGTAAATTGTGATATGATAATAAATCTCAACTTGTATTACTTCCTCCAACAAAAATAAATATTTAGCGGGGTAATAGGAGATGGAGATAAACCAATATTTTTGAATGAGATGCAGTTTAAATCAGAATAGAAGGATATTCTGAAATCAGTAGTTCCAACTGAAGGATATTCAAACAGACAATATAACATTTGCATTTGTAAAAAAATGCATGGGCGAAAAAACACCGCAGGATATTATTGTGATTATTATCTAAATAGTATGTCGTCCCGCGGGTCATATTATCCTTCCTTTTACGCACCATCTTTGCTAGCAAGGCTCGTGGCTCATATTATCCTTCCTTTTACGCACCATCTTTGCTAGCAAGGCTCGTGGCGATCAAATCAAGGTGAACAATGGAGTCTAGCGCACCCCCTTAACATAGCACTTCTAATTGAGACTCTATTTGTTTGAGCGTCTCATATCCATTGCCTTTTTCAGAAAGCCAACGCACTTTTTTTGACCATTTTATCAGCCTCTGCTTGAAACCACCAATTACCCAAATCACAAGTTTATGCTTGATTCCGACCATGAGAAGAGTTTCATTCAAGAATATTATTTTATCTACGTCTCTAGGTCTGTTTGGCACGGTGGTGACGATCGTTAAAGCAGTGGTAATGAAACGCCGCCTGGCCTCACCTAATGAACGCGATCCATTTTATGTTCAAAAATGAATTTTTTCTTGAAGGTGGGGATAATAACCCTTGCCATGTAACACACATATTTCATGACGACGACATTCCGCTACAAACTCACTAGATCAAAACGCCGCGCCAAACGGATGACAGTTCATGACCACCGTGTTCACGACAGCCACCATTGTGCCAATCAGACACAAAATATAAAGATAATGATATTTAAGAGTAATTCTTGAGAAGAAAGAAAAGTGGATAAAATATCTAACAATATTCATTAGACATTTCTCCAGACAAATACAAGCCATTTACAAGCTTTTTCCATGATGACAGGATACTCATAATTACAATTGCAGGGAATCCCAAACTATTTCAAATAAAAAAAAAGATCTTGAAAGCCATCTGTAAACTGTACATCAGTTCTTCATTTCCAGCTCAAACTTTGCAAACTAAAAAATCACATAGGTCGGAGGAGAGCGAGAGAGAGGCTTGCGTAAATAATTGCCTCAACTAAAGCTTCCGCGTGTCTTGAGATCAAAGCTCGAGCTATTCCGCAGGCTCTTTGCCCCCGAGCTGGTGCTCTCACGGTGCATCATTGCCGCGAATTCGTTGTAATCTATCTGTCCATCCTGAAAAATATATCACGGAAAGCCAGCCGGTGTTATGGATAATCGGGCGAAGAAAGAAAACAGCGATCGCAGAACCACATAGGACGAGGATGAACGCGGTTCACCCCAAAGATTACGGCGACGCGCATGGTCGGTGGCAGAGGTTTTTACTACAACTAGTGGAACTCCGCACTAAAGGGGGTGGGCTTCAAACAGATTAAGATTCAAGACATCTCAACAGCATAAAATTTTAAAAAAAAACTGTGAACTTTGAAAATCTTGAGAAACTTAGTAACAATTAAATGACTCACATTATCTTCGTCTATTTCTCGAATCATTTCTTCGAGATGGGTATCTCCTACGCCGAACTCCTCACAAGCTTGTTGGAGCTCATCCAGGGTTATGTAGCCACTGCCGTCTTTGTCAAAATATTGAAATGCTGCAAACAAGTTATCCTCTCTCACAACCTTGCTCAGATGCATCGTCGCCGCTATGAACTCTCCATAACCGATGGTGCCACTGTTATCAATATCTACCTGAGATTGTTAATCACATTGGAGGAGAATCAGAAGGCAACATTTAGTGGCCTTAAATTGTTGACTATTGATAAGAAAAATCATTAGTGATGCTAGATCAAACAAAGTACAGCTTATTAAATAATTTAATGAGAGAGGGCTCTCTGTTACGAAGCAATCAACGAGCCCATGACGGTTAGAAAGACAAAAAAGAGAACGAAAGAAATTGCGGGAAATAAAGAATGTGGGTTTAAGTGAGTCGTAAGCAAGCGTTGCAATAGGGTTTTATTGCAAGATACTTCCTTTTATATACACTAGCCGAACTGGCACAAGATCCCATATGTTCAGTGTAAGGTTCCTAATGACATTGCTCCGACGGTCGCAGGTACTCTCCATACGAGGTGTTCGAGGACTAGAGTATTTTGAGCCAACGCGCAGGTTTCTCATCCGTACATGCTAGTCGATTTTTTTCGTTAAGTCGCCGTGCCTGGGGCACATGATATCTTGTATCACTCCAGTAGAAAGTGGAGTAGAGCTAGTTATCTTCCATTTTTTGAGACTTGATCCAAGATCTCTTCGAGGGAATCAGCTTTTACGAATATGGCGGGAGTATACCTCATGAATGTATCTCGTTAGTCATATGTAATGTAATGCAGGAGTTTTCCTTTTTGTTGCATCTTTAATCAGTCTGGCCCCCCTATCTTATGAGCCGTGTACGTGCTTTAAATAACACTGTTCCATTGAATGGAAACCCTTCATCAGTGCATCTTTTCAAACTCACGTCCTCATCTTCCTCCTCCCCTATCTGTCTTCTTCTTGTTACTTATTTGAAGATACTCTCTCCGGTCCCTAGCAAGGAAGAAGTTAAATGTGTCAGCTTACCTCTCACAAGTGGTATCAAAGCTAACAGCTCAAGCCATCAGCATATCAAGTGCAATAAATCTGTGTTGAATCTAAAGTTGATTCTTCCTTCGGTCTTCATCATATGGCCACCTCCTCTACAAGCCAAGCTTTTTTGTACACTCAAACTGGAATCCTCATATTTGAAGGCAAATCGTATAACTATTGGAGCAAGCAGACGAAGGTGTACTTCGCCTCACATGGTCTTTGGGATCTTATCCAAACTAAATACCCACGATCCTCTGAAAAAACTCAAGTCGATAAAGAAGAAAAGTCGAGTGCAAAAATAAAAAAAGGGATGCCAAATCAATCCTCTATATCCAACAAGGAGTCGGGAGGGCAATTCTTCCATTGATTATTGACGCAAAAAGAGCCAAAGAGGCCTGGGAGATATTGAAGACCGAGTACAGAGGAAGTGATAGGGTTATTTCTATCAGATTAAATCTTCCATGGCATGACTTCGGCACCCTCAACATGCAAGAGGGAGTCAATCCAAAGTTTCTTTTGAAAAACAACCACTTTAGTCAATCAGATCAGAACCTATGGTGATGATCTACCGGAAAAGCGTGTGGTCTCAAAGATTCTAAGCAGCTTAACAGCATGTTTTGAGCATGTTGTGGCAGTCATCGAAGAGGCAAAGGACATTACTAAATGACCACACTAGAACTAATGAGCTCCCTGCTTGGGTACGAAGAGAGAATGGAGAAAAAAAAAATATAGTTGTAAAAAGTGTTTCAAAGCAGATTGTCCATTGGATCTAGCAAGACGCCAGCTCCTAACTGGCAACAGAGCTATCATGGTAATGAAGAAAAAACTCATAATTCCTCCATGAACTGCTGTAAGTTGTGCATAAAAATACTCATCACGCCAAGGATTGTCTCTCGAGATGCAAGAAATGGAAGAGGCAGAATCATTTACAAAAAGACTGATGGTATCGTGATGGTAAGCCTAAAGATGAGGCTATCTTCACTACTAACTCACAGTCCTTGTTCTACTCATCCCTCACACCTCAGGAACGATGTACTGAAGTGTGGTTCCTTGACAGTGGTTGCTCCAACCACATGTCAAATAACAAGGATTCATTTGTGCAGTTAAATGAAGTCGAAAAATCTGAAGTAATAATGGGGGATGGAAATGTTGTAACAATACAAGGCAGAGGGACGGTGATTGCAAAACTAAAGAACAGTGCAACCAACTACATTCATAAAGTTCAATATGTCCCAGGTTTATCTCAGAATTTGCTCGGTGTGACGCAACTTCTAAGAAAGGGCTACAAACTCATCTTCGACAATGAAGAGTGCACCACTGCACCATCCTTGACAAGAGATCAGACAAATTAGTGGCTATTGTAAAGACGTTAAAAAACAAAATCTTTCCCTTATCCATGCCGCTAAGTCAACCAAACGTTCAACTTTAAGAAGACTCCAGCATCCATGTAAACACAACACAGAATTCTGAAACTTCAATGTTGTGGCAGGTCAGATGTAGGCATTTGAATTTCAAAGACTTGAGTAAATTGCAAGATATGGTGAGAGATGTGCAGGGCTCTTTGGGTACACAGTAATTCTGTGAAATCTGTGCACTAAACAAGATACACAGAACACTATTTCCTTAACAAGCCAAGTGGAGAGCTCCATCACCGCTTGAATTGATTCATGCCGACATCTAGTGACCGACATGCACACCAACTTGGTCTGGAAATTGCTACTATCTCTTACTTGTAGACGATTTCAGCCGAATGATGTGGATATTTTTCCTTGGGAGCAAATCTGATGCCTTTCATAAATTTACAGAATTTAAAAACCTGGTAGAGAATGAATCAGAACACAAGATAAAGTGCCTTAGAACAGATAGATGTGATGAGTTTCTGAGCACTGAGTTCACCTCCTTTTGTGATGCCAATGACATCAAACGACAACTCACCATGGCACAAAGCCCCCAAAAAAGTGGGGTGGTGGAAAGAAAAAACAGGGCGGTGGTTGAAATGGGATGAAGCCTTCTACAATAGAAGAGTTTGCCAAAAGTGTTTTGGGGTAAAGCTATGAACACTGCCATTCATATTCTCAACAGAGCTCCCACAAAAGCTCTTCTCAGCTCAACACCATATGAGTCGTGGTACCACAGGAAGCCTTCCATCCATCACTACAAAGATTTTGGGTTCATTGCTTATGCTCTAACCTCAAAAAACACAGATATAAACTGGACAAGAAGGGGAAGAAGTGTATAATGGTAGGCTATAGTCATGAGTCTAAAGGTTACAGACTTTTTAACCCTCTTACAAAAAGGCTCATCATCAGCAGAGACACTATATTTGATGAAGCAGAGAGCTGGGAGTGGGATGACACAGTGGATCAGAGTCAGTATCTTGCTGACCTATAGGATGCTGACAATTCACCACAAGAGGATGATGCCAATCAACCATCCAATCCAAGTAATCCAGACTCCCCCTCAATAGATCTCAGATATGACTCATCATATTCAAGAAAAACTCGATCTTTAGATGATATTTATGAATCCCGCAATGTCGCCCTCGTATGCAAAGAACCAAGCTAATATGCTAAAGCAGCTTCCCGGCCTGAATGGGTAGAAGCTATGCATGCAGAAATGAATATTATACATAAAAATGACACCTGGGATCTGTTATCAAAACCTGATCTTCACGATATCATAGGAGTAAAATGGATTTACAAAGTAAAGCTAAATGAGAAAGGGAGGTGCAAAAATACAAGGCAAGACTTGTTGCCAAGGGTACTCGCAAAAACCAGGAAGAGATTTTACTGAGACCTTTGCTCGAGTAGTCAGGAAGGAGTTAATTCGAATGCTACTCTCCTTTGGAGCTCAACAGAATCTACCAATCCATCAACTAGATGTGAAATCTGCTTTCTTGAACGGTGAAATAAGTGAAGAAGTGTATGTGTGGCAGTGTTACTCATAGGAGAAATTACTTGCAGTAGATGAAAGTACAAGATACAACCACGAGGTATACTCGTGCACTACTTCTGGAGGTTCCTCCAAGAACCCCTTCTCCAAAAGGAGACTCAAAACCCTAATAACCAAAAGATCCCCACAACACTCCCATACCACCTCCTTATATAGGGAGGGGGCTCACAACATTAAACATAAAATAAAACAAGACAAGATAAAATAAGTTACGCGCACAAGTGTGACAATACACCCCGCGAGAAAAACGGCCTTGCCCTCAAGGTCGGAGCGTCGTCCTCCAACTAGTAGTGATATGTCTGCGGGGGGCCAGACGTAGAGGTTCCCGGAGCGTCGTCCGAAGGTACGTCGATAATCGTAAGCGCGTCCAAGTCAGATGCGGTGAGCTCGTGTACGTCCTCCCCGATGAGGCACTGGAGCTCCTTCATAGTACAATCATGAGTAGGCGAGTAGGGTTGTCTGCAACGGTAACACAGACCCTTGTTTTGTTAGTCATTGTACTCTTGGTATGAGAGCTATGGTTGGAGCGTATTTGGGTATGAGAGGTGGTGTTAGTCTCCTCTTATAAAGGAGGTCGAGGGTTCTATCCCGGCGCTCAACAACCTACCGCGGAATATTCTCGTAGATAATTCGGAGCCTGACACGGAGATTTGGTTGGGGATGTTGTTGTCATTCGACTGCAGTCGGCCAGGACCAGAATTCGCAATGTGCTGCCCCGGCTTGGTTTTTAACAAAAGATGGTCATCTTTTGTTAGAGACCGGGCCGGGCCCAAGGCTCTGAATGATCTACGGGAATATTGGGTAATCCGGACCTGGCCGACTGCAGTCGAATGGAAACAACATCCTCAACCAAATCTCCGCGGAAGGCTCTGAATTATCTACGGGAATATTCCGCGGTAGGTTGTTGAGCGCCGGGATAGAACCCCCGACCTCCTTTAAAAGAGGGGACTAACACCACCTCTCATACCAAAGTGAGATTTGGTTGGGCATGTTGTTGTCATTCGACTGCAGTTGGTCAGGTCCGGATTACCCAATATTCTCATAGATCATTCGGAGCCTTGGGCCCGGCCTGGTTTCTAACAAAAGATGGTCATCCGCGGAGATTTGGTTGGGCCTTGTGCTGCACTCAGGTATGAGAGGTGGTGTTCATTCCCTCTTATAAAGGAGGTCGGGGGTTCTATCTCGGCGCTCAACAACCTACCGCGGAATATTCTCGTAGATAATTCGGAGCCTTCCGCGGAGATTTGGTTGGGGATGTTGTTGTCATTCGACTGCTAGTTGGAGGACGACGCTCTGACCTGATTTTTAGTAATTTATAAGCAATCTAAGTATTAAAAAAATATTTATTTGTGTAGGAAAAAAATAAGGTTAATACAGATAAAGCAAAAACACATAAGATTTTTCATACTACTTCCAGAATGGGTTATTCTGGATTAGAAAAAAGAATGGTATTAGTTCTCTACTTCTCTCTCATATTTTTTATTTTAAAAATTGGTTTTCTCAATAATTTAAATGATAATTTATTTTCATTTTATTGTCAAGGTTGAACAAGGTGCAGCTGCATCAATTTCACGCGTGAAGTTATGGAAAGCCGGTCATAAAAGAAAGACTGGTGAATATATTAATAAAGATGCAGCTGAGTT
Organism: Platanthera zijinensis; assembly: GCA_039513925.1. Classification (NCBI taxonomy): domain Eukaryota; kingdom Viridiplantae; phylum Streptophyta; class Magnoliopsida; order Asparagales; family Orchidaceae; genus Platanthera; species Platanthera zijinensis. The sequence goes on along the minus strand of CM077095.1, from coordinate 153,914,412 downwards.
GGCATCTAAAATTGTAAGTGTAAATATATCATTTCAACATTTGTAAATTATCAATAGTAATATTGTTTGTGAAGTATAATTTCTTATATGCAATTCTGCATTAATATTTATTATTTTTGCTTACGATGAATTGTCGAGTCAAGAGTCCCGGAGTGCTGAAATAGTGTCACAAGGAAGAGATGACATCTTTGTATCTATTTTAGGCAAAGAACATCCGGGCAGAGTTAGAGCTGGTGACAAGTTTTCCATCATTAAAAGTTTTTTCAAGAATGATAGGCAGAGCGAGAGAAGATCAGTAGCTCGTATTGAAGATATGAAAGCTATAGTCCAAGAAAGATTGAGTCAGCAACAAGAATTATGAAGCCAACAGCAATAAGAGCATCAAGTTTATATAAGCCAACAATAACAAAAGCATCAAGCCTATATAAGCCAACAACAACAAACGTATCAAACAAAAATGAGTAGTATGAAGAATCAAATTGAAGAACTTATGCGCATGTTTAGTGTTTGAACTGGAACAGTTATGTCCACAAGTGTTGCACTTGCACGTGAAACTTCTCAATACATATCTCAGGTATTATTATGTTTAATTATTTATACTTTTATGAAATGTTATGCTGTCTTTTTGTTGAGCAGGTAATAAATAATTTTTTTTTGTTATTTTTGGATTGTCAGACGGAGCTTGAATTCAGGTCATATGAACCTGAGACATCACATGAGCATTTACCTTCTTCAGTATTATAGTTATTATTTTTTATTTTTATGTAATTAATGAATTCAATATTGATGTCCAAAATACTAATTTTTTTTATTTTAACAGAATACAAATGAATTCATTGTTATGTTACCCAATTTTATAACTATGATGGAGAAAGAAAATAAAATAATATCTCTAGTATTAGATCCAACAGTATTTGAGACTATTGAATCAACAAGTGCATCTTTAAATCTTCAGAGTTGTACGATTTTCTAAATATGAAAAAAGTTAGAGTTAATATCATATTAACATGTACTGGGTGAGTACTGAGTATCAAATATTACAAAATTAACATTTTTATTAATATATAAATCGATTTTGAATTTACATATTTTTTTCAGCACATTGTTGATTTGTTGATTGCTTATAATTATTGCTATAATTTGATTTCGGAAAATTAATTTAAAACATGCATATCACATTTATGTTGGCTCGTTCGCATTCATTTCACAAATGTAAGTGGGGTTGCATTAGCATGTTAGCACATTTATTTTTCACATCGGGCCGTCCTACATCAGTTTGGTATCAGAGCCCCAGGTTATGGCTTACTTCAATATATGCGGGACTATATGTTATGCCACTCAATGTCTTATCACAGTGGTCATCACTACACTGATCCTCAATTTGAGGAACCACCATCCGTCTACGCTCGATGTCATAAAACCCCTTCAAGAAGATCCTCGCGTTACTATGATGATTATCCTCGATCACGGCACACCACTTCCAGAGATCGTGTTGGTCCACTAGCACATCTCATTATGTTAGAGACAATTAGTATGATGATTGTTGTTGTTCTTATCCCGACGCTCGAGTGGATCTTATTGATCCTTTGACACGACTTTATGAGGACAGAGTTGAGTATCATTCAGGTCATCATCGCTACACATCTCCTCTACTAGTGGTTAAAGGGCCATGAAGATATCAAATAAGTGTTGGAGTCTGTCCTTGCCAGAGTAGAGAGCTCGTCTCACATAGCTTTGGCAGTCTTATGATACATAGTCATCTGATAGGGTTCACTGACAATGGAGTTCCAGATACAAGATTGGACACAACCATCATCACGAATTGATTGCTATGTAGGCTCGACAAGAGTGGCACCACTGAGATGATAAAGGAGACCATTGGTCTTAAGAATACGGCACACCAGGTGCACCCACTCCACAAAGTTCTTGACGACGAGCGAGATAGTAGTAATAGTTAAATATTGTATTTATGTTTTATGTTTTTTCCCGTGTACCTATATATGCCCGTTTCCGGGCCAACCCTAAAAACCAACGATCTCATCCTATTCTACTTGGTATCAGAGGGAACGAGAGAAAGCCGCGCCGACTCGTTCTTCCTCGCCTCCGCCTCCGCGTTCTTCCTCACCTCCGCAGCGCGCGTCGCTCCGCCTCCGCCTCCGCAGCCAGCGTCGCAGCCAGCGCGCGTCGCAGCCAGCGCCTCCGCCTCCGCCTCCGCGCGCGTCGCCTCTGCTCCCGCGGTCCGCCAGCGCAGCCGCTCCGCCCCCCCCCCCCCCCAGCTCTCATCTCCGCTACCCTCAGCCTTCTGGCGTAAACAGCGGCTGGGGGTGGTGTTTTGTCTCTCATGGGGGATGCCGGGGGCGCCTCTCTTCCATCCTCGGGTGTGTTCCTCGGCTTTCAGATCTAGCCCACACTCGTAGGATGTCCTTCTCCTCTATTTGAGCTCCTTGTCCTCTACTATGGACGATCTTTCCTCTGCGTCTCATTCCGGTGCTCTTCCCGGTTCCACGGCCCTCCGACCCGATACTTTGCACAGTCCCTCGGGTGATCCTCCTCGGAGTCATGGCCAGTCTTTGAAGATTACTACTGTTGCCTTGGATGACACAAATTACCTGGAATGGTCTCGGGCGGCTCAACATGCGATCCGCAGCCACCAGTTATATGGCCTTATTGATGGTACTCTCGTTGAGCCATCTCGTACCGATCCCTCTTGGCGTAAATGAGATGCGGACAATTCGTTGGTCGTCTCGTGGCTTCTCCATTCCATGTCTCCTCAGGTGTACCGGAGTTATATGTTGTTGGACTCCGCTTACGACATTTGGACGCGAGCCCGTGATACTTACTCCCAGGCAGGTAGTTCGATGCAGATATATGAGCTCACTCGCCGTGTTCTGGAACTACGACAAGGAACTCAGCCTGTTGCTTCCTACTATTCTGAGTTTGAGCGCATTTATCAGGAGTTGGACTTCTTCAGCACCTTTACTGCAGCTTGTACACCTGATGCTGTGGCTCTTCAGAAGGATAAAGACCGGTTCCGTGTTCATGTCTTTCTTATGGGCCTTAACATGGAGTTTGATGCTGTTCGCCTACATGTTCTCCATCGTGAGCCTCTTCCCTCCCTTCGGGAGGCCTTCAGCATGCTCCTCAGTGATGAGAATCGTCGCCGCACTCTCAGCCCTTCGACTGACCACTCTGCGCTCGCTGGTTTCTCCCGCCGTTCCCCTCCTGTTTGCAGTCACTGTGGGAAAACGGGCCATATCAAAGATTCCTGCTTTCGCCTGCATCCGCACCTTGCACCTCCTGGTCGGGGTTCTGGTACTCGTGGTAGAGGTGGCTATCGTGGCGGTGGCCGATCTTCTGGTGACCGTCCTCAGTCTTCTGCTCACTCTACTGAGGTTCTGGGGGACACCACTGGTGGTTTGTCTGTTGCCGAGCTAGAGGCCTTCCGACACATGTTGCGCTCCCGCACTGACTCTGCTCCTGCTTCCTCTCACGCTGTTGTTGCCACTTCAGGCCTGTCTACTGCTCATGCCGTGTCTTCCACACCTTCCGAGTGGATTATCGACTCAGGTGCGACCGACCACATGACTGGCTCTGCCTCAGGTTTTACCTCATACTCCCCTCTTTCTGGTCGTGATAAGGTTATTGCTGCAAATGGCTCTCTCTCTGCCATTGCTGGTAAAGGGACGGTTCCATGTTCCCCTGACCTATCACTTTCCTCTGTTTTGCATGTCCCTTCTTTTCCTAGAAATTTACTCTCTATTAGTCACTTGACAACCTCTTTACACTGTTCTGTGACATTTTTTCCTGATGTTTGTGTTTTTCAGGATCTGGCTACGAAGCGGACACTTGGCAGTGGTAGGAATGTTGGCGGCCTGTATTTGCTGAACCAGTCTTCTCCCCGTGCCCTATCCTCCACCAGATCTCCGACGCTTGATGATCTTCGACGATGGCATCAGCGCCTTGGCCACCCGTCTCCTTTATATCTTACTAAATTGTTTCCTGTTTTTCATCAGTTATTTCAGTCTTTTTCATGTGATGCGTGTGAACAATCTAAACATGTTCGTCGTCGTTCTACTCATTTATCCGTTCCTAGTCTGTATCCATTTGATGTTATTCACTCTGATGTTTGGGGCCCATCCCGTGTTCTCTCTTTATCCGGCTATAAATGGTTTGTAACGTTTATTGATTGCTACTCCCGTACAACCTGGCTTTATATGCTTAACAAGAAAAGTGACGTCCTTTCTTGCTTCATAAAATTTCATAAAATGGTGATTCAACAATTCGGTGGGAAAATACGTGTGTTACGGAGTGATAATGGTGGAGAATACGATGATCGCGGTGTCTTTGGGGCCTATCTTGCGGACCATGGCATTATCCACCAAACTACATGTGTCCACACCTCTACTCAAAATGGGGTGGCCGAACGAAAAAATAGGCAGTTACTGGAGGTGGCTCGGTGTTTACTTCTTTCTATGCACCTTCCTAAATCCTACTGGGGGGATGCAGTTCTTACTGCCGCGCACCTCATTAACCGTCTTCCGTCTCGCGCTCTCTCCTTCGATACGCCCATCTCTTGTCTCGAAAAAAAACATATTGTCCATACATCTAACCTTCCTCCTCGTATCTTTGGCTCCTTGTGCTTTGTTCATGTCCATAGCCCGCATCGTGACAAACTTGATGCGCGGTCTATTCGGTGTGTTTTCGTGGGTTATTCCTCTACCACCAAAGGGTATCGATGTTATCACCCTCCCAACACGTCGGTACTATTGTACTGTGGATGTCACCTTTCGTGAGGGGGAGTCGTACTTTGACTCTCGCCAGGGGGAGATGACTAGCATTGATGCCGAGCTGATCGACTCCCCGCTTCCTATTGTTGCTTATCCTACCATTCCTCCACCTGCTCCTATTCCTCCACCTGCTCCTATTCCTCCTCCGGCCCCCGTCCCTCTCACCTCCACTCCTCCGATTCTACACACATACTCCCGTCGTCCTACGACCGTTGGGCAAGTACAAGCTGTCGATGCTCTACCAGTACCGGTGACTGTTTCTGACCCAGATTCTGAGGATGAACTCCATATTCCTCTTGCCCGTCTTATTGGTAAGAAAGGTAGTACTAAACATCCCATTGCCAACTACATTCATTATGATCACCTTTCTAAGGCACATCAAGCCTTTATTTCTTCACTTTCATCTATTGTTATCCCTAAGACATGGCAGGAGGCTGATCAGATACCTGAATGGAAAACGGCAATGGAAGAGGAACTGCGTGCCTTGGACAAGAATAAAACATGGAGGCTGGTGAGCCTTCCTCCAGGGAAGCGGACGGTCGGATCCCATTGGGTCTTCACAGTTAAACAAAATCAAGATGGTGTAGTGGAGCGGTACAAAGCTCGTTTGGTGGCACAGGGATATACCCAGGCTCAGGGTATTGACTACCAGGAGACTTTTGCTCCTGTTGCAAAAATGATCTCTATCCGCGTGCTTTTCTCTATTGTCGCAAGACGAGGATGGGAACTACTTCAGCTTGATATCAAGAATGCCTTTCTGAATGGTGATTTGGAGGAGGAGGTATACATGGATATTCCACCGGGCTCTGTTATCAAAGGGTCCAAGGGAAAGGTGTGTCGTGTTCTAAAATCCCTATACGGCTTGAAGCAGTCTCCGAGAGCTTGGTTTGGTCGTTTCTACAAGTTCATGCTTCAACTTGGATACACCCAAAGTCATGCTGACCACACTCTCTTTACTAAGAGAAAGGGTGACCAGGTTTCTATTCTCATTGTTTATGTGGACGACATCATCATTACTGGGGACTACTCGGAGGAGATTATTCACTTGAAGGAGCAACTGAGTAAAGAGTTTGAAGTTAAAGACCTAGGAAAGCTGATATATTTCTTGGGAATTGAAGTGGCGAGGTCTCAACAAGGGATTTTCATCTCCCAAAGAAAGTATACTTTGGATCTTCTTGAAGAGACTGGGATGCTTGGGTGTGCTCCCGTGGACACACCTATTGAGGCTAATCACAAAATTGATGCAGATACTAGTGGAGAAAAGGTGGATGCCACAAAATACCAACGTCTGGTTGGACGTCTCATATACTTATCCCATACTCGCCCTGACATTACTTATGCTGTGGGAGTCCTAAGTAGGTATATGCACTCTCCTTCTGTTCGTCATCAGCAGGCGGTCTTTAGAGTGCTCCGGTATCTCAAAAAGGCACCAGGTCGTGGGATCCTTTTCAAGAATGGCAAATCTTTAGAAGTTGAAGTGTTCACTGATGCGGATTGGGCTGGTAGCCTAGACGATAGAAAATCTACCACAGGGTACTGCACCTTTGTGGGAGGCAACCTCGTTTCGTGGAGGAGCAAGAAACAGAATGTGGTGGCTCGATCAAGTGCAGAGGCTGAGTATAGGGCAATGGCACAAGGTGTTTGTGAGGGGTTGTGGTTGAGGACCCTCCTTCTGGATATTGGCCTTCAGCCGAACAATCCTATTATGATCTATTGTGACAACAAAGCGGCCATCAGTATTGCGCACAATCCAGTGCAACATGATAGAACCAAACATGTGGAGGTTGACAGACATTTCATCAAGGATCACCTTAACAAAAGGAACATTTGCACCCCTTTTGTGAACTCATTTGATCAACTTGCGGATGTCTTCACCAAGGGTTTATGCAGCGACACCTTCAATGACAACACAAACAAGTTGGGAATGATCAATATATATTCCCAACTTGAGGGGGAGAGTTAAATATTGTATTTATGTTTTATGTTTTTTCCCGTGTACCTATATATGCCCGTTTCCGGGCCAACCCTATAAACTAACGATCTCATCCTATTTTACTGAGCGAGATAGTAGTAATTTGTAGTTCATCCCGAGCATCAGGGATAGGAGTCGGAGCCAGAGCAGGAAGAGTCGAGAAAGCAGGAGCAGCATTCGTTCCCATCGTCCCAAGAGATTGTGACCGGCAGCAGAAGGAGGTGTGGTCATAAGAAAAGTGGTCGCTCAAGCCAGAGGCAGGGGACCTGGAGAAACAAAAACCAAGAAGGGTGGCACACACAGAGATCAGTGGGCATCCAGTGCGAACAAGTGTCCGGGCAAACAGCAAGGAGGAGAACTCGGGCGGTCACACAACAAAACCGGCGGGCATCCAGAGCGTATGAGAAGAGTCATGCACGGATAGAGGTCAGCGCGAACACCGGGAAGCGGTTAGAACCGGGCGCGAACAGAGGCGAACACGGACAAATAGACAATTGGGCGAACACCGAGAAGCGGTTAGCAAGAGGAGACCATGAGAAGAGGCTGCGCGCACTAGGAACACCGAGAAGCGATCGAAAAGAGGAGGCCGCGAGAGGAGACTTCATGCGGTCAAAAAGAAGAGCTTGTGCGGGAAGGGTTGAAGAGGTCTATAAAGCCGGGAAGAGGACAGGAAGAAGACTTAGGAAGAGAGGCAGGCACCGCGGATGGTCACAAGCGAGAGAGACCGCGCTAGCGGGAAGGGTGGATGCATGCAGGCACCGGCGATCACAGGTCGCAAACACGGTGCTCTGATACCATGTTACAAATAAAATGCTCTTCTCCTTATTCCAAAAGCATGCACAATACACTCCTTATATAGAGGTAAAGAGGAGTAGAGGGAGAGTAGAAGATATGAGACTAAATGATCCTAAAAGATGAATGGGCTCAATGGGCCATAATACATATATGGGCAAGATACAATAAAAATAAGAAAGTATCTTTAGGAAACTTCAACAATTATAATACTTTTTTGCCTTCAATTTGAAATATTCTCGCAATTTCATTTTTTTTATCTCAAGTCTGTGGAGCATTAGATCATATTCATAAGATGTTCGCTTATTAGCTCTTATGCGTGCCTGCGAACCTAAATCGAATATTGCATGTTATTATTCGTGAAATCTTGTTTGCACCACACAATTTAAAATGCTCTCAAAATTATTATTCAAAATCAATTTCTAGATTCCGGATTACAACAATAGATTTGTTGGTAAGCACATTTATCTCTCATATACTAGGCTTGATATTGGATTTGTTTTTAAAGTGGTAAGTCAATTCATGAACATCCCCACCCAAGAGCATATGAATTGTATGTACTGCATCTTGAGGTACTTAAAGAGAGTTTTGAAAAATGTCCATAGACTCTGTACTTCTAAAAAATAAATGCAAAGTGCGCTGGCACTACAACTACCTGAAGATTAACTCTAGATATTGTTCGTAAGCACAGGGAATCTTGGTCACTTGATGTAGTAAAAAGTATATTATTGTTTCCAGGAGTAGCACAGAATCTGATTTGAGGTTCATGGCACCTAAAATTTATGAGAGAATGTGTTACACCGGCAAAGGAACAGAATCCAAGTAGTCCGAGAGCTTGGCTGGTTTACAACTAGGAGGCACACAAACCAAGCTCAAACTGGGAGAAACAGTGATCGGGCATGTGAAAGCTAGGCATTATCAGAAGTAAACTAAAGCTAGGTAGTTTCTTTTGGGGTTTAGGTTGTTTCTAAAGAAGGCAGCATCAAAAAAGTACATTGGTAGTTTATTGTTGAGACCGGGCTGTCTGGCGAGTTGAGATAGGGCGGTCTGGCGAGTTGAGACCGGGCGGTCTGGCGAGTTGAGACCGGGCGGTTTGGCAGTCTCGTGGCTTATCCCAGCGGTTTGGTAGCCGGGTTGGAGACCGGGCAGTCTGGCGGTCTGGAGGCTCCTCCCAGTAGCTTGGTGCCGAGATGTTGCTAGCTGGTGTCTGGCGGTCTGAGCGATCTGGCAGCTTGTCTATGGCGGCTTGGAGATATTAGACGCTTGTCCTCCACATTGTAGTGGCCGTGCGGTTAGGCTAACCGCGCGGCTTGTGCGGCTTGTATAGTTTTGTGTTCATGTAATTATTAGTCTCACATTGCTTATTTGTAATCTCTCTTCTCTCCTCCATTCTATAAAAAGGTCATACCTTTGTAATAGATACCTTTTTGGATAATAAAAATTTTGTTACTCCAATTTTTCGGTCTCTTGTTTTCTGTTCGCACATGGTATCAGAGGACTCGATCTTTTCCTCCTGATTTTTTGAGCCCTCTCTGTCTGCGCGACCTGTCCGCGCGACCTGTCCGCGCGGCTTGTTCCTCTTCTCGCGACCTGTTCTCGCGACCTGTTTCTTCCCTTGTCGCGCCCTGTTCGCGCAGTTTCTTTCTTCCCATGTGTGAGCGACCTCTCTGCCCCTCCTTTCTAGCCGATCCTGCTCTTTAGTCGCCGCAACCTGTTCCTAAGTCGACGCGACCTGTTCTCCTTGGCGCGGCCTCCTTTTCTAGCCGCTCCTGCTAGTTAGTCGCCGCGACCTCTTCTTTAGTCGCCGCGACTTGTTCTTTTCTCTGCTCTCTTCTATGACAACCTTCGATATCTCTACCTCCACTACTCCCGTTGTCGCTCCTCCTCCTACTCCTCCTACTCCTTCGGGTAACCTTGGCACCGTTTCCAAACTCGTCGGTCCCAACTACCCGGATTGGAGTGTCTCCTTCACCTTCTTTCTCCGCTCTCAACACAAACGCCATCATCTCACCGATGACCCTCCTCCGCAAGATTCCTCTCTTTTTGATGATTGGGATGTCAGTGATGCCCTTGTCCGCACATGGCTGGCTAACAGTCTTTCTGATGAATGCCTACCCGTCATCCGTCATGATGAGACGGTCAAGGTTGCATGTCTTCATATTGCCGCTCTCTACTCCAAGGGAGCTTAGACGTCTCGCATCGATACTTTGTATGCGGACCTCTTTGCCCGTCCCTCCATGTCTCATGTTGCTGCATACCAACAAGTTCAGGCTCTCAGAGCCGAAATTATCCAGAATCGCCCCTTCTCTGCAGATCTAGCCGAGCAACACAAACACTTCCAGGAGCTTCTGGTTGTGTGTTATCTTCTACGCCTGTTTGAGTCCTATGATATGATCCGTCAACAGATCCTTGGCGAGGCAGAGTCTCCCCCCTTAGATGTCACTGCTACCCGCATATCTGCGGTTACCTCTCTGCTACAACGTCCCCTGTTATCCTCCCCTCCTCAACCGGACAACTATGCTCACTACACTCAGCGGACTGGATCTGGTGATCGCAGCCATCAATCAGGCGAACGCGGTGCTGCCCGCTTTCTCTGCTCTAACTGTGGTCGCACCAGCCATACGGTTGATCGCTGCTGGAAGAAACATTCTCATCTTCGATCAACGGGTGACGCTTCAACCTCCTCTTCGAAGCAGTCCGCTTTGGTGGTCACGTCTTCAGGTAGTGCTTATGTCGCTACTCAAGGTAAATGGCTGATCGACTCTGGTGCTACCAATCACATGACTGGCAATCCTCAATGTTTTTCTCTCCTAGAAAAGTATGATCGGTTGCCCCCTGTCTTTATTGTGGATGGCTCTCCCTCACCGGTCAATGGGACGGGAGTGGTTCAAGTCACTTCATCTCTTCGCTTGGAAGATACCCTCTACGTGCCCACGTTCCCTTGCAATTTACTATCTATTACTTCTCTGTGCAAGCAACTACAGTGTTCTGTCACATTCACTCCTACTTCTTGTTCTTTTCAGGATCCGGGCTCCCAACGGACGATTGCTACTGGAACTGAGAACGCCGGCCTCTACTTCCTCAACAACGTTTCCGCATTTTCCACCCTCTCCTCTACTGATCTTCTCCAGTGGAATCTTCGTCTTGCTCACGCTCCTCCACGACTTCTTCGTCAGCTTATGCCTCACCTTCCTCCGCAGAGTCCTCCCCTCAACTGTGACGCATGTCAGCTTGGCAAGCATAACCGCTTCTCCTTCTCACCTAAGCAAGGTCGTGGATCTTCCCGACCGTTTGATCTGGTTCACTCCGATATCTGGGGACCCGCTTCTACCCTCACTATAGGTCGGGGTAGTTCATATTTTGTAACTTTTATTGACAATTTCTCCCGTTGTACTTGGGTGTATCTCTTACGAGATCGCTCTGAATTATTTCATGTATGGACATCTTTTTATTATATGATTAAGAATCAATTTGATGTCTCTGTTAAAATCTTTCGCTCTGATAATGCAAAAGAATATCTTAGTCATGAGTTTTCCTCTTTCTGTATGAAACATGGTATTGTTCATCAAACTAGCTGTGTCTATACCTCACAGAAAAATGGCGTGGTTGAACGCAAAAACCGTCACCTCCTTGATGTCGCGCGCACTCTGCTGACTCAAATGCAGGTTCCTCGCTCCTATTGGGGTTATGTTGTTCTCATCTCCTTCTATCTTATCAATCGCATTCCCTCCACCATTCTCCACGGCAAAATGCCCTTCTCCATTCTCTATCCAGGGAAGGATCCGTTTCCTCTCCCTCTATGTATCTTTGGGTGCATAGCCTTTGTGCACTCTCCCTCAGTCACCCGTGACAAACTCTCACCACGGGCCACCAAGTGTTTCCTTTTGGGATACTCTACCACTCAGAAAGGCTATTGTTGTTTTGACCTGGTTGCCCGCAAGCAGTTTGTCTCTGCGGACGTCACCTTCTTTGAAAATGCATCCTACTTCTCTCCCGACTCCTCTTCCTCTCCTGATATTCCTACTTCTCCTACCACCCCTTCCGTTCCCTCTACACCTACCAAGATTCCGCCACCTCCTCCCTCTCCACCATCTCCTCCACTGTGTCCACCTACCGAGCTATCTCCCTCTTCTCCGCGGTCGTCTCTCTCTACTCCCGGGCTAGCTCTCTCCGCCACGGATGCCCCGAAAACTGAGGAACACGCCGACCTGGATATTCCCATTGCTCTTCGCAAAGGGGTGCGGACGTGTACTCAATACCCGCTAGCTGCTGTTGTTTCATATGATCGTATAACTCCTTCTTGCAGGACGTTTTCCTTGGCTATCTCTGTCACTGCCACTCCCCGCACCTACCAGGAAGCTCTTACTATTCATCATTGGAAGACCATCATGGATGAGGAAATTGCTACCCTCACTGAAATGAGTACATGGACCCTTGTTCCTCCCCCTTTGGGCACTGATGTGGTTGGTTGTCGATGGGTATTCGTCGTGAAGTTTTGTCCAGACGGCAGCGTGGATCGATACAAGGCCCGCTTGGTCGCCAAAGGCTTCACTCAGACTTATGGGATTGATATTTTGACACCTTCTCTCTCGTTGCTCGTCTCAGCACCATTCGGGTTCTTCTCTCTGTGGCTGTCAATAGGGATTGACCCATTCCCAGCTGGATGTCAAGAATGTCTTCCTCTATGGTGATCTTCAGGAGAATGTATACATGGAGCAACCTCCTGGGTATGTTGCTCAGGGGGAGACACGAGTATGCCATCTGAAGAAGGTCATCTATGGCCTAAAGCAAAGCCCTCGGGTTTGGTTTGAAAAGTTCAGCGGCATTGTTGCGGCTATTGGTTTTGCAAGAAGTTCAGTCGATCACTCCTTATTCATTCGCAAAACCTCCTCTGGTATGGTGGTTCTTGCTGTATATGTGGATTATATTTTTCTAACTGGCGATGACCAGGCTGGGGTAGCTTTGACAAAGAAACACCTCCGGCAACACCTGGTCACTAAGAATATGGGCTCCCACATACTTTCTGAGGATTGAAATCTCTCGGAATCCCAACTCTTTAGTTCTCTCCCAATGGAAGTATGCTCTTGATTTGCTAAAAGAGGCAGGGTTGACTGGTGCTAAACCTGTAAACTATTTCATGGCTATTGGGGAAGACAAAACTTGGACAGATGAATCGCCTTCTCTATCTGATACTACGAGGTACCGGCATCTGGTGGGCAAACTCATTTATTTCACTGTGACCAGACCTGACATCTCTTATATTGTAGGCAAGGTTAGCCAATTCATGCAAGCTCCTAGGGAGTGCCATCTAAAGTCTGTCATGAGAATATTGGAGTATGTTAAAGCAGCTCCAGGGAAAGGATTGCTTTTTCAGAAGAATGGTCACTTGAGGGTTGAACCGTACTCAGATTCGAGCTATGCTGATGATAAAGGAGACCGCAAGTCAACATCGGGTTTTTGCACATTTGTTGGAGGAAATCTTGTGAGCTGGAAGAGCAAGAAACAGTCTGTTGTCTCCAGGTCTAGTGCAGAAGCGGAATATCGTAGTATGGCATCGACCACATGTGAGTTAAAGTGGTTACGGGCTCTCATGCTTGACCTAGGAGAGGTCTACAACTATCCTCTTCCTATGTTCTTCGACAACAAGGCAGCTATATACATTTCCAAAAATCCGGTCTTTCATGAGAGAACAAAACACATAGAGGTCGACTGTCACTTTATTCGAGAAGAGATTTTGAAGAAACAGATTTGTACTCTGTTCGTCACTTCTGATAACGAGTTGGCAGATGTCTTCACCAAGCCGGTGTCCGCTTCCTTGTTTCACATTTGCGACAAGCTGGGCATGATTGATATCTATGCTCCAGCTTGAGGGGGAGTGTTGAGACCGGGCGGTCTGGCGAGTTGAGACCGGGCGGTCTGGCGGTATGGCAGTCTGGCGGCTTGTCCCAGCGGTTTGGTAGTCGGGTTGGAGGCCGGGCGGTCTGACGGTTTGTATGGCGGTCTGGAGGCTCCTCCCAGCAGCTTGGTGCCGAGATGTTGCTGGTTGGTGTCTGGCGGTCTGAGCGATCTGGCAGCTTGTCTATGACGGCTTGGAGATATTGGCCGCTTGTCCTCCACATTGTAGTGGCCGTGCGGTTAGGCTAACTGTGTGGCTTATGTGGCTTGTATAGTTTTGTGTTCATGTAATTATTAGTCTCACATTGCTTATTTGTAATCGCTCTTCTCTCCTCCATTCTATAAAAGGGATGTCATACCTTTGTAATAGATACTTTTTTGGATAATAAAAATTTTGTTACTCCAATTTTTCGATCTCTTGTTTTTTGTTCGCACATTTATTTTGCTTGTTGTTTAGTAGATCTTATTCAGGTCTGGTTCTGTTGTAGGTGTATTAGAATGTGGTTGAAGCATCTAATTCTTGATCTACAGGTTAATGTATAAGATTTAATCATCATTTTGTATGATAATCAAGCTACTATATGCATATCGTACTAAACATGTGAAGATAGATCATGACTTCATCAAAAAAGACGGAAGACAAAGCTATTTCTATATTTATATACTCTTACTACTCAGTAGGCAGTTATGACCAAGGATCTTCTGAAGGTTAAGTTCAAAGAAATAAGATCCAAGCTAGGCTTAATCAACAATTGAAGCGAATCTTGGGGGACTGCTGAAAACTTTTTCTTTGGTGGTATTCTCCCAATGGGTGAGGATATCTTGTGCTCCTCTACTTATTCATGTCATGTCATGACCAGCACTATATTAGGATTTCCTGAATAGCTGAATCCGCCGTCCTCTGCAATATCCTAGAGCTGCAAGCTACCTTCCTAATTTTCATTGTAGCAAATTGTTGAAAGCCACAGGTTACTTTCGTTGCCGCAATCTTATTTTCTCCATATTCAAGAGCTTCAGGAGGGTTGCCCCTCCTTCCATCCTCTCTCCAAGTCCAAAAGCTTCTTCGCATATAATTAAAAAGATTAATATTACAGATGGCTTCTCTTTCAGTTTGAAGAAACTGTCCTCCATCCTCTAAATATCTATCCTATAATCTTCAGCTTGCAATATTTCCCTCCAATTTCTCATTCAAGATTCATTTGAAGGAGATTTCTGTTTTCCATGATCAAAACTCTTAATTTATATCGATGAGATTAAAGAAAAGAATTATGGAGAGATAGTATGTTGGCACTTATATTAAACCTAGCATCGCACTTTTACCATCTTCTGCAGAAATAACAAGAAAATACATAAGAGCTAAAAATCATGCACCATAAAGCAGCTTAGAAAATGAAACTTACAGCCTTCATTAGAGCTAAAATTTCAGATTCTTTGAGATCAGCACCAACTCTTTCTAGACCAGACTTGAGTTCCTCAAAAGTAATTTGACCACTATTGTCTGTGTCTATCATCTTGAACATTTCCTTCAGACCAGCAAGTTCTTCTTCAGACAATCTCTCAGCAATAACCTACAAAATTTTCAGTTTTCATGTTAAGACCGCATGTGCACAGGAAATAAAATTGAGGTAAAGTTAAATAATTTCATGCATTTTTTGTACTACTGTGGTATTTAAAGAAAGTAACTCCGGGTACAGAGAAAGAAGAATGAAAAGATAATGGATATTCTCTTATCCAAATAAGCATTAAGCACATTCTGATTAGCAAATCGATGAAAACAAGAATAATAAAAGTAGTATGGTTTTCCACCGGACTCTGTTGTTCTACAAAAGGGATTTTTTAACATGATCAGAAAAGCTGTTACGGGTCCACGTGTCGCGGGCACATTCACTCAAGTAGACCCCCCCTCGTCATAATTTATGGAGCGCACACATGGAAGTCGTTGTGGTTGTGGGCGCATTGGCGGCTTCCATATGCGCTCTCCATAAGTTATGATGAGGGGGGTCCACTTGAGTGAATGTGTCCGCGATCATGGCGGCTTCCATATGCGTGCTCCTTAAATTATGACGAGCGGGTCCACTTGAGTGAATGCGCCCATGACCACGGCGACTTTCATATGCGCGCTCCATAAATTATGATGAGGGGGTTCACATGAGTGAATGTGCCCGCGACACGTGGACCCGTAACAAAAGTTGTATATTATATACAAAATAACGATATCACTTAGAAACGATGACAATTGACCGAACCTAGGCCTAAAAAACCAATGGAATGCAGAGCTTAAAAGAAACTGTCAAATGCTGTTTAAGATGTATTCCACGATTCATCAGGATAGACACAGAGTATTTATTCTTTTATCCTGAAATGTGCAAAAATATTCATCACAAAACATCAGTGGAGTCGGGTAGTGTTAAAATAGAAGTAAAGAAATATTTAGTGCAATTTATTCATCTATCAAGAATACATTATATAGGAAAAATAAAGACTATTAAACTTAAAAGTACAGTGTGGGATAAAACCCTAAACACACTTAAAGACTCTTGCTAATAACTTCAACACTCTCCCTCAAGCTGGAGGGGAAACCTCCAGCTTGAAAACATCATACAAAAGAAAGGTAATGGTGGAAGGCGATGTGGGATAAAACATCAAACGAACCACCGGGGAATCAAATCAGGGGCATAGCCACACACAATGTAAACTCACACATGACGCAGGACCCACAGTCCCACATCCAGCGTGGACTCGCTGAAAATAAATCAACATATGGCAAAACAAGCTACTCATTCATTGGTACAGCTAAAATTCAGACTGAGTTTGGAAAAGCTTGCTCACCCTAAGGGCGATCTTCTTTAGCTTGTTTGTGGCAGAAAACTGCTTTAAGCGAGTAAGGACGGCAGAATCAAGAGGCTTATCCGGGGCAACTCCACCAACTCGAGCCCAAGGGTGGCCTGCCAGAAAGTAGAAGCAACTCTCAACTAAAAATTCACAATTAAACATCAAATAAATCCCTTCATTCTTCTTCTCTATCAAAAGTCTTTTTGTGCTATTAATGGTTGACCTAGGAATATCATTATTTCATCATTAAAACAAGAAAAATTCATCATCTATAATTATAGTCCCATCTTCCCACAAAAAGAGGCGGAGAGTTAAAAAATTCCAACATATTTAGATTTTGAACTTCATGTCCTGCTTCTGCTATACCTTTTTTAACTAACAAAAAGGAACCAGTTCTGAATAGTATCTTCATGCTCCTATTTTTATTATACAATAAAGTTTGGATTATTTTATCAAAATAAGAAAAACACTGAACATCAAAATGTCACAGACCACAGGAATATGGTCTCATCCCCAAACAAGAACATGCACAGGTCCTCGTATGAATGCTTCAGTTGAATGTGAATACTGATGCTTTTTATGATTCTCTCAAGAAACTTTAATATTCTTCTCTTATCAATTTAAAGAACTTGAATAATTCATTCTTTGCAGTTGCCTTAATAATTTCAAATATGAAAAATAGGCCTTACATAGAACTTCATAGGCAGTCAGACGTTTTTTGACATCCCTCACAAGCATTTTCCTAACTAGATCCTTCGCACTTTCTGAAATTCCAGGCCATGGCTCTGATGAGAAGTTAAGCTCTCCTTTCAAAACTTGGTCATAGATACCATGCTCTGTCTCTGCATTGAACAAAACACAGTCCATATGAGTTTTTAATGTGAAATTAAGTTCTAAAAAATGCACAGATGAATTGTATTCATGAAGATGATTTCGGAGTACAAATAAGCATATTACCATCCCAAAAGGGAGGAACACCACTCAATAAAATATATATCATAACTCCAGCACTCCATACATCTGATTCTTGTCCATAATGCTTCAGAAGAACTTCAGGTGCTACATAATATGGGCTCCCAACAATATCAGTAAAGATATCCCCTGAAAAAGGAGGCGTCACATGCAGTATACAACACAACAAAGATACCTAATGGCTAATATAATATGGGAAGTAACTGCATGGGAAATTGTCAGGCAGTCTAGATATCAACAAGGACACGAGGTAACCCAAGAACATCTGGCCATCAGAGTAAGGTGCTGACATCATTTAATTCTACAAAGCATGTAGGAAATAAATTGTACAGCACTAAATTGATGAAATCATAGAGATATCAATTTAAAGAATAGTGTAACTTATAAAGTTGAACATTGTTTTGCTCACCTATCAACTATCACGCTATGCAACAACATTTCTTCTTTTGATCATGGTGAATATTCCAACCATATGAGATGGATTCTGAAGGTAAAACAAATCTTCATGATACAACACAGTTGAATCGCAAAAGTCCCCATCATCCTCCTTCGGCATGGAGGACTCCACCTTCCATGGGATTAGTTTCACTCACGTTATCTTTCCTTAAACAAGCCTTAATCAAGAGCAACGACCGCACTACTCCGACGATGCAATGGAGCGTCTATGTTGTGTGTGTCAACTCGGCTCACTCGAGAGTTATATTGATGAGTTCATCGAGCTCGTTAACAACGACCGCACTACCCCAATCCACGGAGAGCTAAAGGAAGATCTGGACCTCGGTAACATCTGGAGGCCTTCTGGACTGATCTCTACCCGTACCCACTATTTCTTCGATTGGCAGATAACGACAGCACCGGGATCAACTTGTTCATTTAGAAGAGGAATTCAAAAGAGGAAATTGGAATTGGGTGCCCAATTCAAATTCCTTCGTTTGTTTCAGCCTTTTCATAGCTGTAATTGGCTTTTGATGAAAACCCATGGGTTTTGGGCATTTGAAAAATAGGCAGTTCCCAAAACCTACCAAATTAGGTCGATTTTGGTCGGTTTTATCGCCAGAGGCCTCACCCTTTACGCTTCTTCACAACCCTTTTTCATTTGTGTTGATGGTTGCCCAGCAAGTGCACCCACGAAGCTTCCCTCATGTCATCATTGTCCTCCTCCACCCCCTCACTGCCAGTGCGTCCACCGTCGGTATCGAAGATGGCATCTCTGAGCACGCAGTGGAGGGAGCTGAACGAGTCGAAATCGAGGCCGAGATGGCCGAGATGGCCGGGCTGGATGCACGATGCGACGAACAAGCAAAGTTCGATCGGATCGATGCCTAGGACGAGGAGACCTAGTACCAGGCAGAGCTCACCGGCAGTGATTTCGCTGTCATTGTTTTCGTCAAATAGATTGAAGACGTGGCAGAGGAGGACAGAGTTCAGGCTCTGAGATCAGAGTTAGAAGGATGGGGAGGTGTGTACTAGGTGTGGACAGCCATAACCGCTACAAATCTCGGCTCCACTCCTCCGATTCCATGGCTCGAGAGCTTCATTTCAGTCATCGACGCATCTGTGACACCTACCTCCTCTCTGTCTATACAGGATGCAAAGAATTAACCCACCAAACCCTAAACACATCCAATTCTTGTGCCTCGAAATCATTGCAAACGAGCAATGAAATTGAGTTTTGGCCCAATTCTAAAACCTACAAAAACTTTATTTTTCGACCAAAACTAATTCCTTTGTTTGAATTTTTGCGAAAGGAACACATCCTAAAGAAAAATTTAAAAATAGTCCGAGATAATGGTTGGGGCAAGAGAAATTCATCAAAAAAACTTGCTACTTGGAGAGCCTACCAGGCTTAAAAAAGATGGATAGACCAAAATCAATCATCTTTAGTGGCGATGACTCCATCTGGTTAACAAAGAGAAAATTTTCCGGCTTGAGATCCCGGTGCATCACCCCCAAAGAATGGCAGGCTTCCACCACACCAACTATAACCCTTGAAAGCTCTGCCGCAGCCTTCTCCGTGTAATGCCCCTTGTGAACAATCCTATCAAAGAGCTCCCCGCCAGCACACAACTCCATCACAACATGCACGGCCACGGCATCCTCATACGCATCAACAATTGAGACAATATTAGGGTGACCGCCCAAGTGATGCAAGATCTGGATTTCACGGCGGACATCCTCGACATCCTCCGGCGTCAGCAGCTTCCTTTTGGCAATGGACTTGCAGGCGAATTCCTTTCCCGTGGCTTTCTCGATGCAGAGATAGGTGGTTCCGAATTGCCCCTGGCCAAGCTTCCTTCCAATGCTGTACGCGTCCTTGATTCGCCCAGTACTGCGCTGAAGAACGGAATCGATCTGGAGGCCAGCGCTGCGCATTCGCTTCACCAAATTAGGTTTCTTAATCTCCGCTGGCTTATTTGCTTCCGCCGGATCCTCCGAGGGTTTGGTCTCGTCCTCCGCTGCCGCTACCTGGGCCGGCGCTCTTCGCGGCTGCGATGACGAAGATGAAGGCTTCGGCGGCTTGATGTCGTCTTCCTGGATCTTGACGTGTTCAGGGGGCTTATTGACGGACTCATGTTTGTCCGTGCTGCTGGAGGAAGGGGGAGGGACGGGGAGAGATTCGGGTGCTGCGGTGTGACGAGAGCTGGACAGAACGGCGGAGACTGATTGGAAGAAGCCGCGGCCGCCGGCGCTCGGGCCGATGCAGTTGTTACCCATGCGGCGCCCGGGCCGATCGGGGCCTCAGTTCCTCCACCCTGTACGGAATATATCGGCCCCCGGCATTGCGATCGGAAACCTTGACGGGGGACGACAATGGCATTTAGAAAGCAGGCGATCGATTTGACGGAGATCCTCTTCAATCGAGCAGCAGTGGGATCCGCAACCCTTTCCACCCACTTTTGAAGGCGCCGGAGATGTTTCGAATGAATGGTGCTTCTGATCGAGACAGTGGATGCGTTCGACGGAGACGGGGAAGAATCTGCGCTGCTCTCTCGATGCTTCCAAAACAATAAATTATAAACAATAATAATATATGAGCATGCATGCAGGTGTGATTATTTGATGTCTTACGCATGCACATTATGAATGCTGATTCTATTATCTATACACAGGCGTGTATAGAAAAAATTATACACATTTTTTTCGATGGTTGGGATCTACAATACTCAATACTTTATCACTCATTTATACACACTCTTTTTGACGGTTGGGATCTAAACTAATTATGCACACCCATTTATATATACATCTTATAAATATATATGGTGATATTTGATTTCGGTGATTTTGGAGTGGATCCGTCATGTGTCAGCATCCGAAAAGGGTGTGTATAACTTTTTCTATACACACCTGTGTTCGCAGATTATAGCCGCGGACGGTGTAACGGCCTGATGCCCGCCACAATCAACAGTAATATCATAACAATATTTTATGACATGGTTGACAAAATTCGATACACCATTCACATTCTCACAATGAGTAATTACTTACGTACAGGACCAAATCATACATGTTACACACCAACATCCATAGGAGTTGCAATATACCATAAGCAAAGCATGAACCGAAGATTCTTATCAACATGTGTTTACATACAAACATAAAGTAGCATAAACCATTATATGAGTAAGAGCATCACAACAAAAGTAGCTACGTGTCTTCGTGTACTCCAATCGTGCCACTAGCGTTGACTAGCTTTTGTGATTTCTCTATGCTTACAAATATTATGGCCCGTTCGGCGCGCCGGAATTGGCTTTCTGGAATTGGTATTGGCTTTCCAGAAAGCCAATTCTTGTGTTCGGCGCGCAGGAATTCGACGGCTTTGGTTTCATCTGAAAACCACGGTTATTCATGTTAAGTTAAAAATCCGGCCCCGGAAAACCTTACCCCTCACGCGTATTTTTCCTGGCTTTCACGTTGCTGCCTCAAGCCGACACCTCCTTGTATAACCTCGTATTCGCAGAGTAGGGTCCCCTCGACAGACGTAGGACGAGCATTATGTTTTTTTAAGTTTTTCAGAGAATTTGCACTCTTGGTGGCCAATTTTGGCTTGGCCTTGGAAATATACTAGTAGGGGGATGAAATATTTTTCTTCCCCCCCCCCCCCGGCCCCCTCGGGGGGTCACCAGGCCGCCGAGCTCCGCAGGCCGCCGAGCTCACCAGGCCGCCGAGCTCCCCAGGCCGCCGAGCTCACCAGGCCGCCGAGCTCCCCAGGCCGTCCAGCTCACCAGGCCGCCGAGCTCCCCAGGCCGTCGAGCTCCCCAGGCTTCCGAGCTCACCAGGCCGCCGAGCTCACCAGGCCGCCGAGCTCACCAGGCCGCCGAGCTCACCAGGCCGAGCTCGAGCTCCCCAGGCCGCCGAGCTCACCAGGCCGCCGAGCTCACCAGGCCGCCGAGCTCACCAGGCCGCCGAGCTCACCAGGCCGCCGAGCTCACCAGGCCGCCGAGCTCACCAGGCCGCCGAGCTCACCAGGCCGCCGAGCTCACCAGGTCGTCGAGCTCCCCAGGCTGCCAGCTCGCCCCCCAGACCGCAGGCTCGCCCGGGTCTTCTGTTGGACATGCTCTTACCATTGTGCCCTTGGGGTGGAGTTACCTCGTTACCCCCCGGTGTGGAGGTTTGCTATTGGCTCAAGGCCAATTGTTCGTAGGGGTATTTTGGACATTTTGGCCCTCATGCTTGGAAAAACTATAAATACACCTCCTTGGGTACTTTTGGAGGCATGAGTTTTTGGCTTCCTCCTCCCTTGGTTTCTTCTTCTTGGTTGAGTTGAGAGAGCTCTCCAAGATACCCGGCTCAACCATTGGTGAGGGAGAGGAAGTGCTCTTGTGACCTTCCGAGTGTGTGGTGGGACCTCCACGCTAGAGCCGAGGGTCTGTTCCTTATTTCTCAAGTCTTTGGTCTGTGGCGTTCCCCGAGTGTAGTAGGGGTGAGGTCACCCCTCTTTTGGGACCCCGAACTCCACGAGAGGTCAATTTTGGCTTCAATATTTTGGTACGGTGAGCGTGGAGAGTGACCAGTGTAGAAGATCTCGGGAGAGTGTCATGGCTGGAGATCAGGGAGGTGGTGATGATCTCGGCGAGCTCCCCCACCCCGGACCCTTCGTAGGAAGGGAGGAGTTCATGGCTTCCATCCAAGGCATCATGGAGATGTTGAGAGGCATTGCCCCTCGGGCTGAAAGCTCAACCCCCACCCCTCAGGGACTAGCTCTCAGGGGTCTCGACGAGCTGACCCAGAGTGGTCTAGGCGAGCTGCCTCCCAGGGTCACAAGCGAGATGACCCCAGTAAGGGGAGAAGGAAGTGCACCAAGTAGGCGACCTGGGAAGGAAAGGATGGGAGAGGGGGTCGAGCGAGACCTCCCGTCCGGGAGCTGTTCCCCAGCCCGGCGAGTGCTAGCCCTCCAGGCGAGTAGGTCACGGAAGTAGAGGTGGCGAGAGCACCCCTCAGGGGTCACTCTTCAACGAGCTGATCATCTCAGATCCCGTTCCTGAGGGGTTCAGAGAGCCAGACATGGCTTATTACACCGGGAAGGATGACCCCGTCCAGCACCTATAGTGGTTCGAGGATGCCGCCTCCATCAGGCCGATGACGGATGTCTTCAAGTGTCGCCTCTTGCGATCACGCTGAAGGAGAAGGCAAGGGACTGGTTTCATCAACTCCCCCCAAGATCGATCTATGGGTTCGAGGACTTGAGTTGAAGCTTCCAGCTCCGCTTCTCCACCTCCAAGAAGAGGAAGAAGAGTCCTGAATCTATCTTCCTGATAAGGCAGAGGGTCGAGGAGTCGCTGGCCCACTACGTTGACAGGTTTCAAGAAGAGATCCCGGATATCCAAGAGATGTCGGGGTATGCCCTCCAGATGGCGTTCACGGTGGGGTTACGCGAGGGGTTCTTCAAGATGAGCCTAACCCGAAAGGCCCGCCTTTCCTTCGAGGATCTGATGGAAAGGGCGGCAGAGGAGATAGCTATGGAGGAGACCAACTCGGGATTCGTCAAGAAGCTGGTAAAGCTAACGGAGTAATTACTTGCGTACATGTCCAAAATTCGATACATCATTCACATTCTCACAATGAGTAATTACTTGCGTACATGTCCAAATCATACATATTACACACCAACATTCATAACAGTTACAATATACCATAAGCAAAGCATGAACCAAAGATTCTTATCAACATGTGTTTATATACAAACATAAAGTAGCATAAACCATTATATGAGTAAGAGCATCACAACAAAAGTAGCTACGTGTCTTCGTGTACTCCAATCGTGCCACTAGCGTTGACTAGCTTGTGATTTCCCTATGCTTAAAAATATTATGGCCCGTTCGGCGCGCCGGAATTGGCTTTCTGGAATTGGTATTGGCTTTCCAGAAAGCCAATTCTTGTGTTCGGCGCGCAGGAATTACGACGGCTTTGGTTTTCATCTGAAAACCACGGTTATTCATGTTAAGTTAAAAATCCGACCCCTGAAAACCTTACCCCTCACACGTATTTTTCCTAGCTTTCACGCTTCTGCCTCAAGCCGACGCCTCCTTGTACAACCCCGTATTCGCAGAGTAGGGTCCCCTCGACAGACGTAGGACGAGCATTATGTTTTTTAAGTTTTTCAGAGATTTTGCACTCTTGGTGGCCAATTTTGGTTTGGCCTTGGAAATATACTAGTAGGGGGATGAAATATTTTTCTCCCCCCCCCGGCCCCCTTGAGGGGTCACCAGGCCGCCGAGCTCCCCAGGCCGCTGAGCTCCCCAGGCCGCCGAGCTCCCCAGGCCGCCGAGCTCCCCAGGACGCCGAGCTCACCAGGCCGCCGAGCTCCACAGGCCGCCGAGCTCCCCAGGCTGCCAGCTCGCCCCCCCCCCCCCCCCGACCGCAAGCTCGCCCGGGTCTTCTTTTGTCCATGCTCTTACCATTGTGCCTTTGGGGTGGAGTTACCTCATTACCCTCTGGTGTGGAGGTTTGCTATTGGCTCAAGGTCAATTGTTCGTAGTGGTATTTTGGATATTTTGGCCCCCATGCTTGGAAAACTATAAATAGACCCCCTTGAGTACCTTTGGAGGCATGAGTTTTTGGCTTCCTCCTCCCTTTGTTTCTTCTTCTTGGTTGGGTTGAGAGAGCTCTCCAAGGTACCCGACTCAGCCATTGGTGAGGGAGAGGAAGTGCTCTTGTGACCTTCCGGGTGTGTGGTGGGACCTCCACGCTAGAGCAGAGGGTCTGTTCCTAGTTTCCCAAGTCTTTGGTCTGTGACGTTTCCCGAGTGTAGTAGGTGTGAGGTCACCCCTCTTTTGGGACCCCGAACTCCACGATAGGTCAATTTTGGCTTCAACATTTTGGTGCGGTGAGCGTGGAGAGTGACCAGCACAGAAGATCTCGGGAGAGTGTCATGACTGGAGATCAGGGAGGTGGTGATGATCTCGGCGAGCTCCCCCACCCCGGACCCTTCGTAGGAAGGGAGGAGTTCATGAATTCCATCCAAGGCATCATGGAGGTGTTGAGAGGCATTGTCCCTCGGGCTGACAGCTAAACCCCCACCCCTCAGGGGCTAGCTCCCAGGGGTTTCGCGAGCTGACCCTGAGTGGTCTCGACGAGCTGCCTCCCAGGGGCACAGGCGAGATGACCCTAGTAGGGGGAGAAGGAAGTGCACCAGGTAGGTGACCTGGGAAGGAGAGGATGGGAGAGGGGGTCGAGCGAGACCTCCCCGGCCGGGAGCTGTTCCCCATCCCGGCGAGTGCTAGCCCTCCAGGCGAGCAGGTCGCGCAAGTAGAGGTGGCGAGAGCACCCCTTAGGGGGTCACCCTTCAGCGAGCTGATCATCTTAACTCCCGTTCCCGAGGGGTTCAGAGAGCCAGACATGCCTTATTACACCGGGAAGGATGACCCCGTCCAGCACCTGCAGTGGTTCGAGGATGCCGTCTCCATCAGGCTGATGACGGATGCCTTCAAGTGTCACCTCTTTGCGATCACGCTGATGGAGAAGGTAAGGGACCGGTTTCATCAACTCCCCCCAAGATCGATCTATGGGTTCGAGGACTTGAGCCGAAGCTTCCAGCTCCGCTTCTCCACTTCCAAGAAGAGAAAGAAGAGTCATGAATCCATCTTTCTGATAAGGCAGAGGGCCGAGGAGTCGCTGGCCCACTACGTTGACAGGTTCCAAGAAGAGATCCTGGATATCCATGAGATGTCGGAGTATGCCCTCTAGATGGCGTTCACGGTGGGGTTGCACGAGGGGTTCTTCAAGATGAGCCTGACCCGAAAGGCCCCCCTTTCCTTCGAGGATTTGATGGAAAGGGCGGCAGAGGAGATAGCTATGGAGGCGGCCAACCCGGGATTCGTCAAGAAGTTGGTAAAGCTAACGGAGTCAGAGCCGAAGGAGCAAGGTAGTCCAAGGCATCAGGAAGGAAGAAGAAGAGATGAGCAGAGGGCTTAGGGGTTCCAGGACAGGAGGGTCCGGAAACAGGCTGGAGGCAGCAGGGAGGGCTTGCCTAGGGTCCAGGAAGAGCTCTCATCCAGGGTGGGGGAAACTTTCATGGGGGCCAAGGGAGATTCAACTTCCAAAGGCAAGCCCCAAGACAGCTCCTGCCCCCACCCCAGCAAGCCTTGGCGATAGGAGGAGGGGGAAGAGGTAACAGGAGAGATCGCCCAGCCCGCCAAAGGAGGGGAGGAGCACTACCATACTGCGACTTCCACTCGGTGGAGGGCACACCACGACTCCCTGCCCCGAGTTCCTAGAGGTGAGGGGGCAAGAGTGTAACATCCCGACTTTTATTGGGCCACCAGAGCCCTAGCGGGCCCAATAAAAGTGACCCGAGCCTCTACCCGTGACCCGGTAGGAGGCAACCCTATGCAGGATATCGAGCTAGAGAACTCCGAATTGAGTGTAACATCCCAATTCGAGTTAGACCCCTCGTGCGTTTATTTTGTCATCTTGGGTGGCTTAGGCCGGTAGAAATTTGAGAGAGAAAATCCAAGGTCACGGGGCGGTGGGTAGGTCCGGGCGGTCGAGTAAACTCAATGAATTGTCGAATGAACTCGACGAACGGACTTGGTGGAATTTCCTTATGAATCTGTCGAGTGGAGTCCAGCGCGTGGTTGGTATACCATTAATGGTAGCATTCGCCTAAAAGGCCTATGTCACCTAGGAAGCCTATGTTGCCCGAAGGTAGCGTGTCATCTGGAGGAAATTATAGCGTGTGCGCGAGCCCAAATAACGTGGGTTGCAAATAGCGTATGCAGAACGCTGAAATTGAGCAAACGACCTCGGGTATGATCTCAGATAATTTTATTAGACTCATGATGATAATACAAGTCCAACGGAGCCGTCCGTTTGCGACTCGATCTCATGTCATTTGGACAGTTTTGAAGTTTAAGTAAATTGGTCGCAAACGCTCCGGAGAGCATAATTTGAGCAATCAAACTCAAAATGCAACATGACTCATCTCGAAACGTGTGTATCGGCGAGACAGTCATAACGACCCCATCCAGGACAATTTCTGAGTCCTGTAGGGCAATGTACAATTATTTGAACATTAAAAATAATTATAATTATAATGACATTAATAATTTTAATGTTAATAATGATAATAATAGTTATAACTATATAAACATAAAACTTAGGTTAGAATCAGAACACCCGAGCCCCCCCCCCCCCCCCCCGGTCGGGCCTCACTCCGGTCCGACTGAAAATGACTGAAAAATAGATGTTCCGATTATACCCTCCCGCCTCCTCTCAAGAAAGAAACTGGCGGCTCTTCTTTCTCGCAATCTGCCCGATACCCAAGCTTCCCCGCTAGTGTTTCTTCGCTCTCGCCGCGTATGGAGTTCGTCGATGAAGATGAGGGGTTCGCCGGCGCAGAGTATACCTTCTCTTGCTCTGAATTGTTCTTGCAGCACGAGCGCCGGTGCCGCTTCCAAGGATCATCCAAATAGGTTAACCAAGGATCCTCAGATCAAAGACTTCGTGATGGCCAGGTTTCTTCCTGCCGCACAAGCTATGGCGACGGGCTCTCATCAGCCGACCAAGCAACTGCTCATCTTCCGGCAAGATTAGAGCTAGGCTTCGCCCGCACCTACCGACATTGATGATGCACCAGGAGAAGCCACACGATTTTGGCTCACGATCCCGCCGCTCCGCACGTCACTCCACGTTGCACATCTTCCTGGTCAAATTCCACTGCCTCGACCCCTCTCCCCGGCAGTTTTCAGCACCATTCCAAGCTTCTGCCATGGATGTTCTTCCACGAAGCCAACGTTCTTCCCCGGTACCGGTACTTCCTATCGATTCCACCGTTGCTGCATTCTTCTTCATCCTCTAACAGATGTTACAAGGCAATTTCCATTCATTTTTTTTACAATTTTGAAGCGTTTGTGAGTATGTTTGGATCATGAACCCTGTGTTTAGCTCTATAAAAGGTGTCTAAGGTTTTTTTACAGTTGCATTGTTATTAGGTGTGGTTCTGCATTCATTTTGAGTCATTGTACATATGTAGTGTGCATAGGTTTTTCAGTGATTTAATGATTAATGCTGGGTTGTTTCTCTGTTAGTTGTGAAGTGAGATTAACGAGCATAACTCCAAAGCTCCTTCCCGATCCATAAAAACAATATGCTCAATATATATAATCCTTTTACAGTTAAGTGTTTTGTTGGTCTGAAGACCAATATGCTGGAGATGGATGGAATGGAGGAAAGGGGAAGAGCTTTGGATGGTAAAATTAGGACAATTTTTGAAAAAAAATTGTTCTCGGTGAAGTGAAAGACAATCCTCTCTACTACATTCAACATATTCTTTTGAATTGGATTTTTTTGATGACCCATTCTTAGTCTCAGTCAAATCATTTCTATCCCTCTAATCTCTCTATCTTAGGATTCGTTTGGCGGGGCGGATACGTGCTGGTCGCACGTACCTCACCGCCCCGCCGCCTCCACTCTTTACTGAAATGTGCATGGTAGGGCGGTGGGGCTCCGCCTCGGAAATCAACCGCACCGCGGGAACCGTTGTGGCATTAAGGGAGTGCGGTGATTTCCACGGAATGAATTAACTGTTCAGGTTGTTGTGTTGGATTCACGAGCTAGAATTAGCGGCTGAGCTTACACAGATTTCACATTTGGTTTTTCAGTTGACATGGAAGCTGCATGGTATGAATTTACCTAAGTTTTTTTGTATTTTCGTCATTCTACCAAGAAGTTTGCTTTTATAGCTTGTGCAGGATTGCTTTCTTTTGTTTTTCCCTTATTATTATCAGCTGTTGAATTAATTGCTCTTTCTATCTACCCCAGGTTACATGGCGCTTGTGAAAAGAATCCCTCTGTCTCTGTGATTGGAAGATTGGAGTTTACCCTGTATCAAACCAGCGGCGATGACTCGATTTTGTTTGATCATGATTTGGAAAGGTCAGAAAAATGTGATTGGGTATTTTCTGTTTAAGTTTAAAAAACATTGTTCTGTTTTCAATCCTTAGGTTGGGTATTTTCTAGTGATTGTATTAGCTCACATGTACAGACGTGAGTTGTGACTTGAACAACTTGTTTGAAATTTTATATTGGTTTATCCTTGTCTTCAATCAGCATTTTTTACTATTATTTGTCGTTTGAATTGTATTTTTTTACATGATTGTTCTTGCTATGTACCATTGATTTGATAATTGTTTTTGTCACTGTGTTGTATATTAATTAGTTTGGTTAATATACTAATAAAAGTTTATTTAGTTTCAATTATGTTGAAGTCTAGTTTTTATGATGTAAAGGTAGTATACCCATTTATATCCACTTATTTCATTGCAAGTTGTTCAAGAAATATGTGATATGCATATCTTTTCCATATTTTAGAACATCAAGGATCTTCTTGCATCATACAAAGCCATTCAAATTATGAAATTTCGTGTGTCAAATCCAACTACTAGCCCTTCCTTACCCATGTTAAACATCAGATTGGAAAAATGTAGATTTCCAAGTTTTATATTGAGATTCTCTACAACAAAAGAAGAAATAGTGATTGTTATAGTTATTCTCGTTACTATCAGTGATTTATCATTATTTTCTACATTCCATTAGAAAAAATTAAGTGTTGATTAACTTAGTTGTTTGTTATCTAAAATTCTATCATGTGGTGTCTACCAAAGTTCATACATGGTGGGCATTGAAGTTTCTCCCTCTCTCCTATTTTTTCTCCGATTTATATGTATTATTTGCAGGTTTTTCCACTTCTTCACAGGACTCCTCATTATCGGCTACTCATCATTCGATTTTTGGTTTTCCCACTTCTTCCATCTCCCTTAACTCCTCTTACAACAAGTGCTCTTAGTTTGATTCCAGATTTATCTGCCTTTTATTCACGTTCAAGAGGTACTCTCTGTCATTCCAGGATTCATTCCCTCCCCCTAATGTGTTTTCCATGTTTTTCAAGTTAAATCAGACTCTATTCTCCTGTTCATTCCACTCTTCATATTTAAGGCTTCATTTTAGCATTTCAGGCACTTCTGCTGAGGTTTTCTCTTCACATTTGTGTTGCTCCAGCTCCTTGACAGGTATCTCTCCCTCTCCCCTACTTCTTCGCCGATTTCAAGTCAACCTGTAAAATGCACTCCTCATGTTGAATCTTTATGTATTCATCAAGTGTTAGATGCTACAAGCGTTCAATGCAAAGCAAAACACTCCATTCACAGTTATAATTTGGATGAGGGTACTCTCTGTCTTTATGTGCTACAACTGTTAAATTCATAGCTGTTATGATGAGGGTTAGCTATAATTTTTTTTAGCATAGGTAAACCGACAATATTGAGTTTTGTACTACAATTTCACACCGCCACCCCTCAAACACCACACTGTCCCAAATACCACCACCCCTCAAACAGCACAATTGTCCCAAACAGAGCCTAAACTAAGATAGTCTGAACTTATCTCATTAACAAGTTAAACTGCCAAGTTATTTATACATAAAATATATTATTCAATGTTGTTGTTGAATTGTCCTTAGTTTAGTTGTATCAGGGATATGGGTCTATACATCTATAATGTTTCTAATATATGCATATCGTATGAACATCAGGTCATATTTTTGAAAAGTGTTGTGGTATTGGTGGGTTCTCCAAGCTTACAAATTCCTATTGCTTGGTTACTATTGCAGGATCAGAGAACTTCTATAGGTTCGTTCCTTGAGTATTGATGCTTTTTTGTTTTTATACTTCCCCATTTCTCTCACTCCCTTTGTTTTTTTCTGCTCACACAAATGACGCATTTTTACCATGTAGTGAAACCTCCTTTTATATGCAATGTTGTTGTTGATCATATGAGTGTCTTGTTAGTGTGTTCAAAGATGAGCTTGGCGATGCTATTCCTGTGGTGAAAGCCTCTATTGCTAGCGGTAGTCCAATAATCGGCTGTGAATGTGTTGGTAAGTGTTAATAAGTTACCCTAACTTTAGTGGTCTGTGTAATCAAATCACCGCTCATTGCACTCCCTTCGTCGTTCAACACGGAATGCGAAAGGCTAATTTTGGCGTTCCGCACTCCGTTTTGAACTTGATCTAGCGGCATTTGGCATTCGCTGTTGTGTTCCATCATTGGTGCGAAATGCCTCGCAAAAGAGTTCCTAAATCTCTAGACATGCTTTTTTGTGTTGTTCATTCATTCCATATCTTTTCAATAGGAAATACGAAGGGGCTTCTTTTGCCTCACACTACCACTGATCAAGGTAAAGTTTTCATTTTAGTCAATTATTGTTGCTAGATTATCTTAAAATTTGTGTATTTTGGCTTGCTACTTTCTGATAATATTACTAGTTATGATATAGTATTAAGATTTATTTGTCACACATCATTGTAAGTTGACAATGTATGACTTAGAAGTTTGTTCTCTACATGCATTCATGTATGTTTTCTACAACAAGCTTGATAATGGAATTATCAATTAATTCCTAAATGACTGTCACTAACTTTAGTCATGTTGACGGTTTCATGTTTTGGCATTAATAACTGCTTGTTGAATATTTTTCACGAAACTATATTATGATTATTTTAGGACAAATGTGATTATATATACGCCATTTATAATCTTATTTGTAGCAGTAATTCTAGAGAATATTTAAATATTAATTACTATGATTGATTAATCTTTTAATTTGGTAATATACTTTTGGAGTATTTGGACTAAAACAAAAGAGTTCTCCCCTTAAAAAAGTGGTCATAAATAACAAGTAAAGAGAAATTTAAAATAACAGAACGCATATGTCTAACAAAAATAATTCTTTGGACCTCCTTCGTCACAAGTTAATCTTGAGGAAGAACAAATAAAGACAAAATTAAAATAACTGAACTTGGATGTCTATCAAAAAAAAAGGAGTGTTAGATCTCATTCACATGCAGGCATGTTGGATGACATCTCCAACAACAGTTATAGGACTTCGTGCATTTTTATTTTTATAGCAATTACTTGAATTTAGACAAATCATTGTGTATCGCATGGTTCAAAATTTTGTATATCCAATCGTTGCTCCATGTCATGATGGTTTGTAATGGAAATTTTTCTACAATATTGTGATGGTATCTCCATCTAATGTTAGGATTCTGAACTAAATTAAGTTATTTGTCGCACGCATGACGTTTCAACTCAATGTTGAGTTTAGGTAAATATTTGTTTAAGAAACCCCTTCTCTACACTAACAGTCTTTGTACAGAAATCCAATTTCATATCTCTAAATGGAGTTAGTGACAATTAACAATCCCTCGCATCATTCATTTTATTGAGACAATATCTGTTCGAGGATAAATCGATCTGTCAAGCAAAGTGTTTATGAATTGAACTTATAATATCTAGTACCTAAGTATTAGTCAACACATTTGATTTTTTGGTTTTTCATGTATTTTGAATGGGGATTGTTTAAAGCACACTAGAAATGGCTATTCGTAGATTCACATAGCCATTTCCAAAGAAAGTTTTTAATGCATAGTTGCATATGAAAAGTCAAGATCACTAGATTCAATTGGAAAAGAAATTGGAGAGAAGCCCAAATGAATTCTGGAGGTGCTTATTCAAAGTCATTGTTCCTTTCTTTTTGAAACACATACATTGAAAATTGATTAAAAAGAATTACATAAGAAATGCATTCAGTTTTGTGATTGCCATTTTTTATTTGCCTGTATAACTTTCATTTGAATATTTGCATAATGATTGAGATCTTCTTTGTTCTAAACAGAGGTTCAACACTTGAGGAATAATCTACCAGAAGAAGTGGTTGTCCGTCGGATTGAAGAGAGATTAGCAGTTTTCGGCAGTTGCATATCCTGCAACGACTGCTTTGCTCTCACGCATCCAGATCTTGATTGGGTAAGCCTCTTGCCATCCAATATGACACGATATTATTTGGCATGCGGCCAGTGCCATCCATAGAAATGTGTGTTAAAATTTTAGTAAACTTGGAGTAAGTGCAAGTACTGTCCATAGAAATGTTGGCAAATATGTACCAAAACTGGAGTTTAAAAAAAAACGTATATCGGCTCTCCACATGAATACTTAGTTGCACCTTACGGGACACATGGAAATTTTTGTACATGCCTCGTACGGTTATTTTGTTTGGCATTATAATTCAACATGACCATTGCGTTTGGTCAATTTACTTTGGTTGACTACACTCTCTTGTTTCAGGAAACCGAAGAGCACATAGTTGATGTTCTGGGAGTTGAAGTGTTCAGGTATGCGGTCAACGATGATGTTCTCGTTGGTAACTATTGTTCGTTCACTAACAAAGGTGGCCTGGAAAGAACTCGCATTCTCATGTCGGCTTCTCATATGATGAAATGAAGTCTTGCTGCTATCTCAACCTTAATAAATTTGCAAGGTTCCTCCTGACACATCTATTGAGGAATTGCACGAGCTCTCGATGCTTCTTCAAGTGTCGTTTGTCGCCGGAACGGTGAATAATGGAAGCTATTGTATTTCCACGGGCATAGTTGTTAACGACTGGACCGCTTTTTGTGGTTCCGACACCACCGACACCGAGCTCTCGGTTATTGAGAGTGTGTTTAAGCCCAACAAGGCTCAACCTAGTATGATCGTGGATAAGACGAGGAATTTGCTCATTGACAGTTACACGTGAATCTTTAGTAGAAAGGGAAAGTTTGGCGTGTTGTGCTTGAATTATTTGTTGTTTTAAGATTTTATCAAGTATGTGAGTTGTTTGAAATAGTAGGTTATTGTTTTTCATTAGAGAAAAATACTACTTATATGTAAATATGTTGTTATTATGTCTTGATTGATAACCAAGAAGATACTTCTAAATAAGAATGAAATTGCACTCTCTATGGAGTTGAGGTTGAGGGAGATGATATTTGTCGGATATAATTTCTTCTGAATATGTAACATTTATCAAGAGGATGCTGCCACTTATGAAAAATAAATATTTATAAGGTAAATCATTGTGATAATTCGGCTGGCGGAATAAATTTGACTTCATGTTTTTACAAGACATTGTCCCCCCTCAAAAATCTAAAGTATGTTCTATTTTGAAGGATAAAAAAATTGAAAGGTTACAGTCAATTGCTTTTCTATTAGCTTTTGGCTATGATATTCTCTAATGTGACACGATAGTTATATTTTTTATGATATTATTTTCTTTAACTTTTTACATAATTAGCTGTCATGCACGAGGTATGCTCGTACTGATTGCTCTTGATTCTGAACGGACTAGACTTGCCTGTGGGTTGCTTTGAGTGCACGAGGGATACAACTATGCTCATGTACACCCAAAGTCCGGCTGCAGTGGGTGGGATTCAACTGTTTCAATGTTCTGCTAATGCTTGATTACAATTGGCTGTGGATTGGCTCCTCCCATCTGAACTCGCATGAATGATATCTATATAATGGTTCTATGAATATCTTTAAAAGGTGTTGTTATGGTTGTAAAAAAAATTTAAAGCGCGATGATATTTAAAAAATCAAAATTGTTTGGGGAATTTTGTTAGAGAATCATTCACAACGCTTTCAATAAAAAAACATCATGAATGACAGTAAGTTAATCATTGTGATTATCTAAACGGCGCCACATGGTTTTAGGACCACAAACACTTTCACAAAGTCTTTGCGGCGTTTTATAAAGTGTCGCAAATTC
This sequence comes from Platanthera zijinensis, assembly GCA_039513925.1. Lineage (NCBI taxonomy): Eukaryota > Viridiplantae > Streptophyta > Magnoliopsida > Asparagales > Orchidaceae > Platanthera > Platanthera zijinensis. The sequence continues at coordinate 153,880,077 of CM077095.1, read as the reverse complement.
ATTGTGGAAGACTTAAAAACCCATCGCTGGAAACCTATTAATAAGTGTTGTTGTAGTAATTGATGAATTTGTTTAATTTCTGTCATTTTTTAAAAAGAAATATAATAAAATATTTTACGACACTTTTGCATAGGCCCGTTCTGTTGCACTCACGAAGGGCCGAATGATGTTTTTGTCACACTCATGATTTTTTTGTATTCATTCCTCTCCCCCTCCCCCCCCCTTCTTCCCCTCCCCCTCTTTTTCTCTCTTCCCTCCCCCTCCCCCCTTTTTTCCCCCTCATACCGGAGTGGAACCCGGCGCCCCCCCCCCTTCCAGCTTTCTGTGACGGCGCCCTCTTTCCCCTTCGGCGTGCCACCCCACCGACAACCCTCTAGCTTTCTCCGGCGCCGTTCCTCACGGCAAGTGCAACTCCGGCGAGAGCTCATCTTCCTCTTTTAGGGTCCGGCTGCTCAACTACAACTCTGACAAAGCTCCTCCAGCCACTTCTCCAAACACCATGGCCAACCACTTCCAGCTCCAGCCGCCCTTTCTATGACTCTTATCTAGCAGTCCTCTTCTACAAATAGCAACATCAGCTCACTGCCAAGGGCGTCATTGGCCCATATATACTGAAAAGGTTAAAGTCTGAACTCATGGGTTTTATGGTTTGTGGAGATCCAGTGGAATCAACTTTTATTGAAAGAGGAAACATCATTTGTTGAAACTGGATGATGGATTAACTTCATTATGTTAGAAGTTGGTAATAATGGCACGAAATTTTTGAGTATTGATCATATTTCAGTATTTGGTCTTTCATAAAGTTCATGCATTGCTGTCAACAGGCCATGGGGATATAGGCTACAACTATGTTAATAATGGTGGTGGAGAAATTAAACTGTAGTAGGCTATGAATATGGATTCTATCACTTCAAGATCCAACGAGATCCGGTCATGGATGGAGCAACGCGCAAATGCCGCATGCGCGGCTATTGGGTAACATGCATGGACATCTGGTGAGCTTCTACTCTCTCCCTTGGTGCTAGATCTATAGTTATTTCTAGGAGAGATGTCGACTCAACGGAGTCGGACTTGCGAGGCGAAGATCTCCTAGGAGGAGGCCGGCTAGGACTTGTGTCCTGTTGTAGAGTCTTCAACCTTTCCTCAATTCAAATGAAGTTTGTGGACTGAGATCGTGAAGATAAATGGCCTTATGAGAGTGAATAAGGGTGGAGGGAAGTTCTGGAACTGTTTTGTGAAAGTGGTTAATGGGGGAAGATGCGCGCAAAAATCTGTTTTCTGCGCGCAACGAACTTTGAAGCCGTTTTCGGATATGATGCGGACGGATCTGGGTCGTGGGCTGAACACGAAAGTTGTAGGCGACGAAAATACCTTTCCAAAAAATGGTTACATGCATTCACCGGGTTCCTGTAGCCTCGGGAATCTCCGGTCGAAGTTGCTGTCCAGAAAGTGTCCTGCACTTAAAGTTCTTGGGTTGGTGTAGAATCGAGTTTGGACTCGGTAGAGATATTGTACCAAATTAACATTGAGGTTGGCTGAATTCTTTTTATGTCTAACCGTGATAAATCAACGATTAATAGAATTTATTGATAAATTCTTAGCAAACAAATGAAGTAGTGAAACGTACTTAAATGAAAGGATTTGGTAGAGAGATCGTAACAAAATAGTGTGAAGGTTTTGGTGGACTTAGTCTATACGTAATCGTGATAAATAAAGGGTTGACGGGATTCAGTTGATAGACCCTTAAGTAAACGAGGAGTTAGTGAACCACGATTGTACAAACGGTGTGGAGGAATTCAATGAACAAATGATTTGGGAAATTTAATAAGTTAAAGATTAATGTGATTTGGTTGATAGATCCTTAAGTGAACTAGTGAGTTGATGAATTGGATTGTATAAACAAATTAGTTATGTGGACCGGTAAGGATGTGCTTTGATACTAGCAATGCGAGGGATATTATGTGGAAGAGAATTGAATAAGGTTAATGCATACTCGCGAGATACATATGATTAATGGAACGTGTATTGTGGTCCACTTCTTAGAGTCGTGTCTCCCTACGGGTAGCAGTGTGTGTTGTTATGTTGTACAAGGTGGCTTGCCACCTAAGGTTTGCAAGGAACCCTTGAGTGCTTGGATGCATGAAAATGTGGAAGGGTTGATAGTGCGTGAGTGTTTGCCGCACTAGATCGATTGTGTTGATAAGGGACTCGGTGTAGAGCTCTTGCGTGTTGTTGAGCATGAAATGTGAATAATAAAAAGGGGGCTAAATGTGGAGCCCTGTATGTTAAATGCATGTGGTGTGAGTCGACATGCAGTGTCGTAATCCTGAGTTATGGATAGTGTGGCAGGTCTACGGGCTCGCCAGTTGTCACACCGACGGGAGTTGACAGATAGACTTGGGCGGTTGGGCTTGTACCTCGGTGTTCATGTCCCGGGCGCCATCCGTGCCAAGTGAACGGTTGGGCTTGACCCACGTGCTTATTTCCGAGGTTCCTTCCGTGTCACGCATAGGCCAGTTCGGGGCTAGGATCTTGGTGCACATCTACCCAAGAGAACCCGTTGGGTCGTAGTACGCATGGGCTCTGCTGTTATGTTCTTAGCGTTGAGGCGTACGGAGACCTAAGTGAAGTAGTGTGAATACCCACTTAGTAGTAGAAGTGCCCGTTCTACTGTCACCGTCTGGCCACGACGGTTGGCGCATGAGAGGTTAGCTACCTGCTCGAAAAGTGGGAACAACTAGTCTATGTCGACATAGCAATTGCATGTGCATGATCATGAGTGAGTCATTGCATAAATCATGCATAACATTGCATTGCATTACATACACAAGATCCTTATCATATAAGTTTGTATGAGCACTCTTATATGATGGGTTACTTTACTTTTTAAGCCGATCCTTAACTTATAAGTTTGTATAGACATTCTTATAAGTTAAGTTACTTTCCTGTTATAGATATATATGCTTGATTGATTGGTATAGCTTGGTAGAATTGCTAGAATAGAATGTTGTTAATATTGTTATACTCTAGTTCTATTGTTATTCATGATACTATATAGATTCACCACCTGCTTGTACTACTGTTCATATATATATTTTACCCTTGATCTTTCTCCGCGCGGTGCCAAGGAGTCGGCGGGGGAGCGGATGTGATAGCCACAGTCTTTATGACTAACGGTTGCTACGACTACCATTTTAGGAGGACATCCAGCAGACGGAGCCACAACAACAACAGGTTTTGCAGGAGGGCAGCCAGGCTAGGGAGACAGGGTCTGACACTACTTTACATTTGCTTCCATCAGTTATGGATGTGAGTTTTGAGAAACTCATGATGTAGCCCTTTGGGCAAAGTTTTTATATACTCTGATATTTCTAGGAGCCTTTGTGTAGCTTCCTGTTTTTTTGGACTTTTTACTTTATGTGGATCATGACTTCTGTACTTATTCCTTTATTGATGGGTTGACAGTATGATATTTGAGACTAGCCGGCAGAATAAGCGTGTTGTGGTACAGGTTTGTTTGTGTGCTGACGCTACCGCAAAGCGGCTGTTCTGGGCATAAGACTCCCCTCGGTCGTGTCTTGTGTTCCGGGAGGGGGGTTTTACATTGAGTTCTATCAGTTCCTGTGGCCTCGTATACTCAATACGAGCGCATCGGAACTCCTTCAGTTGGACCCCGAGATCATATAGTGGATGTGGTCATTCCTTGCAGAACGTCGCGAAGATAAGATTTTTGGATATTGACATAGAGAACTCCGATTTGGGTTCTGACAATTCCTATGACTTTGTATAGTTGATACGAATGCATCGGAACTCGTTGCGTCGCGATTCGAAGCCTAACGATGATTATGAGCGTTTTGACCGTGTTAGCACGCTGCGACGCGCAAATTTCGGACTTTCGTCAAACGAACTTCGATTCTACCACAGTCAGTGACATTGGACTTGTATGGTCAATACGAAGTCAACAGAAGTCGTTCCGGTCAATTTCGGCGACAATTGGTCAACTCGTGGTCAAATCAAGCATAATCGTGCACTGAAAAGCGTGTGCATGCCAATTGTGACACGACACCCGAACTTTGACCCGAACCCGACGACTTGGACCTACTTTAACTTTGACCAGCAAGGGGGACCCACCCTAGGGTTGACTTGGTCAAACCCTCCTAAAATCTACTTTTTGGATTTTTCTCCAAATGAGGGGCTCACCTCCTCTCCAAAGGAGGATGACCCATGCCCCCTGACTCTCCTTGGGCTCCCCAACTAGCAATCAAGCCTAGGATAGGTGGAGGACCACCCCACCCTTCTTCTCCTCCTTTTTATCCTCTCTTCCCAAAAGGCCCAAGCCCATAAGGGCTTCGCCATCCTTTTCCCCACATGGGGAAAAGAGGGGGGCCTCCAGCTGTCCTTGGACAGCTGGAGGGTGGGGTTTTAATCCCTCCATAAGGAGGGATTAATCCCACCTTGCCCAAAAGGGGGATAGCCCCCCTCCCCCTCCCTATAAAAGACACCCAACCCCCTCTCTTTCCCTCTCACCTCTCAGAGAAGCCCTCCCCCTTCTCCCCCCCCCTCTGTCGGAGTTCTAGTGGCCGGAAAAAGCCAAGCTGAGGAGCTCCTCCCCCTCCACCACCTTGAGCCATGACCGACCAAGCGGCCCCTCTCGAGCCCGCCAAACTCAGGTGGAACCTTCTCTTCCTCCACCTCCCCATTTCTGACGTAGTGCATGCGAGCTCCGGCGGCCGGAGCGCTGCCGTTGTCACCCCCCTCCCCTCCCATTTACAAAAAAAAGGCTCCGGCGATGGTCGGCGGCCTGGACCACCGCCGGAGGGAGCGCCCGACCCCTGGTAGTTGGCCGGAGCGGAGCCACGGCCGGCGGCCGGCCGGCGGCGGAGAAGCCTCGTAAGAGCGGCCAGTTCAGTTCCAGCTGGGGGGAGAAGATTGTGAACAGTAAATTCATTTTATAATTTATATTATTATAATATTATAATATTATAATAAGGGATTTGATTTTTCAGAGGCTAAAATAGACTCCTAGGAAAAAGGTTTTGAACATGAAAAATGTTCTCATAACTAAGGGCTTCCCCCACAAAAATTTTGAGAATTTTTGGAGTTGATTTGTTATTTATAAAAGCACAAATAAGTTTTGTTGGCCAAATTAAAGGCCCAAAACACTTTGCAAAATTACAAAAAAATTACTAGGCTCATTTTAGGCTCTCTTAAGGGTTGTATCAAAATTTGGGGTTATGGGGATAAGTTTTGATATTTTTCCTAAAATCTGGAAGCCTAGGGTCGCGCTCAGAAATTATTGCGCTCGAAAATGAAAATTGAAGTGCGCGACTATCCTCTCTAATTTGAATAATAAATTCAAATTATAATATCGACGAGAGTGGCTGAGGCAAGTGACCAAGCTACGTGTGTTCCGAGACTTTGTGAAACCGTCGAGCGCCTCGACTCTCGGGTGATCTGGACACGCTCGGAAAGTGAGAGTACGAGTAGTGAGTTGCAAATTATTCTCGACAAATAATGAGGGTGTAACTCCTGATAAGCCCCTGATCCAATTAAGCCATGATTAATAAGGCGCAACCAAATCCTTATCGGATCTTAATAATGGGTGTAACCCAATGAAGGCTTATTAAAAACTGAAATAGAACTGAATGTGCCTCCTGAGAACGGAGATGAAACTGAAGCCTCCTGGATGGAGTGATTGAACTACTAATCATTTTCTTTATGATTATTCTAGTCTCACACTGGTCATGTTCCTTTATTTTTTTCGGTTCAGTACTTTCAATTCAGCTCTACTCCAGTTTTGTACTGGTCAAGTACTTTCAATTCAGCTCTACTCCAGTTTCGTACTGGTCAAGTACTTTCAATTCAGCTCTACTCCAGTTTCGTACTGGTCAAGTACTTTTAATTCAGCTATACTCCAGTCTCGTACTGGTCAAGTACTCTTAATTCAGCTATACTCCAGTCTCGTACTGGTCAAGTACTTTTAATTCAGTTCTACTCCAGTTTCGTATTGGTCAAGTACTTTCAATTCAGCTCTACTCCAGTTTCGTACTGGTCAAGTACTTTTAATTCAGCTATACTCCAGTCTCGTACTGGTCAAGTACTTTTAATTCAGCTATACTCCAGTCTCGTACGGGTCAAACACTTTTAATTCAGTACTACTCCAGTTTCGTACTGGTCACGCTTTTTTCAAGTACTTTAAATAAGCAGCATAAACACCGTATTTGTCCTCATTGCAATTTACTATTATAATTTCGGGTCCAGCTCTGACGAGCAGTCGTTATTAAGTTTGAGCTTTAGTTAGGGATAACCGGAGTTGAGGTATTCCTCCAGGTCTAGCCTCAAATAATGCGCTCTCACGCTCCTTGACAAAAGTAGAGCTAAGCGCAGCCGCCCGAAGTTTAAGCCTAGTAGGGCAGACCGACGTATACCCGGTGTGTATTATGATTGCCATTTGTTTGATTATTTGTAAATTGCTTGCGGTGAAATAGTGGCGGGTCAGTCCCTCCCGCAGACTGTTCGTACCGGTGCAGGAAGGTCGACGACTCAAGACGACAGGGAGATGGGTACCACGGGTGACCGGCCGTTCTATTATTCCCCGTCGGATTTTCCTCCGTTGGTCGGCCAAAATGATTCGCTGGATGTCGCTCACATCAGAAAGTACACCAGGTTGTACGTTAGGGCCTGGGGTTGTGCGGTACGATCACCCCCAAAAGTGGCAAGACTGACCACTGTCACCGACGGCCACATCGGTGAGGCCTGCGGGGCTCGCTACCCTACTAGAACAGAAACGGTCCAAACTATGTCGACATAGGGTTTGTGTGCGCGGCTGTTTATGCATGCGGTGTGCGAGGTTGTGAATGTCTGCGGTATGTGCGCGGCTGTGAATGCCTGCGATAGAATTCAGGATATGAAAACTTGTTGTGCTGATGAGCTAGTAGAGCATTGTTATAATCGTTTTATACTATTGCTGCTTTTTCCAGTTATACTACACTCTTTTATATTTGCTCCTAGCTGTTCATATATGAAATGTTGTGCTAACCCTCTCTTGCTTCGGCTATTTACTTTTATTGGGTGGGTGCATGCTCGTCCCCAGGATGTGGATCCGGGAAGGAGATTTGTTTTCACTTAGCTTTGTGACTAACGGTTATTTGATTAACCATTCACAAGAGATGGAGCACCGTAGTGACCCACTGCCGCAGGAGATTATGCCAGCAGCTAGGTCTACTCGAGCAGATGCACCCTCGCTGTCCCCAGAGTTTAGAGAAGTGAGTTTCGTCGAGCAGCGTAGAGAGAGAGAGAGTATATGAGGATTATATGTAACACATGTATAGCCCACATGCTTATATAAGTACGTAGGCTTCGGCCCTAGAACCGCTGTGATTTTGATATGTGATATATAAATCTGCAATGGTTTCCTGTTAATGCTTCTGCTATATTCTGATGGGTTGTGAATGTTGTGATTCGAGCCGAGCAAGGCGACCAACTAGTGCTTGGATAGGGTGGATCGTTTCCCCTAAGAAGCACTGAGTGGATGTCTTGGGCCAGTAGTACCCCCTTCGGCCCGACCCGGGCAAAAGGTTGGGGGGTACTACAAATGGATCAGAGCCATCACGATTCTTCCTTGTGGAGCAGTCTCAGGATCCCTTCGTCCCTCGCTTCATTTTAGGTTCGGAGCGAACCTTGCAGTGGAAGCCTGGTGGACCCTAGTGAAGAGGCTTAGGGATTCTAGTCTGTACAATAGTACGCCCATACACCGTTGTTTTCAGCTTGGGTTGTCATTTTTGCAAATTTCCCCTACTTTTGCAAAATACTGACACTCTTTCCTGTTACTTCTCCAGATACCGGAGTACAGTAACGGGGGATCCTCGTCCAGATGATATGTTCCAGCTACCCCACCACCAGACCCGGTCGCTCCCGCGACCGTACCGTTTGCCGAGACAGATATGGGGCATACACTGACGGCTATACTAGCGACTTTCCGGGATGCCCTGACACAGCCACCGCGAGAGATGACCGCACCCACCGATCTGCTGACGACTTTCCGAGGACTGAGGCCTCCCCCTTTCAGGGGTACAGAGACGACCATTCAGGTAGAGGAGTGGGTAGAGCGAGTTGTAACGCCCCCGATTTTTTCGGCAATTATTTAAATTCTCGCTTGGCGTTACGTTGGCGCATTTCCGGCTTGGGTCGTTGTTAGAGTACCTCGTTAGGTGTTCTTAGAGGTTATAGCCTGTTGTATGGTTTCCCCAGCTAGCCGGCGTCTGTTTTGGAGGCCCGACTGAGCCTCTCAGGGAACCCTTGTGCTTTTGCTTCGGGTGAGGTTAGCCCGAGTGTGTGATCGTCAGAGGTTGTGTCCGACTTCGCCGATGTTTTCGTAGCCCGAGTGTTTAGCTACGATGTGGATTCGTTCGGAATTCGAGAGAGTTATGTTTTGCGTCGTTTCGACGGTCGCTTGTTAGCGAGTCGTCACCTTATGCGAGCGTATTTGCATGTTTGCACATTCTTGGCATAGCGAGCGATTTAGGCGAGCCGATGCGTAATTGCACGTGCGCGTGCGTGCGTGCGGGGTAGAAACTTGTGCGCGCAGATGCATGTTAATAGACGCGTCTATATATATTAGTGTACGTAACTAGTGTGGTTAGTGAGTTTCGTAATTAATTAGTGAGTGTATAGTTATAGGATTTTATAGTATTGCGATTTGGTTTTGATTAAAGAATTAGTTTTGATTAGTAAGATATATTATAGTGACCGGGTTATTGTATATAACTTATTGGATATAGCTTAAGGTAAATAATTAGTTTAAATAGTTAATTATTGTATATATATCTTATATATATAGGTATTGTATATAAGTTATTATATATATATATATAGTTATATATTAGTTATAATAGATAATATTAGGTTTTTAATTATTTAGGTTTCCCCCCCCCCCCATTCGGCCGACTAGCAGCAGGAAGAAAAAAAAAACCCGAGCCCTGCTCCTGTTCGCGGAAGAGAAGAGGCGGACGGCAGCCACCGCTCCTACCGCCGATCTCCCGCCCAGATCCGCTCGAAATCCGCATTTGAGGCCGGATCCGAACTCCTCTCGCCGCGATCTTCATTCCGAGGTATCTTATTTGGGATTTCACCGTAGATTTTTCTGAGATCCGGTGTAGTTTTAGTTCGTTTTTATTTTATTGTTTTGACAAATGTTTCCTCTAGGATTTGTGAAGCTTTTCGTGCTTTTGGACGTCCGCTATAGCGCAGTTGTGCTGGCGAAATTTTCGGTGAATAGCGAGGCAAGTGCTCCTTTCGCCCTTGCCATTTTGATCCCTTAATTTCTCTCGTTTTTGTAGTTTAAATTTCAGTTTTTTTTTGTTATGCTATCCTCCTAACCGAATCCTACCCGAAAACCCTAACCAAACCTACCCGAAATCTCTTTGGAAATCGTCTATTTTTGTTCTCTTGTCGTAATTGTTCTAGCTAGGATTTCGCGGTGATGAGTTTAGTGTGTCGGAATTATGCAATTAAGTCGTAGAATTTATGCAAATGAATTTTAGAACTATGTTATAGATTTTGGAATTAGGCTTAGTTGGGGGGTTTTAGGCATTTTTGCCCAAGAGGAGTCAAATCCTCTTGCGCATTCGTCTTGATTTATATGTATGGGTGTAGGTGAGCATGCATGACCTATGGTCGCGCGTCTGTGATCGTGCGCCCTGATGTCGGTGCTCATGCGTTGGTCGTAATGTCGAGTGGGAGTACTCACTCGTTGTGGCGTTGCGTAATCACAACAATGTTTTCCCTAGCTTTGCTTTCTTTTCCGAGTGAATGTCTCGTGATTGAAGGTCCTTTGTCGGCTGTTATTTTCCGAAGGCCGAATCGTGGGTTGTGGTTAGTAGTGGTGGTGGAAGGCTTTTAATAGGGGTTGTGTTGTGTGACTTAGCCGTGACCGCACTTTTTACCTTGACCCGAGTAGTTTATGGGCAAGTGAGTGAGGGGTCCGCAGTGCTTTCACATGTCAACCCTTGAGCATTTTTTGTCTTGGAAATAGTGGTCGGGGGTTGAGTACGCCTCCAATCCGGTTCCAAGTTTCTTTTTTTGCTACTACCATATCTCACAATTTAGGATGTTAGGTGTTTCTTCCTTAGTTGTTGCAGCACATTTTTTTTCTTTTGGCATGTTCGCCTTGTTGACTCTGCAGGTTTTTAGCAGGGTAGTTGCTGTTTTCTCGCACTTGGTGCAGGTTTGCTTTTACCTTGCCTTGAGCATGGTTTGCTTCAGTTTTAGTTGCCTTTTCTTACATTCCCTTGTTTTCTTGTTTACTACACTTTCTTGTTAGCACTTGTATTCTTTTCCTTGCTGAGGTGTTCTGCTTTCTGAATGCCTCAGGTTCTGGATAGTAGCCAGTAGGTGGCTAGTGCTGTGGTGCTGTTGGAGATCTCTCAGCCTTTGGAGACCCTCCTGTTCTTCTAGTGAGGTAGTTTTACTGTATTTTCTACAGACATACATACTTGCCAGTGGGTTCGTGTCAGCTGTTGGCGCCCCTAGTAGTTTTACTTTTTTGTACTAGATATGCTTTTCTTCTTACTGCTACCCTTTTTGGGAGATAGTCTATTTGCTCTGGGAATGTTTTATGCTAGGTTGATAGTTACTTTAAAACCTATAATAATTACTATATGTATTACATGATCAGCATGTTTTATAAAAAGCTCAAACATTACTTTCCAAAAGCGTAAAAAGATCGTTTTCTTATAAGTACTATAAATTGAGATCTAGGGTCTTGCATAGCGTAAGTTGTCCTCTTAGGACACTTATGCGCTCATTTAAGGATGTCAACATAAATGAAGTATTCTTTCCGCTACGTATAAAAAATAGTTTTCGAACCGTGGACTATCTGATCCACGGAGCCGAGGGATACGGCTAATTAATTGAACCAGTTTTATAATCATTCTAACTTATGATTTGAAGGTTTAGAGTGTTGCCTGAGCGTCGGCAGTTATCCCCTACTCGACGTGGCATCACAGCTCGTAGTTTTCTCTTGCTCTGATTTATTTAAATGGTGAGAAAAATGCGGGTTGTGACAGTTGGTATCAGAGGGAGGTTGCTCGACAAGTTGGTCGGGCAACCTTTCCTTGTTTGTATTAGATGTTTAGAGTCATATCATACACACACCGACATGTCATCAGCACGTCTTGGCTGAAGCACGAACACTGCACTACACTCATAGCATAACATGAAGTATACGGGGCATATTATGTAATATGAAATGCATAATATGTGTTTGTATATGGATCCACCATAGGGGCAACATGCGAGGGTTATGTATTATGGGGTGCATAACCTCACCGCATGGATGCGACTAGCACGTTTTCCTTTTCGTTGCATGAGAATGTTATGTATTATGGGATGCATAACATTTTCATGTGTACGCCGCCATGGCATGCATTAGGGCCTTTTTTTTTTTTTTAGAATGCATAGCATAACATTGCATAAGCACAACGCGCCAAGCTAAAGGCTTGTAGGATGACATGTGTACACGCATAATTTTTGAGTCAAAAAGAATATGAATTCATGCATTCCCGATCTAGGCACAAGAGTTAGAGTGATGGTGGTGAACCGTCTTAGGCTAAGCATAACATTACTTTTGTATTTAATAAAATAAAATCCCAGAGCAAGTATAGCAGTAGAAGATCATATTTATGTATGTATTGTCTGTACCTTTTGTCTAATCCTAGGAGTTTAGCTAAGTTCTAATCATTTGTTCTGTTTTAATTTTCCTTATAGTATGCCGCCGAAGCGTAGAGTGACGAGGTCGACTCCCCAGTCTGAGGGTGAGTCCTCCGGTGCTCAAAGTGATGCGTTGGTGGAAAGTCTGAGGCAGAGCAACGAGGCCTTATCAAGGCAAGTGGTGGAGTTGCGGGCCCAGATGCAGTCCTTTTTATCCGGAGCGGTGGGTCAGACTCCGGGAGTTCAGGACCCCGCCGTGGGTACAGCTGTTCTAGCCCCTCCTGCCCCTCCTGCTCCTCTCGTGCCTCCAGTGGTGGTGCCCCCTGGGATGGCTTTCATCTCCCAGTTCCAGAGGCTGAGCCCTCCCACTTACGATGGGAAGGCGGATTTCATGGTGTTGGACGACTGGCTGATCACTATGGAGGAGATGCTTCACTATTCAGGTATCTCAGATGATCAGAAGGTGATGCTGGGCGTTTATCAGCTGAAGGGTTTGGCGAAGACCTGGTGGTTAAGAGAGAAGGAAGGCATGGTCGGAGGATGTTCCTGGAGTTCTTTCAAGGAGTTGCTGATGAGGAAGTTTCTACCGGTAGTGGAGCGAGACAGGTTGATGAACAACTTTCTTCATCTGAAACAGCGTCAGCTCACCATCAACGAGTACGAGATTGAGTTTAGCAACCTCAGTCGATTTGCTCCGAGTATGGTGGCTACCGAGGAGGACAGAGTGAAGCGTTTTCTGGGTGGCCTCAGGAGCGATATCCAGCAGCTTGCGGTTGCTCACGGCGCAGTTACTTATGCGGGAGTAGTGGAAGCTGCTCTGAAGGTGGAGGCGATAGAGACTGCGAAGAACAGAGGCCAGTTAGTGCGGGATGAAAAGAGGAAGACTGCTGAAGAGAAGAACTCCCTGGTACTTGGTGCTGCTTCTGGGAAGAAGAGCAAGATGGTCTGTAGTTTTTGTGGCCAGTCGGGTCATACTGTGGAGAGGTGTTACAGGAGGGCAAAGGCTCAAAAGAAGGAACATGTGCATGCTATTCAGGGTGCTCCTAGGAGGGATGTTCCTTGCCCTATTTGCAAACGACCCAGGCATGATGCCGCTCAGTGCTGGTCCAAGGATCGAGCCTGCTTTCAGTGTGGTCAGAAGGGCCATATAAAGGCGAGATGTCCTCAGGTTCAGTCCGCTCTTCATGCAGTCCCACTTCAGGCGTTACCTCCGCCTCAGCCGGTGGACAAGGGTAAAGGGAAGCTTAATGTGGTATCTTCAGCGGAGGCTGAGACTTCGACGCAGGTCATTTCAGGTAAACCTTCTCGCTTGCCTCTTCAATTCGGTAGAAGTTTTGGTGTTGCTATTGTGTGGTTTTCTTAGATTGCTTGTGCAAAATATATTTTATTTTATTTTTTTTTGTGTATAGGGAGTTTTAAGGTAAGGAACCGCTGGGCGCGCGTTCTTTTTGACTCAGGTGCTACCCACTCCTTTGTGGCTAGGGCCTTTGTCGAGCGGTGCCAGTGGGTTCTTGATCGTGTTGGTAATGCCTTTTGCGTCAAATTCCCCTCGGGCGATTCCGTGATATCGGATCAGGGCGTTCTGGACTGTCCTATTTTGTTGGGGGATTTTCTGGCCAAGGCAGATCTGAAGGTTATAGACTTGGAGGATTTCGACGTCATCCTGGGTATGGACTGGTTGTCCCGATATGATGCAGTGATCCAGTGCAGGGGAAAGCGCTTGGATTTCAGGAAGGACAACGGTCAGCCTGGGAGTATTTACGGTGATTCACGTCAGGGCTCTCCGGCGATTTCTGCGGTATGTGCTCAGAGGTTATTTCGTGCTGACTGTTTTGCTTGCTTAGTCTCAGTGCTGGGGACTGTGAGCAGTGAGCCGCTTTTGGATGAGATTCCTGTTGCGCGGGAGTTTTCCGACGTGTTTCCTAGCAATCTTCCCGATCTTCCTCCAGACAGAGATGTTGAGTTCGTGATTGATTTGGAGCCCGGTACGCGTCCCATTGCCAAGGCGCCGTATCGGATGGCCCCGCGAGAGCTGGAGGAGCTTCGTACCCAGCTAGATGAGTTATTGGCGAAGGGCTTCATAAGGCCGAGCTCGTCGCCCTGGGGTGCTCCGGTTCTCTTTATAAAGAAGAAGGATGGTTCGATGCGCCTTTGTATCGACTATAGAGAGTTGAACAAAGTCACCATCAAGAACAGGTATCCACTGCCCAGAATCGACGACTTATTCGATCAGTTGCGTGGGAGTGCAGTATTCTCCAAGATAGACCTTCGATCGGGCTATCATCAGCTCAGGATTCGGGAGTCGGACATTCCACGGACGGCTTTCCGATCGAGGCATGGGCATTTTGAATTCTTGGTCATGTCGTTTGGGCTGACCAATGCGCCTTCAGCATTCATGGACATGATGAACCGGGTGTTCAAGGACTTTCTAGACAAGTTTGTCGTCGTATTCATTGACGACGTGCTGATCTACTCTCGGAATGCTGCGGAGCATGATCAGCACTTGCGGTTGGTGTTATCCGCATTGAGGGATCATCAGTTGTACGCCAAGCTGAGCAAATGTGAGTTCTGGTTGCCTCAGGTTTCCTTCCTGGGTCATGTAGTGAACAAGGATGGTATTTCAGTGGATCCGGAGAAGATTTCTGCAGTGATGGATTGGCATAGACCGAGCACACCCAAGGAGATCAGGAGCTTCTTGGGGTTGGCCGGCTATTATAGAAGGTTCGTGGAGGGCTTTTCTACCTTGGCAGCGCCCTTGACTAAGCTGACGCAGAAGCATGCGGCGTTCATTTGGAGTGATAAGTGTGAGGAGGCTTTTCTGGAGCTGAAGAGCAGGTTATGTTCTGCCCCTGTGTTGACATTGCCTGCGGAGGGCAAGGATTACGATGTGTATGTGGATGCCTCGCATGTCGGGCTCGGTGGCGTGTTGATGCAGGAGGGGAAGGTGATCGCGTATGGGTCACGGTAGTTGAAGACTCACGAGCGAAATTACCCTACGCACGACCTCGAGTTTGCAGCGGTGATTTTTGCCTTGAAGTTGTGGAGACACCTACTCTATGGAGCTCAGTGCAAGATTTTCACAGATCACAAGAGCCTGAAGTATGTGTTTACACAAAAGGAGCTGAACCTGCGTCAGCGGCGGTGGCTAGAGTATGTGGCTGATTACGACGTTGAGATCCAATATCATCCGGGCAAGGCCAATGTGGTGGCCGACGCCTTGAGCCGGAAGACAGGGAAGATCTTCAACCTCACCGCAGACTGTTTGGTGGAGGAGTTCTTATTGATGGATATCTCCGCAGGATGCTGTGATTTGCAGAGCAGTTTGTCAGTGACAGAACCGTCTTGGATTTCACTCACCAGGCTGCACCAGAAGGAGGATCCGGACTTGCTACACCTGTACCTCAGAGCTGAGAGAGGGGAGTTGCCGGATTTCTCTATCGATGACTCGGGTACTTTGAAGTACCGCGGCAGGTTTTGCATTCCTGCGATTGGAGACATCAGGGTAATGGTATGCAAGGAGGCTCATGGATCTAGTGTTGCCTACCACCCAGGATCTACCAAGATGTATCATGATCTGAAGCAGATCGCCTTGTGGTATGGTATGAAGGGGGATATAGCCCGGTACGTTTCCGAGTGTTTCACTTGCAAGCGGGTGAAGGCCGACCATGGGAGGCCGGGTGGCAAGTTGGCACCTTTGGAGATCCCGACTTGGAAGTGGGAAAGTATCTCGATGGATTTCATTACGGGCTTGCCGAGATCTCCAAGAGGGTTTGATTCAGTTTGGGTGATCGTGGACCGACTGACGAAGTGTGCGCACTTCGTGCCTTATAAGATCGATTACCCGATGAAGAAAATAGCGGAGTTATATTTGGATGAGGTCGTCAGATTGCACGGCGTGCCAGTTAGCATCATTTCGGATCGAGACTCGCGTTTTACATCTCGCTTCTGGAGGAGTTTGCAAGAGGGTCTGGGGACAGATTTGAGGTATTCTACTGCTTACCACCCGCAGACCAACGGGCAAACTGAGCGTGTGAACCAGATTGTGGAGGATATGATCCGGTGCTACATCCTAGACCACAGTGGAGCGTGGGATGAGCGTTTGCGGCTCATGGAGTTTGCCTACAACAACAGTTACCAAGAGAGCCTACAGATGGCCCCCTTCGAGGCGTTGTATGGGAGGCGCTGCAGAACTCCATTGTTTTGGACCGAGGCTGGTGAGAGACCTTTGTTGGGTCCTGATGCGCTTGAAGAAATGGAGGTTTCCGTGAAGCTCATTCGAGAGAAACTTCGGGTGGCTCAAGAGAGGTATGAAAAGAACGCCAACCGGCGCAGGTCCGATTTGGAGTTTTCGGTGGAGGACTTGGTCTTCTTGAAGGTGTCCCCGATGGTAGGAGTGAAGAGGTTTGGCAAGAATCGGAAATTGGATCCGAGATATGTGGGCCCGTTCAGGGTTTTGGAGCGTATTGGTGTGTCTGCATATAGGTTGGATCTACCAGCCAGCTTCCCTGGTGTCCATAATGTGTTTCATGTGAGCCAGTTGCGAAAGTGTGTGCGGAGCAGTGGACAAGTCTTGGATGATGTGCCCCAGTTGGAGCCTAACCTCTCGTATGTTGAGGTGTCGGTCCGCATCTTGGATACTCAAGATCGAGTGTTGCGGACAAAGTCTTTTCCGATGGTGAAGGTTCTTTGGAAGAATCAAGATTTGGAGAGCGCGACTTGGGAGCTAGAGTCGGCTATGAGGGAGGCTCATCCTCATTTGTTCTCCTGATTTGTCGGGTATGTTTCCTTTCGAGTAACTTGTACTTTATTACTTTCCTTCTATAGTAGAAGTTGTGTGCGTAAAGTTTCGGGACGAAACTTTCTTTTAGGGGGAGTGACTGTAACGCCCCCGATTTTTTCGGCAATTATTTAAATTCTCGCTTGGCGTTACGTTGGCGCATTTCCGGCTTGGGTCGTTGTTAGAGTACCTCGTTAGGTGTTCTTAGAGGTTATAGCCTGTTGTATGGTTTCCCCAGCTAGCCGGCGTCTGTTTTGGAGGCCCGACTGAGCCTCTCAGGGAACCCTTGTGCTTTTGCTTCGGGTGAGGTTAGCCCGAGTGTGTGATCGTCAGAGGTTGTGTCCGACTTCGCCGATGTTTTCGTAGCCCGAGTGTTTAGCTACGATGTGGATTCGTTCGGAATTCGAGAGAGTTATGTTTTGCGTCGTTTCGACGGTCGCTTGTTAGCGAGTCGTCACCTTATGCGAGCGTATTTGCATGTTTGCACATTCTTGGCATAGCGAGCGATTTAGGCGAGCCGATGCGTAATTGCACGTGCGCGTGCGTGCGTGCGGGGTAGAAACTTGTGCGCGCAGATGCATGTTAATAGACGCGTCTATATATATTAGTGTACGTAACTAGTGTGGTTAGTGAGTTTCGTAATTAATTAGTGAGTGTATAGTTATAGGATTTTATAGTATTGCGATTTGGTTTTGATTAAAGAATTAGTTTTGATTAGTAAGATATATTATAGTGACCGGGTTATTGTATATAACTTATTGGATATAGCTTAAGGTAAATAATTAGTTTAAATAGTTAATTATTGTATATATATCTTATATATATAGGTATTGTATATAAGTTATTATATATATATATATATAGTTATATATTAGTTATAATAGATAATATTAGGTTTTTAATTATTTAGGTTTCCCCCCCCCCCATTCGGCCGACTAGCAGCAGGAAGAAAAAAAAAAACCCGAGCCCTGCTCCTGTTCGCGGAAGAGAAGAGGCGGACGGCAGCCACCGCTCCTACCGCCGATCTCCCGCCCAGATCCGCTCGAAATCCGCATTTGAGGCCGGATCCAAACTCCTCTCGCCGCGATCTTCGTTCCGAGGTATCTTATTTGGGATTTCACCGTAGATTTTTCTGAGATCCGGTGTAGTTTTAGTTCGTTTTTGTTTTATTGTTTTGACAAATGTTTCCTCTAGGATTTGTGAAGCTTTTCGTGCTTTTGGACGTCCGCTATAGCGCAGTTGTGCTGGCGAAATTTTCGGTGAATAGCGAGGCAAGTGCTCCTTTCGCCCTTGCCATTTTGATCCCTTAATTTCTCTCGTTTTGTAGTTTAAATTTCAGTTTTTTTTGTTATGCTATCCTCCTAACCGAATCCTACCCGAAAACCCTAACCAAACCTACCCGAAATCTCTTTGGAAATCGTCTATTTTTGTTCTCTTGTCGTAATTGTTCTAGCTAGGATTTCGCGGTGATGAGTTTAGTGTGTCGGAATTATGCAATTAAGTCGTAGAATTTATGCAAATGAATTTTAGAACTATGTTATAGATTTTGGAATTAGGCTTAGTTGGGGGGTTTTAGGCATTTTTGCCCAAGAGGAGTCAAATCCTCTTGCGCATTCGTCTTGATTTATATGTATGGGTGTAGGTGAGCACGCATGACCTATGGTCGCGCGTCTGTGATCGTGCGCCCTGATGTCGGTGCTCATGCGTTGGTCGTAATGTCGAGTGGGAGTACTCACTCGTTGTGGCGTTGCGTAATCACAACAATGTTTTCCCTAGCTTTGCTTTCTTTTCCGAGTGAATGTCTCGTGATCGAAGGTCCTTTGTCGGCTGTTATTTTCCGAAGGCCGAATCGTGGGTTGTGGTTAGTAGTGGTGGTGGAAGGCTTTTAATAGAGGTTGTGTTGTGTGACTTAGCCGTGACCGCACTTTTTACCTTGACCCGAGTAGTTTATGGGCAAGTGAGTGAGGGGTCCGCAGTGCTTTCACATGTCAACCCTTGAGCATTTTTTGTCTTGGAAATAGTGGTCGGGGGTTGAGTACGCCTCCAATTCGGTTCCAAGTTTCTTTTTTTGCTACTACCATATCTCACAATTTAGGATGTTAGGTGTTTCTTCCTTAGTTGTTGCAGCACATTTTTTTTCTTTTGGCATGTTCGCCTTGTTGACTCTGCAGGTTTTTAGCAGGGTAGTTGCTGTTTTCTCGCACTTGGTGCAGGTTTGCTTTTACCTTGCCTTGAGCATGGTTTGCTTCAGTTTTAGTTGCCTTTTCTTACATTCCCTTGTTTTCTTGTTTACTACACTTTCTTGTTAGCACTTGTATTCTTTTCCTTGCTGAGGTGTTCTGCTTTCTGAATGCCTCAGGTTCTGGATAGTAGCCAGTAGGTGGCTAGTGCTGTGGTGCTGTTGGAGATCTCTCAGCCTTTGGAGACCCTCCTGTTCTTCTAGTGAGGTAGTTTTACTGCATTTTCTACAGACATACATACTTGCCAGTGGGTTCGTGTCAGCTGTTGGCGCCCCTGGTAGTTTTACCTTTTTGTACTAGATATGCTTTTCTTCTTACTGCTACCCTTTTTGGGAGATAGTCTATTTGCTCTGGGAATGTTTTATGCTAGGTTGATAGTTACTTTAAAACCTATAATAATTACTATATGTATTACATGATCAGCATGTTTTATAAAAAGCTCAAACATTACTTTCCAAAAGCGTAAAAAGATCGTTTTCTTATAAGTACTATAAATTGAGATCTAGGGTCTTGCATAGCGTAAGTTGTCCTCTTAGGACACTTATGCGCTCATTTAAGGATGTCAACATAAATGAAGTATTCTTTCCGCTACGTATAAAAAATAGTTTTCGAACCGTGGACTATCTGATCCACGGAGCCGAGGGATACGGCTAATTAATTGAACCAGTTTTATAATCATTCTAACTTATGATTTGAAGGTTTAGAGTGTTGCCTGAGTGTCGGCAGTTATCCCCTGCTCGACGTGGCATCACAGCTCGTAGTTTTCTCTTGCTCTGATTTATTTAAATGGTGAGAAAAATGCGGGTTGTGACACGAGTGGAGGAGCTGTTAGTAGGGATGATGTGCCCAGCTGTGGCAGCAGTCTCTTTGGTGGTGACCCTCTTGGAGGGATATGCGAGGGATTGGTGGAGAGCGGCTAGTCGCTCTACCTTTCGAGGTCGGCCGATGAGCACGATCCTTTGGGGAGAATTCTCCATAGCTCTACTAGAGTTCTTTATCACAGATGCAAACTGAGCTGCGCTGCAAGAGAGGTTCTTGCTCATCCGACATGGCAACCGCACTGTGGCAGAGTATGAAAGAGAGTTCATACACCTGGCACGCTTCGCCGGGAACCTGGCTGCCTCTGACAGGGATAGAGCTTCTCGGTTCTACCGAGGACTATGAGACGACCTGAGGCAGGCCTTGATTATGCTCTCTCAGGCCACCTTCCACACAATAGCCACCCATGCGGCAGCCTTAGAGTTGGACCAGCAGACAGTGGCTCAGCGGCGCAGATGTCAGGTAGAGCTTCCTCGAGACCAGAGGCGAGACGGAGGAGGCGCTCCCCATAGACAGGATAGAGAGCACAGACAGCGACACCGCATGCAGCCTTATAGGCGCCGACCGACACCCCCAGCTGCACAGCCAGACATTAGACCAGCTCCAGTACCGCAACCCCCACTAGTGGCCCGACGAGATGTTCCCTTCGTAGGGAATTGCTTCTTATGTCATCAGCCAGGACATATGAGGGCCTTTTGCGCTCAGGCGATGGGGAGACCCGGATTGGGAGTAGTTCAGGGTGGACAGCCGGCACGAGGGCAGGGTCAGAGAGGCCGCAGAGGCAGAGCTGGAAGGAGAGGCCAGTAGGGCCGAGCAGCGCCCAGGAGGCCTACGCACTAGACCTGCAGCACGGACCGGCCCCTGACGTAGTAATAAGTATATATCTTAGGTGATAAGAGATATCAGATCTATCACTGATATTGTATATTACATATATATGTATATGAATATTAGTTGGATGATATATATCTATATATATTTCTCATATCATCAGAAATCTTGTTGGTAGAAAGACTTCCTGCCAAAACCCTTTTCGACACGGGAGCAACTCATTCCTTTGTCTCCCACGAATTCATCGCAATAAAAGGAGAGGTTGTTCGTTCGACTGGACTGTCTATATGAATCTGTTTACCGGACGGGTCGGATATGACTTCTACCGAAAAGTGTTAATTTCAGGCTGTGCTAGGAGAAGTAGAATTTGAGATCTACGCAACCATCCTAGCAATAACAGGATTTGACATAATTCTGGGGATGGACTGGCTGGCCGAGCACCAAGCTCAGATAAACTATTCCATGCGAGAAGTTCGGCTACAGAACCCAAATGGCCAGACTGTCACATTGACAGGTGTGCCCTCTGTCTCGCGTATTATCTTGACTTCTACGCAGATGGTGAAATCTGTCCGACAGAAGGACGAAGTATATCTTATCTACTTCGAGATGGAAGACAAATCCCAGGTGCTTGCCAAGGTCCCGGTAGTCCGTGACTTTCCATATATTTTCCCTGAGTCCCTCCTGGGATTGCCACCACAGCGAGAGGTCGACTTTCAGATCGAGCTCGTGACCGGAGCACAACCAGTATCACGAGCCCCCTACCGGATGGCCCCAAGGGAGCTGACTGAACTAAAGATCCAGCTATAGGAACTAATAGATGCTGGATTCGTCCGCCCTAGTTCCTCGCCCTGGGGAGCCCCGGTACTTTTCGTCAAGAAGAAAGACGGGATTCTGCAACTGTGCATTGACTACAGGGAGCTGAATAAGCTGACTGTACGCAATACCTACCCCCTCCCTAGAATCGACGAACTATTCGATCAGTTGCAAGGTGCGTCTGTGTTTTCCAAGATGGACCTGAGATCCGGCTATTACCAGCTTCGAATCCGAGAGGAAGATATCCCCAAGACTGCATTTAGCTCCTGATACGGTCTATATGAATTCCTAGTGATGCCCTTTGGGCTCACTAACGCGTCTTCCGCCTTCATGGCCCTGATGAATAGAGTCTTCGAACCTTTCTTTGATCACTTTGTCATCGTCTTCATAGACGACATCCTAATCTACTCGAAGACCAAGATGGACCATACTTGGCACCTGCAGATGGTGCTACTAAAACTCCGGGAGCACTCTCTCTTCGCCAAATTTAGTAAATGTGAATTCTGGCTAGAAGAAGTTGGATTCTTGGGCCACACGATAAACAAGGAGGGAATAGCAGTGGACCAAGCCAAGATCCATGCAGTACAAAATTGGCCGCCACTCAGGACGGCTGCGGATATCTGGAGTTTCCTCGGTCTTGTCGGATACTACAGGAAGTTTGTCGAGGGTTTTTCCAAGATTGCCCTACCCCTAACTGCTCTTACCAAGTAGGATGTCACATTCCGATGGACGCCGGAGTGCGATGCTGCGTTCGTCGAACTAAAGAAGCGGCTGACTTCTGCGCCAATCCTTACGATCCCCACAGGGACTGAGGGATTCTAAATCTACACTGATGCCTCCCTGAAGGGATTGGGAGCAGTCCTAATGCAGCACGACAAGGTAGTGGCCTACGCTTTGCGGTTATTAATGCAGCATGAATTAAACTATGCAGCGCACGATTTAGAGTTGGGCGTCGTCGTCTTCGCCCTTAAAATCTGGAGGCATTATCTGTACGGAGTAAGATGTGAGATCTTCTCCGATCACAAGAGCCTCAAGTATATCTTCACGCAGAAAGAGCTGAACCTCCGACAGCTCCGATGGCTTGAATTCTTATGTGATTATGACATCGCTCTCCAATATCACCCCGGGAAGGCTAACAGAGGTTCTGACGCCTTGAGCCGCCAGCCTGCAATAGCCGGGAGTTGGATGGAGCAGATCCCTAAAGAACTCTTCCAGTCTTTGATAGACATGGAGATTACCCTGGTTGCCCGAAGAGATTTGGAAGAGTACTACTCGCAGCTGTATTGGATGGAAATCCAATGCGACATCCGGGACCAGATACGAGAAGCCCAGAAGATCGACCCAGAGGTGATACCGATCATCCAATCTCTGCAAGGAGGGGAACAGGAGGATTATAAACTGCATGATGGGATTCTGCAATTCAAGCATCGCATATTTGTTCCCGCTACCGGAGGGATTCGTGAGGAAATTTTGCAAGAGGCCCATCAGTCAAGGTACTCAATTCACCCTGACGTAGTTAAGATGTACGTAGACTTGCGCAAGACCATCTACTGGCTTGGAATGAAAAGCGATGTCAGCAACTTCGTGGCCCGGTGTCAGACCTGTCAAAAGGTTAATGCTGAATGCCGCAGTCCAGGAGGCCTATTATAGCCCCTGCTGATACCAGAGTGGAAGTTCGAAGACATCTCTATAGACTTCGTCCACGGCCTACCTCGATCCCGCACTGGGAATGACTCAATTTGGGTGGTCGTAGATCGACTCACCAAGGTAGCGCAGTTCATTCCAAACCGACAGGGTGACGGAGTAGATATCCTGGCCAAGATGTTCCTAGAGCAAGTGGTACGATTCCACAGAGTATGAAAATCCATCGTGTCAGATCGTGACGGGCGTTTCACATCTAAGGAGTGGAGACGGGTGCAGGCATATTTGGGAACCAAGTTGGCCTTCAGCACCGCCTTCCACCCGCAGAGAGACGGACAGACGAAGAGGACGAACCGAACGATGGAGGACCTTCTTCGACTGTGCATAGTGGAGCATGATGAGCCATGGGAGCAGCTGTTGCCATTTGTCGAATTTTCATACAATAACAGCTACCAGGCTAGCATTAAGATGGCTCCGTACGAGGCATTGTATGGAAGGCGTTGCCGAACCCCGTTAACTTGGGCTCAGGAAGAGGACCCGAAAGCCTTGGGAGTTGCTTATATCGATGACACTACGACAGTGATATGGCTGATCCAGGAGCGAATACGGGAAGCGCAGAGCCGGCATGCTAAGTACTATGATGCGCGGCACCGACCGGTGGAGTTTAGCGTGGGGGAAATGGTGTTCTTGAAAATAAACCCCATGCATGGTGTCTCCCGGTTGAGGAAGAAGAAAAAGTTAGATCCCCGCTTCTCGGGCCCCTATCTGGTGATAGAGGGTGTTGGCCTCGTCGCCTATCGTTTAGCCTTGCCCCCAGAGTTGGGGAATCTTCATGATGTGTTTCATGTCTCTTCCTTGAGACGAGTCCTCCGGCAATCAGAGCAGTACCTTCCTACTTCACCGGTGCAGCTACAGTCAGATAGATCCGTCCTGCTCGAACACGTCAGAGTAGTGGATTATAAGGTCAAGACACTACGCAACAAAACCATTCTGATGGTTAAGGTACAATGGTCAAACTGCGGACCAGAAGAGTTCACGTGGGAACCTGAAGCACTCCTCCGAGAAAAGCACACAGAGCTCTTTCCCCAGGTATGTTACTTTTTCCCCCTACTTCAAGCAAATTTTCGGGGACGAAAATCCTTTTATTTTTATTGGATTGTAACATCCCGACTTTTATTGGGCCACCAGAGCCCTAGTGGGCCCAATAAAAGTGACTCGAGCCTCTACCCGTGACCCGGTAGGAGGCAACCCTATGCAGGATATCGAGCTAGAGAACTCTGAATTGAGTTCTATCAGTTCTTGTGGACTCGTATAGTCAATACGAGCGCATCGGAACTCGTTCAGTTGGACCCCGAGATCATATAGTGGATGTGGTCATTGCTCGCAAAACGTCGCGAAGATGAGATTTTTGGATATTGACATAGAGAACTCTGATTTGAGTTCTGACAATTCTTATGACTTTGTATTGTTGATACGAACGCATCAAAACTCGTTGCGTCGCGATTTGAAGCCTAACGATGATTATGGGCGTTTTGACCGTTTTAGCACGCTGCGACGCGCAAATTTCGGACTTTCGCCAAACGGACTCCGATTCAACCCCAGTCAGTGGCGTTGGACTTGTATGGTCAATACGAAGTCAACAGAAGTCGTTCCGGTCAATTTCGACAACAATTGGTCAACTCGTGGTCAAATCAAGCATAATCGTGCACCGAAAAGCGTGCGCACATCAATTGTGACACGACACCCGAAATTTGACCCGAACCCGAAGACTTGGACTCACTTTGACTTTGACCAGCAAGGGGGACCCACCCTAGAGTTGACTTGGTCAAACCCTCCTAAAATCCACTTTTTGGATTTTCTCCAAATGAGGGGCCCACCTCCTCTCCAAAGGAGGATGGCCCATGCCCCCTCACTCTCCTTGGGCCCCCAACCAGCAATCAAGCCTAGGATAGGTAGAGGCCCACCCCACCCTTCTTCTCCCTCCTTTTTCCCCTCTCATCCCAAAAGGCCCAAGCTCATAAGGGCTTCACTATCCTTTTCCCCACATGGGGAAAAGAGGGGGGCCTCCAGCTGTCCTTGGACAGCTGGAGGGTGGGGATTTAATCCCTCCATAAGGAGGGATTAATCCCACCTTGCCCAAAAGGGGGATAGCCCCCCTCCCTATAAAAGCCACCCAACCCCCTCTCTTTCCCTCACACCTCTCAGAGCAGCCCTCCCCCTGCTCCCCCCCTCTGCCGGAGTTCTAGTGGCCGGAAAAAGCCAAGTCGAGGAGCTCCTCCCCCTCCACCACCTTGAGTCATGGCCTACCAAGCCGGCCCCTCCCGAGCCCGCCAAACTCAGGTGGAACCTTCTCTTCCTCCCCCTCCCCCATTTCTGACGTAGTGCATGCGAGCTCCGGCCGCCGGAGCGCTGCCGCCGTCACCCCCCTCCCCTCCCGTTTACAAATAAAAAATAAAAAAAAATAATAAAAAAAGGCTCCGGCGGTGGAGGCCGCCGGACCACCGCCGGAGGGAGCGCCCGGCCCCGGGTAGTTGGCCGGAGGCGGAGCCACGGCCGGCCGGCGGCCGGCTGGCGGCAGAGAAGCCCCGTAACAGCGACCAGTTCAGTTCTAGCGGGGGGAGAAGATTGTGAACAGTAAATTCATTTTATAATTTATATTATTATAATATTATAATATTATAATAAGTGGTTTGATTTTTCAGAGGCTAAAATACACCTCTAGAAAAAAGGTTTTGAACATGAAAAATGTTCCCATAACTAAGGGCTTCCCCCACAAAAATTTTGAGAATTTTTGGAGTTGATTTGGTATTTTTAAAAGCGCAAATAAGTTTTGTTTGGCCAAATTAAAGGCCCAAAACACATTGGAAAATTACAAAAAAATTACTAGATGCATTTTAGGCTCTCTTAAGGGTTGTATCAAAATTTGGGGTTATGGGGATAAGTTTTGATATTTTTCCTAAAATCTGGAAGCCTAGGGTCGCGCACAGAAATTATTGCGCTCGAAAATGAAAATTGGAGCGCGCGACTATCCTCTCTAATTTGAATAATAAATTCAAATTATAATATCAACGAGAGTGGCTGAGGCAAGTGACCAAGCTACGTGTGTTCCGAGACTTTGTGAAACCGTCGAGCGCCTCGACTCTCGGGTGATCTGGACACACTCGGAAAGTGAGAGTACGAGTAGTGAGTTGCAAATTATTCTCGACACATAATGAGGGTGTAACTCATGATAATACTCTGATCCGATTAAGCCATGATTAATAAGGCACAACCAAATCCTAACCGGATAATAATAATGTGTGTAACCCAATGAAGTCTTATTAAAAACTGAAATAGAACTGAATGTGCCTCCTGAGAATGAAGATTAAACTGAAGCCTCCTGGATGCAGTGATTGGACTACTAACCATTTTCTTTATGATTATTCCAGTCTTGCACTATTCCTGTTCCTTTATTCTTTTCGGTTCAGTACATTCAATTCAGCTCTACTCCAGTTTCGTACTGGTCAAGTACTTTCAATTCAGCTCTACTCCAGTTTCGTATTGGTCAAGTACTTTCAATTCAGCTATACTCCAGCTTCGTACAGGTCAAGTACTTTTAATTCAGTTATACTCCAGTCTCGTACTGGTCAAGTACTTTTAATTCAGCTATACTCCAGTCTCGTACTGATCAAGTCTTTTAATTCAGTTCTACTCTAGTTTCGTATTGGTCAAGTTCTTTAAATTCAGCTCTACTCCAGTTTCGTACTGGTCAAGTACTTTTAATTCAGCTATATTCCAGTCTCGTACTGGTCAAGTACTTTTAATTCAGCTATACTCCAGTCTCGTACGGGTTAAACACTTTTAATTCAGTACTACTCCAGTTTCGTACTGGTCACGTTTATTTCCAGCACTTTAAATAAGCAGTATAAACACCGCATTTGTCCTCATTGCAATTTACTATTATAATTCCGGGTCCAGCTCTGACGAGCAGTCATTATTAAGGTTGAGTCTTAGTTAGGGATAACCGGAGTTGAGGTATTCCTCCAGGTCTAGCCCCAAATAATGCGCTCCCACGCTCCTTGACGAAAGTAGAGCTAAGCGCCGCCGCCCGAAGTTTAAGCCTAGTAGGGCAGACCGACGTATACCCGGTGTGTATTATGATTGCCATTTGTTTGATTATTTGTAAATTGCTTGCGGTGAAATAGTGGCGGGTCAATCCCTCCCGCAGACCGTTCGTACCGGTGCGGGAAGGTCGACGACTCAAGACGACAGGGAGATGGGTACCACGGGTGACCGATCGTTCTATTGTTCCCCGTCGGGTTTTCCTCCGCTGGTCGGCCAAAATGATTCGCTGGATGTCGCTCACATCCAAAAGTACACCAGGTTGTACGTTAGGGCATGGGGTTGTGCGGTACGATCACCCCCAGAAGTGGCAGGACTGGCCACTGTCACCGACGGCCACATCGGTGAGGCCTGCGGGGCTCGCTACCCTACTGGAACAGAAGCGGTCCAAACTATGTCGATATAGGGTTTGTGTGCGCGGCTGTGAATGCCTGCGGTGTGCGCGGTTGTGAATGTCTGCGGTATGTGCGCGGCTGTGAATGCATGCGATAGAATTCAGGATATGAAAACTTGTTGTGCTGATGAGCTAGTTGAGCATTATTATAATCGTTTTATACTATTGCTGTTTTTTTCGGTTATACTGCACTCTTTTATATTTGCTCCTATCTTTTCATATATGAAATGTTGTGCTAACCCTCTCTTGCTTCGGCTATTTACTTTTGTTGGGTGGGTGTGTGCTCGTCCCCAGGATGTGGATCCGGGGAAGAGATTTGTTTCCACTTAGCTTTGTGACTAACGGTTATTTGATTAACCATTCACAAGAGATGGAGCACCGTAGTGACCCACTACCGTAGGAGATTACGCCAGCAGCTAGGTCTACTCGAGCAGATGCACCCCCGCTGTCCCCAGAGTTTAGAGACATGAGTTTCGCCGAGCAGCGTAGAGAGAGAGAGAGAGTAAATGAGGATTATATGTAGCACATGTATAGCCCACAGGCTTATATAAGTACTTAGGCTTCGGCCCTAGAACCGCTGTGATTTTGATATGTGATATATAAATCTGCAATGCTTTCCTGTTAATGCTTCTGCTATATTCTGATGGGTTATGAACGTTGTGATTCGAGCCGAGCAAGGCGACCAACTCGTGCTTGGATAGGGTGGATCGTTTCCCCTAAGAAGCACTGGGTGGACGTCTTGGGGCAGTAGTACCCCCTTCGGCAAGACCCGGGCAAAATGTTGGGGGTACTACAGAGAGGCCCTGCCCAGCCTCAGCCGCCGGCGCAGGTCGAAGAGGTTCCACCCCGAGTTGGGGAGGAAGACATATGTGAGGATCGAGCCGATGAAGGACACCGAGGAGTAATAACAGTGATTCACTGTGGAGTGGGATCAAGGCCACTCAGAAGGCGAGCATCCATGTTATGTACCAGCGGAGCGTCACTTTGACATCCCAGACCCCGCCCCCGAAAGAGAAGATCACCTTCTCGGCGAAGGACCTGTCAGACCATGAAGATCCGTTCTGCGATGCGCTGGTCATCAAGACGGCCATCGAGGGCTACACCGTCTCGCGGATCTTGGTTGACAACGGGAGCTCCGTCAACGTCATTTTCAAGAAGGCATTTGATGAAATAAAGGTGGAGGCAAGGAGGGTGTTGGCCTCAGACGGACCCCTGTTCGGATTTTCAGGGGAGAGGAAGGAGGTTGAAGGTGGAGTAGGACTCCAAGTGAAATTGGGAGGGACTTCAAGAAACTGCCGGTTCGTCATAGTTGACGCTCCGAGCAGCTACAATGTCATCTTCGAAAGGCCCCTCATCAGCACCTTTCGTTGCGTGTCGTCTTCTTTCCACTAATGCCTCAAGTTCAACTTAGGGGGGATCCAGGTCAGAGTCAAGGGAGACTCCAGGATGGCAAGATAATGTTATGTCACGGCCGTCAACACCATCTCTTGGTTGGCCAAGACAGAGGATATGGATAAGATCATGGAGAGCCTGAGCAAGATGGAGGTATTCGAGGGGAAGGATGACGACCATCACGCCAAGACCCCCTGAAGAAGCCTCACCTCGGTAGAGTATTGTATTTTTTCTTATGTTGTAATGAGTTTAGCCCCCGACCAGTTGAGTCGGAGAGGTCATGTAACCCATAATGTTTTTCCCTTTGGAGGATGTTGGATTTTGGTAAAGTTCAGGTGACATGCCTAGTTCCCACCCCCGAGAGGATCTCCTCATCCAGGCTCTCACTAGCTGGTTGGGTCAAATGTGCATCGGGGAGATAAAGTCCCACCCCCGAGAGGATCTCCTCATCCAGGCTCTCACTAGCTGGTTGGGTCGAATGTGCCTCGGGGAGAGCAAGTCTAACCCCCCGAGAGGATCTCCTCATCCAGGCTCTCACTAGCTGGTTGGTTGAATGTGCCTCGGGGAGAGCAAGTCCCACCCCCGAGAGGATCTCCCCATCCAGGCTCCAACTAGCTGGTTGGGTCGAATTTGCCTCGGGGAGAGCAAGTCCCACCCCCGAGAGGATCTCCATATCCAGGCTCTCACTAGCTGGTTGGGTCGAATGTGCCTCGGGGAGAGCAAGTCCCACTCCCGTGAGGATCTCCCTATCCAGGCTCTCACTAGCTGGCTGGGTCGAATGTGCCTTGGGGAGAGCAAGTCCCACCCCCGAGAGGATCTCTCCATCCAAGCTCTCACTAGCTGGTTGGGTCAAATGTGCCTCAGGGAGAGCAAGTCCCACCCCCGAGAGGATCTCCACATCCAGGCTCTCACTAGTTGGTTGGGTCGAATGTACCTCGGGGAGAGCAAGTTCCACCCCCGAGAGGATCTCCTCATACAGGCTCTCACTAGCTGGTTGGGTCAAATATGCCTCGGGGAGAGCAAGTCCCACCCCTGAGAGGATATCCTCATCCAGGCTCTCACTAGCTGGTTGGGTCGAATGTGCATGCCTCGGGGAGAGCAAGTACCACCCCCGAGGCTGTCTCGTCACCCAGGCTCTCATTAGCTGGCATGACAGGTTAACCCCTCGGGAGGTTAAGTATTTTCACCCCGAGGTTGTCTCGTCACCCAGGCTCTCATTAGCTAGCATGACAGGTTGACCTCTCGGGAGGCTAAGTGTTTTCACCCCGAGGCTGTCTCGTCACCCAGGCTCCCATTAGCTAGCATGACAGGTTGACCCCTCGGGAGGCTAAGTGTTTTCACCCCGAGATTGTCTCGTTACCCAGACTCCCATTAGCTGGCATGACAGGTTGACCCTCGGGAGACTAAGTGTTTTCACCCCGAGACTGTCTCGTCACTCAGGCTCCCATTAGCTGGCATGACAGGTTGACCCCTCGGGAGGCTAAGTATTTTCACCCCAAGGCTGTCTCGTCACCCAGGCTCTCATTAGTTGACATGACAGGTTGACCCCTCGGGAGGCTAAGTGTTTTCACCCCGAGGCTGTCTCGTCACCCAGGCTCTCATTAGCTGGCATGACAGGTTGACCCCTCGGGAGGCTAAGTGTTTTCACCCTGAGGCTGTCTCGTCACTCAGGCTCCCATTAGCTGGCATGACAGGTCGACTTCTCGGAGAGTCCAAGTAACTTTCAAACCGCGATAAGAGGCCACTCAGCGAATACGTTGGGTTGGATGTTTCTTTCCGAGTTTGTGCCAACCTCGAAAAGAGCGGGGATTGTGTACAACCCCGTATTCGCAGAGTAGGGTCCCCTCGATAGACGTAGGATGAGCTTTATGTTTTTTAAGCTTTTTAGAGATTTTGTACTCTTGGTGGCCAATTTTGGCTTGTCCTTGGAAATATACTAGTAGGGGGATGAAATATTTTTCTCCCCCCGACCCCCTCGGGGGGGGGGGGGGGGTCACTAGGCCGCCGAGCTCCCCAGGCCGCCGAGCTCACCAGGCCGAGCTCCCCAGGCCGCCGAGCTCACCAGGCCGCCGAGCTCACCAGGCCGCCGAGCTCACCAGGTCGTTGAGCTCACCAGGCCGCCGATCTCCCCAGGCCGCCGAGCTCCCCGGGCTGCCAGCTCGCCCCCCAGGCCGCAGGCTCGCCCGGGTCTTCTTTTGGCCAAGCTCTTACCATTGTGCCCTTGGGGTGGAGTTACCTCGTTACCCCCCGGTGTGGAGGTTTGCTATTGGCTCAAGGCCAATTGTTCGTAGGGGTATTTTGGACATTTTGGCCCCCATGCTTGGAAAATTTATAAATAGACCCCCTTGGGTACCTTTGGAGGCATGAGTTTTTGGCATCCTCCTCCCTAGCTTGGTTTCTTCTTCTTGGTTGAGTTGAGAGAGCTCTCCAAGGTACCCGGCTCAGCCATTGGTGAGGGAGGGGAAGTGCTCTTGTGACCTTCCGGGTGTGTGGTGGGACCTCCACGCTAGAGCCGAGGGTCTGTTCCTAGTTTCCCAAGTCTTAGGTCCGTGACGTTCCCCGAGTGTAGTAGGTGCCCCTCTTTTGGGACCCCGAACTCCACGAGAGGTCAATTTTGACTTCAACACTCCTGGCTGATGCCCTAACCCGCGCGACCATCCCGACGTCGATTCGCGGTAGGTTTTTCGCTTGATTTTTACTCTGGCTTTCTCTTCTTCGACTTCCTCTTCTCCAGCTTCCTCTTCTCCCGCTTCTTCTTCTCCGGCTTCATCTTTTTCGGCTTTCTCTTCCGATTCCGGTTTTTTAGCTTCTTTCTTCTTCCTCACCGTTTTTAGCTTCTTCTTCCTCACCATTTTATTTTTCTTCCCCTTCTCCGGCATCTTCCCCCCTATTATCGCAGGTTTTGCTCACTCCGGCTTCACAGTAGGGTCTGCTCCATCATACGCAGAAGGTAGAAGGCAGGATTTGCTACTATTAGTAAGTATTTGGTGGATCACTCCGGCTATTTTTGAGTTAATGGTTTGATCTCAGATTTTTTGTTATAGCAGAAAGGGGTTAGTAGACACTTCAATATTATCACAACAAATTTCGAGTTGTTGGACATACTTATATGCGATCCATTGACACTGTTAGTAGACACTTCAATATTATCCTTCACGGGATTTTAAAACTTTCAAAGGACTACATTAAATTGTCTGAAGCCAGAGTAGA
The DNA here is from genome assembly GCA_039513925.1 of Platanthera zijinensis. Taxonomy (NCBI): domain Eukaryota; kingdom Viridiplantae; phylum Streptophyta; class Magnoliopsida; order Asparagales; family Orchidaceae; genus Platanthera; species Platanthera zijinensis. The sequence continues at coordinate 153,848,150 of CM077095.1, read as the reverse complement.
ACCAAGGTCAAAATGGTTTTTAGACTGTGTTGGTGCATTAGATGGAACACATATTGAAGTGACAGTTTTGATTGAAGATCAGGGAAGATTTCGCAATAGAAAACAAGCTATCACAACATATGTACTCGGTCTTTGTGACATATTCAAGAGACTTCCGGACGAGTTAAACGGCACATGGCCGCAAATGCAGTTTGATCGCTAGTTTAATGTTACTATTTATGAGTCATGAACTATTTATGTGGTCTTGTTTCTATTTCAGAACTTTTATTTGTGGACGATGCTTTAAGATTATTAGTACTTTCATTTTAAGTATTATTAGTATTTAGATTTTGTGGACAATGATTAAATTTTTACAAAAATAGTTTCTAAAAATTGCAATTCCAGAAAGTCAATTTCAGTGTGCAGCCGAACAGCTTTTACATATCAATGCCAATTCTGTTCACTGAAAACCATCATGCAGCCGAACAACATAATTGGTTTTCTGCACAAAATCAATTCCTGCAGATATTGATTTTCTGGCCAAAGCCAATTCTAGAAAACCAATACCTGCGTGCCGAACGGACCCTTAGAGATTTAAACCATTAGTGTTTCATAGAGACTAGGCGAGAATTTACCTTTTTAATCTACTGTACAAACAAACATGAAGAGATATATAACAATATGCATTAATGTAAAATAATCATTTAACAAAGTAAATAAATACAGTTTATGAAGCAATGATTCTGTATCAGTCTATCATATAAACAATATTATTGTAAGCCCACATCAAAAACTATATCGAAACGAGTATAACCATTTTTTCATGTGAAGAAGCAGTATGCAACATATAATACGATCATATTATTTTAAGTTTAATTCGTATTTGAAAGGAAATGTTTATTTTAAGTTTAATAGTATTTAGTATTTCAGTCTCTGGGCCCGACCCCTTAGGGTCTTCAGTGTCCAAATCAGTACGTTCAACACGCGTCTGTCTTTCGGCCAACTGATTTGGCAAAGCATAAATGGCGATCTGTGTGCAAATTTAAAGTCTATAACTAAACTCAGTTTTACTTTATTTGGATCCTTTTTTCGTTTCATTAACCCTGGTCGTTACTCTTTCTCTCTCTATTCTCTCTCTCTACACTCTCCTCTCTTTGCACGTAGTCTGTTGACAAGCGACTCTGGTTGTCTGATTTTCTGGACCGAAGGAAAACTGGGTGACCCGCAACATGGATAGTAAATATAGATACCTCGAAAGTCCCGCCTTACACTCAAGAGTGTGTAGGAACTCCTCTTACCAAACTATATGATGTGCTAAGAGAGGGGGAAGGCAAACTTGAGAGGTGTACTGGAGAAATCATGAGCCCTATGTGAGGAGAAGAGGTCAAGAATGACTTAATTATTCTGAATAACGCAAAAAGGAGCTAAGACGGCACAGATAGAGATTTGAGCGCGGGTCCAACGCTATTTCCTTAAGACATCTCCAATGTGAATCTCTATATTTAGAGATTCTCATTGTACCATGTTCTTCAAATATGGAGAACATGATTAGAGCAACTCCAATCATGTTCTTCATATTTGGAGAACATAGTATTTTCTTTATGTATATAGGTGTATATAATGTAAATAACATTTATATATTTATATATTTATATGTATACATAAATATATATAATTTTTATAATGATAAAATATTATTTTTATTATCTTAATTTTTAGATTATTTTCAAATTTGATTACATAAATAAAATACCACAAACATTTCATAATTCAAAATAAATACATTACATTTGGAATTAATACTAAGATTTTGGGAGGTAATCATCGGGTTCGCTACGATTTCCACACACGCTTTCCTCGTGTTATTCTATTCCATGCCCTAACATGTCATAATCACTTCCTCCATACTGGCTTCATCCATGATGGCCTCCTCCGAAATGAGGTCCTCCATATTGGCTTTCGCCGTACTGACTTTCTAGGAACTGGCTTCCTCCAATTTGAAGTCCTCCAAATTGAGGTTCTCTAAATGGAGGTCTTTCATGTAGGTCTCCTCCATACTAGATTTCTATATATTGGTTTCCTTCATGCTGACCTCCTCCTAACTGAGCTTCTCTGTGTTGCTCTCCACCATGATGACTTTCTGCATAATGTTTTCTTCCGTAACCACTACCTCCATATATACCTCCTCCATATTCAGTTTTTTTAAGTGATGAAGATCCTCAAAATAGTGATTTTTTAATGTTTTAATTCATAATAGCTTGTTTTGCTGTCGAAAATATTACCGATTTGGAGTTCCTTTGATGTTATCCAAATCTATCATCCTGATATTGTGATTTTGTATAGCGCTCTGAAGCTTTAGTCTTCTCTTTTCATTTTCAACTTTTAACCTCATGAGTTCTTGTGTAAAAGACCAATCATTTACTCAGTGTTCTTGCACTATCTTTAAAATCTCTAAGATTTCAGCATTATTTTACTGTGAGGCTTAATATCACAACCCTTACCACTCAATTTTCTCTTCCTTTTTATTTTATTTTTTATTTTATTCTAGTAGGTCGATTAATGAAATTTGAGATTGGAGATTCTACATCACCAATACTAGCAAAATATAATTTATTGCCTGTATTTAAGTCTATACTTCTCTGATGTCAGAGAGTTAGAATCTAAAGTTTGTGACATGTCAATATTCTGAGAGTTCATACCATTTCTATATTTTTCAAGATAGACTAGACATGATCAAACAAGAAGTTTTTCTTCTCTTTTGGATCATCCCCATATAAATTTTTTATTTGATTGAGATACAAAATAAATTATTTTGTTGCTCAATCTGTTGAATACAACCTCAGGATTTGCTAACTTTACTTGCTAAAAATGACCAACGACATGAGAGAGATTTTAGAGTTCTCTGTTCTAAACAAGTATGAGGTCTTATGTTGTGAAATATGACTGAAACTTTTTCCACATCTTGTGTTCTTTTTTATTACTTTCAAACTAGGTCTTCTGAGGTCTCAAGCCAAACATAACATAGTGCTTGATCTTATTTATGGGAAAATGCTAATCCACGATTGGAAGTCATGATGGAAATTAATGCAAAAGGAGAGTGCTTGATTTTGGAGAAAGAGTGATGAGTACTTATAGAAGTTTTGGGATGAGGGGAAAGTAGGGTGTGAGTGAGGAAATAATCTAATGTAGAGATAAAAACAAGGCTCCAGAATTGATGATTGACATGATTTATGAGTTGACAGGATATGTGAGTGGAGAAAAAATCTAATGCTGGGAAAAAATAAGGCTACGAGATTAATGTTTGACATGATTTATGAGGTGAAAGTGATTTGTGAGCAGAGAAAAAATCCAATGCTGGAAAAAAAACAAGCCTCCAGAATTGATGTTTGACATGATTTATGAGGTGAAAGGGATATGTGAGTGTAGAAAGAATCCAATGCTGAAAAAAATAAACCTCTGAAATTGATGCATGACATGATTGATGAATTAAAAGGATGTGTGCGTGGAGAGATAATCTAATGCTGGGAAAAAATAAGACTCTAGAATTGATGTATGGCATGATTGATGAGGCTAAATGGATGTGTGGTGTGAGAAAAATCTATATAAATACTACTTTCGGCAAACTACATATACTTTTAAAACAATCATTATAAACACTACTTTCGTCCAACCACATATACTTCCTTGTACAAAAAATGAACTATATAGCAGAGTTATCCCATTTGCGATCTTTATCATCTTCAGGTGATGAATTATTTTTCCAACAACTTCTCTAGTGGGAAGAAGACACAGATGAATGAGAGAAAGAAGATAAAATTTTAGCTCGTATGTATGCCTCCAACAATGCCATAATTGCAACTCAACTTCAAGATGATGCACGCCAACGATGCAGAGGATCAGTACTTGGTCACGTGATAATCAACCGGGGGAGGATTGAAGGTAACATTAGACTTTAGAATAATTACTTCTCCAACCATCCCATATATAGGAAAACATTTTTTTGAAAAAGATTTCGCATGCGTAAGAATTGTTTCCTTTGCATTGTCGCTGCTGTAGAATAATATGATAAATTTTTCATTCAAAAGAAGGATGATGTTGGTAAACTTAGACTATCAAGTTAAAAAAAATTACAACAACATTTCGTATATCGGCATATGTAAAGCCAATTGATAATTGTAATGAATACATTCGAATTGACGAGTAAACTGCGATTCAATGTTTGAAGAGATTTTGTAGGGCGATCGTATAAGTGTACAAATATGAATATTTGAGATATCCTGATGTGAATGATGTAACAAAATTATTACAGAAAAATTAAGAACGAGGGTTTCAAGAGATGTTGAGAAGTCTAGATTATATGCATTGACAATGGAAGAGCTGCCCAACAACATGAGCCTGCCAATATTTAGGACGTCATCGTGAACCAACAATCATTCTCGAGGCAGTAGCGTTGTATGACTTGTTGATATGACGCACATATTTTGGCTTACCAGACTTTAATAATGATACTAATGTCTTGCAGTCGTTTAATTTATTTGTCAATTTAGCACAAGGTATTACGCCTCCTACTTATTATACAATCTTGAGCAAAATTATGATGTTGGTTATTATTTTGCTGACGAAATATATCTGAAATGATCAACATTAGTTCAAACTATTTATCAATTACAAGATAAAAAAAACAATACTTCGCAATGATGTAAGAAACATGCTGAAACGATGTAGGGCGAGCATTTGAAGTTCTTTAATCACGATTTTCATTTATTAAGAGGTCATGCCGTTTTTGGGAAAAACATGTGTTACATGATATCATGACATCTTGCACTATAATGCACAACATGATTGTCGAAGACGAGCTAAATAACAATTAATATGTCGATATTTCTACGCCGCCATCCACTCAGAATGTTGAAGAGATGAGCATAAGTGAATCCGATAGATTTCGTCAGTTCCTAAATTGACATAAAAAGATCAAAGAAGGAGATGCACATTTTACACTTCGAGATACACTGATTGAACATTTGTGAGTACGTCATGATAATGAAGTAATGCAATTTTTAAAAAAATATGCATATTAATTTGAATGTATTTTGATGTATGCGCATGTTTCATTAGTAAAATGACTTATCTTTTTTTTATATGATAAATAATAATTAGAAAGTATTCAATATTAGTCTCGTTTTGCTGATCTCAAAAAGACGATTTTATTGATGTATTATTTGTCATATTTGAAAAATATATTTACAGTTACAGAGATTCTAGATTTATACAAAAATTCCGTAAATAAACTAATTTAACATTTTAAAAAAAGAAAATACAAAAAATTAATTTAGGGGAAGAGAGAGAGGATGGGCAAAAATGAAGGCTAATTTGTCCAATGGTTGGAGTTTATTTTTTTTGTCAAAAATGATGATTTAGGCTCTGTTTGGGGGACTTATTTTCACCGATCAAGCGGTTACGACCGCATGAACCGGATCTTAAATTACGACCCAATAATAAATAAAATTAACTTATTTTTACTGGTTAAGCACTTAGGCTGTGTTTGGCTCCACGTTTTAACTCCAGTTCGCATCGGATTATCCTGCCGCTCCGCCAAACAGGAAAAGGCGCCCAGTTTTTGCAGTCGCCCCCGCCCGGAAATCGCGAATATACAGCGATCTGGAGTCGCGATAATTTCTCACGACTCCAGATCGCAGTTTTTTCGCGACTGTGCTGCGCTACCCTAACCCGCTCCATCGCGATATCTCCGGCGATTTTGAGCTCTTCCAGCGCATCCATCTCCGGCGAGACGGCGCCGAATCTGCGTCTTCCTCCACAACGGCAAAATTTCTGGCCTTCTCATCTTCCTCCAGAGGTGTTGCCGATCACCGGCCAGGCGCCGCTACTCCGCTGCTCTGCCCTAACCCGCCCTCCGCCGACTCCGAACTACTCCACCGCGTCCATCTCCGGCGAGGAATCCTCTTCTTTCTCAACTCCGGTGACTTTTCTGTCCTCCTCATCCTCCTTCAGAGGTGCTGCCGACCACCGCCCCCTTTCCATCTGCAGGAGTTGCCCAGGCAATCCATCCAAGTGCTGCCCCTTTCCTCCTCTCGGACGAACACAGCGAGGAGTATCTTCCTCAACGCCTACTACGTTCCTTCTCAGGAAAACTGCTCACCGGGCAAGGTATAATTTTTTGCTCTAGTACATGTAAATTTATTGCATATGGTAGCACTAGTATATGTTAATTTTTGTGATTGTGTATGTGTGGTGTTTGGGATTGTGTGTGTGGTTGTAGATTGAGTTTGTGTGTGTTTGTTTAGGGTGTGTATGTTTGTGTTTGTTTGTGATTGTGCTAGTGTGTGTTTGTGTGTGTGATTGTGTAAAGTGTATGTGTGTGTTTGATTTGTGATTGTGTAAGTGTATGTTTGTGTGTGTTTGTGTGTTTAGGGTGTTTGGGAATGTGTGTGTGTGTATGATTGTGTTTGTGTGTGTGTTTAGGATGTGTATGATTGTGTGCGTGTGGAATTGTGTAAGTGTATGTTTGTGTGTGTGTGTTTAGGGTGCGTATGTGTATGTTTGTGTGTGTGTGGTTAGGGTTTGTATGATTGTGTTTGTGTGTGTGGGTGTTTATGTGTAATTGTTTAGGTTGTTTATGTGTATGTGTGTGTATGTTAATGTGTAATTGTGTGTGTGTGTGTGTTTATGTGTATGTGTATGTGTATGTTTGTTTGTGTGTGTGATTTAATAATCTTCTATAATTGTATTTGTGTGTTTGTTTGTGTGTGTTAATGTGTACATTTTTATGAATTGTGTGTGTTTGGGCTTGTGTGTGTATGTTATGTATGTGTTTTAATTTAAATTTTTCTCTTAGATGGGTAAGTCAAAGGAAGGTGGAATTTGTGCAAATTGGGAGACAACACATGTTATGCTATTTTGTGATCTTTGTAGTCGCGAGATAGATTTAGGGAATAGACCTACAACCCACTTCAATAAAGAAGGGTGGGGCAATTTGGTGAAGAACTTCAAGGATCGCACGGGCTTGGAGTACAGTCGGGCACAAATGAAAAACAAATGGGATCAACTGAAACGTGATTGGAAATTATGGCGTGAACTCAAAAGAGGGGAGACAGGGCTTGGTTGGAATCCAACTAAACGGACAATTGACGCGTCTGATGATTGGTGGAAAGAACGTATTGAGGTTAGTTTTTTAAATTTAAATGTACTCTAATATCAGTGAAGAATTCATTAATATTTGCATTTATTGATCAAACTTATGTTAATTTGCAGATGATTCCCAATGCCAAGAAATTTCGTTTTGGTGGAATAGCGCCCGAGCTTGAGGAAAAACTAGACAAAATGTTTAGTTTGGTTGTTGCGACAGGGGAAAATGTGTGGATGCCTTCTTCGGGAGAACTTCCAGGACTATTTTCACAGGCTGAAACGCTATCTGAAGAACCTGATGATCAAATCAATGAGAGCAATAATTCACAGACCAATGCAAATGAGGATCTGAACTCGGGTACACCTGGACAGAGTTCCCACAGCGGCGCGGCTTCAAAAAGAAAACGAAAGGGGAAGAGACATGAAATGGGGACAAAACAGGTTATGCTGGCACATGTAGAGAAGTTATTTTCCTCCTCAGAAGCAATTATGCAGCGCGTTACAGCACCAGTTATTCCTCCTAGTATATATCTGCTGCGAGAAGCCATTCAGGAACTCGAGAAGTACCCAGAAATCTTTGAAGACCGGTTGCTGTATCATTTTGCGACGGTTCATTTTCAAACACCAGTGAATCGAGTGACATTCTTGAGCATTCCAGAGGATAGGAGGGTGGAATGGCTGAAGACCCACTACATGAATTCACAAATCTGATCTCTCTTTGTTTTGGATTTTCTATGTGGAACTTCTTTATTGTTCCAAGCTTGTTTTGTACCTTTATATATTTGACACTGATATTTTGGACTAGTATATGTGGTCTCTTATGTTATTTTTCACTCTTTGTTTCATTGTTATAATGCTCGTTGTGTTTTCATTATAGGTCACTATAATGTCAAGCGTAAATGATGCTGAAGAATTTAACATAGATGAGGATGAAGAGTTGATGTTGAATTACTGTGCAAATCGTCAACAAGGTTGCGCCGCATATGTGCAGGTCGTTACCACGAGCGTATGTTTAATAAGTGATTACCTCAGTTTGTTTTGTGATAAAACACCATGCATGACATCAACTCAAACTGGACAAAAATGGCTCCGAGAGTTATTTGAAGGACATCCTGGACGTTTTCACAATATGTTTCGAATGACCAAGGTCATTTTTTTTGACTTGCTAGCATTGTTGGAACAACATCACGGCTTAAGAGGAACACAGAGGACACCAGCCGGTGAGGTTTTGGCAATAACAATTTACATATTGGGCCACAATGAAACATTCAGAAAATCAGGTGAAAGATTCCAACATTCCACAGAAACTTTGAGTCGGCTATTTATGATCGGTCTGAAAGCTCTGACGAGTTTGTCCATGCATAACATTGCTCCGATTGATCCTCAATTTCGTACTATTTCATCGCACATACGGAATGATGATAGATATATGCCATTTTTTAAAGATTGTATCGGTGCAATTGACGGCACACATGTTGATGCACGGATAGCTGTAGAAAATCAAGTTCCCTACATTGGTCGTCATGGTAGCACGACTCAAAACGTAATGGCCGTTTGCGACTTCAATATGTGTTTTACATATGTTGTACCTGGCTGGGAGGGGTCTGCACATGACACACGCATATACCATCGCGCAATACGGGATCCGCAAAGTAAATTTCCGTTTCCACCAGAAGGTATATCCCATTACCTTTTACGTTATGCTGATTTATTGATCGTATTTTCAAATGTTTAAACAATTTCGTACTACTGTAGGGAAATATTATCTCGTCGATGCTGGATACCCATTGGAGAAGGGGCTCCTGAAACCATATCCGGAAACGAGATATCATTTGCCGGATTTTGCTCGGGGAAATAGGCCAATAGAAGGAAGACGTGAAATATTTAATAAAGCACACTCATCGCTGCGTAGTGTCATCGAGAGAAGTTTTGGTGTATGGAAGAAAAAGTGGCCCATACTAACCAAAATGCCTCATTTTGAATTCTCGAAGCAGTGCGTGGTTGTGGTCGTTACGATGTCGCTCCACAACTTTATTAGAAGACATTCATCGAGGGCTGACCCAGAGTTTGATGTATGTGACGGAAACGAAACCTTTGTTCATCCGGAGGCATATGAGTTGCGACCAAATAATCGCCGAAGAACTATTGATTCAAATCCGAACACAACACCAAGCTCATTTGAGGGGACGGGAGCTGCAGAAATGACCAAAATAAGGGACACCATTGCAGATCAACTCACTGAGCATCACAGGTATACACCGTAATGACGTTTTCATTTTTTAACATATATAAAGAGATCAGTAATTACATTTATTGTTGATGTGCAGTTAACGCTCGATGATCGAGGGATACGTTTCATCCGCATGACGGAGCACGTTATGAAATAATACTTTTGAAAACATTTTGATATTTTAAAATTTAGAACTGGACATTTTATTTTCATTAAGTTAAATTGTTTTTTAATAGAATTGCTTATTGTGTGTATCTTCAAAAAAATAAACTGTCCACCGCACAGCTGTTCTGCCAAACAGATTAAACAGCTTCTCTGTTTGAAACAGCTCTGCAAAAGCTGTTCATCCAAACAGTTTCACAGATTCTGCCACCACTCTGCTGAACAGCTGATTATTCCACCACTGCTTCCCACCACTGCTTCTGCAGTCGCTGCAGCTGAGCCAAACAGAGCCTTAAGCCTATGTGTCATTATTATTAGCTTATATATTTCTTTGTCCCCAAGCAGACCGATGAGAGGGTTTTTGAGCTTTTCGCGTTCAGCTGCCCACACGGTCCGGGGGAAACAGAAGCCCTAATTTTCCTGACCAGATCCCTCACATGCCATGGCGGCTTCGTCGACGGCAGTCACACCTCATTCCGCCGCCTCCGTTTTCCCGAATTCCGAAAACTTAAACCACCGCAACGAACCTTCACCGTCCACTGACTTCTCCGAACCATCAAAGCCTTCACCCTCTTCCGGAAAATCCTCACCGGCAGACTCGCCCTCTCCCGGAAAATCCTCACCGGCAGACTCACCTTCTCCTGATTCTAATGAATCCATTATCATCGTCCGGGAAGACGTTTCCTCGCAGTCGTACAATGAGGAGGAGGAGGAGGAGGAGGAAGAGGAGTGCGGGTTCTGTCTTTATATGAAGGGAGGGGGCTGTAAGGAGCCGTTCATCGCCTGGGAGAAGTGCATGAAGGAGGCGGAGAAGATTGACGAGGATGTGGTGAATAAATGCGGGGAAGTGATTACTCTACTCAGGAAATGTATGGACGAACACGCCGACTACTACGAACCTATCCTGAGGGTCGAACGGGAGATGGAGGACGCTGCCTCCGAGATCAATACAGGAAATTCGGAGAAGGAGACAGTCAGTAAGCTGCATAATTCTCCTTCCAATAGTGATACTTTGATTTCTGACTCTACTTAGTTAGCTCGGGATTCTCCACCTAATGTTCTTGTTTCGTAATCTCTACTTTATTGCAAATTTGATTTTGGGTAATAACATGATACCTGCGAGGTCTTGAGCTGTATCATCAAGATTTTTGAAAGGATATACACATTTTATTGCGATGATGAATTTTGATCAATGCATTACGATTTAAATTTGTTTTTAAACTGTTTTGATGCTAGATGTATGTGTATGTGTTTGAAATCATACAATCCTCCTTGAATCAGCGCGTTGTTATTATCAAAGTAGCTGTAATGTTAATTTGGATTCATGGTAGGTGGTCATGCAAATAATTCTATGAGAGTAATCAAGCATTATGCAAGCTCGTACTTTGCGCAGGTCAGTTGAATGAAGTTAGAATACAACACGAACCCATTTGAGCGAACGCTTATAAAAATTCAGCTAGGATCAAGTTAGTCCTGATAGAAAGGCCCTATGAAGAATTTTTCCAAAGCCAGAGTGACCCTTCTTGGACGGGAATGTGATGAACTGTATCAAGTTTGATTTCAAGTATTTTGCAATTCGAGAACGTCAACTACCTTAACAATATGGGAATTAAGAAAGTGGCGAGCAAGCCCTTTATTCATCACCCTTCTAAAGGTTGCTCGACAAGAAAGGAGATGACTCTTTGAAGACATTTTGGACTAGTTACCGATTATAAATATCTGTTGCCGACGTTGCTTATAAATATGACTTTATATTCACAATATGAGGGGTTTGATTATGACCAGGGCCTTAACAATATGGGAATTATGACTAGCTTGGTCTTCTTAGCATTAAGAACAACCTGGCCATATGTAATCATACTGGGAAGACATTTGAAGAAATGTTTGACTTATGTTATTTTTTCTCATTTTTATACTATTTGTTCCTAGTATGGTTTAATCTAACTTCCATGAACAATTCAAATTTAACTAATACAATGATTGTGAGCTCTTGATTGCACTATGGAAAATTTTGCTTGATGTGTTTTGCACGTCCATAAATGGACATGGCTCAGGTGTATAAGTTGCTTGGCTTGTTCATGGTCTCAATTAGGAAGCATGAATACTTGCAACTGTCTTACGTATCATTTTTGAAACCTTTCAAAGGCAGGAAACATTTGGAAACTCCCGAAAATCGGTTTTGAAACTCTCTAAACTGTTTTGTTTTGATGAGAAAGTCTCATATACGCTAGATTATGATTGAAAACACTCGCAAAATGTGTATATTGTGATGATGGTATGAAGAAAGGTAAGCAAAGTTGAAAGGGTTGTATGATAAGTTGTGGGGGTTAATTGATTACACACTTCAATTCACAACTTCTGTCTGTGATATTGTGAGACACGAACTTGCTTTTCATTTAATATATGATATGTAAAATCAAATGATTGAAAATTTAAAGAATATTAAATTTTATTTATATTTAAATAATGAAAATTCAATATGTATCATGTATACTATTTTTTTTACAACCATGACTAATATATCCGTATCATATTGTATCTTGTATCCCGTATCCGATCCCTTGCAACATGTCTCAAGTAGTTAAGATGACTTAGAAGCTATAAGTTGGGTTGTAAAGTGTGAATTGCCTAAGAAAGAAGGTGATGGGGATCAATCTTCACCGTCGGATCGCCGTAAGGCAGGACCCACTTTTGTCTACTCACGCAGGAGAGCTTGATCGGATTCACAGAATCACAATAATTCTCCGCGGATGCGTACGAATCTGTGTTTGCATATTTTTCATATATTATATTGTTATGGCTGCGTATTATTTAATTAGATTGACCCTCTTATTTTAACGGTTCATCATAGTCGTCGATTTAAGGTTGCTCGAGTATCTTTTGTTATAAAAATGTATTGGAGGCTGCTGGAATCTTTATTGCAGATTTTGGAGAAAGAACACTTCCTGAAATCCGGCGATCCTTTCACAGTGATGCTCCTTCAGGCCATAGGTGACGACTGTTTGTTCTTGTATCCCTCATATTCCCCTCCCACCACACTTCATTCTCTCTTCCACAAACAAACCCCACCGCAAGTCACCACAAACCGTCCATTATAAGCACACAGAACCCATACCTAAGCCCCTCCACCGAAAACCTTTAGTTTCCCTTCCCAGGAAACTCTCGCTACAACCTGTTATGTCACATATCTCCTCCTAGAACCCATGTTCCTCTCCCAGAACTCCACACCCGTCTCTACCTAAGGACAAAAACCTTCCCCTGCATCTCACGTCGTAACCTCTCTCTATTCTGCTTCAGGATTCACAACCCTCCACCTACCTCCCTGATCCTAGCACTGGTCCAGTCCAACAGTCCCAAAACCACCATATTCTCATCCTTCCTCAACCCCCCTCTCCTTGTTATGTGACCCCTCCTCCCCGATCCAGACCTTAACCTCCAGATCTACCACTTCCCCCCTAACCAACATTCTGTCGTCGTCGCCACCCTAGGACAACACACCTACATCTCCTATTCTTAGATCTATCACGTTTGTGGCTACTCCTCTACTTCGTTAGTATTGTTTTGTTGTATGGTTATTTATCTTTATATTAATACGAGTGATAGTGCACAGGGCTCCCTGTGCACCACACGACAGTACCCACCTGCGACAACGGGTTTCTCCCCCCCCTGCGGGCTTTGCCCTCCCCCCGACGCCCCCGATGTCCCCCGACGGGGCCTCGCCCGCCCCCGACAGATGTTTATTATTTTTTAAAATTTAAAAAATCTTTAAATTATATTTATATATTTCCGTATCATAATTTTTTTGTTTTTTAAACTTTTTTAAACTATTTCTTTATTTTTCTAATTTAATTTATTAAATGGATTTTGGGTGAGAACTATTTTCATATCATATCAAGATTTGTCTATGCTGTTTATTGATCTTGAGAAGGCTTATGATAGAGTTCCAAGAGAGATCTTATGGAGAGTCTTAAAAAAGAAAGGTGTAAATGTATCATATATTGACATAATCAAAGATATGTATACAAATTCAGTGACAAGGGTGAGAACATCTGGAGGATTAACACAGGAATTCCCTATTGCTGTTGGCTTACATCAAGGTTCAACTATAAGCCCTTATCTCTTTACCCTTATCTTAGGTGAGCTCACCAGACATATCCAACTAGCAATACCTTGGTCTTTATTGTTTGCGAATGATATCGTTTTTGGTTGATGAGACATGCGAGGGTGTAAACGCTAAACTTGAAACTTGGCGAGATACTTTAGAAAAGATGGGTTTTAAGTTGAGCAGGGCAAATATAGAATGCATGGAGCTTAAATTTAGCAGTACAAGAAGGACAGATGGCTTTGTTTTTAAGTTGGGTGATCAAGATATTTCCCGTAGTGAGTGCTTTAAATATCATGGATCGATAGTTTAAAAAGATGGAGGTATTGATAAAGTTGTGACACATAAAATCCAAGCGGGTTGGTTGAAGTGAAGAGATGCGTAAGGGATCTTATGTGATCGTAAAGTACCACTAAAACTTAAGTGCAAGTTTTACCACACTGCAATTAACCCGCGACGCTCTATGGTTCTGAGTGTTGGGCAGTTATGGGGCTGATATCGAGTCGAGTTCGAGCGATTTTGGTTCGGCTCGAAATCAAAATTGATTTTGAGTCGAGTCAGCTCTACTCGAAATGACTCGATTCCGAGTCTGCTCGAAATCGAATCGAGTCGGCTCAAAATTGAGTAATTTTCCTCTTTATTCCTTGTTGACTCAAAATTAAATTGGACAACCTATAAATTTAGCAAATGAAATACTTAAAACCCTCATTCTTTTTATTTAGGTTTAAATTTTATTATTTTTAATTTTAAAATAAGAATATATTAATAAATACATAATATTATTAATTAATTTGAGCTGATTCGAATCATATTTCGAGCGATTCAAGGCTGGCTCAAAATAAGATTCAAGTCAAATTGAATCGACTCAAATTGAAGCGAGTCAATATTAACCGATTCCGATTCAACTCAATTTTCGAGCGACTTTCGAGTTTCGAATAATATGCTCAGCCCTAGGCAGTGAATTGTGTACATGAGCAAAAAATGGGAGTTGCGGAGATGAGAATGCTTAGGTGGATGTGTGGACACATAAGAGTTGATAAAATTAAGAATGCATGTATCTGGGATAAGACATGAGTAGCACCAATTGCAGAGAAGATGCGAGAAGCTCGACTAAGATGGTTTGGACACGTACAAAAGAGACCATTAGAGACACTTGTTAGGTGTTGTGAGAGTCTAGTCACTAGGCATGTTAAACGAGGGAGGGGTAGACCAATAATGGCTTGGAATGAAACTATAAGGAAAGACATGATGTACTTAGGCATTAGTGAGATTATGACAAAAGATAGGGCACAATGGCGATAAAGGATCCATATAGCCGACCTCACTATAGTGGGATAAGGCTTGAGTGTTGTTGTAATTTATTAAATGGAGTCAAAAAGAATTAATTTATTAAATCAATAAAAAAATCTATATATATAAAAAATATCATAAATTCTGCCCGATACCCCTTTCGCCGCACACAAGCTTCCACGGGATGTCCACGCCGCCGCCGCCGGAGCCGGCGACGGCCTGCCCGGAGCCCACCGTCGGGTTCTCCGGATTCCGGCATACCCGCCGAGAGTTTTCTGGCTGCGAGCGGGCAGGGCCACAACTCGTAGTGGCCCTGCCCTTGAGACAGGCCGTCGGCGTCGGCTTGGACATCCCGTGGAAGCTCGTGTGCGACGGAAGGGGTATCGGGATTTCAGCGGATGCTTGGGAGGTTGGTTTTGCTTTAATCGCTAATGACATGCCTTATTTCTTAGATCCAATGGCCATGATTCATTTTATGGACCAAACTTTGATTCAAGATGTGTCAATAAGTTTATGTATATATAATACAAGCAGTCGTGCACGGGGACCCCATGCGGGCAACATTCGTCGTGGGTGCAACATTCGTCGTGGGCGCAACATTCGTCGTGGGTGCGGCATTCGTCGTGGGTGAGACATTCATCATGGGTGCGATATTTGTCGAGGGGGCGACATTTGTCGTGTGGGAAACAAATGTGTCCCCACGACATTTGTCGAGGGGGTTACATTTGTCGTGGGGGCGACATCTGTTGTGGGGGCGTCATTTTTCATGGTGGCGACATCCGTCGTGGGGGAGACATCGGTCGGGGGTGGCGATATTGGTAGGGGGCGACGACATTGGTCATGGGCGGCGACATTGGTCAGGGGAGGTGACATTATTCGGGAGCGACGACATTAGTCGGGGGAGGTGACATTGGTCATGGGCGGCGACATTGGTCGAGAGCGGATGCATTGTCGTGGGGGCAACATTGGTCGAGAGCGGATGCATTGTCGCGGGGGCAACATTAAGTGTGGAAGGAGATATTGGTCGTGGATGACGACATTGGTCGTGGACGACGACATTGGTAGCGGGGGTGACATTGGTCATGAACGACGACATTGATCAGGGGCGGGGACATTGGTCGTTGGATGTGACATTGGTCGCGGCACGGACATTGGTCGGGGTGGCGACAATGGTTGGGGAGGCGACAATGGTCGGGACGGCGACAATGGTTGGTGCGGCGACATTGGTCGGGGCGGCGACAATGGTCGGGGCGGCGACAATGGTCGGGGCGACGACAATGGTCGGGGCGGCGACACTGGTCGGGGCGGCGACACTGGTCGGGGCGGCGACAATGGTCGGGGCGGCGACAATGGTCGGGGCGGCGACAATGGTCGGGGCGGCGACATTGGTCTGGGCGGCACTATTAGTCTAGAGCATCCACATCGGTCATGGGTAGGGCATTCTCATCGGTCGTAGGTAGGGACATTGGTCGTGGGCGACAACATCGGTCATGGGCATAGACATCGGTCGTGGGCGGCGACATCGGTCATGGGCGGTGACATCGGTCGTGGGCAGGGACATTGGTTGTGGACGATGACATCGGTCGTGGACGGGGACTTCAGTCGTGATTGGGGACATCAGTCGTGGGCAGCACATCGATCGTGTGGGCAAGGGCAATGCTGAAGCTTCCCTACTACTGCAAACTTGCATATTCAATCACATTTGGTAAAAGTTTTTTTGGAGGCCAGTTTCTTCAACTGTTATTAATTTCAGCTGACTAAAGAAAGAATAGCTTGGTGCCTATATTTAAGCAAAAACAATGAAACAATATAAAATAGTTACTTATCATAATAGTAGGAAAACTACATTAATTACATAGAATCAAGTATAGAAAAACAAACTTGAAGTAGGAGTGATGCAGGCCCGAGGGCATGCACTTGAAGAGGAAGCAATATCGAGATGCCCCCAAAAGATGTGGCCTTGTGTGACCACTCTGCTGGATGCGCCTAATATTTGTACAACCAATTTCAGCTTTGTGTTTTGAAGAATATTTGTTGGAAATATGCCCATCTCTGCTCTCAAAAAAGATTGAATTAGAGGAAAAATGTAAATGTATGCTACATGAAGCTGTTGGAATTTTGATGAAAGATGGTTGCTCTATGCGTGTGATGTAAGGGCAAAATCTCTAGAGGAAAAGCCACATGTGTGGATGTAGAGGTGAGGTTCCATTTCAAGTTATCAAAAATGGTTTGGAATAAATTGTGAGGTCTCATTTTAAGTAAAAGCATAAAGCAGAGAAGACTATCAGGAATAGTTGTTGTTTTAGCCTCCAAACTCCTAAACATCTTTGGTTGGCAATATCTGAACTAAAATAACATAAAATGTTAAACTATTTCTGATATATTTGGTTGGCAATATCAGAAATAGTTGTTATTGAGAAAGTTGAAACTGTGAGCATAATAACTCCAAACTCGTAAACATGGTCAATCACTTTCATGCTAAATTTAAACACTTGGCTTATGGAAACTGAACATTAAACATGAGTATTAAAGAGCTTTAAAGAGTTCACAGCTTTAAAAAGCTCACATTAAACACAAAATCATAAAAGCCTTGTTCATAAAAGCTCTATAGGATTTTAACTCTCTTGTTTAACAATTCCGATACTCAATCATATCCCGTGCACGACTGCTTGTTCATCTATAGAAAATTATACAAAATTTCATAACAAAAATAAATCAAACAAATTCCATAAACTTACTTAAAATATGTTATTCTCTAAAAAATCAAATAGTGTGTGATCGATGAACATATCTTTACCGCTGGAGGCCGAACCCTGAGCCAGAAAACAGAAGGCAGTTGATCAAAAACGCTGGCAAAAATGAAGACAGGAGCTCAGAAACCGCAACAAAATTAGAACTTTAGACTTAGGAAAAACACAACAAAGAACAAAAACACACAACTTGCTGATACACCTATGCACACAACATGTGGAGCTTGCACCTACAGTTTATTTCTAAATACACGTATGCATCATAATCATAATTATGGATTGAACCTTAAAAAAATGAAGTTGATACCCATTTTAAAAAATCAAAAGCTGTCCAAAACGTGGTGCAAAGAGATTTTATAAGTAAAAATTACACAATGTGACAGCACCCGGTCAAGTACAGTTCTACATAAGCATCATTAATTATCAAAGATTTGAAGATGGCTACTATTGATGCATTCTGGCAATTCTACAACAACATAAGCATCATTATGGATTAAACCTTAAAAAATGAAGTCGATACCAATTTTAAAAAACCAAAGCAGTCCAAAACGTGGTGCAAAGAGATTTTATAAGTGAAATTTACACAATTTGACAGCACCCGGCCAAGTACAGTTCTACAAATCTGATGTTAAGGCAAGAAATGGACATTGAGGACTTGATAGGATTTATTTGGGTTTTGGTTATACCTTTCTAAACTGCTGCATGTCAATCACCCTAGCACCAAATGGGTATTGACCTCACATTACCTAATTCAAAACAAAATCAATATGGGCATTCAACTTCACCTTCTCCACAGCTGCTTCCTAAACTTCACCCTGTCACCTCTCCTTCACAAAAATGCAAAAAAACCTTCAATAGATTAAGTTTTACCTTCAATTGAGGTGCCGGCAAAGTACTGTTGGCTAATCAAATGAAGCCATTTCAACTTCACCTTCTCCACAGCTGCTTCCTAAACTTCACACTGCCACCTCTCCTTCACAAAAATGCAGAAAAACCTTCAATAGGTTAAGTTTTACCTTCAGTTGAGGTGCCGGGAAAATACTGCTGGCTAACCAAATGAAGCCATGCATATAAACATTTACAGGGAGGAGATGGGATATCTGTACCGCAGGTGAAGATCTATAGCATTGTTGACCTCTGTTGACGGTGAGGCGCCGTGGAGGAGATGCTCTTTCGATGGAGCTCTGTTGACGAAGGAGGAGCGCCGTGGAGAAGCAACGTTATGCGAGGAGTAAGGGAGGAGGCGGTGCCCGCCATCGGGCCAAGATCTGGAAGAGATGAGAGGAAGGGAG
Organism: Platanthera zijinensis; assembly: GCA_039513925.1. Classification (NCBI taxonomy): domain Eukaryota; kingdom Viridiplantae; phylum Streptophyta; class Magnoliopsida; order Asparagales; family Orchidaceae; genus Platanthera; species Platanthera zijinensis. The sequence goes on along the minus strand of CM077095.1, from coordinate 153,829,202 downwards.
GAGGCGATGCTCACCATCGGGTCAAAATCGGAGGAGTAAAAAACCCTAAATAAGGAATGCAAAGAACAAACAACAATAACAGGTCTGGAAGAGATGAGAGGAGGGAGGATGCGGCACTTATAAACAGGTCTGGAAGAGATGAGAGGAGGGGAGGAAGCAACGCTTACCAACATGCCAAGATCGGCGGTGACTGGGGTTGTCGCCGGTAGTGACGGCTCTTCCGAGCGAGATTGGGTGATGTGGAGCCAATTGTGGGCACTTCTTTTACTGGTGAAGGAGCAATGTCGAGGACTGTAGGGTTTCTCCTTCGTCATCGGGACGTATCAGCAGTGTCCCGGAAGAGCGGGGAGGAGGAATTAGGGCAGCTGTGAAGAAATCGCGAAAATCGCTGTGCTGAGCGGGGGGAACAGTGGACGGAGCAAAGATTTAAAACCTAAATGAACTGCTGAGCCGGCCTAAAGACCAAAATGCCTCAAAATTAAGCCAAAAAATATGTTTTAATGAGGGCATTTTGGGATTTAAAAGTTACACCATAAGGTGTTTAGGGGTTTCCTTATATAATAAAGATAGATAGTGTTGTGAACTTTTTCTCTTTTGTACCAATTGCGTTTGTGGAATTTTGTTCTAGATCAATCCGGAATTATTCTCCCCGCACTCTTGTTTTAGCCTTACACGTGGAGGAAAACCGAAGCCTACTTGCTTTAAAAAATATTTTTTCTTTTTTGCTTAAAATATCTAGGAATGATTTAATAATTAGTTGCTACAATTTGATTTCGTCGTCAATCATTGCATGTGTTACATTTATCCGTTATGAAGAATTGAGTTTTCTTCCCGCACGTCACTTTAAAATTGCATTTAGTCTCCCACTCGTGTATCCTATCCCATACGTGAAGGACTTGATGACAATTGAGTTGATCATGAAAACAAAGTGACATTATACAAATCATTCAAAATTAAAAAATAATAACAGAATGAAATATGTACAGGCGTTGACTGTCGGGGGGATCGAAGGTTTGTTTCCATTTTGCGGAAACCGTCGGTCATGCTCCCAGGTGCGACGCTGGAACTCTTCCCCTTTGTGCAACTCCAAGGTATCTCCTTCACCCTCACCATACACGCCCACACTGCTTTCCCTAGCCGCAAGCCTTCTTCCTCCCCTACCTTCCATTCTTCCCTATTTCTCCCGCCCGCAGCCAAGCCCACCCAGTCTCCGCCGATCCCCCGCCCCACCCCCGAAAAGGGCCGCAACTTCCCCCCAAATCCCCTCTAGAATACCCTCTCCCACGGTCGTTTTTTTCATCAACTGTCCTAACAACCACCTGAACTATATCTCTTTCCTAAATTCCTGCAACTGTTCCTCTTCCTGAAGCCTTCCCCTACCCCCTACAGCCTTCCAACAATCCCTCTCCCTCTTCCTGAAACCCTCCCTGTTTCCTACAACCCACAAGCCTCCCCCACCAACCTCCAATTACAAATCAGTTTTTTTCCTTTACCCTAAACCACATCTCACGGCCCCACCGAGCTCCCACCAATCCAGAAATCATCCATTCAGCACCCCCGAGGCTGCAACAGCCTTGGATTCCCCCGCTTTCGACCTTCTCCGCCGCCGCCTGCACGTGTACGTCGTTATTTGAAGTTTTTATCTTATATTATTTGCATATTTGGATCATAACTTGTTGAATGTAAATTTGTATGCGCTAATACTTTGAACTCTTTTGATTTGTTGGAACTATTTGGCATGTACTTTCAAGTATTGCACCACAGTCACCTTGTTGATTATTGCTTGTTCTTCTCAGATCAATATTTGGGATCAAATGTGTCTTGTTATGTTTTATTGTAATCTATTATTGCTGCAATTTTAAATCGGACTGCCAATCACTTGTGCATTCATATTAGTGGTCGACGTTGGCTGTGTCACATGTCATTTAATTGCGTATTTGGTTGACCTTTATTTTAAGCCTACCCCTGTATCACCTTTCTATGGCCACCATCTATAGTCCTTCTCCAGTGTGCCTTCTTTACATATTTCATTTATCTATTTTCCTATACCGTCTTCCTCTTCACTTTAAAGCAATTTTTTTATTAAATAACTTCACTTGACATGTGAAGTAAATGAAATACGAATAATGCTCTGAATTGTGATTCGCTCTTTCCTGGAAGAATGATGTCTGTTGTTGAAGATTACATAAGAAAACTTGTTCATTTACATTGTATTTAGCCCATGTACTACGGCCCTTTGAGCCCATTTCTCTCTTAGGTTCCTTTAGTCCCACATCTTGTATTGACTCTTAGCTCCTTCTCTTTCTCTTTATATAAGGAGTATCTTTGTACATGTATTAAGACTAAATTTGATACATTTTAAATCATTTTCTCTCATTTAGTACATGGAAGGAGAGCCAACAATTTCTTGGACTCTACACGATTGAGCCCTTCTGCGTGGACTCCCTAATAGTCATCTCCAAAAGTGATTCTGCTCCTTCCATGCCTCCTGCTCGACCCTCCTCATTTTTATAGGCTTCCTATGTTCCTGCTAGGACCCAACGTCACTTTGCTGTTGCAACCTCCTGGGCTTCTCTTTGAGATCGCCCAACCCCTGCCAGCAAGGTCGCCTGGACCTCTCCAACTGGTGTGGACTTTGTGCGGTCTCCATCTGCAAGCCTGCTTCTCCTACCATGAGGTTTCCCCGATCTCTTTTGAGGCCATCTTCGCAGCCATCCGGACTCCCCGCAGTGCTTCTCGACTCCTTTGTGACCAATTCGCGCGGCCTCCCAACTACAACCGCCTGGACTCCCTATTACAACTGCCCAAATTCTTCTTTGCGATCTGGCCAGACTTCTCTTTGCGGCTGCCCGGGCCCTCTACCGTCCTCTTTGGTGACCATGGGCGGACTCCTATTTGAGGACGTACTCCGTATTGTTGTTGTCTGCCCGGACTCCTCTTTGAGGCTTGAGCGGACTCCTCTTTGAGGTCGGCCTCCTGCTGCTACATCCCGTCTTCTCTTGAGACCATGAGAACAAGTGCTGCTTCGCTACCTCGACCCTTTCTGCTCTTGCTCCAGTCGCTCTCCCTGATGCTAGGGATGAACTCCCTCGTTCATCGACAAGAAGAATTTTGTGAAGTGGGTGCACTCGGTATGTCGTGTTCTTCAGACCAAGGGGCTTCATCATCATCTCACTCAGGACCCCTTCGCCGAGCCCACCGAGCTCACTATGCAATGGCTTCAGGACGATGACCGCGTTAAATCTTGGATCTTGAACTTTATGGATAGTGAACCGTATTAGATGTCTATGAATCATAACACTGTCAAAGCAATGTGGGATGAGCTCCACTCTCTCTATTCTGGAAGGGATAATCTCTAACACTTATTTGATATTTTCACGGCCCTTTAACACATCGACCCGTGAGCGGATGTGGACACGACCTATGCCATCCAATCCAAGGCTCTTGTCGAGACTTGGATTCAACACCGCCCCCAACGCTTGATTTTGCCGCTCAACTGGCTCAGAAAGAAGCTGTCGGTATTGCCTTGATGATGGCTCAGGTCCCTCCCCATCTTCACAATATCCAAGCACATATTCTTTTCCCCTTACTATTCCCTCACTGTCTGATATTTGTTCTATACTGTTAAAGGTGACGCCACCACGCGATCTTCCTATGCCCTCTCCTCTGGTTCTCCTACATCGTGGTTTTGAAAACAGGCCTCCACCTTCTCCTGTTCGTGACAGTCGTTCTGGTTCTTGAGGTGGTGTGTGAGATGGTTGCAATTCGTTTAAGGGTCAGCCCTCTCGCCTATGTACTTATTGTGGACATGAATATCATACTGAGGCGACTTGTTTTCGGAAATATGGCTTTCCCCTGCCGCAAGATCCCTCTTTGTCGCATACCTCCCCTACTGTTGATGGTTCTTCCACCTCCCGCTCCAACATGTGCATCTTACATCTCCCGCCCCTCCAGATCTGTTGCCATTATCTCCCATGAAGATATCTCATGTTTGTCTCATAGTCCCTCTTGGATTGTGGACTTGGGTGCCATAAACCACATCACTTCGCAGGTGCCCTCTCGGTACTTAGACGCTCTGTGTCAAAAGTTTATTACGGTGACTAATGAAGACACCACTCTCGTTGTCAGATCCGATGTAGAGTTCTCCGCTTGGATTTGTCAGCTACATGCCAAGCCGAGGGAAGCCCTGGGGCTCCCACCTGACCTCCGCCTCCTCCTTGACGAGTTCCCCGATGTGTTTACACCTTCCGCGGGCTTACCTCTGGTGTGGGCCACTGCCCATGTCATTCCGCTGCCGCCCCACACCACGGCCTTGTCGATGAGGCCCTATCGCTACTGGCATCTCCAGAAGGATGAGATCGAACACTTAGTGCGGGAGATGCTCATGGGCGACCTTATCTGCCCCAGTGCGAGCCCCTTCTCGAGCCCGGTCCTCGAAGAACTGGAGTTGGCGTTTCTGCGTGGACTACCAGGAGTTAAACAAGGACACAGTTCCGGATAAATATCCCATTCCAGTCATTCAGGAGCTTTTGGACGAGCTCTACGACGCCGCCTTCTTCACAAAGGTCGACCTCCGGGCGGGGTACCACCAAATCCAGGTTCGGCCGACAGATGTACCGAAGACAGAATTTCAGATGCATGATGGGCACTACGAGTTCCTGGTCATGCCCTTTTGGCTGACCAACACGCCGACCACCTTTCAAGCCACCATGACCGATATCTTCCGTGCGGTATCCCGACAACACATCCTTGTTTTTTGATGATATTTTGGTATACAGTTCATCCTGGTAGGAGCATCTATGTCATGTATGCCGCACGCTCGAGACAATCCGTCAGCATCATCTTGTCCTCTGCCGCAAGAAGTGTTTGTTCGGTGTGACTTCCGTCAGTTACTTGGGCCACACGTTCTCGGCCCGGGGCGTGGCTATGGACGACAATAGTCCTAAATTGACCGACCCCCACCTCCCTTTGGTACGTACGAGGTTTTTTGGGTCTGACCGGATACTATCGACGCTTCATTCGGGAGTACAACGCCTTGTCTCGTCCCCTGATGCAGTTGCTGAAATCTACAAAAGAGGGACCTTTTTCGTGGACCCCGACTGCCATGTCCGCCTTCAATGCCCTCAAGGCGGCTCTTGTGAATGGCCCAGGCCATGCCCGACTTCAACCAACCCTTCATTGTGGAGTGCGGTGCCTTGGGTACTGGCGTGGGTGCGGTCCTCATGCAAGGCGGCCGCCCCATCGCTTACCGGGCATTCTCCAACACCATCCATAGCCGTTCGGCTTATGAAAATGAGCTCATTGCGCTTGTCCTGACAGTTCAACACTAGAGACTGTACCTCCTGGGCTACCCCTTTATTGTTCGCATCGATCACCATAGCCCGCAGTACCTCCTCCAACAGAAGATCGCCACGACGGCGCAACAACTTTGGGTGACTATGCTTCTTGGGTTCGACTTCTCCATCGAATTCCGCCCGGGCCGCACCAACCGAGCGGCGGACGCTCTCTCCAGTCAAGTGCAATCCCCGGAACTCCGGGCCATCTCCCGTCCGGTCTGGGAGGATGCAACATTTATTCAACATGACCTCAAAATGAACCTGCACCTTGCCGCCATTTGAACGACCCTCATCGCCGACCCGGGAAGCCACCCCCCATACTCTCTAGTGGGCGGTCGACTCTTTTACCGGGGCGGCTTAGTGTTGCCCGCAGCCTCCCCTCTCATTCTGCGCCTCCTCGTCGAGTTCCATGCTACGCCATCCGGGGGCCGCGCTGGAGCTTTCCGCACCTACTGACGCTTGACGACTTCTCTCTATTGGTCGCACATGTTCAAGCAAGTCAAAGCCCACGTGGCCGATTGCCTTCCCTGCCAGAAGGGGAAGTACCAGACTATGTTTCCGGGCAGGTTACTCCAGCCCCTCCCCATTCCAGATCGTATTTGGGAAGACATTGCTATGGATTTCATTACACGCCTTCCCCGGTCCAATGGGTTCGATTGCATCCTGGTAGTGGTGGACCGACTCTCCACGTACGCACACTTCTTTCCTCTCCGACATCCGTACACGGTCGCGAGAGTGTTCGACAGTTTCATCTCCGTTTGTGCGACTCCATGGCTTTCCACGATCGATTGTGAGCGATCGCGATCCCCTCTTTCTGAGCAGTTTCTAGACGTCTTTATTCTGCCTTCAAGTCACACACCCCCGCATGAGCTCCGCTTACCATCCGCAAACAGATGGTCAGTCAGAGGTTCTCAACCATTGTTTGGAGACTTACCTACGTTGTTTCATTGGCGAGAGACCGGGCACGTGGGCCAAGTGGGTGGGATGGGTTGAGTACTCGAACAACACCGCCTACCACTATGCGGCGGGACAACTCCATTTGAGTCCGTCTACGGTCGACCACCACCGGATGTAGTGCGCGACGTTCCGGGGGAGTACCTCGTGCCTATTTGGCAAATTTTCTCCAAGATCGGAACATCTTGGACAGTCTTAAACATCGCCTACACCGGGCCCAGGAAAAAATGACGTCCTTCTCCAACCGCAAGCGCCGGGATCTTTCCTTCCAAGTCGGCAAGAAGGTCTTCATCAAACTCCACCCTTACTGCCAACTCACGGTCACCAAACGCCCTTGCCTCAAGCTCGCGCCACGTTTCTTTGGGCCGTTCACCGCCCTAGCTCGGATTGGAGCTGTCGCCTACAATATCCAACTTCCCGAGGGGAGTCGTATCCACTCGCTGTTCCGTGTCTCTCAACTTTGCCGCGTCGTGGGCGACCACCCGACCCTGGATCACATTCCGAGCGATGTTGACTACTCTGACTCAACTCCCTTATAACCCGCACAACATACTAAACCACTGCCACTACCTACCCGAAGACGCCGATCCGAAGGAGCTCCTTGTGGCGTGGCGCCACTGCCCACCTTTCGAGGACACTTGACTATTGCGGGAGGACTTCCGACGGTAATTTCTTGACTTCTGTCTTGAGGACAAGACACATTTCTCAGATGGAGGCATTGTTACGGATGTTCACGATGAGGGTCGACCGTGGCGGGTCTATACGCGGCGGGTCTATACACGGAGGGTCTATATGCGGCGGGAACGGGATTGGGACACTCGTGCCAATGGGGAACCACATGAGACAGTTGCGGCGGGCGCGACTCAGATCGAGGAGGATGAACCGGTTGCGGCGGAAGCGGCTTAGACCGACGAGGATGAACCAGTTGCGGCGGGCGGGCCAGATAATTAAAATTGAGTTTAATTTTATAATTCAATTTTGTTATTTGCACCTCACTACTATAAGAGGGCTTGTATGGACTTTTGTGTTGTCTTGTCTTGGATGAATTCTAAAAAAGGCCTGCTCCCTTGTCTCCTCTAATCCTAGCCTCCTTCCTCTCTCCTTCCTATCGCCGACCCTTCCTTTTGCCCGATTCTTCTCTCTCTATCGGTAATAGTGGGAGGGAGATTGGCGGGAGCGTGAGAGGTATGAGACAAGTCTATGCCTGAAAATTGGAATGTGGACTGTATATCTGCAGATAATTTGTTTTTATTTTATGTAGAAATATTATATATATATATATACTATATACATATATCTTTACAATAATAAATGCAAAAAGTTGTCTTTGTTGCAACATTCAAACTTGTCAAATATATCTTTAATTTCTAATTTAATGACTTAATATATATTATAATCTATTTCAAAAAATTTAAAATACAATGTCCATTCAAGTAATTATACCCTATCCCCAAATGCACATGCCAGCGGTCTTTTCGAGGAAAGCTGTCATTGGGCATGCCAACGGTATTTTTGAGTAGATACCATTAAACCAATCAATGCTATTAAAGTTGATTTGACATGCACAATGATATATGCATTAGGATGCGATTTTTTTTTTAACAAAAATCGAAAAGTGGTGTATAACTACTTTTCTCATTAATTAATTGATATTTTTTTATTTTGAGCTGCATTAAATAATTGATAGGGGTGAAGCCCGTGCTTATCGCGGTTGGTCGTAAGGCCGGAGCCCCATGCGTGTCACTCGTTTGTATATATATATATAATGAATATGCTTGGCTGCCTGCAACACTTAATTTTATCTGGTGCTAACTGATACATTGGATACAATTTAATGCCATTAGAGAACAAAAGCAGGATAATAATAGTGTTGTGGATCAACAAAGTAAAGAGTGAGATAGTGTGTTAGAAGTGCATGACAAACTTTCTAAGACCACATAGGAATTGTGGCTTGCACAATTTACAAAGATGTTGATATTAAGTTTGAATTTTAACGTGAAAATTGAAAAGTGATGACTGATAAGCATAAGGCATTATATATTCATATTAGCATAATAAGTAGGGGTTGTAGAAGTTTTTTGGGGGGGGGGGATTATTTGGGGTAATGATGAAAAAATAATAATAATATATTATTATAATACACTAGTAATATTAAATAGGCCGTTGTTTGGTCCAGGTCGGGTCTAGAAAATTTGAAACCGCTAGAAACTTATATGTTGCGGTTGTGGTTCAGTCTGGATAATAAAATGAAGGAACCGCACCCGGAACATTGTTCATGGTTCTAAAATTCAAACCGGACCAAAATAATTCACGAATAGTTCGGTTCAGTTCTATGCAGTCCCGATTCAATTTACGGTTCTTGGTTCTAAGTGACAACTCTAACTATAGGCTTACAGTTGTTGCCCACACTAACCTAATGATACTTTTCCATCATTGTCCAACTCAACTAAGTGTCCTCACAACATATGAATTTGAATCTCCACTCGCCAATTGCGCTAAAGAAGGGCAAACAATATTGCATCCATGTATCATTCACTCTTTTCATAGTTTTTTACTTGTCTCATTCGTCTAGATCTACTTCCAGGACGGATCATGAGGTATTACAATTTCCTCTTTACAAAAAGTCATGGATGCAAAGATGCATGTCTTGGTTAATTGTCATAAGCAGGACTTTGTTGATCCTCCTTCGGGGTGAAACTTATCTTTTGTTGGTTTTCATTGTTAAAAATAAACGAGATAGCTTGAATCATTGCTACAAAACTCGTCTAGGAGATAGGTGAGTCACTTAAATTAAGGGGGTGATTACTTTTTGACACTAACTCCCTATTTGCTTGGCTCAACTACTCTCGAAATCTATTCCCTAGTTCCCTATCATCATTAATCAATGATTTCATAATAATGGATAACTAGTTTAAGGTTTTGGAAATATATTTCAGTGTATGATTACTATTAGAACTTATGAATTCAACTCATAACAAATTAGTTGTAAGTGGAGGGACTTAAAATCTATACTAAGGCTATATTTGGTTCGGCGGTGGCGGGTGCATCCGGTGGGTCGAAACGCTACTTTGGAACCGGAGGGGGAGAGGTGGGGGTCGAAACGGAGCGGATCGGGGTCGTTTCCTCCTTGCTGCGGGTGCAAACGGAGCAAACGCCGCCGACGGCCGTTTGTTTACCCGCCGTCTGGCGGCCGTTTGTTTACCCGCCGTCCGGCGGCGAAACGCCGAACCAAACGAAGCCTAAGTGAACAAGCATATCAAAAATTTCTATGTGAGGACTATATTCTCAACACGCCATTTTGTGTAGTGTCCTTTTCATCTAACACATTTATTTTTTGATTGGTTGATATGGAAGTGAGTTGTTGGGCCTGACTTGCTTTGATACCGTTTAAGAACCTGTGTATAACCCGAAACCATTTGGTACATGGATGACTTAAGATCTATATTAAGTGAACAAAACTACATGAATTTCACGTTGTTGGACTATATGCCCCACAATTACTATATATGATTTCGTTAAATGTATTTCACCTTCTTACTTTACTTTTGTTGATGGTGTGCTCCGAGTGATCACTATTACTGTTGTTGTCATTTTATTTTATTTGTCCATTTAAATTATTAAATAATTTTTATATTGGATTGTAAATATGTTCTTTGATTGTGTTGTATATTTATATATCTTTCCAATAAACATTATTTAAATGTGTTGTTTATTTAAATTTGATTAGTCATTTATGTCATTTTTGGTGTTTATTGTTTGCGGATGATATCGTTTTGGTTGATGAGACGTGCGAGGGTGTAAACGCAAAACTTGAATCTTGGCGAGATACTTTAGAAAAGAAGAGTTTTAGGTTGAGCAAGGCAAAACAGAGTATATGGAGCTTAAATTTAGCAGTACAGGAAGGACGGATGACTTCGTTATTAAATTGGGTGATCAAGATATTTCCCGTAGTGAGTGTTTTAAATAGATTGGATCGATAGTTCAAAAAGATGGAGGTATTGATAAAGATGCGACACATAGAATCCAAGCGGGTTGGTTGAAGTGGAGAGGTGCGTCAGGGATCTTATGTGATCGTAAAGTACCACTAAAACTTAAGGGCAAGTTTTACCATACTGCAATTAGACCCGCGATGCTCTATGGTTCTGAGTGTTGGGCAGTGAATTGTGTACGTGAGCAAAAAATGGGAGTTGCGGAGATGAGAATGCTTAGGTGGATGTGTGGACACGCGAGATTGGATAAAATTATGAATGAAAGTATCAGGGATAAGACATGAGCAGCACCAATTTCAGAGAAGATGCGGGAAGCTCGTCTAAGATTGTTTGGACACGTACAAAGGAGACCATTAGAGGCACCTGTTAGGCATTGTGAGAGTCTAGTCACTAGGCATGTTAGACAAGGGAGGGGTAGACCAATAAAGATTTGGAATGAAATTATAAAGAAAGACATGATGTACCTAGCCATTAGTGGGATTATGACAAAAGATAGGACACAATGGCAACAAAGGATCCATATAGCCGACCCCACTATAGTGGGATAAAGGCTTGAGTGTTGTTGTTTATTTATGTCATTATTGGGCCCTCTGTTTATTTAGTGCATTGAATGGAATGAAACGAAACGTCCAGAAATATTTGAGACAAGGTTTTTGATGATGATTATGTTAGCAATGCCTTCCTTTATGATCTTATTCAAGAAGCAATTTACACAGTGCAACTGCATATGTATGTTGTTCAAGTGGAGAGCTGTTTTTCCTCTTAGGAATGCTATCAAGCTAATAGTGATCTTCTCAGTTGTACCTCAGATCTCTCCATATTGTTGAAGCATGCAACATATGAATCAACTATGACATTAGTCATATTACTTGGTGTTAGAAAAGCCCATGTAAATGGCCCATTAGTGGGTCCTTTTTCTATTTATTTCCTTTTTCTCCTATTAGTCCCACACCATTGTATAAGATTTCTTCTCTCCTTTTCTCTCCTGTATATTTGTATTCTCTCCTTGTATTTTGATACACAAGCAATACATACAAGTTTTGAGCTCACTCAATATGGTATCAGAGCACACGGTTCGGTCCTTGCGGTTTCACCTCCTCTAACCGCCCGGCCCGTCTTCCTCTTCTGTACGCATTTCCTCTGCGGCCTGCTCTTCTACTCGCACCGGGTAGCGAACTCTTCTTCCCGCCCTTTCTCTCCGCGGCTTCTCCATTTCTACCCGCTGCCTGCTCTCCTTTCTCTCCCTCCCTCCCGCCCGTGGATCCACCCCTCAGTGCCTTTTATAGCCTCTTCTCTCAACCCGTGGGCCCCACTTCTCGCTGCCAGCTCTGTCTTCCTATTGCTGCTTGCGGTTTTTCTCTCTTACCGCTCGAGTTCCTACTCGCGGTCTCTTTTCTTGTCGCTCGAGTTCCCTACTCGCGGCCTTCTGCCCTCTGCTTCTTCTCACTGCTTCTCTCTCCTAGTCGCGCGGTCTCTATATCTAACCGCTGAGACTTCTCCTCTCTTTAGAGCCGTCTTCTCTTCTCGCTCTTGTTTGGCCGCTGGTGTTCTCACAGTGACCGTGCGGATTGTCCTTGCTCTCTCTCCGCACCTGGTCGCGGCCTCTTGTCGCTCTCTCCCCTGAGCTTGTTGCCGTACTACCCGCTGCGGCCTCTTATCTAACCGCGTGGGCTTGTCGTGCGTCTCTTCTCCGGCGACCACCTCCTCTTCCCGCAGCAGGCGTTGTGTCTAACCGCGCGCTCTTCTATTCGCTGCGGCCTCCCCAGGCTCCATGGGCTCCTCCATCGACTCTACCGGACAGGCAGCTAATCCTCTTGCTGACCGCCGGACTTCTCTTCCAGACCTCCAAGATGAGCTGCGGATCACAACTATCTCATTGTCTGGGAAGAAGAATTTTGTTCCATGGGTCCACTCGGTTCGGCGTGTTCTTCAGGCCAAGGGCCTTGTGCTTCACCTTACTAACGAACCTCCTTCCCCTACTACTGATGACTGGCTACAAAATGACGGCTGCGTCCAAACATGGCTCCTTAATTCGCTGGAGGGTGAGCCATACCAAATGGTCATGTACCATGAGACCGCCAAAGCTATGTGGGAGGAGCTTCACTCCTTATACTCTGGAAAGGATAGTCTTCAACACCTCTATGACATTATTACCAACCTTCAGACTCTTGATGCTGGCGGGGCTGCTGACATGACCTCATTTGTTGCTCGTTCCAAGACTCTTGCAGAGGCCTGGATCCAGCATCAACCTTCTACCACCGACCTTGCTGCTCAGCGCGCGCAAAAGGAGGCTGTCTGCATTGCCATGATGATGGCTCGTGTCCCGCCTCACCTTCAGAGCATCCAGGCTCAGGTGTTGGCCTCGGCCTTTACTCCGTCCCTCTCTGATATCTGCTCTATGATCCTTCGAGTATCACCACCCCTGGATTCTCCGACACCCTCTTCTCCGGCCCTTCTTCAGCAGACCCTTCCCGCCTTGCTTTCCCCACCGACCTCTGCTCGCGGTGGACGTTCCGGCTCTCGCGACAAGGGGCGTGGGGGTCGGGGCCGCCCCAAGTGTTCCTATTGCGGCCGGGATGGCTACACTGATGCCGTCTGCTACAAGAAACATGACTATCCTCCTCGCCCAATTGCGGCTGCTACCACTGATCGCTCCTCCTCCACTGGTACCGACCTTGAGGCCGTTCGCCTCCAGCTACAGCAACTCCAGGGGCTTCTTAGCCCTCCCTCTGCTTCTGTTGCCTCCATCTCTACCGCAGGTATTACTTGGCTTTCCTCAAGTCCACGTTGGATCTTGGACTCAGGTGCTACTCATCACATCACCTCGATGCGGCCGCTCAAGTACTCGGATGTTCCTCATCCGCAATCTATCACTGTCGCTAATGGGGCGACTGTTCCGGTCTCCGGTTGCGCCGACATCTCTCTTGCCCCCTCCCTCTCTCTTCGCTCGGCTCTTTATGTTCCTGGCTCTCCATTTAATTTGCTTTCTGTTTGTCGCCTCACTTATGATATGGATTGCTCTGTCACATTTACTCCATCTACTTTTTTGATACAGGATCGGCGGACGCGGACTACCATTGGTAGGGGTCGACTGCAGAACGGGCTCTACCTTCTTGATGCCTCTCCTCCTATCCTCTCCTCCATCTCCGCTGTTGATTGGCATCGCCGTCTTGGGCATGCCCTTCTACCTGTTCTCCAAAAGGCGCTGCCTGATATATCTTTTCCTGCTTTCAAATGTGATTCTTGTATTTACGGCAAACAACCGCGTACTTCTTTTCCTGCTCATTGTACTAGGAGCTCTGCTCCGTTTGATTTACTGCACTCCGATGTTTGGAGTCCTTTCAAAGTTACAAGTATCTCTGGCTATCGATATTTTATATTTTCATTGATGATTATTCTCGTACAACATGACTTTACTTACTTCGTGATCGCTCCGAGCTCCCTCGCATATTTCACGATTTTATCCAAGAAACTCGAACGCAATTCTCCACAACAATCAAAACAGTGCGCACCGATAATGCTCGTGAATACACCGACCATGAATTTGCCAATATATGTGCAGAATTTGGTATTATCCATCAAACCTCCTGTGCCTACACCCCCCAACAAAATGGCGTTGCCGAACGAAAGAACCGCCACCTCCTCGACGTTGCCCGCTCCCTCATGCTTCAAATGCATGTTCCAAAAATTTACTGGAACTTTGCGGTCTTCACTGCATGTTTCCTCATCAACCGTCTCCCCTCCTCGGTTCTCAACTCTGCTACTCCATTCAGCCTCCTATTTTCCTCTACTCTGGCCTTCCCCATCACACCAAGGGTCTTTGGCTGCACTTGTTTCGTTCACCTCCTGGGTCCCTCCTCAGATAAGTTGGATCCCCGTGCAGCTAAAACTATTTTCGTCGGCTATTCTCGCACTCAGAAGGGCTACCTATGTTACTCTCCGGTAACCCGTAAGGTCATCGTCTCCGCAGATGTTACTTTTTGGGAAGATCAACCTTTCTTTTCCCCACCTCTCGCTCCTTCCTCCCCGACGACATCTCCACCAATGCTTATACCTCGACCCGTCATCCCTACTACTGCGCCTGTTTCCCTACGTCCTTCTAACCCTTCTCCTGCTTCTGCTCCTGCACCCTCCAAGCCACCAGCTATCCAGGTTTACACTCGCCGCCTTCCTCCTCGTTTCGCTACCCCTCTGCAGTCGGCCTCATCCTCGGCTACCCCGCGCCCTGCTGATCAGGTATCTCCCTCCGCCGCCCATCCTCTGGCAAATTATGTCTCCCTGCATCGTCTCTCTCCCCAACTGCACACCTTTGCTACTTCTATTTCCTCCATTTCGGTTCCTAATACTGTGCAGGAGGCGCTTCAACATCCTGGCTGGAAGGCTGCCATGGAGGAGGAAATGTCTGCTCTCTGGGCCAACCAGACCTGGACTCTCGCACCACTTCCCCCGGGTCAGAAATCGGTTGGGTGTAAGTGGGTCTTCGTCGTCAAACATGCCGCTGATGGGACGATTGGCCGTTTGAAAGCTCGGCTGGTCGCCCGGGGCTTCACCCAACAACAAGGGATGGACTATGAAGAAACTTTCTCTCCGGTGGCCAAACTCAACACCGTTCGGGTTCTTATCTCGGTGGCTGTCCATCGCCGGTGGCCCTTACTGCAACTGGATATTAAGAATGCTTTTTTGAATGGCGACTTGCAGGAAACTATCTATATGCAGCAACCTCCCGGGTTTGAGACCACGGGGGAGTCTCAGGTTTGTCGCCTTAAGAAAGCTCTGTATGACCTCAAACAATCACCACGGGCATGGTTCGACAGGTTCAGTAAGGCTCTTCGGGAGGTTGGTTTTTCTCGCAGCACGACAGACTTCTCAATGTTCACTCGTCACCGAACAACATGGACGGTTCTTCTGTTAGTGTATATTTACGACATCATCATTACGGGAGATGACGCAAGGGGAATACAGGAGGTCAAACAACATCTCGGTACAGTTTTTCAAACAAAGGATCTGAGACCCCTCCGGTATTTTTTGGGCCTTGAGGTTGTTAGACGGCCAGATGGTCTCGTCCTTTCTCAGCGGAAGTATTGTCTCGACTTTCTTCATGATGCGGGTTACTCTGGTTGTAAGCCGATCAATACCTCAATGGATGTGAATCACAAGTTATGTGCTCAGGCTTCCGACTCAGATCTATTACTCGAGAATCCTGAATACTATCACCGTCTAGTTGGAAAATTTATCTACCTCACGGTAACTAGACCGGATATCTCTTTCGCAGTTGGTATTGTCTGTCGGTATATGCATTCCCCGCGAAGATCTCATCTTCACGCCGTTGAACGCATTCTCATATACCTCAAAACAGCCCCTGGTCAAGGATTGGTCTACAAGACCTCATCTTCAGCTCCTACATTGATAGCTTACTCAGATGCTGATTACGCTGGTTCTCTTGATGATCGACGGTCAACCAATGGGTTTTGCACATATTTTGGAGGACATTTGATTACGTGGCGGAGCAAGAAACAAGCTGTTGTGGCTCGATCATCTGCTGAGGCTGAATACCGGGCAATGACATCTGTATTTTCTGAACTAACGTGGCTGGAAAGTCTTCTTACCGATCTGGGTATAAGACTTCCTTCCCCAGCCCTTCTCCTTTGTGATAGCCAAGCGGCTATACATATTGCCAAGAACCCGGTATTCCATGAAAGAACTAAACATATTGAAGTTGATTGTCACTTCATCAGAGAAAAGGTTCAAATGAAGATGATCGACCTGAAGCATGTTCCCGGGACAAAACAAGTTGCGGATGTTCTCACTAAGGCTCTTCCCAGTACACTCTTCTATCAGTGCTTGTCCAAGCTTGACGCATACGATTTGTACGCTCCAGCTTGCGGGGGAGTGTTAGAAAAGCCCATGTAAATGGCCCATTAGTGAGCCCTTTTTCTATTTATTTCCTTCTTCTCCTATTAGTCCCACACCATTGTATAAGATTTCTTCTCTCCTTTTCTCTCCTATATATTTGTATTCTCTCCTTGTATTTTGATACATAAGCAATGCATACAAGTTTTGAGCTCACTCAACACTTGGGATGGAGGTGGCTGCATGAAAATAGTGATGAGGAACTTGTGTTGGGATTACTGGATTAGTGATGTTGGTCGTGAGTGGATTTGATAATTAATTACTCAAATCCCCATCACATCACACCATACTCATCATCATCATCATCTGATCACTTCAACAGATCTCCAAACACCGACTTAGTTTGCCTGAAATCTATATTTTAACCCAATAACACCTACTTACCCATTGGTCGATCGAGCATTACCGTTCGCAAACCCGCAACACAAATGTCGTACCCCCTCTGTCACTCTTCATACAATGCCCCTTACTTCGCGACACGTGTTGCCCATCAAGAGACTTCTTGGGACGCCTCTGAAATGACACGATGGCTGAGATGTTCATCTCGCTCTCCTGTCCATTCATCTTGCTCCTCGACGAGTGATACGTGGCCGACTTCCCTCTCCCACTTTTCTCTCCCCTCGCTTTTCTTTCTTCTCGCTCCTCGACCTTTTTTGCTCCTCGACCTTTTTTGCTCCTCGACCCATTCTGCTCCTCGATCCTTTACTCCATCCCTGCCCTTCTACCCCACTAACAAGATCTTACTCGATCTTTCCTCGATCCATTCATGCATAGAGTGGTAGGGTGTCTGGTCCGGTCTTGGCGTCGTACCAGTTTCCTCAGACGGCCTCGATGCGAAGGACATTTCCTACTAACTAGACTCCACCATCGAACAAGGTATTCGTTTTTTGCCCTATCTTTTGACTCTCTTCCAATTTTATTTTGAATCAAGAGGCCTTGGCAATTTCTGAAGGGGGACCTCGTTTGGCAAGCTCCGAGGTGTGCGATGGAACCGCCAGCTATCCCCGACCGCCTATGTTGTTCTCAACCACCAGCTAGTAAGGTCAGCCTCGACCACAGACATTTCAAGGTCTAACAGGTGCGATTAGAAAAGCAGTTGTAGGAAAAGCAGTAGGAAGAGAATGGAGATGTTAACCTGCGAGAAGGGAAGCATGAAAAAGCAGAAAGTTTCTTTTAGCTTTTTTAATGGTTGGAAGGTTGACTGTTCTTCAAAAAGACCTGAAAATACCTTTTTAGCGCAAGTATTTTCCCCACCACCAGGAAACCAAACTCCTTTAAAACAACGGTGGTGGTGGAAGATCGAGTCAAACTTTTCCCATCGCCACTACCATCCCAAACCGAGTCTATACTAGCTGAGCGTGCAAATCAGATCTTAACCGATGAAAGTCATCAACAAGGTGTCTTTGATGCTTTGCAGCTAAAAAATTGAATGAACCAAATATTTTATTGGTGTTGAGTTGACCCACAACAAATTATGTCTCTCTCTCTCATTATATATAAATCTGGATATGTGTGTGTGTATATATAGTTGAATAAATTGGGAGAAAATAATTGAATGCTTTATTCTTTCTCAAAGGGGATATTTATAATGTTACAACGAGGTGACACGTCATCAATCCGTGTGCACCAATAATTCCTAAATAGGAATCGCACTATTTAGGATACAAAAATATTCTCTGAATATTCTCTAATTAAATATATTATTATATATAGAATATTCTCTGAATATTCTCTAATTAAAAATATTATACGAATATTCAACTCTCCCCCTCAAGTTGGGAATATATATTGACCATTCCCAACTTGTCAATATTATCCTTGAAGTTGTCACTGCTTAGCCCCTTAGTAAAGACATCGACAAGTTGATCAAATGAGTTTACAAAAGGAGTGCAGATATTTCCCTTGTCAAGGTGGTCTCTAATGAAGTGTCTATCAACTTCCACGTGTTTGGTCCTTTCATGCTGAACTGGATTGTGTGCAATGCTAATGGCAGGCTTGTTGTCACAGTAGATAGTAATAGGATTGTCCCCTTGAAAGCCCATATCTCGAAGAATAGCTTTCAGCCACAGTCCCTTGCAAACACCTTGTGCCATAGCCCTATACTCTGCTTCAGCACTTGATCGGACAACCACATTCTACTTCTTGCTTTTCCACGAAACCAGGTTGCCTCCTACAAAAATGCAATACCCAGTGGTAGACTTTCTATCATCTTGACTACCAGCCCAATCAGCATCAGTAAAAACTTCAACCTTTAGTGATTGGTTGTTTTTGAAAAGAATTCCACGTCCTGGTGCCTTTTTTAGATACCTTAACACCCTGAAGGCCGTCTGCTGATGTCGAATCGAAGGAGAGTGCATATACCTGCTTAGAACACCCACATCATATGTAATGTCAGGTCGTGTATGAGACAAGTATATGAGTCGTCCAACCAAGCGTTGATATTTTGAGGCATCAACCTTTTCTCCACCAGTATCTGCATCAATTCTGTGATTAGTCTCAATAGGGGTGTCCACGGGGGCACACCCAAGCTCCCAGTTTCTTCAAGAAGATCCAAAGTGTACTTTCTTTGGGAGATGAAGATTCCTTGTTGAGATCTTGCAACTTCAATTCCTAAGAAATACCTCAGCTTTCCAAGATCTTTAACTTCAAATTCTCTGCTTAGTTGCTCTTTCAAGTGGATCTCTTTCAAGTAATACCCAATAATGATGTTGTCATCCACATATACAATAAGGATAGAGATCAGGTTACCCTTCCTCTTGATAAAGAGAGTGTGATCAACTTGGCTTTGAATGTATCCAAGTTTCAGTATGAACTTGTAGAACCGTCTGAACCATGCCCTCAGCGACTGTTTCGATCCATACAAGGCTTTTAGAACACGACATACCTTTCTCTCGGGCCCTTTGATAACAAGGCCAGGGGGAATGTCCATGTAAACTTCCTCTTCCAGATCACCGTTCAAAAAGGCATTCTTGATGTCGAACTGAAGAAGATCCCATCTTCGACTCGCAGTACAAGAGAAAAGTATACGGATTGTGTTCATCTTTGCAACAGGAGCAAAAGTATCCTGATAGTCAATACCCTGAGCCTGTGTATAGACCTGAGCCACCAAACGGGCTTTGTACCGTTCCACTATACCATCTTGGTTTTTTTTGACTGTGAAGACCCAACGGGATCCAACCGTTCGCTTCCCAGGAGAAAGATCTACAAGCTTCCATGTGTTATTTTTGTGCAAGGCACGCAATTCCTCCTCCATTGCCTATTTCCACTCAGATACCTGAACAGCCTCCTGCCATGTCTTAGGGATCATAATAGATGAAAGAGATGAGATAAAAGCTTTATGGGCCGGAGAGAGGTGAGAATAACAGATGTAGTTGGCAATAGGGTGCTTGGTGCTACCCCGTTTACCTATAAGCCTGGCAAGAGGAATATGAAGATCATCATCGGAATCTGGTGTGGAGACGGTCACCGGTACTGGAGAAACATCCTCAGTCTGTACTTGCTCGACATTTTTGGGACGGCGAGAGTAAGTGTATAATATAGGTGGAGCGGAAGTGGAAGCAATAGGAAGGGGAGACTCGATGGGAGCAGCGGGAGAAGAAAGAGGAGAAGTGGCAACAATAGGAGAGGTGGCAACAATTGGAAGGGGGGACTCGATGGTCTCGTCACTGGTAGTAGAGATCTCCCCCAGACGAGGACCAAAGTAGGACTCCCCCTCACGAAAGGTGACATCCACCGTGCAATAGTAGCGACGAGTCGGAGGATGATAACACCGATACCCTTTGGTGGTAGGGGAGTATCCAACGAAAACACATTGGAGGGAACACACATCCAGTTTATCGCGATGCGGCGTATGAACATGGACAAAGAAAACGGAGCCAAAGATACGTGGAGGAAGATGAGAAGTGTGGACTATGTGGTTTTTTGCAAGATGTGAGAGGGGCGTATCAAAGGAGAGAGCACGAGACGGAAGACGATTAATGAGATGCGCGACCGTGAGAACGGCATCACCCCAGTAGGATTTGGGAAGGTGCATTGTAAGGAGTAAACACCGAGCCACTTCCAGCAAGTGCCGATTCTTCCGCTCAGCCACCCCATTTTGGGTAGAAGTATGAACACACGTGGTTTGATGTAGGATGCCATGATCGACAAGATAGGCTCCGAATGCACCCCGGTCATCATACTCCCCACCATTATCATTACGAAGCACACAAATTTTCCCGCCAAATTGTTGGGAGACCATTTTATGAAATTTTTGAAAACAGGAAAAAACATCACTTTTTTGTTTCAGCAGATATAACCACGTAATGCGTGAGTGACAATCAATAAACGTAACAAACCATTTATAGCCAGATAAGGATGTGACCCTGGATGGTTCCCAAACATCAGAATAAATAACATCAAATGGGTGTAAACTAGGAACAGAAAGATGACTAGTTTTGTGACGAACATGCTTAGACTGCTCACAAGCATCACAAGAAAAGACTGAATTACATGATTAAAGGCAGGAAACAATTTAGTAAGATATAAAGTGGAGGGATGACCAAGGCGTTGATGCCAGCGTCGGACGTCATGGAGAGTAGGAGTTTTGGTGGATGATAGAGCACTGGGAGAAGTTTGGTTGAGCAAGTACAGTCCGCCAATATTTCTACCACTGCCAAGCGTCCGCCTCGTAGCCAGATTCTGAAATACACAAACATCAGGAAAAAAGGTTACAAAACAGTTCAACGAAGTAGTCAAGTGACTAATAGAAAGCAAATTACGAGGAAAAGACGGGACATGTAAAACAGAGGACAGGGATAGGTCGGAAGAACAAGTGACAGTCCCTTTACCAACAATGGATGAGAGGGAGCCATTAGCAGCAATAACCTTATCTCGACCAGAAAGAGGAGTATACGAGATAAAACCTGAGGCAGAGCCAGTCATGTGGTCCGTCGCACCGGAGTCGATAATCCACTCGGAAGACAGAGCATGAGCACTGGACAGACCTGAAGTGGCAACAGCAGCATGAGAGGCAGCAGTAGTAGACTCTGTGTGGGAGCGCAACATACGTCGGAAGGCCTCTAACTCGGCCGCAGACAAACCACCAGAGGTGTCCTCCAGAACCACAGTAGAGTGTGTAGAAGACTGAACACAGTCACCAGAAGAGCGGCCACCTCCACGATATCCACCTCTACCACGAGTACCAGAACCTCGATCGGCTGGTGCAAGGTGCGGATGCAGGCGAAAGCAGGAGTCTTTGATATGGCCTTTTTTTTCCGCAGTGACTGCAAACAGGAGGGGGGCGCGGGAAATCCCAGCAAGCGCAGAGTGGTCAGTAGTAGAGCCAAGAGTGCGGCGACGGTTCTCATCACTGAGGAGCGTGCCGAAGGCCTCCCGAAGAGAAGGAAGAGGCTCACGGTGAAGGACATGCAGACGAACATCGTCAAACTCCATGTTGAGCCCCATAAGGAACATGTGAACACAGAAGCGATCTTTATCTTTCTGGAGGGCCTTTGCATCAACAGTACAAGCAGCAGTAAAAGTGTTGAAGAAATCCAACTCCTGATAAAGACGCTCAAACTCAGAGTAGTATGCGGCAACGGTCATCGTACCCTCTTTAGCTCAAGAACACGGCGAGTGAGCTCATAGACTTGCATCGAACTGCCTGCCTGAGAGTAGGTATCACGGACCCGGATCCAGATATCATAGGCGGAGTCCAACACATATAACTACTATACACCGGAGGGGACATCAAGTGAAGTAACCACGAGACCACCAGAGAATTGTCCGCATCCCATTTTTACCATGAGGGATCGGTACGCGGGGGCTCAGTCGTGGTACCATCAATAAGTCCATATAACTGGTGACTGCGAATAGCATGTTGGGCTGCCCTGGACAATTCTAGGTAATTCGTGCCATCCAAGGCAACTGTGGTGATCTTCAATGAGCCAGTGGGCCATGACTCCGGGGTGGATCGACAGTCGAGCCGGCATGAGCGCCGGTCAGAGGAGCCGAGATTCCGGGAAGAGTACCGGATTGGGAAGCCGGGGAGACAACATATTGATCATCCATCAAGGTGAAACACAGATCTGAACAAGCAGACGAACAAACGGTACACCCTACAAGTGTCCCTTAGATCATGACGCCGGACGGAACACCGGAGGGCGAGAGCACGACGTGTCCGGCTGCATCCATGGTATTCAAAAACGGACGGGACACAGAGACATAGGAGAAGAAGGTAGAAATCCCTAGGGGTCCGAGATTCCGGCGATGGCCGGCCGTTCAGGCCATCGCCTGTTCCAGGCGACACCGTCGACCCCGCGGGAACAGGCAACGGAACCCGCGAGATGTGCGAACCTGCAGGATTCTACCGCAAGGACTGCGTCCGCCGCTAGATCTGCGTCCGGCGTCGGCGTCAAGGGGAAAAAGGGGGGGGGGCTCGGTCGACGGAAGCCGGCGACACAGGAGCGACACGGTCGAGCGGGATTAGACGGAAGGGCGCGGGATTCAACCTGGGACCTGTGGGTTATGGGATTAGACGGAATGGCTCTGATATCAAGTTGAATAAATTGGGAGAAAATAATTGAATGCTTTATTCTTCCTCAAAGGAGCTATTTATAATGTTACAACGAGGTGACACGTCATCAATCCGTGTGCACCAATAATTTCTAAATAGGAATCACACTATTTAGGATACAAAAATATTCTCTAAATATTCTCTAATTAAATATATTATTATATATTGAATATTCTCTGAATATTCTCTAATTAAATATTATACGAATATTCAACTTATATCTCCCTGGTGAACTATGCTAATGATATCCTTGAAGAAATTTCCCTCCTTATTTGAAAAAGGATCGATGCTCACATGCTAACGTATGACTGTCGTAATTGATAATCCATAATTTTAAAGGAAACTTATGAGGACATTGATCTATTTGATGATCACTGAACCTAAAATATCTTTTGTTGTAGGAGTTATGGATCAACATATACAAACTTTAAAATTAGAATATCGGGAATCAGTTGTGCACATTCTCAGATATGTCAGAAAGTTTATACAAATGATTATTGTATATCAACCCTTGAATATGAAAGTTTTCAGAGGACAAAAAATCCAATCCACGTATTGCATCTTTTTTAGGAGAAATTTGGTCACCTGAAAAATGAAGATTTAAATTGTTTGAACTCTATCTATTACTAAAGTTGATAAGTGCAATGTCCCATTCTTCCTGTGAAGTAATGCGGGTAAAATTTTCTTATAAGAGGTTGGCTTTCTTGTTATTTTGCATATGACTGGCTCTGCGTTGCTATATGTGAGTTGTGATCTACATCACCAACAATCCCATATTTTATGAAAGGAGCGAACATTTTAGGTTGACTGTCACATTTTGAGATATCCTATCTAAGACAGATTATCATTCCTCACATCTAGGGGTTCAGGTTAGATGCAGACATTTTTACCAAATCTTTAGAATATCTACCTTTATATAAATTATTATGCAATAAGCTATAGCTAACAGAGACATATAAATGAACCAGCATTCAAAGACATTACATGATGCAGTGGCGGGACGACTCGGGTGGATGCTCTAAATGCAAACCTATGTGCAATGAATTATGGAAAAATGCAAGAGTAGGTTCGCACTAATATTTGCAGCAGTAATTTATTAATATAAAAATTAGCAGGAGCACAAACATTCCCAATACTTTGGTTTAAGAAACAAGAAATGTTCACTAATCGAACGAGACACAATAAGTTAAACACACAAAATAAACCCTGCAAATCGCACAATAAATGTAGTAATGGCAAATGAAATAACATCCACAACAATTTGGGTGCCGAATTAAACAACAATACAGAATAAAACTATATACCGCAATTCACACGTGCAGACAACGACAATGACGGTCATTGGAGAGCATCCAGGGCTGTTGCGGAGTGGAGGGGTGCAAGGATGAATTCCGGGGCTGATGGGAGGACTCAGATGATGTCATGGGTGGTTGGGATAGGTGATCAGGGCAGTGGGGATAACAGGAGTGGTGGAAGGAGTTTTTCTAGGTTGAACTAGTTGTGGACGGAACGGGGAAGATGGGGGGAGGCAGAGGAAGAAGGCTCATGGCAGTGGTTGAGTCGGATAGGGAGATGAAGGGGGTCGTCGGGGCTAGGTGAGCGCAGGGAAGAGGGCGACCAACGAGAGTGAGGAAAGCCGGGGGGGGGGGGGGGCGGAGGTGGGGTGATGCGGTTGATTGCAGCAGGCGGAGGATTTTGACGACGTCGGGTTAGCAGGGGAAGAGCGATAACGGTGGTTCTGCGGGAAGGAAGGAAAGTCAACGGTTTTAGGGCTTGGTGGGTTGAACAGAGAGGAGGAAGGAGGAGAGGGCGTCGCACTCGGGCGGAAGACTGTCTTGCTTTGCACCAGAAGAGGACCGGCGGTTCCCGCACTTTTGCGAAACCCATGATGCCTGTATAGTACCGCCACCTGCCTATATAATAATCCTAATAATAACTGCTATTTGTAACCACAAGATCCACATAAATACCCCAAATCGGACAGTTCATGCTGTTTGGGCCGATCGGGGGTTAAATACAATTCAAAATAAAAAAAGTAAAATATAAAGTCGACTCAGATCGACCATCCGGACGCAACCACGAACTCGGATCGTCTGCCTGGGAAGTGAATCACCGCCTCCTGCGGGAATGCACCTGTGTCGGGCGTGGCGCGCCATCAACCGCACCATTATTACACCTCACAACCTAATTGTGCGAGCGTTAGATTTTGGATAGATTTTTAGCTACAAATGGTTTACTTTCTCACATATTAATATATTATTATCTTAGCTAAAGAGGTTTCTGTAATTTCAAAAGATAGATGAGTGAAACTTATAATTTTGCAAATTTTGGGGGGAGGTTTTGATAAATGACCATATATATATATATTCAAACGAACGAGCATCTTTATCTCAACAATATCCATAGTGATTCTTAGTTAGACTGTCAAGCAAAAGTTCTAAATAAAGTTGGCCCGAAGACCCATTAGGACCTGCTTTCCCACAGTGGGTGGCAACATGTTGCACTTGCTTTCCCGCTGGTTCATGAGAATTATTGCTAGTTACAGATTAATGGCCGTGTAGATAGATATACACACGCATTCAAGTTAATACCCATTTAGATCAATGCATGCCACCAAGAAGACACTGAAACTGACTTGGTAGAATAAATTAAGATTACTTCTTTTAACTGATATATGATACTCCAAGTTGTGCATCTCTTATGCTCAATGATATAAGATTATAACAACCATACCATCTTTTGCAAACAACTGTTCTAAGCCCTCCCAGGCTTTGTAACCAAGCGAAGCCCAAATTGAAACAGTGGGTCATAATAGCTATCGCCGACATTTATCAGCAACTGGTTCACAGACCTGAACCAAGTTCTTGGGAAACTTTCCTGTAAAATCAGTCTCCAAACAGGACATGGACAATCACCACACACTTAATAGCTTTGCAGACACTCTGAATGGAGCTTGGGCCAGGTTCTGTATTGTGCGGTTGATTCTGTTGCCGTGCATTTCCGCATAGGGTGTCTCTTTGAAAACCACGATGACGTAGGAGAAATCGCCTTCTTTCACAAAGTTCGAGTTGGGGTTCTCAGAGAACACAACATTCGTTGCAGGATCCACCGTTGATTTAATGACATCAAGAATTGTAGTTCCTGCACAAAATTATAACTTTATCCATCATAGTTTCTTATAGAACTGGCCATATATGTGTAAAGCAACAAAAATATTGATACGGCGAGGACGATGAACTGAGTAATACACCTGCTGCGATTCTTCCACTCGCTCCTTGCCACTCGATTGTCCATCCACCGCACTGGTAAACCAAGATGTCAGCATGGGTTCTAACAACAAGGATCTTACAAGTTGGCTGCATTTCTTCATCTGCACTCTTTCCATTTTTCAGGAGCACAAGTGATTTTCTGACGGCCTCCCTGGCCTTAAGGACATAAAATATGTAATATTATTTTTAATTTTGTTTCTTTCCAAGTTGATCAATCAAGCTAAGATCAGCAAGACACCAACTGCGAATTTCAGTTGTAGGATCCTTCTCACGGCATCGTCTATTCTGTTCATAGAGACAATTACGGAGATTAGGACGGTGAGGTTCTTGAGTGAACTGATTGTACTCGAATGGAACAATTATCATGAGCGTCGATACGAGGACGGTTTGTAGCTCACTGCATCCCATGAGAGACAATTTTGAAGTTTACAAGGACGGCGAGCATCCCATGTCGAGCTTACTTCGCCCCCCTATGCTGAGGCCTCTGTAGGCCCCCCCTTAACTCCCAGCCATGCAGTCCCTTGTCAACAGAGATGGCAATGCAAAGAGTTACCCCTCCGACAGGTATTTCTTCCGGTCTATATGCCTCAGGCCGATATTGAACCAAAACATGTATTTTTTTACGGTTTTATGGTGAATAGGGTCTACTTTGATCCTAAATTTCTTTTGAGTCCTTGATGTGTGCATTTGTTAGTAGGATTCATCTTCACCAATATGGTAACATCTGTATGCTCATAAATTACTCTTGATGTCATTTGTAGAATTTGTGGACATGTTAGTTATACTCTTTTGTTTTTATTTAAATGTAATTTTTTTTCAAGCAAATGTTGTTTTTGCATGAATGGATGAGTTAATTGATTGTGCCTATAAGGTGGATAGAACTCAGTCATGTTGCTGCGATCTTTATTTCTGATAAACTCACCCGAAGACCATGTCCACATGTTCTCCTAGGTTGTGATAGAGCTGAATATTATTATGAGAGTCAGTACAACAAGGGGCTGGGAAAAAAATATTCGTAAAACAACCCTAAAAATGTGGGTGTTCATTTTCAATTAGAGGTTAGAAATAATTAAAGGCGGATGAATGGAGAGTTGAAGTTTTGTGCGGCAAGCACGACCATGAAGCTGTTCATTTAGAGGTGCATTCATATGCAAAGCAGTTATATAAAGAAGTTGGTAGAAATGTTGTATGACTCTGGGTTAAACCCTGCAAAATATTATTCGCGTCAAAGAAAAAGCATGCAGAAAATTGTACAAAAATTGGAACCATATACAATTAAGGAGCAGCACTTGATAAGCAGGAGTTGGGTGGTAGAAGCCGGATACAACTTTTATATAGGTGTGTTACATAAGCAGGTTAAGTTATAGTAGCTTGAAAGAGGATGACAAGCATCTAGAAAGTTTTTTTTTTCTTCGCATTCATATTGTATTAAACTTGAATCTTGGCGAGACACTTTAGAAAAGAGTTTTAGGATGAGCAGGGCAAAGACGAAGTATATGGAGCTTAAATCTAGCGGTACAAGGACGGATGACTTCATTATTAAGTTGGATGATCAAGATATTTCCCGTAGTGAGTGTTTTAAATATCTTTGTTCGATAGTTCAAAACGATGGATGTATTGATAAAGATGTGACACATAGAATACAAGCGGGTTGGTTGAAGTGGAGAGGCGCGTCAGAGATCTTATGTGATTGTAATGTACCATTAAAACTTAAGGGCAAGTTTTACCGTACTGCAATTAGACCCGCGATGCTCAATGGTTCTGATTGTTGGGCAGTGAATTATGTACATGAGCAAAAAGTGGGAGTTGCGAAGATGAGAATGCTTAGGTGGATGTGTGGACACACGAGACTGGATAAAATTAGGAATGAATGTATCAGAGATAAGAGAAGAGTAGCACCAATTGCAGAGAAGATGCAAGAAGCTTGATTAAGATGTTTTGGACATGCAAAAAGGAGACCATTAGAGGCACCTGTTAGGCGTTGTGAGAGTCTAGTCACTAGGCATGTTAAACGAGGGAGGGGTAGACCAATAAAGACTTTGAATGAAACTATAAGGAAAGACATGATGTACTTAGGCATTAGTGAGATTATGACAAAAGATAGGGCACAATGACAATAAGGATCCATATAACCGACCCCACTATAGTGAGATAAAGGCTTGATTGTTGTTTGTATTCATATTCTATTAAACTAAGTTGCATGTTCTCATATATTTTTCGTTTGGATTACACATAAAATCAAACGGTATCAGATACCTTTATTATTGATAATTGTGGTGGCTTTTATAAATCAAACATTTTTCTCATTAAGAATAGTAGTAGAATACCAGGGGCATAGGTAGAGCACAAGAGAATGACTAATTCTAAGTTGTTTTAACATCTTATAATCTATTTTTATTAAAACATATCAACAATCATAAAAGACTAATATTAAGTTGTTTTAAAAAAATCACTAATGAAGGTAGCCAAAACAATCTAGTGGAATTTATATTGTATAAAAAGTTACAACATAACTAACCATACTTTAATATTTACACACCCTTTTATTTTGACGAATATCGCATGAACTTGAAAATTCTCATCGTGTTAAATTTTTTTTTGAATTCCACATATATATATCTTAAAAAATATATATTTTGTACCGTTTAAGTATTTAATTTGTCTCTTATACTTTTTTATGAATTTTTATGTAAGTCAACGGTGATAGAAAATTCTTGTGTTAATCCTCCAAATGTCCTCACCCTTGTCACTGAATTTGTATACATATCTTTGATTATGTCAATGTATGATACATTTACACCTTTTTTTTCAAGAGAGATCTTATGAAGAGTCTTTGAAAAGAAAGGTATAAATGTATCATACATTGACATAATCAAAGATATGTATACAAATTCAATGACAAGGGTGAGGACATCTGAAGGATTAACACAATTTTTTTTTATCACCGTTGGCTTACATCTAGGTTCAACTTTAAGCCCTTATCTCTTTACCCTTATCTTAGATGAGCTCACCAGACATATCCAACAAGCAATACCTTGTTCTTTATTGTTTGCGGATGATATCGTTTTGGTCGATGAGATGCGCGAGGGTGTAAACGCAAAACTTGAATCTTAGCGAGACACTTTAAAAAGAAGAGTTTTAGGTTTAGCAGGGAAAAGACAGAGTATATGGAACTTAAATTTAGCAGTGCAAGAAGGGCGAATGACTTCGTTATTAAGTTGGGTGATCAAGATTGTTGCGGTCTAACTCGATGCTCCGGTCGGGCCGGATATTCTTGGGCCGCCTTAGCTCTCGGAGCGGTCGAGCGCGCACACAGTCAATTGAAGAGTGAGGGATGGACACAGAAAGTTTTAACGTGGAAAACCCTTCAACCGGGTGAAAAACCACGTGACCGGGTCGGTGCCGATCAAAATCCACTAATTTGTCGGAGTTTTACAGTTTGATGGGGGAAATCGGGGCGACAGGCCGCTCCCGTTACAATTTTTAGGAGAGAGAGTATATGCACTCGTTGGTGGGCAACAGACTGCCACGCCAATGGGACTTGGATGGTGGAAATGCGCGAGGTACTTCAGTCGCACGTGCTTGGAGGCGACGCGTGTCCGGGGGTTGTCGCCGCTTCCTTTATGCGTCTTCCTCGGTCCTTGGAGTGTTCCCCTTGTAACTGGACTCTGGTGGGGTGCCGATAACCGATGACGGGTTCTGGTGGCTGTTGGCGGGTGCTAATACCTGTTGGTGGCCGCTGGAGGTTGCGGGTGGCCGTCGGTGGCTGGCGGCGAGAGGCGGCCACCGGTGGTTGACGACGAGGGGTGGCCGCTGGCAGAGAAAACGGGAGAGCTCCCACCTGAGGAAGAAGAAGAAGGGGGGAAGCGTAGGAGGAGAAGGTTAGGAAATGAGAAGCCCCTGGGGTCCTTTTATAGGCTCCAGGGGGAAGTTATGGCGGGCCCCACCACTAACATAGTGGGTTAGTGGGTGGTTTTGCCCCGATCGGACGGCCGGTAGAGCCTCCCCTTTGATCGGACGGTGGGGAGGTCCTCCCGTGGCGGGGCCGCCCGGACGACGCTGGCGGCGAGGAGGCGGCCGGGTACGGCGGCGGCCGGCCCTGGCTGCGGCCGGCCATGGCCGAGGCCGGCCGGCCATGGCCGAGGCCGGCCATGGCCGAGGCCGGCCATGGCCGAGGCCGGCCATGGCCGCGAGCCGGCCATGGCCGGGACCGGCCATGGCCGCGAGCCGGCCATGGCCGGGGCCGGCCATGGCCGCGAGCCGGCCATGGCCGGGGCCGGCCATGGCCGCGAGCCGGCCATGGCCGGGGCCGGCCATGGCCGCGAGCCGGCCATGGCCGGGGCCGGCCATGGCCGGGGCCGGCCATGGCCGGGGCCGGCCATGGCCGCGAGCCGGCCATGGCCGCGGCCGGCCATGGCCGCGCGCCGGCCATGGCCGCGGCCGGCCATGGCCGCGCGCCGGCCATGGCCGCGGCCGGCCATGGCCGCGGCCGGCCATGGCCGCGCGCCGGCCATGGCCGCGAGGCGGCCATGGCCGCGGCCGGCCATGGCCGCGGCCGGCCATGGCCGCGAGCCGGCCATGGCCGCGGCCGGCCATGGCCGCGGCCGGCCATGGCCGCGAGCCGGCCATGGCCGCGGCCGGCCATGGCCGCGAGCCGGCCAGCCGGCCATGGCCGCGGCCGGCCATGGCCGCGGCCGGCCATGGCCGCGGCCGGCCATGGCCGCGGCCGGCCATGGCCGCGGCCGGCCATGGCCGCGGCCGGCCATGGCCGCGGCCGGCCATGGCCGCGGCCGGCCATGGCCGCGGGCCATGGCCGTGGCCGGCCGGGGGGAGCCGCCGGCGGCGGTTCCCTCCGCGGGAGAGGGGAGGAGATGGGGCCCACCCCCCATGATCTCCATGAGAGATCATGGGGGCAAGGTGGGCCCTCCCATGATCTCCCTTGGTGGGGATCATGGGGGGTCTCTTTCATCCTTATAAATTAAGGTGGAGCCTATCAATTGCCCCCCAAATCTCTTTCAGTTGGGAGGGAAGCGAGCACGGGGAGAGATTTTTTTTTAACTCTGGTGGCGGTGGTGATTGCCGGCGTGGAATCCGGGATGGCGGCGATGGTGAGCGGCTCCAAGGTATGTTGGTTCGCGTTGGTTTGGACAGCGGACGTCGGGCGAACTTGCGCAGGGGCCGGCAAGGCGTAGGAATCGGTGGCGTGCCACCGTCGCGGGAGAGGGACCGAGCGCGCGCCGTCACGCCGCGCACGCAAACCGCGCGTGCGCAGGCGGCGCGCGCGGGGCGCGCGCGCAGGCGGCGCGCGCGCAGGCCGCGCGCGCAGGCCGCGCGTGCAGGCCGCGCGCGCTGGCCGCGCGCGCAGGCCGCGCGCGCTGGCCGCGCGCGCTGGCCGCGCGCGCAGGGCTTGCGCGCTGGCCTTGCGCGCAGGCCGCGCGCGCTGGCCTTGCGCGCAGGCCGCGCGCGCTGGCCTTGCGCGCAGGCCGCGCGCGCTGGTTCTGCGCGCAGGCCGCGCGGGCGCCGGTCGCGCGCGCGCAGGCCGCGCGCGCAGGCTTTGCGCGCAGGCCGCGCGCGCAGTTTGCGCGCGTGGTGGCCGCGCGTGTAGGCCCCGCGCGCGCATGCCATGCGCACTGGCCGCGGGCGTGCGCGCGTGCTGCCCGTGCGTGTGCTGGGTTGTGCGCGTGATTTCACTATTTTGCTCTAACTGATTTTTTTGCGGTGTGCAGGTATCGAAACGCTCCGCTGGTCCCATGCGTCTGCGCTCTTCTTTGACCGAAGATGGTGTAGTTATTTGGAGAACAAAGTTTGGGCTTCCTTCTGACTTGGAAGTGAGGATCCCGCGTCCCGAGGAGCGGGTCCAAAATCCTCCCCGTGGCTGGTTGACTGTCTGCGAAGTGTCGCTCAGATCTGGTTTTCGTCTTCCTCCCTGTGACGAGGTGGTGGAGATTCTGAAGTTTTGCGGAGTTCCTATTTCCCAGTTTGCCCCAACCGGGGTGACTCGCATCATGGGCTTGATTGCTTTTTTTCGTGAGCACGGGGGCTCTTTTTCTCTGGACCAGTTCCGTGATTGGTGTGATGTGCGCTTTGATGGTGGCGAGCGGATCGAGGTGCGCAGCAACAAGGTTTGGCTGGAGCTTGAGTCTCGCAAAGATCGCCGTCATGGTAACACTTTGTTTGGATATGTGAAGAATTCCTGGGGTCTTCCTGAGGTGTGGAATGCGCTTCCCGATCGTTGTCGCCGTGTGAAAGGGAGGGAGCGAGACTTCTCTCCTGTGCTGGGATTTTCCGAGCCTCGTGAATTGGCTAACCGTCTTTTCAACATATATGCGTTTGTCGAAGAGAGGAGATTGCTGGGATGTGGTATTTCTGTTGGCACAGGACGGGTGGTGTCGTCTTCTCAGGGAGGAGGCCGCAAGAGAAAAACGGTTATGGCCCCCGATGGCGATGTCGACATTGTGGTGGTAGCCTCTGATGATTCAGTCCCAGAGACGCAATTGCCTGCTTCCCCGACTCCACGGGCGCTTGCTAGCGCATCAGTTCCTCGAATGTCTTCCTCTTTGAAGGCGATGAGTGATGCGGTAAGTTGGTGGCTCATTGTTCCTTCCTTTTTCTTCTATTTTTTGTTTGAAGGCGGCTAATTACGTGTTCTCCTTTTGCAGATCGAGACTCAGGCGCAGATAGCGGTCACCTGGAATGATCATTACGTGAGTCTGAAGGATGGTTATCTTGCTCTGCAGGAGAAGCTTCGACTGTCGATGGGTTTACTTTCTTCTCTCAAGGAAGAACATGACCGGGACATCGCGCGGTACCATCGAGTTGGGTCAGAGTTGAAGTCTGAGTTAGAAGACGTGCGTGCTTCCTTGGATGTGGAGAAAGCCGTGGTGGAGAGGACTGCCCAGATGTTAAAACTTGCGCGGGAAGAGATATCTGGCTTGGAGACTCAGTTGCATGCGGCGCGAGATGAGGTTGCAGGCCTTGAGACCCATCTTTGTGCGGCGAAGGCGCAGGTGGAGATGTTATCTTCGGATGACCGTACATCAGAACTGAAGGCCGCAGGCCTTGCGGAGTACCTGGAGTCCTTGGACTATATGCGGGATCGTAGCCTGATCGCGGAGGAGGTTCGTGATGACATTTGGTCCAAGGAAGTAGAGCCTCAGATGGATGACATGCGCCAGTTAGCGCTTCGTCGTGGTGTTTCGAAGGCCTTTCGCTTCATAGGGAAGCATCTTGGGTGTGATATTTCTAGTTTCAGCTTTGCGGACGTCTCAGATGATGAGCGTTCTAGCTCAGATGCTGATGACGAGTAGCTGTGGTGCCTATCTGTTTTTGTCTGTTTTGTCATTTATTTGTAGTTATTTGCTTCTGTTACAGCTTTTGAGATCGTTGTCGTTAGGGCTCTCATTCATTATTTGCTATGATAGCCTTACTTGTATGTCGTACAGATGTATTTTGACATGAGATAGTTGTTGGTGGGAGTTTATCTTTGTCCCGGTGTATTTGTATAGGGATGACCCATGGTTTAACGTGTGGGCCTGACTCGCGGCCTAGTTTGTATGAGGGCTTCTTTGTGAGGGGGCCGAGTCCTCACGGTGTTGCGTGGAGCAGGTCCACGGCCTTTTGCGCGGGACAGGCCCGCGGCTTCTTCGTGAGGGGGGCAGGCCCCCACGGTGTTGCGTGGAACAGGTCCATGGCTTTTCGCGCGAGACAGGCCCGCGGCTTCTTCGTGAGGGGGGCAGGCCCCCACGGTGTTGCGTGGAACAGGCCCACGGCTTTTCGCGCGAGACAGGCTCGTGGCTTCTTCGTGAGGGGGGCAGGCCCCCACGGTGTTGCGTGGAACAGGTCCACGGCTTTTCGCGCGAGACAGGCCCGCGGCTTCTTCGTGAGGGGGGCAGGCCCCCACGGTGTTGCGTGGAACAGGCCCACGGCTTTTCGCGCGAGACAGGCTCGTGGCTTCTTCGTGAGGGGGGCAGGCCCCCACGGTGTTGCGTGGAACAGGTCCACGGCTTTTCGCGCGAGACAGGCCCGCGACTTCTTCGTGAGGGGGGCAGGCCCCCACGGTGTTGCGTGGAACAGGTCCACGGCTTTTCGCGCGAGACAGGCTCGTGGCTTCTTCGTGAGGGGGGCAGGCCCCCACGGTGTTGCGTGGAACAGGTCCACGGCTTTTTGCGCGAGACAGGCCCGCGGCTTCTTCGTGAGGGGGGCAGGCCCCCACGGTGTTGCGTGGAACAGGTCCACGGCTTTTCGCGCGAGACAGGCTCGTGGCTTCTTCGTGAGGGGGGCAGGCCCCCACGGTGTTGCGTGGAACAGGTCCACGGCTTTTTGCGCGAGACAGGCCCGCGGCTTCTTCGTGAGGGGGGCAGGCCCCCACGGTGTTGCGTGGAACAGGTCCACGGCTTTTCGCGCGAGACAGGCTCGTGGCTTCTTCGTGAGGGGGGCAGGCCCCCACGGTGTTGCGTGGAACATCGTCATATGTTTCATCTGATTGCAAGATCTTTGTGTGGGCGAGTCATCTTTTCGATTCTTGTACTGTTAAGATGGGTAAAGGGAAACATAATGTAAATGAAGGAAGTAATTTGAGAACGGGGATAACATGTCCGGGGTTGGTCCCCTGGTTAGAATAGTTTAAGGCGAGATATAGGCCATTTGGATAGTTCGTGTTAGCTCAGATGAGCGAATTTCTATAATATTTAATAAACATAATAAACAAATTAAGGAAACGACTTAAGGATGGAGGTGGCTAGAACAGGATTGGAAGACATCCCAAAGTGACTGCTGGAGTATTGCTGTGTAGTCGGAATCAGCTTGGATGACGACGAACTGCACGTCGTAGGATGTCTGTCGGTGTGCATCTTTGAGGGTGACTGGTAGAGTGATGGTGCCGATGATTGGTACTGGGTGATCCCCGAGAACACGAGCGTTTGCAGATGTCAGTTTGAGATATCCGGCGGTGAGCTTGAGCTGAAGCAGAGTTGGTAAAAACAGTATGTTGGTAGTGACTTCCTTGTCTATTAGAACCTGATTCAGTTTGACGGGTGGTTTGCCAATCTCGACCGTCGTGCATCTTGTGCTCTGGTTGTTAGGTGGTCTTCTTCTTGATATGAATTGATCAACTGTTCCTAAGTTGGTCAGTCGTTGGACTTCTTCTTTTAGTCCCTTGCATTCGTTCGTGTTGTGGCCGTGACTTCGGTGATATTCGCAGTATCTTGCCTGGTCTGCCTTGGGGTTCGGTCGCGGTGCTCTTGGTTGTTGAAATGATGAATCATTCTGGATTGCATACACCACATTAGCGCAGGCGGTACTCGGAGGGATGTATTCCTGGAGTGAAGGTTGTCTCCCCTTTCTCGGGGGGCTATGCTGACTACCGTTGGGGCGACTCCGCTTCTGGCGTCGTTCTTTTCGCATTGTATGGGTTGGTTCACCTTCTTTCTTCCTCTTCTGTTTTCTGCCTGATCTCATATTTTCTGGTGAGGGCTTTTCGATCGTCATGAACCTTTTGATGAAGAGGGCGGCAAGCTCGATGTAGCTGTCAGTATCTTCTCTTTGTAGGGATTGAAGCCAAGTCCGAGCTTCTCCTGTTAGTGTTGCTGCAAATACTCGGATCATGAGTTGATCTGAGGCCTTGCGAGTGTGCATGATGGCTTCAAAGTGCTTCAGGTGTACGAGTGGGTTGCCTGTCCCACTGAAACTACGGATTGCCGCGCTCGTGGCTGTGCAGGAACTAGGTGAGTTATTGTTAGGTAGATATTCATCTGGTTCCTGCTTTGTGGCAGAGGTGCCAGGGGCCGTTGTGTTTCGAGTGCTTTCTTCATGACGAGGACGTGTGAGGTAGTGTCCATACATTTCCTGGAGTGATGCTGCAGGCACGGGGGAGCTATTTGTGCTTGAGAATTCTTTTTCTATGTCGTATTCTCTGTGTGGGCCCGGCTTGGCAGGGGCAGGGAGTCCTTCTGACGGCAGTAAGACAACTTGTTCAAATGGCTGAGGCGTCTTTAGGTGGTGGAATGTCGGCTTATTCTGTGCCGCATGGGTTGCATCGACGTGGATGGTGCTGGGAGGTGAGTATCCTTGAGGTAGATGCTGCCCCCCATTTCCTGAGGGGTCTTGCCTTCGAGGGGCAAGCTGACGCCACTCTTCTTGTCCTGTATTAGTTTGCTCT
Source organism: Platanthera zijinensis (assembly GCA_039513925.1). NCBI lineage: Eukaryota > Viridiplantae > Streptophyta > Magnoliopsida > Asparagales > Orchidaceae > Platanthera > Platanthera zijinensis. The sequence continues at coordinate 153,793,032 of CM077095.1, read as the reverse complement.
TTTCTTCGCTGGGATTCTGGTGCCGGATTCAGCAGTGAGAGAACGGTTGGTGCTCCCAAATTTCGAAGTAAGGTGATCATTTCGGTTTGCAGTTCTTCCATCTGGCGGACACGTCCTTCCAGGGCTGGCGCGGGAGCTAGGGTTGTTCCCGTGGTTAGCGGTGCGCCTACCGGAGAGGGAGACCGTGCAGGCTCAGTGTGTCCGCCAAGTGCGGGTCCTTCGGTTAAGCGAGCACTCCTCTTTGCCATTGTGATGAACTTGCTCTGCGAAGGATATTGGGAATGTTCCCACAGACGGCGCCAAACTGTTGCGGTCTAACTCGATGCTCCGGTCGGGCCGGATATTCTTGGGCCGCCTTAGCTCTCGGAGCGGTCGAGCGCGCACACAGTCAATTGAAGAGTGAGGGATGGACACGGGAAGTTTTAACGTGGAAAACCCTTCAACCGGGTGAAAAACCACGTGACCGGGTCGGTGCCGATCAAAATCCACTAATTTGTCGGAGTTTTACAGTTTGATGGGGGAAATCGGGGCGACAGGCCGCTCCCGTTACAATTTTTAGGAGAGAGAGTATATGCACTCGTTGGTGGGCAACAGACTGCCACGCCAATGGGACTTGGATGGTGGAAATGCGCGAGGTACTTCAGTCGCACGTGCTTGGAGGCGACGCGTGTCCGGGGTTGTCGCCGCTTCCTTTATGCGTCTTCCTCGGTCCTTGGAGTGTTCCCCTTGTAACTGGACTCTGGTGGGGTGCCGATAACCGATGACGGGTTCTGGTGGCTGTTGGCGGGTGCTAATACCTGTTGGTGGCCGCTGGAGGTTGCGGGTGGCCGTCGGTGGCTGGCGGCGAGAGGCGGCCACCGGTGGTTGACGACGAGGGGTGGCCGCTGGCAGAGAAAACGGGAGAGCTCCCACCTGAGGAAGAAGAAGAAGGGGGGAAGCGTAGGAGGAGAAGGTTAGGAAATGAGAAGCCCCTGGGGTCCTTTTATAGGCTCCAGGGGGAAGTTATGGCGGGCCCCACCACTAACATAGTGGGTTAGTGGGTGGTTTTGCCCCGATCGGACGGCCGGTAGAGCCTCCCCTTTGATCGGACGGTGGGGAGGTCCTCCCGTGGCGGGGCCGCCCGGACGACGCTGGCGGCGAGGAGGCGGCCGGGTACGGCGGCGGCCGGCCCTGGCTGCGGCCGGCCATGGCCGAGGCCGGCCGGCCATGGCCGGGGCCGGCCATGGCCATGGCCGGGGCGAGCCGGCCATGGCCGGGGCCGGCCATGGCCGCGAGCCGGCCATGGCCGGGGCCGGCCATGGCCGCGAGCCGGCCATGGCCGGGGCCGGCCATGGCCGCGAGCCGGCCATGGCCGGGGCCGGCCATGGCCGCGAGCCGGCCATGGCCGGGGCCGGCCATGGCCGCGAGCCGGCCATGGCCGGGGCCGGCCATGGCCGCGAGCCGGCCATGGCCGGGGCCGGCCATGGCCGCGAGCCGGCCATGGCCGGGGCCGGCCATGGCCGCGAGCCGGCCATGGCCGGGGCCGGCCATGGCCGCGAGCCGGCCATGGCCGGGGCCGGCCATGGCCGCGAGCCGGCCATGGCCGGGGCCGGCCATGGCCGCGAGCCGGCCATGGCCGGGGCCGGCCATGGCCGCGAGCCGGCCATGGCCGGGGCCGGCCATGGCCGCGAGCCGGCCATGGCCGCGAGCCGGCCATGGCCGGGGCCGGCCATGGCCGCGAGCCGGCCATGGCCGGGGCCGGCCATGGCCGCGAGCCGGCCATGGCCGGGGCCGGCCATGGCCGCGAGCCGGCCATGGCCGGGGCCGGCCATGGCCGCGAGCCGGCCATGGCCGGGGCCGGCCATGGCCGCGAGCCGGCCATGGCCGGGGCCGGCCATGGCCGCGAGCCGGCCATGGCCGGGGCCGGCCATGGCCGCGAGCCGGCCATGGCCGGGGCCGGCCATGGCCGGGGCCGGCCATGGCCGCGGCCGGCCATGGCCGCGGCCGGCCATGGCTGCGAGCCGGCCATGGCCGCGGCCGGCCATGGCCGCGCGCCGGCCATGGCCGCGGCCGGCCATGGCCGCGCGCCGGCCATGGCCGCGGCCGGCCATGGCCGCGCGCCGGCCATGGCCGCGCGCCGGCCATGGCCGCGGCCGGCCATGGCCGCGAGCCGGCCAGGGCCGCGGCCGGCCATGGCCGCGGCCGGCCATGGCCGCGAGCAGGCCATGGCCGCGGCCGGCCATGGCCGCGAGCCGGCCATGGCCGCGGCCGGCCATGGCCGCGCGCCGGCCATGGCCGCGGCCGGCCATGGCCGCGCGCCGGCCATGGCCGCGGCCGGCCATGGCCGCGCGCCGGCCATGGCCGCGGCCGGCCATGGCCGCGCGCCGGCCATGGCCGCGCGCCGGCCATGGCCGCGGCCGGCCATGGCCGCGGCCGGCCATGGCCGCGAGCCGGCCATGGCCGCGGCCGGCCATGGCCGCGGCCGGCCATGGCCGCGGCCGGCCATGGCCGCGGCCGGCCATGGCCGCGGCCGGCCATGGCCGCGGCCGGCCATGGCCGCGGCCGGCCATGGCCGCGGGCCATGGCCATGGCCGCGGGCCATGGCCGTGGCCGGCCGGGGGGAGCCGCCGCCGGCGGTTCCCTCCGCGGGAGAGGGGAGGAGATGGGGCCCACCCCCCATGATCTCCATGAGAGATCATGGGGGCAAGGTGGGCCCTCCCATGATCTCCCTTGGTGGGGATCATGGGGGGTCTCTTTCATCCTTATAAATTAAGGTGGAGCCTATCAAAGATATTTCTCATAGCGAGTGTTTTAAATATCTTGGATCGATAGTTCAAAAAGACGGAGGTATTGATATAGATCTGACACAGAATCCAAGCGGGTTGGTTGAAGTGGAGAGGCGCGTCAGAGATCTTAAGTGATCGTAAGGTACCATTAAAACTTAAGGGCAAGTTTTACCGTACTGCAATTAGACCAACGATGCTCTATGGTTCTGAGTGTTGGGCAGTGAATTGTGTACATGAGCAAAAAATGGGAGTTGCGGAGATGAGAATGTTTAGGTGGATGTGTCGACACACGAGACTGGATAAAATTAGGAATGAATGTATCATGGATAAGAGAAGAGTAGCACCAATTACAGAGAAGATGCGAGAAGCTCGACTAAGATTACTTTGTTTAGCTGATATATGATACTCAAAGTTGTGCATCTCTTATGCTCAATGATAACTAACAACCATAACATCATTTGCAAACAACTGTTCTAAGCCCTCCGAGGCTTTGTAACCAAGCGAAACCCAAATCGAAACAGCGGGTCATAATGTTTATCGCTGACGTTCATCGACAACTGCTTCACAGACCTGAGCCAAGTTCTTTGAAGCTTTCCTGTAAAATCATAGTATCCAAACCGGACATCGACAATCACCACACGTAACAGCTTCTCTGACACTCCGAACAGAGTTTGGACCAGGTTCTGGTATCGTGAGGTTGACCCTGTTGCCGTGCATTTCCGCGTAGGGCGTCTCTTTGACCACCACAATGGCGTAGGAGAAATTGCCTTCTTTCACAAAGTTTGAGTCGGGGTTATCAGAGAACACAGACATTTGTTGAAGGATCCACCGTTGATTTAATGACATCATGAATTGTAGTTCCTGCACAAAACTATAAATTTATCCATCATAGTTTCTTATGGAACAGGCCATATACGTGTAAAGCAACAAATATAATGATAAGGCGAGGACGATGAACTGAGTAGTACACCTGCTGTGATTCTTCCACTTGCTCCTTGCCACTCGATTATCCATTCACCACGCTGGTAAACCAAGTTGTCGCCATGGGTTCCAACAACAAGGATCTTACGAGTTTTCTTCGGGGTAGTGGCGGCATTTCTTCATCTGCTCTCTTTCCATTTTTCGGGAGCACAAGTGATTTTCTGACCGCCTCCCTGGCATAAGGACATAAAATATGTAGGATTATTTTAAATTTTGCTTCTTTAATAAAATGTAATCGAAATTAAATCTATTCGAATGAGAATGCATTAGAGGCTGGAGGAGAGTGGCATGCCTTCTTTCCAAGTTGATCAATCAAGCTAAGATCAGCAAGAGGATTCTCAAAGACACCAACTGTGAATTACAGTTGTAGGATCCTCCTCACGGCATCGTCTATTCTGTTCATAGAGACAATTTTGGAGGCTACAGGGACGGCAAGGTTCTTGAGTGAACTGATTGTACTCAAAAGGAACCATTATGATGAGCGTCAGTACGAGGATGGTTCGTAGCTCATTGCAACCCATGAGAGACAATTTTGGAGTTTAGGAAGACGGTGAGCATCCCATGTCGAGCGCCCTGCACCCCGCTATGCTGAGGCTCCTGTAGTTCCCGGCCGAGCCCCCTGTAAGTCCCAGACATGCTGCCCCTTGTCAACAGAGATGGCAATGCAAAAGAGTTACCCCTCCGACAGTCTTTTATTCCAGCCTATATGCCTCCGCCGATATTGAACCAGAACATGTATTTCTTTCACGGTTTTATGGTATATAGGGTCTACTTTTATCCTAAATTTCTTCTGAATCCTTCATGTGTTCATTTGTTAGTAGGATTCATCTTCACCAAGAGGCACGATGTTACACCATCGAGATTCCTTAATCTATGCTCGAATATGGTAACATCTCTATGCTCTGAATTTACTCTTGATGTCATTTGTAGAATTTGCAGACTTGTTAGTTATACCCTTCTTTTATTTAGATGTGAGTTTTTTTTCTTCAAGCAAACATTGTTTCTGCATGAATGGTTGAGTTAATTGATTGTGCCTATAAGGTGGGTAGAACTCCGAGTTATGTTGTTACGATTTTTATTTCTGATAAACTCACCCGAAGACCATGTCCACATGTTCTCCTAGGTTGTACAACAAGGGGCTGGGAAAAAGAATGTGTAAAACAACCTTAAAAATGTGGGTGTTCATTTTCAATTGGGATTAGAAATAATCGGATGCGGATGAATGGAGAGTTGAAGTTTTGTGCGGCAAGCACAATCATGAACCTGTTCATTTAAAGGTGCATTCATATGCAAAGCGGTTACATAAAAATGAATTGAAGTTGGTAGAGACGACGAATGCCTCCTCTACCTGAAAAATATTATTTGCGTCAAAGAAAAGGCATTCATTCAGAAAATAGTACAAAAAATAGAAACATGTATAAATCAAGAACAGCAATTGATAAGCAGGTGTTGGGAGGTAGAAGCCCGATACAATTTTTGTATAGGTGTGTTACATAAGCAGGTTAAATTATAGTAGCCTGAAAGAGGATAACTAGCATCTAGAAAGTTGTTTTTTTTCGCATTCATAATAAGCTCTGTTTGACACTGTAGTGACGGTCATGAACACGGGGTTAAATTGTCATTTGTTAACGCCCACCTAAGAAACTTCTTCCACTTTTATGTTCAAAACGGATGATGTTTGTTAGGTGATCCCAACGAATGAATGACGCTATAATCCATTCGTTTACGACCGTCACCACCGTGCCAAACGGAGCCAAGCAGCCAAAATTCAATCTTGCATGATAAACAACACATAATCGTGCAAGTGTAATGATGCACGAGCAACCAAGAAACATAACGAAGTTGCATGTTCCCGTCTATTTTTTTTTGTTTGGATTACACATAAAATTGAAAGGTACTGAATGCCTTTATTATTGATAATTGTGGTCACTTCTACAATTCAAACATTTTCTCATCAAGAATAGCGTAGAATACAAGAACAGAGGTTGAACACTAGGGAAATGGCTACATATGAGAACATCTACATTTACTGTAAGGGCTTGTTTGGGAAGCCTTTTTAGAAAGGAGGAGTGATAGCAAAAGGATGGTATGAAAATGAGATTTTGGAAAATGTCTATTAGAAAAGGAGAACTGTTTGGGTGAACTTCTTTTGCAGAGTTTTTCAAATAAGAGAAACACTTTATAAACCGTTTGGTAAATCTCCGTTACGGTAACTTTTTTTTATTAAAAATGCGCGTCCGGGGGAAATGCACAATTATTTCACGCCCGATCGAAAAATTCACGCCCGATCGAAAAATTCCCGACCGGGCGAAAAAAACTGGGCCCGAGCCAAAATTTCGCTCCCCGCGAAAAAACCGCGCTCAGGCGAAAAAATTGTGCCTGGGCGAAAAAACCGCTCTTCGGCGAAAAAAAACAAACTCCGATGACAAATATCGTTCTCGGGCAAAAAATTTTCTCCCGGGCGAAAAAAATAGTGCTCGGGCGAAAAAATTCGCATCCGTCCGAAAAAATTGTGCTCGGGCGAAAAAATCGCGCCCGGGCAAAAAAATCGCGCTCGGGCGAAAAAACGCCCTTGGTGAAAAAACACGTGCGGGCGCAAAAATCTACAGCGGGCAAAAAAATCGCGCGAGGGCGAAAAAATATCGTCGGTGCAAAAAAAAATTCGCGCCCGGGTGAAAAAATCGCGTCGGTGTAAAAAAATCACGCTCGGGCGAAAAAAACGCGCCCGGGTGAAAAAATAGCGCTCGGACAAAAAAATTGGCTCGGGCGAAAAAAATCGTGCACCGACAAAAAAATCGCACCCTGATGAAAAAACGCACTCGGGCGAAAAAATCACGTCCGGAAGAAAAAAAAAACATGCTCGGGCGAAAAAAAAACATGCACTGACAAAAAAAACGCACTGGGCGAAAAAAACTCACCCGAGCGAAAAACCCCGCGCCCGGGTGAAAAATGCAAGCCTGGGCGAAAAATGCCAGCCTGGGCGAAAAATGCTAGCTCAGGCGAAAAATTCGCGCCCGGGCAAAAAATTCGCGCCCGGGCGAAAAATTTGCACCCGGGCACGATTTAGCTCAGGCGAAAAATTTGCGTCGGGCGAAAAAAATACGCCCGGTCAAAAAATTACGCCCGGAAAAAAAATCGCGTCAAGACAAAAGAATTAAGTTATAGATTTTTTTAAGAGATAAGTGTTTTTAGATGAAGAAGTGTTTTTCGAAAATGTTGAAAAGTATGTGACAAATGACTTTTCCAAAAGATAAGAAAATGGAGTTTTTCGCGGTAGTTTTTCCCACCGATAGATAATCTAAACGGTCTCTTAAGTATGATAGCGTTTTTCAGAAAACGAAAAGGAGTTAAAAAATCCTCCCAAACAAGCTCTAAGTCAGTGCTTTTATGTGGATGCTTGTAAGCAGACACTAGTATCTATTATTGGGGTTGATCATTGAGAATTTTGTTTTTCTAGTCTAGCTTTCCAGATACTTGAAAATTGGGCACAAATTAAGTTGGATGTTTAATTAAGGCCTCGTTTGGTGGGACTTATTTTCAGCGGTCAAGCGGTTACGATCACATGTACCGGGCCTTAATTAAGGCCCGATACATGCGATCGTAACCGCTTGACCGCTGAAAATAAGTCCCACCAAACGGAGCCTAAGTTGTTAAAGAAAATTTGTATGTTGGTATTTTAGGCAATGAAAGATTATAAGAATTAATGTGTTCTCTTGAATGTACAAAAATACCAGCCCAATAAAGTAAATGCATGTCAATGCCAGATATTAGATTTGTGGTAGCTTTTGTGCTACAACATAACTTTTGTCTAAGGCTTTGTTTGAGAGGACTTATTTTCACCGGTCAAGCGGTCATGACCGCATGAATCGGGACTTAATAAATCCCGGTTCATGCGATCTTGACCGCGTGACTGATGAAAATAAGTCCTCTCAAACGAAGCATAAATATGAACATTTCAATGTCTTGCTTTTCTTCCATTACATTTCAAATATTAGACTTGTGGCTACACAAGGCTTCTTATTATGGGTTATATAGATTTACCATTTCATAAATTTGTTGATGCGCAAAGGGTGTCCACTACCTCATATTATCTCGTCTTGGAGAAGGTACCGTGAACTAATAGCGAAAACATGGGAGCGTAACACAGTTATCAATTTCAGATCAACAATAAAATGCGAAAAGAGATGGTCAATTTAGACCGGTACTAATTTTTAAAGCTAGTATAACATAGTTTTAAAGGTCATCGTGCTTATTTTTATAACATATTTTTAATGTGCATCTTATTTATTTTTTTTAACATGTTTTTAAAGGTCATCTTATTTATTTTTATAAAAATTTTTCAGTCATGCTAACATCCTGTAATATATTTTTATTAAAGCTTATCAACATTCATGAAAGATTAATACCAAGACTCCGTTTGAGGGGACTTTTTTTTCACTGGTCAAGCGGTTACAACGGCATGAATCGGACCTTAATTATGATCTGATTCATGCGGTCATAACCGCTTGACCGGTAAAAATAAATCCCCCAAACGGAGTCTAAGTTGTCAAAAAAAAATCACCAATGAAGGCAGCCAAAATAATCTAGTAGAATTTACATTTTATAAAAAGTTTCAACATAACTAACCATACTTTAATTTTTTTTTTGAATTATAGACATCTTAAAATATATATTTTTTGTACTGTTTAAGTATTTAATTTTTGTTTATCATACAATTTTATGTTGTTGGTTAGTTGCATAAATATAAATAATGGTGTAATTTGAGTCGGTTTGGATCGGCTCCATCTATAATCAAGAACCAATTCATGTTAGTTTAGTTCTGATGTTTGGGAATTGAATACAGCTCACGTATTTAAAACCGGATTTGAACCAAAAAGGTCAAGGTGGTTCTCGGTTCTTCCCATGCTTCGTAATATTTTTTTTTCGAATTTACTTTTTTTATCAGTAAGTATTTTTAAGTATTGAGCAATAAATTTGTTGAATGATATATTTCATCTTATCTAAAGAGTTCATGTTAATATAATTAATATTTAAGAATGCAAACTATCTATTCAATGCATATCCAATTAAGATCTGGTACATGCGGTCATAACCGCTTTATTGGTGAAAATAAGTCACTCCAAACGAAGCCTAAGTATAAGTGTTATTTATCAGGATCTTCCCTCAAAGTTTGTATAATTACAGTTTGTACCCCTTTAACTTTCAAAATTATATTTATCTCACTTCAATGTTTATATTTCATACATCCATGCACAAAAATACCCCCTAAAGATTTACTCCAAGAAATACTTTTGTGCATGAACGTTAAGAAATGTAAACATTGAGGGGAGGTTTTTGCAATTTCAAAAGTTAGAGGGGAGCAAGCTGCAATTACGCAAACTTCAAGGCGATGTCCCGGTAAATAATCCTCGAGTATAAATACGATTTTTTTATAATAAGGTCTCATTTATTCTAAATTGCGTAAAACAATTTCCCCTGCTAAACCAGACCTAAGATTTTAGGCTAAGGCTCCGTTCGGGTTCTGTTTGGGACAGTTCTGACGGATTTAAAAGCTGCTGTCCGGATAGAGCTGTTTTAAAATAGATCTCTGGGGAGCAGTTTTGAAAAGCTGCAGAGTGTTTGAGTGTTCTGTGCAGAAATGCGCTTGGAATCGTCGGAGGAAGGACGCCGGGGGCTCGGAATCGCCGGAGGAAGGCCGTCCGGGGCTCGGAATCGCTGAAGGAAGGCCATCCGGCCTCTGAGCATGTTCCAACTGAAGAAACCATTAGATTTCCAAAACCTGTGAAAGAGAAAGCTATTTTGCGGGAGCTGAAACTGGGGGGAAGATTTCTGAAAAGCTGCAAAATAGCTCCAGATTTTTGAAAATCTCTTCATAAAGAACTGTCTCAAACATATATAAAATAGCTCTGACGAGTAGAATAGAGATTTTCACCGATCCAGCGGTTGCAAGTGCATCAAAAGGTCAGTTCCCAAACAGAGCCTAAATTTGGGGCTGAGTTTTTTTGTTAACCAAATTAATAATTAAAAATCAATTAAAAAGAGAAGCCAACAAACATTTGATCTCGCGAGCGGTGCCCAGAAGCGCAAATCCCTCCTCTCCACCACTCTTTCTTCCTTCCAATTCATTCCGACGCCGCTGGCCGATGTACGGCCAGACTCCCTCCCTCCACACGTATGTTCGGAGCTCAGCGCCTCTCCTTCCTCCCGTCACCCCCCCAACCTCTTCTTCTTCCTTCTTTCTTTATATATATATATATAGTAATTAATATCCCGCCTGCACACCCAATTTACTTCGTATCAATCTCACGTTTACTTCAAAAAAAACATGAATTCCCGCCCAGCTGCCGTCGTCAACTGGGCGGCGGCCGTCGTCGCGGCGTCGGTCATCTTTCTCGTCTCGCCGTGGACAATGCCAGTCGACGCAGCCGTCGGGGTCAATTGGGGAACCATAACCTACCACCGCCTCCCGCCCAAAACAGTGGCCCGCCTTCTCGCCGACAACGGCGTAAAAAGGGTGAAGCTTTTCGACGTGGACGCCTACACCATGGACACCCTCGCCGGCACCGGCATCGAGGTCATGGTCGCCGTCAACAACCTCCTCCTCGGTCCCATGAACGACTACGCCGTCGCTGAGGCCTGGGTCAAAGCCAACGTCACCAGCTACCTCGCCCGGCCTTCTTCTAAAGTCAACATCAAATACGTCGCCGTCGGCAACGAGCCGTTTCTGAAAGATTACAAAGACCGGTTCACCAACGTCACCTTCCCGGCGCTGAAAAACATTCAGAAAGCCCTCGACGCCGCCGGCGTCGGAGACGAAGTGAAGGCCACCATCCCTATCAACGCCGACATATACTACTCCCCGTCGTACAACCCCGTTCCCTCCGCCGGAAAGTGGCGCGACGATGTCGCCGGCCTCATGTCCGACATTGTCAAATTCTACAACCAAACCGGCGCGCCTTTCACCGTCAACATCTACCCTTTCTTCAGCCTCTACGACGACCCCAACTTCCCGTCCGACTTCGCCTTCTTCGACGGCAAGGCCGAGCCGGTCGTCGACGGTAACCTCACCTACACCAACGTGTTCGACGCCAACTACGACACTCTGTTTTCCGCGCTCACCTCCGAAGATTGCGCCGGCGTTCCCATTGTCGTCGGCGAGGTGGGATGGCCGACCGACGGCGACGTGCACGCCAACATCTCCATCGCCGAGAGGTTCTACTCCGGACTAACGCAGAAGCTGGCCAACAAATCCGGCACGCCGCGGCGGCCGAAATCCGATATCGAGGTGTACTTCTTCGGATTGTTCGACGAGGAGGCGAAGAGCGTGCTCCCCGGCCCGTTTGAGCGCAGCTGGGGGATATTCACTCCCGACGGGAAGCCCAAATTTCCGGTGGACTTGTCGGGAGCCGGAGTGGTCGGGAAAGAGGCGGTCGCGGCGGTGGGAGTTGATTACCTGCCGGCTCAATTTTGCGTTTTTAACCCAGAGGCGGAACAGGGGAAGAACCAAAGCAGAGTAACCGAAGTAATGAATTATGCTTGCAGCAATGGCGCCGACTGTATGCCGTTGGCTGATGGGGCTTCGTGCTCGGGATTGGATTCGGAGACGCAGGTTTCTTATGCCTTCAATTCATATTTCCAGGCGGTCGGACAGGGCGCCGGAGCATGCGATTTTGAAGGAATGGGGCTTGTGACAACCAAGAATTACAGCGCAGGAAGCTGCAAGTTTGGGATTGGGTTCAAGCCGTACAATCCTAGCGCCGTCACGGCGACGGCGCCGGCGCCGGCTCCGGCTCCGGCGACTGTGGATTTGCCGCCTTCGGAGCGGAAGGGAGCTCACGATCATGCAAGTTCGGACGCCGGTGGGATGAAAGGGAAGATTTTGTCGGGGCTGGTGGCAGCGGTCGTGGCGGCCAGAGTTCTGTTAGCGTAGTTGGTGATGGTGGTGGTGGCTGTGTACGGCTGTAATGGCTTTCTGGTTAAAATTCGGTTGGATGGAATCTCTCACCGTGTTTTAAATGAGGAAGAATTAATTAACATATTATTTATATGTTTATTTATTTATTTAGTGATTAATGGATCACGAAGGTAGACTCTATTTTCCTTCTCGTATAAATTTATTATTATTTATGTGAGAAACAACTCATAATAAAAAAAAGTATCACAGCCATAGCCCAATTATAATAGCAGTTCAGAAAATCAATAATGGCAGCTCATTGATTATTGACAGTCCAATATTTTTTTTAAAAGTCATATAATCACGTTAAATTAAGCAAAAAAAATATAAAATAAAGTTCATTAAATTGGTAAAAAATATTGTAAAAAATTCATATCTAAATTCATATCTTTGTGGTGATTAAATTGACACATCTGAAACACAATCAAATTAAAAAAATATTGTAAAAAATATTTAATTAAAAAGGAGCTTTCAGAATCATTAAATGCTAAAAACTTACTATGTCACATGAGTCAATTTTACCGACTTTTGTGATGATTATAACAAAACTCTACCATTTTTTCCCGCTCATTCAATCAATTCCTCCCTGCCACAAAATGACCTATTTGTAGTGAAATGTGATCCGACATTGGTAAAAACTTTGTTTTGGGCAACTTCCATACTAATTAATTTTAAAATTAGTATGTATTTTTATATAATATATTTCTAAAAATTTCTTCAAAGATCAATTGGTCTAGTGGTCTTGATACATGTTGGAGCTGGAAGTGATCGAGGTTCAAGTCCCGCCAAATCTTTTTTTTCATGCCTTAAATAAACCGGCTTGTGGCCCGCTCGGTTCCGCAAACCCGCGCCGGGTTTGCGGTAAGCCGGTCCACCCTCCCGGTATACTGGTTCTCGGTCGGTTCGCTGTCATAGCGGGTTTTCATGCTTGACCGGCCGGGGGTCCGGTCAGCGGTCCGACCGATCGAACTGGCTGATCCGGTCTGAGTTTTAAAATTTTAGGCAAAGTTTGTTTTTGGGCTGCTATTAACGGCCATGTTATAGGTGTTTTTTTATTATTTTTCTGTGCTGCCAATATTCAAAGTCGGGCTGCCAATATAAACTCCTTAAAAAGAGTCAATTGTTACATTTAGAATTTAGACAGGTGGATCATATTGGGTTATTCATGCTTTTGTTCCTTTTTATCGTAATAATCTCGTTTCCTTATAAAATTAAGGCTCACATTGGCACGGTGGTGGTGGTCATAAACGCATGGGTTAAACCATCATTCCGTAATGATCACCTAACAAATATCATCTCTTTGAACATAAAAGTGGATGAAATTTCTTAGGTGTGGGCGTTAACTAATGACAATTTAACCCTCGTGTTTATGACCGCTACCTCCGTGCCAAAGAGGGCCTAAGGCAACATTATTTATAGATTAGTCCCTCAAATTTATTTGCTTTAGAATAAAAAAGATTCCTATTTTTTTTCAAATAAAATTAATCCCTAAACTTTATTTGTTTTATATTAATGCACATGAGAAAATATTAGGGCTGTTTGGATCCTAGGTTTTGATTTTGAAGAATTGAAATTCATTAAAATAAAAAATCAATAGATTTTGGTTTTCTTGAATTTCAATTATTATGTTTTGATGTAGAAAGGTTTTGAAATACAGGAATTGGGTTTTGAAATACAGGAATTGAAAATGAGCAAAAATCTCTTAGAAAAAGCTCATGGGATGCATTTATGAGTTTTGTGTGAATACTAAAGTTGTATCTTGTAAGCCACTTTGTATTGGGAACACTTTCGCCAACTGCAATAACTCAAGTGTTTTTTAAACTTCTTTTTCTATCTTATATACTAAAAAAAGTTATATTACCCCTTATCGGGATCCTCTCCATTTCGTTCGAAATGGAGGAGATCTATTTCAACATCCAGATTACAAGCATTTCGTCAAAAAATAGATTTCTTTAGATGGTGAAATGGATCCCCTCCATTTCGTCAAAAATAGGGAGGATCCGGATCCGTTGGATAATACCTGTCTCTTCAATGTAAAATTTAATAGAAATTAAAAGAAATAAATATTTTTTAAAAATAATAAAATGAATGTTGAGGTGACATATTATAAAAAAATTGTAATGTGGTCTCCGCTTTGTAGCTAGCTAGAGAACACTTAATTTTCTCCATAGATAGACGGATATACCAATAAAGAGTTGGAATGAAACTATAAAGAAAGACATGATGTACGTAGGCATTAGTGAGATTATGACAAGAGATAGGGCACAATGACGACAAAGGATTTACACTATCATAGGTGGACCCAGCATGATTTTTCAGTGGGACGTGCAATGAAATTTATAAAAAAAACTAATGCAAACTATAGATAGCGGTTTATGTAAAAACCGTTGTTTATGCTTGAATAGATAGCAGTTTTTATATAAACCGCTGTCTATATATTCTAAGATTCACGGTAGAATAGACAGCGATTTATATAAAAACCGCTGTCTATACTCGACAAGACAGCAGTTTTTATATAAATCGCTGTCTATTTTAGGGTTCAAAATAGAATAGACAGCGATTTATATAAAAGCCATTGTCTATTCGAGTATAGAGAATGGTTTTTACATAAACCGTTGTCTTTTCTCATATATATATTTTTAAAATAAGACGTCCAATGTCAAAGAAAGACGGATAGCCTTAAAAATTAAACTTTTTTGTATTTTAAAACATATAATATACATACTTTATACTTAATATAATTTTTTTTTGAGTGTGGGTGACCGCCCACAATAAGTCTTTAATAGGTCCGCCCACGCCCACTATAGTGGGATAAAGGCTTGAGTGTTGTTGCATAGACAGATAGACGGTTAGAAGAGAGAACGATCCAGAGAGTCCCCTATTATTGCACACATTGAACAACATGTAAATATTGATTTAGTCCCACATCAAATATGAGAATAGCATGCTACAAAGTACCAAAGATTGTTTCTCTTCAACCAAAAAATTAAGCCTACAAAGATTGCTGCTCGGCCATTACAAAATGTACATTATTTGAATCATATTATATGGAAGAAGATCATGAGATGGGACAAGGACCACCGTTATTATTAGGGTTCGAAGTGCAGCCCGATGGCCCGGATGGCGCCACCGAGCCTTTCGGTAGCGAGCCCAAAAACATGCTCCAATCTTGAGGCCACCAATCTCGAGGCATGTGCAGAGGCCTCGCCGCCTCCACAAAGATAAGAGGAGCACGCAACATGCCGGAGACGAGCAAGAACGCAACAAATATTATGGCCGGCGATCTTTTATGACCGCCGCCGCCACCGCCGCCGCCCATATTCTTCACAAGAAATGTGGACGCCAAAGTACTCTTGTGCGTGCTTCTACTTTTTGATGGCTATTTATACATGATAGATATATAAGGAGTCTAAAGAGTAAGCCCCACGTAAGTTGTCATGATGAGATAATCACTGCCGTCAATAGGGTTCAGCAAGTGGAGAATCTGCCAGGTGGACGGACGGATGGGATGTCAGATATACTTGTTTTTTTAATGTTTTCCACGTGAATTCAGCTTTGACTGCTGAATTTTCAAGGGTCAAGTTATGGAATTAGAATCACAACAACTGCGGTTCAGGTTCAAAGCATTCGTATTCTTATGCTGATGGCAGTCGCCATAAGTTTTATTTCACAGTAAAAAGAAGGTTGTTAAGAGCTCTTATTTCACAGTCACCATATGTTGATGCAACATTCAAAATTGTCAAATATAGGCTGCGTTTCGCGCGGCTTATCGCGACTTATTTGCTCCGGTGAGGTTGGACAAAATGTTATTGTCATGCCAAAATTTTATGTCTCAAATTAGTTTCTTTTTCGCAACATTTGTGATACCAAACATACATTCTATGTCAATGACGTTTTTGTCCAACCTCACCAGAGCAAATAAGCTGTAATAAGCCGCGCCAAACGAACCCATAATCTTATTCTTTTACTTTAACGACTTAACTTATATTTAAAATAATGATAGAAATTCATTAAGTATTATGCTCATTTTTGAAATTCAAAATGTTTTTATTAGAGCTCTCAGAGTTATTATAGTAGGCTATCATTGCACATATTAACGGTCTTTTCAAGAAATGCTATCATTTGACGTGTCAGCGGTATTTTCGAAGAGCTACCATCAAACTCATCAATTTTATTAAAGTTGATTTAACATGCATGTATATTTATTTTGAATTGTATTAATTAATTGACAGGGACGGATCCTCATATATGTCAGGATACTATCGCGATTGGCCATTGGCATATATATATTTATCGGGACCTCTCCACGAAGTTTGTGTAATTACAGCTTGCACTGAAACAACAAGGGGAGTTTTTCGTAATTTCAAAAGTTTGAGGGATGCAAGCTGTAATTATGCAAACATTGAGGAAGTATAATAAGCCTATATAATAATAATAACAACATGGAGGGTGAACCATTTCAGAGTGTGCTCGTCGCTCATTTTTGCGGAATTCCAAAAATGCCCCCCAATTAAACTGAAATTACAATTTTACCCCTGAGAAAGCTTTACAATTTTACTTGAGTCAAAACTATAATCAAAGGGAACCTCCAATTTTAATTCTAGGCATCAATTCTGTCCAAAGAAGCTGTATTTTAGAGCTTTTACAAATTAAAGAGATCTAAATTAAAATTAATCTTTAGCATGCCCCCCTCCCCATAGATCAGGTAAAATAAATTGAATCAGTCAAATAAGTTTGAGAAAGAAGAAATATTCATTGCCATAAAAAGTCAACAATTGCATGCTTTTTTTGAAGTCCCATACATCCACAGTTAGTTGGGTCATTTGCTTTAATTGACCAATTAGTCATGGTGGATAATTCTCTAACATAGCTACACCCATTGATTTTTCCCCCTTTTTTTGAATTTTTTTCACATTAAAAATGCGAGGTCAAACTTAATTATCGTCGCATGGGCTCTAAGTAGTAATAAAAGACACTTTAGAATAGAATGTCATACTGAACTATCCTAAGTCTCATCATTTCCTACAAAAGTTTCTTCTCATTTGGCACAAGCATTGAGTAGGAAATTAATAATACTTTTCTTTTAGGAGGATTTTTGACATGAATATTACCAACATATTCTTTCAATGTTCATATCCTCAACACGCCCTCTCACGTATATATAGTCTTTAGCCTCTAACACGGGACTTGCTTTTAATTGGGCGAACATGAGAGTAAGCCCTTACGCCTAACAGGCTCGATCCCATCCTACAATTCAAACATCAAACCTAAAATAAATGATTTCAAATGCCTAATTAGATTAGATATGTCAAACTATAGGGCTCTGATATTAAGGCTTGGTGCTGTTGAGCTAAAAGATAGCATAAAGGCAGATGTTTTCTCCCTACATGGAAAAAAGAATATTAACATAATATATGATTTTAGTCAAGTGTAGCATTGGTAAGAAATGTAAGGTAAGATTTGCCTAAATTTCACCCTTGTGATGAGACCTTTCCGTGGACCCTCGCTGCGTAGAGATGCTTTGGGCACCAGGCAGCCCCTTTATAGCATTGGTACCAAAAACATGTGAAAATGCAGTAGACTTGAGTATCCAATAATACATTTTGAAAAATAAAAGAATTTTATTTCAGTACACAATCTTTTACATCTTGCCTCTATATATACACATACAAGGAGAGCTACAACATCTAACTAGCAGTGTGAGACTAAGTATAAAATGAAGGAGACTACTATCTGCACACCATCTTGCGCTATTTACACACCAAATACGTGCACTCCCCCTTAAGGTGGGCGAAAGATATCCACTAAGCTCATTTTGTCACACAATCTTACACTATTTACATAAGTCCAGTGAGCTAAGTCCATTGCTTAAACAACCAGACACTTGCTCTTTTGTAGCAACATGTCTCAACTTTAGCATTCCACCATCCAGCTTTACCTTGATAAAGAAACTATTGATCTCTATATGTTTGATTCTATCATGTTGGATGAGATTATTTGCAAAGCAAAAAATTGACTTGCTATCACACCACAATATTATCTGCCCTTCTTGACCGATCTTGAGTTCAACCAGCAGGATTTTCAACCATAACATCTCCCCTACATGCCTACACTCAAGGCCATGGCATCCAAGTGACCCTCCCTAGGATCAAGCATATAGCGAGCTACTACGCCCACGACAAAAGATATGTCGGGATAGGTGTGACCTAGATAAATCAGGCGGCCTACTGACCTCTGCTACCTTTCTCTATCAATCGGCTATCCCGCCTCCGCACCGAGCTTGGACTTTTGATCAATAGAGTGACGACATGCCTGCAACCCAGCATACCTGTCTCTTTGAGTAGGTTCAATACATTTCCGTTGGAATAGAACAATTCCCAGTGCACCGCAGGCTACCTCAATCCCAAGGAAGCATCTGAGCTAACCCAAGTCCTTCACCTCAAATTCCATTCCCAATCTCCTCTTAAGCTGAGTAATTTCACTCTCATCATCTCCTGTGATGATCATATCATCCACATATACAACAAGTATTATGATGTGAGCTCCAACCTCCTAAAGAACATGATATGATCATCGTTTGTATGTTGATATCTCATGGCTGTCATGGCTCTCCCAAGCCTGTCAAACAAAGCTCGAGGAGATCGCTTCAACCCATAAAGTGACTTCTTAAGTTTACACGCCTTTCCTGCTGTTTGGTTTGTACCAAATTCCGGCATCACTTCCATGTACACTTCTTCCAATAGATCCCCATGAAGAAAGACAATCTTCATGTCAAGTTGATGTAGTTTTCATTCCTCATTTGCCGCCAAGGATATCAGTGTCCGCACCGTGCTCATTTTTGCAACGAGTGCAGAGGTCTCATCGTAGTTGATGTCATAAGTCTGATTGTAACTCTTTGCTACCAGTTGGGCCTTGTAGCGCTCGATCTGTCCCTCTAGATTTTGTTTCACGGTGAAAATCCACTTGCACCCAACTACTCTTTTTCCTGGAGGCAGAGACACAAGATCTCAAGTTTTTTTTTTTCTAATGCTCAAAGTTCTAACATTACAGTTTTCCATTTTGGATCCTCCTTAGAAACTGGAGAGCAGTTGTCCAAAGATGCAATAAATCCTCCATGTACAGGTGATATATGAG
The DNA here is from genome assembly GCA_039513925.1 of Platanthera zijinensis. NCBI lineage: Eukaryota > Viridiplantae > Streptophyta > Magnoliopsida > Asparagales > Orchidaceae > Platanthera > Platanthera zijinensis. The sequence continues at coordinate 153,774,198 of CM077095.1, read as the reverse complement.
AATAGGAAACAAAATTAGCAATGTTATGAGGAAAGGCACACCGAACAGGTGAGATTCCCGCATTCTTGAGGGTACTCCTTACCGGTATGAGAGGAGAAATAGTGGGATGAAGAATTATATCACCTGTGGATTCAGATGTTGAGGTGGATTGAAAAGAGATTGAGGTGGATGGAATTGGTGTCAAAAGAGACAGAGTAGGCAGTGGCAAGGGACTTAGCACGGGTGGCTCTGTAGGTATTGTAGTCTCACTCTGCTGTCTTCTTCTTGTATATACTCTCGGCTCCCCCTGGGTGTGAGGTCCACTTTACACATATGCATTGTGCTCATGCACCGGTATCACACTGACTATATGCTTGGCAATAGGGAATAAGGGATACTTATTATTTGTTTCTCACCACTAATGTTATCATCCCCTTCTCGCCTCGTACTGTTTGTAGTAAGCCCCTAAAGGGCGAGTCAATTGGAGAGGAGTAATATGGATCATGGTCGCGAAATGTGACATCCATACTAACAAATAATCACTTCTCCACTGAGCTCCAACATACATACCCCTTTTGGGTAGCTGAATACCCAACACAAATACACTTCAAAGACATTGGATCCAACTTTCTCACATTGGGTCTATTATCTTGCACAAAATATACACAATCAAAGGTTTTAAGGGGGAGATTATCTCCTTTTTTTCCTCGCGGCATCTCAATCGGAGATTTCCAATTCAAGACTCACGAGGACATCTGATTGATCAAATAAGCCGCTGTCAGAACAGCTTTCCCCCACAAATGCATCAACACATTCATCAAAATCATCATACTCCGAACCACTTCAAGAAGGTGTCAGTTCTTCCATTCAGCTACTCCATTCAGCTATGATGTGTATGTAAAAGTGGTTTGGTGTTGGATTCCATGTGAGCACAAGTACTCCTCAAGTGCCATGTTGGTGTACTCTGTCTCATTATCTGACCCAACATCTTCACCACTACATCGTATTGCATTCAAACCCTTTTATGAAAATATTTGAAGTAGGCAAGCACATCACTTGTGTTTGTCATTAGGTAGAGTCAAGTCACATGTGAGAAACAATAAAAGACACGAAATATCAACATACATTCACAATTGATGTGGGGCACTGTCCCCAGACATAAAAAAGAACTAGATTAAATGAATTGGAATTCCTATTACTAGAACTTGAGTAGGAGTTTCTAGTATGCTTTCCTAGTTCACACGCATCACATACAAGTTTTTATTGATTGACTTTCTCAAATAAAAGTGGATACATTTGACTCAAAACAAAAAATGAAGGATGACTCAGACGCCTATGATGAAGTACGAGCTGGTCATCTATGCTCCTTCCATCTCCCGCAATATCCTCTATCAGTGTGGAAAGGGCAGAATCCAGTCTTTCCCTATCCAGATACCACAAACCCCTACGCCATGTGTCAGTCCCAAGTTTTCTTTCAGTCGCCTTCTCCTGAAAGATCACCATTGGGATATCAAACAAGATAACACACTTTAGTTGAGATATACTGACACAAATGGATAAGATATTCATAGAAAAGGAAGGAGCATGCAAAATATTAAACATCGTTAGAGTGTTGGTACATTGTACCCTTACCAACCACAGGTTGAGTCATGTCATCGTCAGTTTGAATATGATATGGAACTACTAGGGGAGTATACAAAAGAAATTCCCTAGCATTCCCAGTAACATGTCGAGAGGCGCCTGAATCGACTATCCACTATGGTGATCTAGTGATGGATATAGATGTAAGAGCACATATATCACAAGTACCTGTGACGGAGTGAGCAAAAGAGACAATATTACCCCTAGAGGAAGTTGGAGTGGGCGTGCCATCCATCAGACATTTCTACTTCCTTCGCATCAGCTGGTGGTAATCATCCAAAATCTCCCGCTCCTCTGGGCGACCCATACCAGCAACACCTCCTTCTGCCACTTCTTTGGTTATCATCAAATTTGTCTGTTAGCCTCCTCGTCCCCCACCTCTACAATCTCCACGGACACGCACACGACTTCCAAATTTTCCCCTTCCACCTGCATCCCCCTCCTTGGGTGTCTTGGGGCAAGCTAGTGGGAGATGACCGATCTCACCACAATTGTAACATTGTCGTGTATCACTCTTGTATCCTGCATGCCCTAGATTGGTGATCGCTAAGGCCGATTTTCCCCTAGAAGAGGGATTGCACCAGATTGGAGCCTAATCCTGCTCTCCTCCTGCATCATGACGAAGATCATCTCAACCAGGAAAGGGATTTTTTGTTGGGCAAGCAGTATTGCACACCTCAGATCAAATGATGGGTCCAATCCCCTCATAAAATGCATAATTCGCCTATGAGCATCTCGCTCCCCTTTTCGACACTCAAGGTCTTTACAACATGCGGTTGTAGAAAAATGATTATAGTCTATCCACAATCACTCCAGATCTGCGACATACTCATGGATCAATCAATCTCCCTTCGTTATCGTCTCAATCTCTCTCAATCTCAAAAACCTTCATGTTATTATCAACTCCTGCATAGATCCTCTACAACTTTCCCTAAACATGACTCACTGTCTCCATGTCATCCACTGTGACAGTGAAAAATGCTTATCGAGTTTAGGAGCCAAGTGTGCATCAAGCTATGTGTAGTCTTCCACTCGTTGTATCCATCCGAGTCCTTCTCAGGCTCCCCCTTCTCACCAGTCAGATAGCCCTTCAGGTTCCTCCCAAAGAGTGCCCTCTTCACCCGACGAGATCAACTTACATATGTAGCTGATCCATCAAATTTTAGCTCTACAGGGGGAAGATCCAACTTCAATGGAGGCGACGATGACCGAGTCAAGCACTCTCCTTCGGACATCCGCAAGAACTCAAAAAATACTTTAAGGTCTGTTTCCTCCATTTTGGCAACCAATTTCTTCATATGAAATCAATTTCTCCAGGAAACACGCATCAAGAAGCCCACACATTGCCGCAATCCCACTACACACGCGGTAGATCCGCACCGCCGCAAAGCAAGTTGAAGGCCTACTCCAATCCTCCGTGCGTGAAAGATTTTCTTCTCCTGCGATAGTCTCTGCATGCGCCTACTCATATCCTCCTTGCGTGTGCAGGAGCTATTATTCTCCCACGATCCTCCCTGTCGCGATTCTGGATGCGCAATGTACGATGCACTCTTGCGGCGATTCTCCCTATGCGCGAAAGCTTTTCTTCTTCGACGAGCCTCCCTGCTGCGATTTTGGACTGTAGGATTATATCTCATGCGGAGATTCTTCCTTGCCGCGTCGCTCCAACTCCCTCTTTCTGCGCACGCGAGAATCCCTCCAGACTATGTGTTCTTCTAGCAGACGCACGCAGGAAGTACGCAGACGCACGCGGGAAGCCCTCTCCCTGCGAACTGTGTTCTTCTCCACTCCTCTTTGCCGCACACGCCTCCACCGCCGCACTGTATGAAGAACCACACATCTCTCACGACGATCCTTCCCCTGCACACCCCCTACAACAGCACTCCCGCAATTGTGTGCTCGTGGCAGAACTCCCGCAATTGCAGCACTCCCGCAATCCTTTCATTTCCTTTCCTGCTGGATGACCCACTTGGAAAGCACAAAAGAAATGACGCTTTTGCTGGACAGAAGGGAGTAAAAAAAGAAAGATTTACAAAACCGGGATTTCCCCGAACATCGCTCTGATACCAAGTAGAAAATAAAGAAATTTTATTCCAGTACACAACCTTTTACATCTTGCCCTTATATATACACATACAAGGAGAGCCACAACATCTAACTGACGGCGCGAGACTAAATACAGAAAGGAGGAGACCGCTATCATCACACCATTTCGAGCTATTTACACACCAAATACCAACATACAACATAAATACTATACCACAAAATTATCAAATGGGGGGAAAATGATGATTCATAAAGTCTGTCTAAATAATTGAGATATAGTTTTTAATGGTGGTGATAATATCATTTTTTTCCTAAAGTTTCTGGAAGTGGAAGAAGCAAAGCACTCCCATAATCCATCCTTACATTATAAATTTCCTTAAACTCTAAAAACATTTAATAGTTGGCTAACTCAGAAATTTGCTAATTAATGTTCGTTAATACCCTCAATTATATATTTTCCAAGTTAAATAGAAAGAAAAAGACTAGTAATTAAACATCCAATCACTATTTACTAATACAAACACCCATCACCTTCAAGCTCTGCCTATAGCTACTATTACAGACCTTATTTCTATCTTTATAGTTAGAACTGAAAGTCACTAATGAACATAATAATGCACATGAAAACCGACGCTTCTATGACGATAAAAGCTCGATAAACTCACGAGTATTATTGTAATTACTTACTAGCAGCAACAGCAGCAGTTTCCTGAAACCTTCTTGCAAATGTTGTAGCAACAAGCAGAGGGAAAGCTATAGTGGCATCACAGTATACCTGGATGATTGAACATGAGAAAACCAGAAATAATCAGCATTTGTATATATAATAAAAAACAATTTTTCCTCCAATAATTAGACCAGTAAAGGGCATCTTTAGGCTGTCTTCTCTCCATCCAAATTTCATTAATATAAAATTATAGCACCATTTTATTAATTACAGAAACCTTCCTTGGAAATTCGCATAATTACAGGTTGGACCCCACTATCTTTTGGAATTATATAAAACTCATCTTTGAGTTTTATATTTAATACCATTCATGTACAAAAATCCCCCTAGAGCTCTCCTCCAGGATGGTATTTTTGTGCATGTATGTTATGTAATGTAAATTTACATGAGAGGCTTATGTAATTTCAAAAGATAAAGGGGGGGTAGTACCAGTAATTTTGCTAACTTACAGAGAAAGTCCCAGGAAATGACCCTTTAAAATAATGATAAAATGGATATGTGAAAGTTATCTGATAAAACTAACCTGAAATTCTAAAACTCATAAATTATGGGCGCGAAGCAAGAGGTTAAAAATCAGTAAGAATCAATTGGAGTTTATGAAGGCTTGGATATGTGAAAGTTATCTGAACCATACTTCGATAATAATAAACAAAAGAAAGAGGAAGAAGAAACATACCTTGACAGTTTTAGCAGAGGCTTTTATTTTCCCCCATGAAATCGCCTCCTCCGGCTGGGCTCCAGAATCACTACCATCATACTCCTGGGCAGTGTTAATAAAGACGGCGTAATCTGCACCATTTCGCATCATGTTGGCATTACAAATATGGTGTTTTGGAAGTCCTCCACCAAGAATAATCATCCCAGTCTTCCTAAGACCAGCATGGACGGCTTCTCCATTCATCAACACAATATCTGCAATTGCAAAGAGGGAGAGAAGAGAATAAACATACATACTAAGGAACGCAACTAACAAAAGCAAAAAAAAATTATGTCATGAGTAGCGCAAAACACCTTGAACAATGTCTATAGTCAAACCACCACTTCTTATCGCGTGGCAATACAGCATGTCTCCGAGAGAACCATCGGTTAATGGCGGGCATAAGACGGGCACACCATTCTGAAATAGTGTTTATAGGTCAGCAACATAAAGGAAATAAATGGCTCTTAATCAGACACATGCAATGCTGCAGAGTTAAGGTAACGTAGTGAAGAGAAGAAGATGACAGAGTGCTATGCGAGGGACCCGATTGGGACAGAGAAGTAGATAATGATAGGGAAATGAGAATACTTGTGATTCAATTCACCATTTAATAAGATAATCCAATTACCAAGCCATACGTCTCTCATAAAAATAACGTTGCAAAATAAACCAAATCCTAGTCCTGTTAAAAACTTAACTACAATCCTATCGTGAATAATGTTGTTGCTTAGGGTTTGGAAAAACCCTCTCACCCATTTGTACAAAACCCTCCTCAACCCAAAGGCTTCCTGTGGATATTTGTGAGCTGATCCATATTGCTTCTGAAATGGAGGGCAATGCTCTTTCTTTCTGCCATCACATGCATCGTCTTTCTAAGATTCTATTACACTCCATATCCTCTCATCGCCTAGTACTCCCGAGATGGTGCTCAATTTTCACATTCCAACCTTGGTTCTAGACGTTCCATCCTCGTTTATATCGCCATTCTTTTGAATATTTGATCCAAATTACTTAACCTATCACATCTAAATATTTCTTTAACCTATGATAAGATTAATAATCATTAATATCCAGCAAACTGAAATTGAATATCATATAATAAGTCTTGGTTCTATTAATTCTAACATCTATCTTCTGAATAATGTCTCTATTGTTATGGCTTTTCACTTAACTAAGTAGATGTCTCGTCGATTAGAACAATATCATTTGTAAGAAAAAACATACATCAAGTTACCTTTGAAATCTTTTGCAAGCATAAAAAAAAAGATATCAATAATTAGTACAAAAAGACATGAGCTCAATGTTGATCATTGATGTAAATTTACTATGATTGAGATTTTGTTGATCACCAACAACTACAAATACTAGTTAGTGCTCAATCATACATATATTTTAAGCCTTCAACATAACTTTGATACAAATCTGTTTTCCTCGATGCTAATGAAATCTCACAGTATTGTCATTTCAAGATTAATAAAAATCATGAGGGAGTTTGTTTGCACCCTATATTTTTTTCATTAAATATCATCAGGCAAACTTTGCTTTCATAGTATATTTCTGGCACAAACTAAATTGCTGTAAACTTGCAATGATTAAAAATTCTTTGATCACTCCATAACTACGTTTAAGAGTTAGTGCTCATCATTAATTAATCAATAAATGATTAATCAATTAAAAACAAAATCAAGAATGGAAAGTATTATGGGGGGAGTATCCAGTAACACAGGGATCAAGAAGGAATAAATCAATTGTTGGACTCGGGATATCTACCCAAAGGCGGAAAGTAGCACGACCTTCAAAAATAGGCAACAGAGCGCCGTAAATGCAGCATCGCAGAAGGAAATTGCGCAGAGAGATGTGCGCTCGGTTCAACGGAAACGACGAAGCAGGCGTCGTTGGTAGGGCGCTCAAAATAGGCAGTAGAGAAGCAGAATAATGGCGCCACGGAAGTAAATTGCATAGACAGAGAGCGATACACACAAGTAATGACGGAGTGGCGGCGGGGAGTGATATATGCAAGCGACGACAAAGCCGCCTCTAGTAGGGCACGTAAAGGGAAGATGGAGGCTTCTGCTACGACTGAACGTGGTTAGGACGATGGTTCAACGACACAAGGGGTCGGAACGATCTGCTGCTTCCCAGGTTGTGTTTGTCGACGACGATAGGGATCGTAGAGGAGCTGAAGATGGCAGATGCTGAGAAAGGACGCCTTGGATGTGCTATTTTGGCATCAACGTGTTGTGGGTGACGACGCAAAGGATTGTTGTGCGCGTCTGTTGGGCTCGTCTGATGAATGAAATGGAATCGGCTTCTGGGCATGAGATGGGGCTTGAAATCATCCAGCGGGCAACAGTAGGGTTGAAATCATCGACGATCTGAAGAGGACCAATAGCTCTGATACCAAGTTGTTATGGGTCTACTCGGTGATTGCCGGAGTGGTCGGCGGTGGAGATGACGGTGGCGGAGATACAACAGAGTCATGACCGTGATTGCCTAAGCGGGGCATGCTCAAGAGAGAGAGAGCTTCCAAGATCTTATTCAAATACGAGAAATAGACAATTTCATTACTTGCTCATACAAAACCCCTAGTAAAATTTAAATAAGATTTAAAATAGACTTCTAATGGAAATGAATAACAAACTTGTACTTGCGACTACAAAGGACACCACACAAATACACAACATAAATAACGACGTCATTTAAGGATGCGACTTTAAGACAAAATAAATGCATATTAAAAATAAATAAGACCCATAACACAATAGTCAGACTGTTAGATGCGCGGAGGAGAGATAACCGGCTATCAAGTATGGAGAGGGTAAAAGGAAAAGAAAGAAAAAAGGAGGGATTAAGAATAACATCTTAGGGCTCCCAAGTTTTTAAATAATTCCCTCGACCCAAATACAAAACAAGGAGAGATAACTACGCGTCTTAATGAGCTTCTTCCTCCGTCGTGTCAATTACGGGTTTGTCGCGGCGCTGGTACACCCGCCATACTGGTGGACATCCCTCTCCCACTGCGTTCGTAACAATGTCGGCCTCTGAAAAATTTGTCTTGTCCTCAGGCAAAAATCCAGGAACTGAGAACAAAAATAAGACCGGTCAACCCATGGGGCCTCTGATGGCGGCTGCCGGTCGATCAAGCCAGTGCACCAGGAATTGATCGACCAAGGAATCCTCGCGACTAATAGTACGTGTATCTGTGACGAGCTGAGGGATGTAGTCTGGCGAGGTTATCCAGGGAGCCGATGGGGGCAGTGTCTCCTCGACCGGATGGTCTCCAATAACCCATTTTAACTGAGAGGCGCGAAACACCGGGTGGATGTGACAGTCTGGATGAAAGCGGAGGAGGTACGTTGTAGTTTCAATACGTGCATCAATATCAAATGGGTCGTAGAATTTGTCCGCTAGCTTGGAATGGGCCCATGGGGTCACAAAAATCTGCTCGTGTGGCCGAAGCTTGTCAAACATGGAAACTCGTACAGTGAATTGGACATTTCGGCGGGGGAGGTTGGCAAAGGTAACCATCTGGTCCCGCGCACAATGAAGGTGATGGCAAAGCTGGAGAAGCATGAAGTCACGATCACGAGGCAGGTCAGACAGGGACTCCACGACGCATTTGATGGAGATAGTGCACGTGAGGGATGGTGGGGCTCGACCATAGATTTCCTCAAACGAAGTGGTGTCATTGCTGTCGTGGAAGTGTTGTAGGAGAACTCGGCCTAAAAAAGTCAATCCACATATGCCCGTGGGTGGTTGCACACAAAACATCGTAGATGTCTCAAAGTAAATATTCATCATCTCAGACTGCTTGTCCGTTTGAGGGTGTAAGTTGTACTCATATGAAGTTGGGTGCCCTGCATCTTGAACAACGACTGCCAAAAGGAGCTTAAGAATAAAGGGTCGTGATCGCTCACAATGACGTGAGGAAATCCATGCAAACGAACCACCCCATCAATACAAGTTATGACAAGCACCAGTGCAATAGACAGGTGTTTGAAGGGGAGGAAGTGGGCGTATTTGGATAAATGATTCACAAACACAAAAATGCAATCCCACATCCTGGAGCGAGGGAGCTTTGAAATAAATTCCATGGAGATATTCTCCCAGATCCGGGCCAAAATAACAAGCGGCGGCTGAAGGAGTTCCCAACGAAAACTGGCCTCGTATTTGGCACGTTGACATGACAAACAGGCTACCACACGACCGGTTGGAACATGTCGGGCTAATACAAAGAAGCCTTGAGGCAGCAGTATGTTCAGAAGGCACCGGCATGGCCCCCCTCCGGGGTCGACTGATACTTGGCGAATAGGTGGGGGATAAGTTGAGATGAAGTTGGGAGCACCAAACAACCGAGGTGGAGGCGATCCCCTATGAGATTATCGCGACCGGGAGGTGGCATCCACACGTAAGGCAACAACAATTGACCGAACAAGTAGGTCGGTGACAACCTCGCGCTGGAAAAGGGAGGAATCCTCTTTTTAGACTAAACATGAAATAGATACTAAGCTAGCGATCTGTGATTGCAGAGAAAGAGATTCGTTCGCACGGTTAGAGGAGCCGGCGCGGAATTCGATAGATAGATCATAGCCCAATAATTTTGCAACCCAGACCTGTTGTGCCGAAGTGACAATCTTCTGACTCAGGAGGTGCCAGAGACTATGATGATCCGTCTGAACCGTGAAGGGATGACCCAATAAGTAAGGATGTTAGTGTTGCACAGCAAGTACCAATGCCATAAGCTCAAACTCATAAGTGAAGAATGAGCGCAAACATATGGCTGAAGTAGGCAATGGGCTAGCCCGCTTGCATCAACACTGGCAATGCCAGCGCCTGATGCGTCACGCTCCACAACGAACGATTGAGAGAAATTTGGGAAAGTCAAGACTAAGACGATGCTAAGGGCTCGATGGCGGGCCTGGAAGGCTGTACTTTTCTAGAACTACGAAAAGTGGAAAGGCAAGCAATAATGAAAAATAGCAAAAAATAAAATGGAAAGAAAGTCAAGGCCGGTTTCATTGATGTACCTAAATTAGAGACGGTTGCTCTTATCCGAGAGTGGATTCCTTCTTTGGGGCAGGTCAAGCCTTAAAGGCAAAGGAGAGCGGAGCGAAGTTTTTTTTTGACCTGCTTTGGGGCAAGTCAAGCCTTAAGTGCAAAAGTAAGCCGTATTCGTGGATGACCTTAATATAGGGCCTGCAAGGTTGTGGTCACCTCTGGTGACCATTGAAATATGCCGGAATCAGATTTTTTCAACATGCTGGAGAGGGGTTTTTGCAATTTTGTAGTAGTCCCGAATGAACAGCCGATAGTACACAGTGAGGCCCAAAAAAACTCGAAAGTCGCGGAGAGAGTGGGGTATGAGCCACTGAAGGACGACCCAGATCTTGTCCTAGTCCATAGCGAAACCCTTCACGGAAATCGTGTTCCCCAAGTAGCTGATTCTAGTCTAACCGAAAGTGCACTTATTAGGATTCACCAGAAAATCATGCTCCTGAAGGGTGACAAGTGTCATCCGTACATAGAGGAGGTGATCCTATAAGCAGGTGTTGTAAATTAAGATGTCATCAAAGAAAATCAAAATGTACCTGCGCATGGCCATAATATATTATTCACCTGAAAACTAAGATTTCATTCGCACATGAAAGGTGACGGGCACATTCATCAAGACAAAAGGTATGACGATGAACTCATAGTGGTCCTCGTGCGTGCAAAACGGCGACTTTGAGATATCCTTCTCCTATACCCAAATCTAGTGGAAGTCAGAGCAGAGGTCCAACTTAGAAAAGTAAGAGCCTCTCTAGCTCATCCAGAAGTTCCTGTATGAGCAGAATGAGATATTGGTCTAGAATAATGATTTTGTTGAGCTCCTGGTAGTCCACGCAGAAACGACAACTGTCGTCTTTCTTGCGAACCAAGAGAATCAGGCTCAGAAATGGACTGATCTTGGCTAGCCGTGTCCAGAAAGCCCGATCGGGCCGGTACCGGACACTACGGCCCCTGGCTTTAGACACCAGAGCTTGGGCCCGAGCCTTGCTTTATTCGGGCTCGGGCTCGGGCACCAGCCCCAGGGAAGGGGCCTGATTCGGCCCCCAAGGCCATGTCGGGCGCGACCTTTTATTTTTAAATTTTTTCCTTTTTTTATTTAAATAATTTCTTTATTTAAAAAAAAAAACTATACTAGAAATAAAATTAATTGAGATCAACAATAATGTTGGAAAAGGCTTGTATTTATGCCCATGTTTTTAGACCCAATAGTATTAGATTAATCCAACATCTTTTGTTTGAGATTCCTCTCTTCTTTCTCTCAAACATATATGTATATTCTCTACAAGTGTAAAGATAATTTTGGATGAATAAGATTCACTTTTCTCCATTTTCTACATGGTATCAGAGGTCCAGATCTGGCCTGTTTTTTTCTAACCGCCCACCACCTTCCGGTCTGTCAGGCGGTCTCTGCTTTCGCTAACCGCACCCTGTCTGTGGTCACTGCTTTCTTTAAACCGCACCCTGTCTGCGGTCTCTCCTTTTCTACCCGCCGCTTTTCACCTCACCCGTGGATCCACCCCCTCTCCTTTTATAGCCTCTCAAGTCTGCTCTGTGGGGCCCACTTTCTCTCTCCCTTACCGAGCGGTCTTCTCCTCTTGCTGACTTCATCTTGTCGCGCGATCTGACCGCGGGTTTGCTCCTTCTCCGTTGTCCGCTACGGATTGCTCTCTGTGCGCTGCGGGTTGTCTCTTCTTGCCGCTGCGGATTACTCTTTGTCTGCTACGGGTTGCTTCTCCTAGCCGTTGTGGATTGCTCTTTGCCTGTTGCGGGTTGCCTCTCCTTGCTGCTGCGGTATTTGCTCTTGTCTGCGGCGGTCTGCTCTTGCATCCTCCGCAGTTTGGTGGTCTCTACTCGCTGCGGTCTGTGCTTCTTCCTTCTCTTCTGCAATCTACTCGCATATTCGCCTTTTTTCGCTACAGTTTGCCTTTCTTGTTGAAGGCTTACCCCGGTCTGTTTTTGGTCTGCTGCGACTTGTTTTTACCCGTTGCGGGTTGTTGGTCTTTTACCCGCTGCTGAGGCCACCTGCCCTCTCTGCTTGCTACGGGTTATTTTTTGAAGGTCCCTTGTTCGTTGCTTCCTGCGGACTGCTGCAGCTTGCTGCTCCTGCATACCGCTCGGGCAGTTCGCCTCTTCGAAGGCTTTTGACTCTGCATGGCCTCAGATTCGACTACCGCTTCTTCTCTTCCTGAACGTGCTAATGTTGCTCCTCCTGAGCTTCGTGACGAATTGCGGATCACTACCATCTCTCTCTATGGGAAACCGAATTTTGTTGAATGAGTTCACTCCGTTCGCCGTGTTTTGCAGACTAAAGGACTTCTTTATCACCTGACAAGGGCTCCTCAAACTACACCCACTGAGGAGTGGATCCGTGATGATGGGCGTATCCAATCATGGCTTCTCAATTCTTTGGACGCCGAGCCGTATCGGATGGTCATGTATCACGAGACGGCTCACGCAATATGGTAGGATCTTCACTCCCTTTACTCTGGCAAGGACAGTCTTCAGCACTTATTCGACATACTTATCGATCTTCAATCCCTTGACCCCGGGGCTATTGGTGACTTGACTTCCTTTATTGCTCGTGCTAAAACTCTTGTGGAGGCATATATACAACATCAACCTCCCACCACGGATTTGGCTACGCAACGTGTGCAGAAAGAAGCAGTTGAGATTGCGATGATGATGGCTCGTGTCCACCACATCTTCATAGTGTTCGAGCTCAGATCCTATTGTCTGTTATTACTCCGTCTCTCTCGAATGTTTGCTCGATGCTCCTGAAAGTTACTCCTCCACCAGAGTCTCCAAATCTCTCTCCTGCTCTCCTCCAGCAGCCCGTGGCTACTCTAGATCCTTCTACTCATGGTCCACCGGCTCGTGGAGGTCGCCAATTTCGGGGACGGGGCTGTGGTGGTCGTACCCTCTTTAAATGTTCTCACTGTGGCCGGGATGGTCATCTTGAGGCCACCTGCTATCGCAAGCATGGTTTACCTCCTCACCTTACTGCTTCCGTTACTCCCGCTTCTCCCTCCGCCACTAGTGAAGACATTGTTGTTCTGCGTGCTCAACTCCAACAGCTACAAGGGGTGGTTAGTCGTTCCTCTGGATCCGTGACCTCAATCTCCAACGAAGGTATATCTTGTCTCTCTCAAAGCTCTCACTGGATTGTAGACTCGGGTGCCAAGCATCATCTCTCTCCACAGAAGTCACCTCAATATTAGATACTGCTTATCCCAAGTTCATTACTGTGGCAAATGATGACACGACCCTGGTTGCTGGCACTGCTCATCTGCCTCTTACTCCTTCCCTCTCGTTATCCTCGGTTTTTTATGTTCCGGGATCCCCTTTTGATCTTCTCTATGTTAGCCGTCTTGCACAGGACCTTGATTGTTGTGTAACTTTCTCACGCTCTTCTTTTGTTGTGCAAGATCGACTAACGCGGAGTATACATGGTAGAGGACGGCTGTCCAACGGGCTGTATCTTTTGGATGTTCCATCTACTACTCTTTCCACTCTCTCTTCCGCTGATTGGCATCGTCGTCCTGGGCATGCTCCTCTCCAGATTCTCAAGAAAGATCTTCCTGGTGTTCCTCTTCAGGAGTTTTCTTGTGAATCATGTATCTTTGGCAAACAACATCGTGTATCTTTTACTTCCCCCTGTACCCGGAGTGATGCTCCTTTTTCATTAGTGCATTTAGATATTTGGGGACCGTACAAGATCCCTAATATTTTTGTCATCGCTAATTTATAGCATTTATTGATGATTACTCACGTGTTACTTGGTTGTACTTACTTCGTGATCGTGCTGAACTCCCGTCCACCTTCCGCACATTTCTTACAGAGACTCACACTCAATTTTCTACTCCCTTAAAGATTATCTGTACTGATAACGCACGTGAGTATACCAGCCGGACCTTCTCGAATCTATGCACTGAGTCTGGTATTATCCATCAGACTTAATGTGCATATACCCCTCAACAGAATGACGTAACAGAGCGAAAAAATCATCATCTCCTTGATGTTGGCAGATCTCTCATGTTTCAAATGTAGGTTCCTCCCCTCTATTGGAACTTTGTTGTCTCTACTGTCTGTCATCTCATCAATCGCATGCCCTCGTCTATCCTCAACTTTGTGGCCCCTATCACTCTCCTTTACCCATCCAAGGCTCTCTTCTCTCTCACACCTCACATCTTTGGATGTATTTGTTATGTCCATAAACTTGGTCCACCAAATGACAAATTTTCCCAACGGGCTACAAAAGCTATGTTTGTCGGATACTCTCACACCCAGAAGGGGTATGTCTGCTATTCTCCTACAGACGAGAAGTTGGTTGTGTCTGTTGATGTCAGTTTTCGTGAAAACCAACCATATCACACCTGCCCTACTGATCCTCATCTTCCTTCTCTACATCGGCCCACGGTTCCGGTCACGTCTCCGCTTCCACCCCTTCTTCCCACACCTACTCCACTGTCAGTCCCGTCCAAAACACCCATCATTTAGGTTTACACTCGTTGTCCTCCTCGTTCTGACGCCCTGCAACACCTTCCATCTACCGGTGTGCTCTCGCGGCCTGTTAATTCGGCATCACCCTATATGGCTCATCCCTTGGCGAATTATGTCTTTTTACATCGCCTCTCTCCACTTCTTCTTCAATTTGCGCTCTCTCTCCTCCATTTCTATACCTAACTCTTTACAGGAGGCTCTTTAGCACCTGGGGTGGCGTGCTGCCATGGATGAGGAAATGACTGCTCTCTGGGCCAATAGAACTTGAGATATTTTCTCTCTACCTCCTGGACATAGTTGTGTTGGGTGCAAGTGGATCTTTACAATCAAACATGCGGTAGATGGAACCGTTGTTCGTCTGAAAGCTCGACTTGTGGTCCGGGGATTTACTCAACAATACGGTCTTGATTATGATGAAATGTTCTCCCCAGTTGCCAAGTTAAACTCTGTTTGGGTTTTGCTCTCCTTGGCTGTTCATCGCCAGTGGTCGTTACATCAGCTAGATATCAAAATTGCTTTTCTGAATGGTCACCTTCTTGAGACTATTTACATGCATCAACTGCCCGGAAATCTTATTACTTGGCACAGTAAAAAGCAGTCTGTGGTTGTTCGCTCGTCTGCTGAAGCTGAGTATCGTGCAATGACGGCTGTTGTGTCAGAACTTACCTGATTTGAGAGTCTTCTTGGGGATTTGAGAGTTAAATTGTCCTCACCGACAACCCTGTTCTGTGACAGTTAGGCTGTCATTCATATTGCCAAAATCCCGTATTCCATAAGCGAACAAAACATATCGAAGTTGACTGTCACTTCGTTCAAGAGAAGGTTCAATTGAAGAAACTAGAATTGAGCATGTTCCTGCTTCTGGGCAAGTTGTTGATATTCTTACCAAGGCTCTACACGACCATTATATCATCAATTTCAATCCAAGCTTGGTGCCAATGACTTGTACGCTCCAGCTTGCGGGGGAGTGTTGGAAAAACCTTGTATTTAGGCCAATGTTTTTAGGCCCAATAGTGTTAGATTAATCCCACATCTTTTGTTTGGGATTCCTCTCTTCTTTATCTCCTATATATATATGTGTATTCTCTACAAGTGTAAAGATAATTTTGGATGAATAAGATTCACTTTTCTCCATTTTCTACAAATAAAAATGAATTTTTATTAATATTGAAAAAAGATATATTACACTTTTACATTGAAAATGAAAAAAATTAAAAACACAAAAAATGAAATTTATTAGTATTATTAATTTTAAATAAAGAAAATTACAAAATTCATTAACTTAACAAAATACATATTTTATCGGGTGTGACCGGCGAATGTGTGATGCGCTTAATCATCTCTTAAATTTATTACATTCATCCCGTCTTCTGCGTCCGACAAGCTATCCTCTATTGCTGAAATGTGTTGCTTCCTCTTCATAGCATCGAAATGGTCCTTGTAGTATGTGCGGATTTCCAATGATTCTTCGTTGAGGCGACTCCTCTGCTCATTCAAAATTCTGTCACTAAGAGAAAAAACAAACTCTGAAGCTACCGTACTAGCTTGAAATGTTAGTAAATCACGGATCATATTGATCATAATAGAATAGGTATTAACTTTACCTTTCTATCATTTTAAGAGATCGAAAATTTCAATCTCCTTCGTACTCATAAAATCGTGGAATTTTTTTTTAATATACAATCCTAATTCATTGAAAATACTAGAATTAGATGCACGCGCTTTTTTCCTGGAAGCTAATTCAAAAATTTTATTTTTAAAAGTATATTTTATTTTTAAAAGTAATTAAATTTTGAAATACTAACGTCATCAAAATCATCGAAACTTATATTTAAGTTTAAATTAGTATTTATTTCTCCTTTCATATTTTTTATGCTGTCTGTGCCGAGTAGCGTATTTAAAGCGATAATGCATGAAAGCTTGGCAGACATTTCTCTATAAATTTTTTGCTTCCATTGTTTCAATTAAAGAAACCCACCTTTCATGTTGCTTATAATAGTTAATTTTATATGTAATATTTACAAAATTCCCAATTACTAGAGGGCTAGTAGAATAATACACGTAAGATAAAAAAGTAGTCACCCTATAAAAATATTTTAATAAATCCATATAATTTTTTAATACGTCTCAATCATCATCGTTCAAATCATGAATATTTAACATAGTATAATATTCCATAAGAAGTGGTTTTTGTTAAAACACTCCTTTTAACATTTTGTATGTTGAGTTTCATCTAATAGTCATATAAAATTTAGGTTTCAAATATTTTTGACCTTGTGCATTCATAAATTTTTAAACTCTTGTCTTCGTTACCTAGAACTATAAATAACTTGTAACATAAGACAAATTTTATTAATAAATGGTTCCATATAAGATAAATTATCTTGTATCACTAAATTTAAAACCTGACAAGCACATCGAGTGTGAAAAAATGCATTGTTTAGCAATGGTTTTAAATCGCGTTTAAACCACTCAATTGTGACGGTATTATTAATGGTGTTATAAAAAAATATTAATAATTTTATCTTTAATTTAAAATTCTCGCACATTAAAAAATTATTTGACATATAACTTGACCTATGTGCGGAACTTCAAAATCTTCAAAACATATTATACGTTTATTTAGCTCTCATGAAACGGGATCGACCCAATGACAACTAATACAAATATAAGATAACCCCAATTTTATGCCACTACTTCAAACATCACTCGTTAAAGCTCACACGTCCTTCGAAATTTTTAAAATAATTTATTATCAATTGTTTTGCTTCTAAATAAAATTTGAGGGCGTCGCGCCTAAGAGAAGATATACTTACCTGATGATATTTTGGCTTAAGGCCTTCATGTATGTATTCGGTCACCTCCTCTTTGTCGTAGTGGTTGAACGGCAACCCACATCTGATGATATCCTTCATCTGCAACTCTCGTTGCCGAAGTTGATCGTACGTCCAAATTTGCCTTGCTTCTGATATTTTTGTCTGACTGGACTCGGGAGCTTGTTTCGAAACGCAAGACTTGAGGCGTCTTGCTAGTGTCGAGTTGTCGACGAGGGTCAGCAACTTCGAGCATAATTTGCATTGCGCCTTGTATTCGACGCCAACTTTAACTTTATTGAAATGTTGCCAAACTGACGCTTTACGCTTGTGCTCCACCACTTCATGCGCAGTTTGAGTAGACGACACTGACGTTGAGGATGACGATGCCATGTTTAATAAAAATTACATGAAAATTATTTTTTATTAAATATTGAGAGAGAGAATGAGTTGTGAAGAGTGATAGAGAGAGACAGAAGAGAAAGGGATCAGAGGGGGCCGATTAGGGGGGGAGGGGATTTTATAACTTTTTTTAATTTTAAAAAAAATATTTTTAAATAAGCCTAAGGCCTAGGCTTGCAAGCCTAAGACCTAGACTTGGTACTAGTAGGCTACGGGCCGTTGGCAAAATGGCAGTAGCAGCAGCGTTGCCATGCCATTGCCAACCAACGACTCTAAGAGTCGTTGGTCAACAACTCTAATTAGAGTCGTTGATCCAACGACTCTAAGAGCTGTTGAGCTTTCGCGTGAGGCGGCCTGAAAAATCAGGCTTTGCCCGACCCGACACCGGGTCAGGCAAAGCATTCATATGGGGCCCTATAAGGGTCCGAATCTCGGCCTAGGCCCGGGTCGGGCTTTCCCGGGCCGGGCTCGGGCGGGCCTGAAGGGCGTGATTTTTCTAGACACAACTAGTCTTGGGGCCGGATTATACCCGCGATGAGAATGCCTCCCACAAGCATCTCAATTCAAATCTTCTGCGCGTGGTCGTGACGGTAAGGTCTAACAAAAACGTACGCCACACCCTTCTTTAATGAGATGCGGTGATCTGTCGGAGGAGGCGGTGGAAGGCGGGTGGTTGTTTTGGCGTAGACACCTGAGAACATATCCGAAATAGCCTCCTGCTCAATGCCACTAGTATGCAAAATCATCAATGTCAGTCGTTTTCTGAATAGACTTGAATGGGACAGATTGACGCAAGAGAGTAGAGTCGCCCAAAAATAATTGTGGCGTCCCTTCTGGATGAACCAAATTATCACGTGATCCTAGTTGACGTCGCTGATGTCGCCCAAGGAGCGGAGCCAAATCACCACAAGGATAATATCAATACCACCCAGTGCAAACTCGTAGAAGTCAGCCCGAAGGGGCATGAGCTAAAATCCTTATATCAATGAAAAGAGGAAATGACAGAAAGGATAATCTTATATACCTAATACGTACATCTAGATACTGATATAGCAAATGATTTGTAGACGAACACGCAATTGAGAGAAATAAAGATATGATTTTATTAATTTCTCAATCAAAAATTACATGTGTTTGTACATATATATATATATACTATATTAAAAAGAAATATAATGTTCTGCAAATAAAAATGAATTCAAAATTAGAGGAATTAATTTGGGTCGTTGGATGTGTCTCGATAATTCAAAGACCGTCGGATCATGGAAGAAGGTGGCCTGCAAATAACTTAAACGAAAAAACCACTCCTTTCTCCCGATAGAGCACGACAGCCCTCCTGTGCCTGTTCACCAAAGCCATAATTTGGGTCGCCGACGGCGGCCTGCCCGAAGCCCACCTGCGGGCTCGCCGGTCTCTGGTGAACCCGCTGGGGGTAGTCATGCGGGACTCCGGTAGGCCACAGCCGGAGTCACTATTCCTGCCTAACCCCTTTCCCCCATCTTCCTCGCATCCTGGTCAGAGCGCCGGCTTTCCTCCGTCTCGCCACCGCAGAAATGTTGGAACGCCGGAACTTCTTTGCGTCCCCAACGGAATGTCGACTTTCGTCCCCGCCGGAAAATCGAAACTTCCGAACGTCGGCATCTCGGTTATTCATTTTTCTGACTTGGACTTCACGATTTAAATTTTTTGACTTTGGCTTTGTCGTCGCCTCCAGCTTTTTTCTTCCATTTCCACCTCACGCCACTAGCTATTTCTCTGGATTTTGACATATTGCTGCTCTGAGTGTCACCGTAAGTTTATTCTTCATTGTTATGGATTTCTACCCAAACAGTTTTGTAGAGTCACCCTCTGCAGTTATTAACCACAGGCTCATATGTCTATACTTCTCTGGGCCATTTTGTTTCATCATTCAGTGACTTGTGCGGAAGACCGTGCAGGCCCATGCGCCGCAAAAGATGGAAATTTTCGGCCTATGCAAGAAAATCGTGAAGCCTAAAGCTCCTTCCTAGCAGTCTTTTTTTTTGGCTGTGGATTTTTAAGAGGATTTTGATTCGCAACTAAAGCATCTGCATTTTCTTCACATGCATCAACACAAGAAGACTTCCCATTAACGATTAGGCTAACAAGTGAGATGGTTATTCTAACATTAACAAAAGTCCAAAAATGCATCCTCTTCTTCAATTTCACCTCCCTCCGACCGATCATTCCCGATAGTTTGCCGCTTCACGGGTCTTCCTTTTCGCATTTATTCATTTTATTGATCAGTAGCACAGTGCACGTTACCATTTTGTGATGATATGAATCAATGGGAGAAGCTGGGAGAGATGATATGAACCAATGGGTCTTTCGTCATATATGCAGGTATTACTAATTTCCCCCCTTCAGTTCATTGCATTATTTCTACTCATTGTTCAGCAGGGTCATGTTGGTCTTCTACTGTATTTTTTCAACTATCAATTTCTTGGACAAAATCTGCATTCTACATGTTCGTAAAAATCATTTTCTATTCATTTCAATATTACTGATATGAAGGTTATTAGGAATCGACTCAAGCTTCCCAATTTTACATTTTCTCATCAATTCAATGCAAGGCGGGCAGAAGTTGAGAGAGATTTTTTTCTAAAATTTTCAAATGAGGTTTTTATTCTAAAAGAGTTCTATTTCAGCAGTAACTTTTATTTCATGCTAATTTTTCTTCTAAAAGACTTCTAACTTCAATTTCATGAGGAACCATGGGACGCCCGCCGCGGGCCGGGTACTGTCGTGCAGGGCATGGGGGCCCCCCGTGCACTGTCACTCGTATATATATATATATATATATATATATATATATATACACACACGAGCATCTTCGCACGGGCTACGCCCGTGCTCGATGCTCTCGGGCGGGCTTCGCCCATGCTTGATGTTCCGGGAAGCGTTCGGCCGCCCGAGAGCATCGAGCACGGGTGTAGTCCATGCAAAGATGCTCGTATCTTAACAAATTTTAACAACAAAAAATTCAAAACATAAATTTTAAATACAAAAATAAAAAAACGCCCCCGGAGTTCTCACGGCAGGGCCACCGCCCCCCAAGCTCCGGCCACCTCGATCTCCTCCCTCCTCTGCCTATCCAAGGCCGATGATCCTCCCCTCTCATCCTTTGGCGTCATCCCTCTCCCTCTCTGAAATCTCTCTTTCTCTCTCTCTCTACAACATCCATGGCCAACCACCACGCTCCTTCCTCCTCCAACAGCCATGGCCAAACCATCTTGAGTTCTCCTCCTCCATCAAGATCCGGCCGGAAACCTCCAAATCCATGGCCGATCGACCACCACCAAATAGAGCCACCTTCCTCCTCCAACAACCATGGCTGAAGCTTCTCCAAACTCCATGACCTAACCTCCTCCTTCAAACTTCTCCATTTTCGGCAAGATTCCCGCTGAAACCAGCTCCTCCACCTCGCCTCTTCAGATCCGGTGAGCTCCACGTCCAAAACCTCCAGCTCACATCTTCAGATTCGGCGAGCTCCCTCACCATCGTGTTGGTTCCCCTCCTCTACCACCATCCGGCGTTGAATCCTTATTTGATGCGCAGGCACTAAAATCTGGTGCCTCCATGAGAGTTGTTTGGTGGTTATTGAGCGGAAGCGGCGCTGAGAAGAGCGGCGGGTGTAAAATTCGGAGGGCCTAATGTTGGCAACGCGATGAAGCTGAATATCTTTATTTCTTATCGGGAATCAGGAGAGAGGGAGGGAGGAAGAGTTTGAGAGAAAGTTCATTTGCAGGCCACGATCTTGCGATCCTACGGTCCACAGTAATTGAATGAGTTTTTAATTCATGGTTATTGGCAGACCTTCTATTTCTTGTTAATATAGTATAGATATATAGGAGAAGAGGGGAGAGTCTAAACTCTATCCCAAGATGTGGGGCAAATCCAAAGAAGGCTTTACATGGGGGCCTTCACAATAGGCTTTCTTTATACTTTCTTCAACATGATTCATCACATTTCTTTCTTATTTAGATCACATCTGACTATTATCTTATCTACTATTAGTATAATAGTAAAAGGGTATTAGTATGAGTATAGGATAAGGTTCTATAGTGAGGGATAGCCCTAAGCATAGGCCGTCAGTCGCTCGACGACGGTCATCTCTCAAACAAACAGAGAAGCGTGGGGTGGGGGTCAACAACAATGTGAAACGATCCATTAGGCATTGCGCAATGAAATTGTGGCTCTCACCACTATCAATCATGACGACCACTAGGATCCCCTGAAGTGTCCCGAAAAGCTTCATCATCTGGGGGTAAAAAATCTCATTGACGGTAAAGAGGGGAAGGTCCAAACGGTGCAGAGGAGCTGGCGGAGAATCATCGGCATCAACATCAACCTCTAAAGCCTCAAATTCGGAGAGGGTACCCTAGGGCTCCTCACCAATGGGGACTCAGAGGTCCTTCAGTGGGCAGTCATGAGTAAAAGTACATGTCTGCTTGCAGCGAAAACACAGGCCCTTCGTGCGAAGATCATAGTTCACACGATTAGACATCCGAGGTGTGTGCGGGGGGGTGGTGGGACAGGGCGGATAGTGAGGTCATGGTCCTACATCTATGGTGGACGATAAACTGTTGTGGGTTGGGTGGCTGGATGAGGAGGGGCTATTGAGGGTGGGAGGCCAGTATCCAATGACCTGATTTGGAATTCAGCTTCAACCAGTCGTGCGAGGTCCATGGCCTTGGAAATATAAAGTGTATAGTGTGTGCGCAGGCGGGCACGAATGTGCGGTAGTAGGCCATGCATGAAGAAAATGAGGTAGTGGTCGGGAGGGAAATCTGACACATGCGTGGCCAAGGAATAAATTCATTGATTTAGTCGTCAAAGGATCTTGTTTGGCGGATGCCACAAAGACGCTCCAAGGCGAAACCCGAGTAATAGACATCGTAGCGGCAAATAAGGTCCTGCTAAAGGTCCGACCAGGATAGAGTGGGCTTGGACTGACATAGCCAACAAATCCAATGAAGAGTGGAGCCCTCCATGAAGATGAGAGTCGTGCTAACCTTGTGCGGCTCTGAGATGTGATGAACGACAAAAAATTGCTCAGCGTGAGCAATCCAACCCACGGGGTAGGTGTCGTTGAAGGAAGGGACATCAAACGAGCAGTGTGTTGTAGAAAAACCCGTCGGTGGGGAAGCTAGATCCCAGGGAAAATCCGGATGTGCCCTGATAAGTGATGCGGATTCCGCATTAGAGGTCAATGTACTCGGTCAGCAGACCAGAATGATGTCTAACTTAGCATCCGGCCGCAGCATTGGGGCTTGGAGCCAGGCGATGAACTCCTTATGAACATTAATGCGACGATAAACGACCGGATCCATAACAGGGTAAGGCGTGGGTGTGTTAGAGGGCACCATAGATCAAAGTCGTGGGGGGGGGGGTATGCACGCATAAGGAATGTAGGTACAAAGCAAAAAAACGACAATTGGACAATGTCGGGCCCAACATACGGAGCGTCGCGAACAGACGTCACTAGGGAGACCAGGGTCGGGAAGCCACAGGCGGAACTGGACAGAGACTATGCTGCGGAAATGGGGTTGTTGACACTAGGTGAGGTCGGCGCTGACAGCTAGAGTCATAGCCGGTGCGGTCGGGGCGGCATAGGCAGGACTGGATGAGGCTAGGTGAGGCGTGCATAAATGACCTGGAGCAAGCACACGTGATAGGTTCGTGCAGCGAACGCAAAAGGTGTAAGGATGAATTCGAGCGATGAAGAGTGTGGTTGGAAACAAGGCGGGTCAGAACAACCTTTTAGATGCGCGAAGAAGAGAAAACCGGTTGTCGAGTAAGGCGAGGGAAAGAGAGAAAGAGGGCGGGATCAAGAATAACGCCTTCGGGCTCCCAAGCTTCTTAATACTCCAAGATGAAAACAAAATACATAGCATATAAGGTTTAAATAACTTCCTAAACTCAAATACAAACAAGGAAAGATTCGTTTGGATTCCCAGGATAACCGCGCGTCTTAATGAGCTTCTTCCGTTGTTGTGTCACTCGTTGGTTTATCGCGGCACTGGTATACCCGCCACACTGGTGAACATCCCTCTCCCTCTTTTGCATTTGTAACAGATTACCTTTCAAAGGTTACCCTTCAAATAAAATAAGCAAGCGGACACATTTCTTCTAGCCTATCATCCCC
Source organism: Platanthera zijinensis (assembly GCA_039513925.1). Lineage (NCBI taxonomy): Eukaryota > Viridiplantae > Streptophyta > Magnoliopsida > Asparagales > Orchidaceae > Platanthera > Platanthera zijinensis. Next base: position 153,750,175 of record CM077095.1, on the reverse strand, counting down.
AAGGACCCCAACAATGCAATAACAGTTGTAGGGTCCACCTGCTAACCATCAAAATTCAGGAAAAGCAAAGCACAAAGAAACAATCAAGAACAATCAGTTTTCTTTCACAAAGAAACAAACATTATCCTTCTAATTTACATTAATCCAAATGAATATTAAAATGAATCAAGAATCCCTTTCATATTCCATCTAATCCTTTATCGCGAGGTTTGACCTTAATCATAAGGGGAAAAATCCAGATCAACTCCACTCTTATTTCACATTCATCAAAAAGCTCCAAATATTCAATCAATTACCATAGCTATTCTAAATATCTCACATCTTTGTTACTACTTATTAGTTATTAGTACCTAGTCTAATATAAAATTATTACTTACTAGTACCTAGTCTAATATAAAATTATAAAAATAACTAGCTTCACCTTTGTTGCACTAAATTTTTTTGAATCTCCTAGCTTAAATATAAACTATTCTCAATAGAATTGTTATTTTTGTTCATTAAAAGAACGTTTGTGTTCCTTAAAAATCTTTGGCATCTCTTCAAGTACCGCAAATATACAAAGCTCAATCTATTTCTAGGCTTTCATAACTCTCATCAGTCATACAAAAAACTTCTTAATCCAACTGGCATTTAACCCAACAACAAAAAAAGTTTACCTCAGACTTATGATTTGTGTATTTAGCAAATTATTGCAAGATTAAGATAAAAATTACATAAGTACAACAATTTATTCTAGGCCAGCCATCTCTTTTATTTTAAAACTTCAAACATATATACATCCATAAATACTACAGGTTGTGCAGTTAAATTACAAGTGTCATACTTATGGAAAGCCTAAGTTCAATGAAAAAACAACCTGAAATTATAAAAGTTCCCAGAAATACATAGAAATATTACACAATTTATTCACATAAATCCAACAGCTCATAAGTATTCTAGGCAATTGTAAAATATAGCCAATGGAAAATTAAATTTTATTAAAAACAAAAACTACCTTATATGCCCAATACAAGTACGAACTTTCATCATTTATTTCCTTCCCCAGGCGTGAAATCACTTTAGCAGGTGTCCACTTCACATCCTATGACATCAAGAACAGAACTAGTGTTATGTAAAAGGAAGCCTAAAAAGAATGCAAGCATACAAAAATACAACCCCAAATTAATGATTTGATCGTGTCATGATATGTGGATACATGTGAAGAGAATGAAAGGGGGCTACAACCACTCGAACAAATAGCTAAAGAGAAAAAGAATCAGTAGTATTCTTAAAATTTATATCATATCCGTAGAATATCATTAAAAGAAATGGATTTAAGTGATAGACTCGCACTGTCAAAAATTGAAATTGCATAAAATAAAGATACAATCGAGAGACGAACTCTCGCCAAGCATCCGGAAGCTGAGTCTTCCAAAGCACTCCCCTCTCCAATGAGAGACCCAAAGACTACGACTCAAGAGATAATATAACTCAGGACCTAATGCTCCATATATAGATGGAGCTTTCATTACATGACACAATACATAATAATGTGTATATGTAACACCACACCCAGCCAGAGAAGCGACCTTGTCCCCAGGGTCGAGCCTGGAAGGGTCCAAATGGCGTGTCAGTGAGGCTCCGACGGATCTTTTGGTGGGTGGATCAGGTGAAACATCAGGAGCTTCGAGGCGTCATGGAGGGTTGGTTGTTGCAGATCTATGGGGCAGGCGACCGAAATGGGCGTAGAATTCGACATGAGACCGTCTGAGAGGTGAAACACTGTCATGCCCGCAAAATATCTCATCCTCAAGGACGAGCGAGGAACACGCTAGTTGGACCAGGGTCACGGTTAGAGGGCAGTTGTTATGAAGACTGATGGGGAAAACCCATCCAAGTCCTGAATGAGGTGGTAGCGTCGGACATTAGATCAATGAGTAGTAGGTAGTGATGTTTCAGAAGGAGACCCGATGGGAGTGCCAGTCGAAGTGGGGAAGGGACAAGATGTGAGCGTAGGGTAACAGTGGGCTCAAGAGATGTGGGAAGCGAGGAATCGGGAGATAAGAAGCTGACAGGTGGGCGAAGGTCTTCAAGAAACGGCAGGAAGCAAAAAACACATGGGACGACGTGTGCAAGGATGGCAAGGCACCATTGTGAAAAAAGGGGGTGAGGGCTGACAGGAAGCGGTAGGAGGCTCTGGAGCGCTGCCAGAATGGAGCAGGAGTTGCCAGAGAGTTGCTGGAATGTTGCAGGAGCCCCCAAAGGGCTGCCGGAATGTTTCAAAAGCCTCTGGAGGGAGGTTAGGATGAGGAGAGTATTGCCTCCAGAATGCAGGTGAGAAAGCTGGAGGTCGTCGAAAGGCGAACCGCTAAAGGAAGGCAACAACTGAAAATGGAGCGGGAAACGATGTACAGGCGGCGGCAGTGAGCGGGAGAAACCCCTACGCCGACGAAAAGATGAAAAAAACGTTGAAATGGTGTCGTGCGACGCTGGAGAAGGAAAGATCGGACGAATCGAGAGGCGTTGGCGAACGATCGGGCGGAGCAACTGGCGCGGATCAACTGGCGCCGGCAAATGAACGCACAGGCGGAATCGGCGGACGACTGTACCTAGGAAGACATGCTCTATTAGATGCGTCTGTAGGAGGGAGCTTGACTGGATTCGACGCATGCAGCTAGATAGATGGCAGCTTGAATGAAGCAGGAAACCCTAAATGAGGGGTAGGTTGGACCAATTGATAGACTGGTGCTATCACGAACTGAAATTGCAGTGCATAAAATAAAAGATACAATCAAGAGATGAGCTCTCGTCAAGCACCCGGAGGATGGGTCCTCCAAAGCACTCTCCTCTCCAATGAGAGACCCAAAGACTAAGACTCAAAAAATAATAGAACTCACAACTTAACACTCTTTATATAGATGGAGCTTTCATTACCTGACAAAATACATAATAATGTTTATACGTATCATTAAATGACAAGAAAAGTTTTCTCGAAAATAATAAAAACAAATGATACATTGATCCCCATCCCCACGTATAGAATGCAACAAAATGAAACATAATCATTTATACCACATACAAATAAGCTAGATATTTTAACAATAGAGAATCTTAACTCGTAGGCTAAAGCAAGCTCAAAAAATTGAGATAAAGCTATTAACATCCCATCATTTAAATTATAATTTTAAGGTACAACTATATTTTTTTTACAATATAAATGAATCATATTAGCTATATTGAAACTAATTTCCTATTTTAACTAAGAGATATCTATCCACTGCCGTAGATGGATCTTCGATCGGGTTCACGGAGCTCCGCCGGCGTCAACTTTTTTTCCTCAAGGCTCTCTTCCTCCTCTCTTCTTTTCCAATCTACGAGAGAGATTAAAATGGATGAAATGGGGGTTTATGGACCCCTTTGCCAACCTAAAGCCCCCAACAAATATCCCTAAATGTTGGATCTCAAAACCCATGATCAACGTTTGAATCGGACCAAAAATAGAACTTTATGATCCCGCACACGGGCAGTCACACGGCCATGTAAAGTCTGTGTTCCGCTATAGGCTCCCAGATTTTCTACAGGTCTCAACTCCAGAGCCAAAGAAGGCTTGGTAAATGACCTGGTCAAGACGTGTGTTGGACCGTGTCCCACGACGGCCAGGTACACGGCCTCTACAGGTCATGTACAGCTTTGGATGGGGCACATCACAAACTATAGCTACAGGTTTAGGTACATCAGCACATGACCGAGTACATGGTGTGTGGGCAGAAAAACCTTCTCTATGAGGTCCCCAATCACCCCACAAGCTGCTACAAAAGTGCACGAGCCTATTCCAAACTTCAAGAGTCTATTAATCCCAAAATTGAAGGGAAAATTGAGAGGTTACAGGTAGCCCTTTACTGATTCCGACGATGCAAACGTGTTCGAAAAGATCCCCAATCACCCCACAACGATGCAAAGGTGTTCGAAAAGATTCCCAAATTGGTTAGTGTTGTATCTCTGAACTGATGCGGCCTTCAAGTGTGGCAATAAGAGCAAATGGTTCATTTGACAATTTGAACGGATGCAAGAGGTCAATGCCTTCTGTATAAATAGTGAAGTAATGCCTTCCACGGTTCTGATGTGCCTTACCGTTCAAAAAACTGTTCAACACAAGCAATCAAATCAATGGATCAGACCTATCAAATATGGGGAAATTCAAGCAGCAAAGGTGATGCAGATTAGAATCAAGAGTAGGCAAAGGTATGGCAGTTGGTTCCATAATATTTTCAATGGATGATATGTTGAAAGATGGGAGTGCAGGTCATGAAGGTATGGACCCGTTGATTCATAAGTTTAAGGTTCAAGAGGGATTTCTTGACACAATCCATGCGGTCCGCGAGAGATTGAATCACCTATTCCTCTTTCATACAATGTATCATGGAACAAGTAATGAGAATAAACCATTGAAAGATGTTGGTGTTAGTGGTAGTCGATGTGAGATGGTGACACGTGGAGATTTGGCGACAATGCTACGCGCCATCAGGTTGATGTGTGCACACTATTGAACGGGTGCTCGAGATGGTTGGCAAGCGGGCATTGATCTGCGGCGCCTGGTTTGTACTTTGTAGGTAGGTAGACCAATTGAAATAGCCAAGAGTTCTCAAGTAGAAAGAAAAATAATCCATTTGCGATATTTGAGAATATAAATGCATGTTGGGCAGGTTATCCATTGGCATTTATATCGTGTCATCATCTACTCACATCACAAATCTTTTACAAGTCCTTAAACCCTAAACCCTAAAGTAATTCGCAACTCCAACAACACAAGTCCTTATAAACCAACATCTTTAGCATGCAACTGCAGTGCCTGCTTTTGGTACTTCAATTCCAATGTCATGACTTTAACATGCAACTTCATTCCTCAACGATTGCTTTATGTGTTCACCATCTGTGATGTTGATTTCTTCAGCAATCATGCATGTAAATTTTGCCTCTCCGAGTGACTGTGATTTCTCCAAGTTCTTGATCACTGTCTTCCATTCAGGGAAATAATAATCTTACTGAAATTGTTTTCAAGAAATGTTTTTGTGATCCGAGACTTTTGGTTCAATAGTGGAATCCTGGGCATGTTAAAAAACATTATGTTAACAATAATTGTTTAATAAACTCTAGTTGAATGCGATCCCTTTTAATTAAAAAATTTAATGAAATTTTTTTCCATGTAAGTGAGGTGTAATTTTATCAAATTACTGCTCTTAGCTTTTGCTTTCTTAGTTATTTAATTTCTAGTCATTTAATTTCTAGTCATTGGTGTTAGAGAATACTAGGAAAAATAATGTATTGGTCCGTTAACTTGGCCCATGTAGGATTGTGTTTAGTTTCACATTGTTTGTATGGCTAGATCTTACTCTCCTCTCTCCTATATATTTGTACTCATACTTGTTTTTTGGTATTCAAGAAGTATATACAGGGTTTGGATATTTCTCTACATGGTATCAAAGCGATACGGTCAGGCCTTGTTCTTTTCTAACCGCCCGCTCCTCCTGCTAACCGGGCGGCTTGTTCTCCTGCTTAACCGCAGTGTCTTGCGGCCTCCTCCCTTTCTAACTGCAGCTTCCCGCGCGGTTAAGATTTTCTAGCCGCTCCTCTCTCTCTCTCATTCTCTCGTGGCTTCCACTTCTTCTCCTCTCCCCCCTCTCCTTTTATAAATTTCTCGGTCAGGTGGGGCCCTCTTCCTCTGACCGCGCGATTTCTTCCCGGTTACCCGCTTCCTTTCTATCTATCGCGGTCTCTCTGTCTACCCGCCTTCTCGCTCTCTCCTCTCTTCTCGCACGACGTCTTCTCTTAGTCGCTGCGACTTCGTTTTTTCGCTGCGGCTTCCCTATCCGCTGCCTGCACCGCATCTTGGTCGCGGCATCTCTCCTTGTCGCTGGTGTGCTCACCGTGACCGTGCAGTCTTCTTTGCTTAGTCGTTGCGGTTTTCCCCACTGCGGCTTCCCTTCCCGCTGTGGTTTCCCCTTTCCTCCTCTCCCGTGGATCCACCTCCCCTTTCTCTTCTTGTCGCACGACCTCTTCTCGGTCTTATCGCTGCGGTCTCTTCTCTTGCTGCGCGGTCTCCTTGTCGCACGGAATCTTATTGCTCTTCTCGCAAGGAGTTCTTTACCGCTGCGACCTGTCACTGGCCTCAAGTTCTCTCCTTGTCGCGCGGTCTCCTTCTTATCGCACGGAGTTCTTTCTTGCCGTGACCGCTGCGGACTGTCTCGCGGACTGCTTCTACCGATCTTGTTGTGATTTGCTTATAACTGCACGGTCTAGTGCCTGTTCTCCGCTTTTGGTCTTGGTGCGGTCTGCCTCTAACCGCCGCGGCTTGTTTCTATTCGCTGCGGGCTCTCTTCTATCCGCTGGTCGTGGCCTTTCTTGCCGCTGGTGCGTTGTCACTGTGACCGCTGAAGATTGTTTCTTACCGCGCTGGTCGTGGCCTTTCTTACCGCTGGTGCGTTGTCACTGTGACCGCTGCGGGCTGTTCCTTGCAAGATGTTCAGCTGTCCTCCAGGCTCCGTGGTGTCCATTTCCGCTGGTGGTACCTCCTGCCTTGCTCATAGCTCATCCTGGATTTTGGATTCCAGGGCCTCTCACCACATTACCTCACGGAAACCACCACAATATTTGAATTTTGTGCATCCCAAGTTCATCATTGTTGCTAGTGGCATTCCCGTTTCTGGCGCGGCTGATATTCACCTTACTCCCTCCATTACTCTTCGCTCTGCCCTTCATGTTCCGGGCTCTCCTTTCAACCTTCTCTTTATTAGTCGACCCACTACTGATCTTGAATGTGATGTAATTTTTTCTTCCAACTTGTGTGTTGTGCAGGATCGCAAGACGCAGACTGTCATCGGAAAAGGGCATCTATCGAATGGTTTCTATATCCTTGACTCCTCTTCCTCAACAGTGTTGTCCTCTATTAGCTCTGTTGAAAAAATTGGCATCAACGTCTTGGTCAAGCTCCTCTAAACATACTCCGAAAATCTCTCCCCGAAATATCCCTCCAAGAGTTCACGTGTGAGTCTTGTATCTATGGGAAACATCATCGGTCTACGTTCTCACCACATACTACTCTGAGTCCTGCTCCCTTTGATCTAGTACACTCCGATATTTGGGGACCCTACAAAATTGTGAGTGTTTTTGGATATCGTTACTTTGTCACATATGTAGATGACTACTCTCGGGTGACCTGGCTGTATCTCCTTCGTGACAGCTCTGAATTACCTGGTGTATTTCGTACTTTTTTCATTGAAACTCGCAACCAGTTTTCCACTACAATTAAAACCCTCCGCACCGATAATGCCCGTGAATACACTAGTCATGACTTTGCACACCTATGTGTTGAGTTTGAGATCATCCATCAAACCTCATGTGTCTGTATCCCCCAACAAAATGGCGTTGCTGAACGCAAGAATTGTCACCTGCTTGAGGTCACCCGCTCTCTTATGATTCAAATGAATGTTCCCAAACAGTATTGAAATTTTGCGGTTTCTACTGTCTGCACTCTTATTAACCGCATGTCTTCCTCTATTCTAAATTTTGCGGTTCTCATCGATCTTCTTTTCCCCTCCAAACCTCCTTTCTCCATCACCTCTCGCGTGTTTGGCTGCGTGTGTTTTGTTCATCATCTTGGCTCGTCCACTGACAAACTTGCTTCACGTGGCACTAAATATATGTTTGTGGGTTACTCTCAGACTCAGAAGGGCTACGTTTGCTTTTCTCCCAAGGATCGCAAGGTTGTTACTTCTGCGGATGTCACCTTCCTCGAAGATCAGTCATATTACTCTCAATCAGCTGATTCTCCACTTCCGCTACCTCTTTTGCGGCCTGCTATCCCAGTTTATTCAAACCTTCCACCTCTTCTTCCCACGCCCATAACACCAAACCCACCCCTCCTTCCCACACCAATCCCACCCAAACCACCTATCATCCGTGTGTATAATCGACGTCCTTCTTCGTCTACTACCCTACGAGAGATGCCCTCCTATAATGATGTATTGCAGCCTACGGATCCGGCAACAGTTCAACTGCTCACCTGATGAAGAACTATGTTTCTTTACACCGCCTCTCTCCGGAACTCCGACAAAGTGCTTTTTCTTTATCCTCTATTATCACTCCTAATTTTGTGCAGGAGGCTCTCCAACACCCCGGATGGCGGGAGGCTATGGACGAGAAAATGTCTGCTCTTTGGGCAAACCACACTTGGGATCTGGTCTCGCTTCCTCCTGGACAAACTTGTGTGGGATGTAAGTGGGTGTTTGTCGTCAAAAAGGGTCCGGATGGGACGGTTCACCATTTGAAAGCTCGTCTAGTAGCTCGCGGTTTCACTCAACAACAAGGTCTGGATTATGATGAGACTTTTTCTCCAGTCGTTAAACTCAATACTGTTCGTGTGTTGATCTCCCTCGTTGTTCACCGTCACTGGCCATTGCACCAACTGGATGTCAAAAATGTTTTTCTTAATGGAGATTTACAGGAGACCGTTTATATGCAGCAACCTCCCGGGTTTGAGACCACAAGGGAGTCTCGTGTCTGTTGTCTGAAAAAGTCTCTTTATGGTCTCAAACAGTCTCCTCGGGCATGGTTTGATAAATTCAGTAAGACCGTTAGTGCTGTTGGGTTCACTCGGAGTTCGGCCGACTTCTCTCTGTAAACTCGTCATCGTCCAACAGGCACAATGATTCTTTTGGTATATGTGGATGATATTCTGATTACAAGAGACGATCTTTCAGGAATACAGATGATCAAACAACATCTGACAACTGTATTTCAAACAAAAGACCTGAGAAGCCTTCGATATTTTCTTGGTCTCGAAGTGGCTCGGAGACTTGATGGGTTTGTGCTATCTCAGAGAAAGTATTGTCTTGACTTACTTCATGATGCAGGCTATTCTGGATGCAAGTCTGCTGACACTCTCATGGATATCAATCACAAGTTTTGTGCTCATGCCTCGGACTCTGATGTGCTCCTTCCGAATCAAGAGTATTATTGTCGTCTTGTAGGAAAACTGATATATCTCACTGTTACTAGACCTGATATATCATTTGTTGTTGGAGTTGTCAGTTGATTCATGCATGGGCCGCGTATCTCTCATCTTCAGGCAGTCGAGCATATTCTTCGATACTTGAAGACTGCTCCTGAACAAGGACTTGTATACAAGCCCTCTTCGTCTCTTTTATCTCTGATTGCATACTCTGATGCTAATTATGCTGGCACTTTGGATGACCGTCGTTCCACAAGTGGATACTGCACTTACTTTAGAGGACATCTTATTACATGGCGCAGCAAGAAACAGTCTGTGGATTGCTCGCTCATCTACTGAGGCCGAGTATCGATCGATGGCAGCAGTTGTATCTGAGCTCACATGGCTTGAGGGTCTCCTTGATGATCTTGGAGTCAAGCTCTCCTCACATACCACTTTATTTTGCGACAGTCAAGCTGCTATACACATTGCCAAAAATCCGGTCTTCCATGAACAGACAAAACATATTGAAGTTGACTATCATTTCATTCGGGAGAAGGTTCAGTTGAAGAAGATAGAGTTAACACATGTTCCTGCTGCTCAGCAATTTGCTGACATCCTCACCAAGGCCTTACCACGACATCTCTACTATCAGTTCTTGTTCAAGCTTGGTGCCTACGACTTGTACGCTCCAGCTTGCGAGGGAGTGTTAGATAATACTAGGAAAAATAATGTATTGACCCATTGACTTGGCTCATGTAGGATTTTGTGTTTAGTCCCACATTGTTTGTATAGCTAGATCTTACTCTCCTCTCTCCTATATATTTATACTCATACTTGTTTTTTGATATTCAAGAAGTATATACAAGGTTTGGATCTTTCTCTACAATTGGTTTCAACATTATATGCAAGATTGACTTTCAATGAATTTGAAATAAACCATCTTGTCATAGTAGTGTGATATTCAACTAAATGCTTCTATTTAAAACTTCTATGCACCATTTTTAGTTGACAACTAGTGAAATTATATTGGTGTAAAATTTTCATCATCCTACAGAATAAATAATTGTCGAAATTAATGATATTAGAATTACGAATATGTCCATACTTGCTTGACTGAATATTGCACATCTCATCTTAATTTACAATAAAAACATCGTAGGTCATAAAATGTGACACGTCAATATATTTCCATATAAATAGCATTCAATTACCAAACTTTGCATAAGTTGTGTGCCGCTTTTTTGGATAGAAAATGAGTTTTGCTTACATAATGTTCTAAAAAAATTTAAAGGGTGGAAAATTTGGTGAACAAAAGTAATACTCAAGAAATTTGTGCAAAATACTTGCACAAAATAGATCTAATACCATGCAACATTCAATGGGAACCAAATGGTGAAGAAGGATCCAAAATCTAACCATTAATAGTTAATATAAGCATAACAATGTCTCTTTCAAATCACTACACAGGAGAGGGAGTCAAACTGCTCACATAAAACATTGTGAGATCATAGAATACCAATAGAAGATACAAATGAGATGATGATGGTCCGATTCGATACATCTTTATTAGTGCATCGCATGGCAATGGGTCTGAGCATATCATTTGAAACTCGAAAGTCGCACGGATATTGAGTTGAATCAGAATTGGATACAATTGATTTGACTCAATTTGAATCGATTCAATTTGACTCGAATCACAATTTGAGTTGATTTTGAGTCTGCTCTGAATCGCTCGAAATATGATTTGAATCAGCTCAAATTGATTAAAATAATATGTACTTATTAACATATTATTATTTTAGAATATAAAACACTAAATTCTAAATCTAAATTAAAGGACTAAAGTCTTAAAAGACTTAATTTGTGTAGAAAGAGGCTCAATTTCGAGTCAACTAAATTCAATTTCAATGCGACTCGAAAAAAAAGTTCAATTTCGAACCGACTTGATTCTATTTTGAGTCGACTCAGAATCGAGTCATTTCGATTTGAGACGACTCAACTCAAAATAATTTTGACTTCGAGCCGAGTTTGACTCAAAAAATTTGATTTCGCTCCGAGCCTAAATCGCTCGAGCTCGACTAAAAAGTAGCCCTACATGCCAACCTCTTCAAGTGTTTTCCCAACTTTCAATTGTATGGAACCCTCAAGTGAATGAACAAGTATAAGATTTTGCAAATCATTACATATATAATTTCCGACCTTACTCCCAAAACATAACTATTACGAAAAAATAGCCTATAATATTTGAATAGAAAATAACAAAAAATTCAAAAGAGAAAACAATTAATTTATAATTTGTTAATTGGTTCCTAAAATATTAAAAGAGAAAGAGAAAGATAAAGGAATCTTAACAAAATGTTTATTTCAAAAATAGAAACGTGCACCAATTTCTATTCACTTTTTGTAGTATTAGAACAAGAGATGTATAACAACTATTTTGAATAGGCTTGATTAGCTTCTCCATTTCTTTCAATTTAAAATGTCTTTCTTAAGAAGCTCTAGCCAAAATTCCTTTAATGTATATTTTCCTCCAAGTAAATTTCATTGACTATATCAACCCACTTTACAAAGCATGTTCATCTCTAGTCACATGCTCAAGCCATCGGAGCATATTTGTTTATAGCAGTGCATTGAACGGCTAATCCCACAACCTCTATACTATATCCACAATTATCATGCTTAGGTACTATGCATCCATCTTCCAAAATTGTAACTTCAAATATAACAATGCTATAAGTACCTTTGTCAATTGCTCCTCTAGCATCTGGTCAAGAATTGGATTGATCCAATTCTCAAATCTGCAATAATTATCATTAGGTACCAACAGGTTCCCTATACGATTAAGTCCTTTTGAGCGAAGATACGCCCCAGGCAAAGAAAAATCACCTTTGAATGTTGGTGCAAGACACTTTATAAGGTCCTCCTCTATGCCACCAGCAGTTGAAACCACAACATCCACCTGAAAGTACCGATTTGCATTTAAAAAAAAAATTAAGCTAATAAAATAAAAAAGATGTTGCTTTGCATTCATTTTCATTGAGTGTATGTTTCATAAGACATCATGATGAAATTATTAGCTATTTCATGATGTCTGCATATAAGTACGAAGACATTCTCATTGAAGAAGGTAAATTGATAGAAATACACAATCAGAAGCTCTCCATGATATAAAAGACGGTTGGAAATTTACTATAGAACAATATTAGGTCAACTGTTTTCTAGGTGAATTTGGATAAGGATAATAAAGAAGATTTGCTTTGTGAATATACAGAATGTTACAAACCAATGTAACAGCCTGTTCGTGGTCTGAAATGGGGATCTAAATAATAAGCAAGATAATTTGTCTTCCTACAAGAAATTGTGCAAAAGTGATATCCTTTGATCTATTCACTATTGCCACTCCTCCAAAGGTTTTAGAATATAAGTCAATTAAAATGATCAAATAATAATAATGGGTGAAAAAGAATCAGGGAATTTTTGAGTCATGTATGCTCTCATAATTTTATTTTTTTATCACCAACACATATAAGTTGCGTTAACAAAACAGTAAAAGACGGGCACTTTTTAGGAAAATATGTATCAAGATAAGTATAATAATGTGTCACCTACTATATTAAGCACATTAACAAAGAAAACTATGAATCAATTTTAACAAAAGATTGATACTTTTCAGGAAAATATGTATCAATATTAACATTAATAAGCATAATTGTGTATCACCTACTCCATTAAGCATCTTGATGTAGGGTAGGCTATGACGTGCACACCTAGGCTCTATATGCAGTCCCACGAGCGGGTAACACGACAAATTAGCAGAGCAACGAAAATTAGTAACGCCACAAGCATATAACTATCACAAGAATTAATTTTAATATTGGCGAAATTCTTAGTTGGCTTTCCTCCGCTCGGAGGGCCAAAAGCAAAGCGCGCGGCGAAGAGATCCTCCTGCAAGTTGTTAATCAATCGATAGCCAAAGCAATACAAACACGCTCCAAGCAAGCACAAGATTATCCAATAATAATATCAAAAATTAGTACAACCAAATCACAAAACAACTCATAACTAGGGGCTGATTTCGGGCAAGGGAAGTGGAGGGTTCGGGTGGTGTAGATCGAGCGCTGAGCGGTGGAACCGGTGAGGGAGACAACGGTTGGGACTGTTTTGGTGGAGAACAACGGGATCGGAGTGGCAACGGGCGGATCCGGAGGGAAACACGTAGATCCGGACTCGGGAGCGCGGATCCGGTGGTAGATGACCGGATCCGGATTGGGGAAGGTAGATCGGGTGATGTGTGGTTAGATCGGGCCAACTTATGCCCGGGTTGTGGAGGATTAGCGGTGAAGGGGTGCAAAATGCGGTGGATCCACGGGAAGGGAGGAGGAGGGGGTTTTGGTGGCTTGTGGAGGCGCGGGGGAGGGCTGAAAGTGGCCGGAGGGGGGGGCTGCGGCGGGAGGACAGCCGGCCGCCCGGTTCTGGGCGGGAATAGGCCGGCGGCGGGGTGGTTTCAGGCGGCCGGGAAGGGGGCTGCTGGGAGGACAGCCGGGGGCTGTGGTTCGGGTGGCCGAACCTGGGCGGAGAAGGCAAAGGGGGGGGCTGTCGGCGGGCTGTAGGCGGACTGCAGGGAGGATGGAGGGAGAGGGGAAAGGGAAGGAAGGAAACTTACCCCAAGGCGTCGGCACCAAGGGTCCACGGCGTCGGCACCGCGGGAAGACCACCGGAAGTAGGGATGACACTCCAACTTCAGCAATGCCCTAAAACCAGCCCCTCTAAACCTATTTATAAGAAATAAACCACTAGGGCATCCCAACGAACGGCTATGATTGGCCGGTGGGTTTACCCCTAAATAACCCAAATATGAGTCCAAAAAAAATACATAAATATATGATCTAGATTCGCGGCGACGTGCTGGACGCAACCGCGGGGTCGGATCGGCGATCCGATCACGTCTTCCGGCGGGAATAAATGAACGTGGGTCCCGCCCCATCATGTGCACGATCTGATGGATTCCCATCAACTCCCCCCGACTGAAAAGCATTCATCTCCGAGGAATGGAGACGATCGTACTGGAGTCGAAGTCCGGGGGCAAGTCGGTCAAGCTCTGCCGGTAGTATCCAAGCGTCGTCAGCGTCGGAACGGCCCGCCAATGAACCAAGTAGCGAAGGCGCGGCCCGCCCGTGGTGGGAACAATCTGGTGGGATCTGATCTCAGTGATGCTCTCATCTCTCATGGTGGGATCCGGTGGAAGTGGTGCTGCAGGCTGTGGTACCATTGGCGACGGACTCCCAAGGGTAAGAGTATCAGTAGTGGGCAGGCTGTGGTGGTAAGCTGGCGTGGGTGGGGCGGTGGAGGAAGCGGGCAAGGGGGAGGAAGGTGGATCACTTCCACTGCTCGGGTCCCCATAGTCATAAGGCTCATAATAGGGTGTCAGATCCTCGACATTAAAAACTGGATGAATCCCCATACTCGCCGGAATATCTAGCTTGTAGGCGTTGGTCCCGATCCGACTAATAACTGAGAAAGGGCCCATTCGCCTGGCGCTTAACTTCTTGGCAGGCCCCGAAGGGAGCCTCTCCGGGCGGACTCGGACCATCACCTGTTCGCCAATATTAAAGATACATTCTCGTTTTCGTTGATCTGCGTGGGTTTTATAATTTTCATTGCTCATGCTAATACGTCGGCGAACCGACTCATGCAACTCATGCAGGTGTTGTGCAAATGATTCGGCAGACTCACTAGGACGGGACTCTAACGGGCTCGGAATAAGGTCAATGGGCTTCCGGGGGTCGTAACCTGACACTATATGAAATGGACTCAACCCAGTGGTCCTATTGACGGAGCTATTATATGCAAACTCGGCGACCGGAAGGTCTAAATCCCAACTACTCACTCGCTCTCCCACCAGACACCTTAATAAGTTCCCTAAACTCCTATTTACTACCTCTGTCTGGCCATCCGTCTGCGGGTGGTAAGCAGTCGAAAACTTAAGGGTGGTGCCGGTCTTGAGCCACAGGGTCTTCCAGAAATAGCTCACAAACCTCACGTCGCGGTCCGAAACGATGGACTTGGGAAGGCCGTGTAGTCGGAAAACGTCCCGCATGAAAATGGATGCAACGTGGGTTGCGTCCGCCGTCTTGCGGCATGCTATAAAATGGGCCATCTTCGAAAAGCGATCAACCACCACGAAGATGGAATCGTGCTTCCGAAGAGTGCGGGGAAGCCCCAGAACGAAGTCCATGCTAAGATCCTCCCAAGGGCGGCGTGGGACCGGTAACGGAGTGTATAGGCCTGCATTCTGCTTCGTGCCCTTGGCCGTCTGGCAGATACGGCAGTGGCGGACGACTCTAGCCACGTCCCTCCTAAGCGTGGGCCAATATAGACGGTCCTCTACAATAGCTATAGACTTGTCGCGCCCAAAATGCCCGGCGGCTCCGCCTGCATGCAACTCCCAAATCAGGAAGTCACGATATGACGTTCGGGGAATGCAAAGGCGGGACCCATGGTATAGGTACCCCTCGAAGATCTGATATCCCTCAACGGGGTCTGGGGGATCTCTGGATAGGGCGGTGTAAATCTCACCGAAGTCAGGGCATGCCGGATATCCTAAGATCACGCGCTCAAGCCCGTCGACACGGGCCGTCATAGTCTGAAGCAACGAGACACGGCGACTCAGGGCGTCTGCCGGCTTGTTCTCAACACCAGCTCGGTGTTTGAGAACATAGTGGAAGTCCTGTAGATACTCAACCCACTTGGCATGGCGATGTCCCAGCTTACGCTGAGAATCCAAGTAGCGTAATGCCTGGTGGTCGGAGTAAAGCACGAACTCCCGGGGGAGGAGGTAGTGCCGCCAGTAGCGTAAGGACTGGACAACCGCGTAAAACTCCCGATCGTAGTTTGAATACTTCTGTTTGGCCTCGTTTAATTTCTCGCTAAAGTAGGAGACCGGGTGTCCCTCTTGGCTCAGTACACCACCGATACCAACTCCAGACGCGTCGCAAGCGACCTCAAAGGCACGACTAAAGTCAGGAAGCCTCAGGACGGAAGCCGTTGTCAGCTTTGCTTTTATCTCCTCGAAGGCCCTAGTGGCGGCGGGGGTCCACTGAAACTCTCCCTTCTTGAGACAACTCGTGAAGGGGGCCATGATCGTGCTGAACCCCGGGACGAACCTCCTGTAGAAGGTGGCGAGCCCGTGAAAACTGCGAGCCTCGTGGATAGTCGTAGGCACAGGCCAGTCTCGAATACATTAGACCTTTTCGGGATCCACCGACACGCCAGTCGAAGAAATGATGAAACCCAAGAAGTGGACGGACTCAGAAAGAAATGCGCACTTCTTCAGGTTCACATATAGCTTCTCCCTGCGGAGGGTGCTGAAGAGAAGCCGCAAATGATCGAGGTGGGCGGCCTGTGTCTGGCTGTAGACCAATATGTCATCAAAATATACAACCAGAAACTTGCGCATGTAGGGCCGCAACACCTGCGTCATAACTCTCATAAAAGTACTAGGGGCGTTCGAAAGTCCGAATGGCATGACTAGCCACTCATAAAGGCCATCCTTCGTCTTGAAGGCGGTCTTCCATTCGTCCCCTTCACGCACTCTGATCTGGTGGTACCCACTACGCAGGTCAATCTTGGTAAAGATCTGGGCACCAGACATAGTGTCCAATAGATCATCTAATCGAGGAATGGGAAAACGGTACTTGACCGTGATCTTGTTTATGGCGCGGCTATCGACGCACATACGCCAACTGCCGTCCTTCTTAGGGGTAAGAAGGGCGGGAACAGCACACGGGCTCATACTCTCACGAATAAATTGCTTCCGCAGAAGCTCCTCGACTTGCCGTTTGAGCTCGGCGTGCTCATCTGGATGCATACGATAGTGGGGAAGGTTCGGTAGGGAAGCTCCCAGAATCAGATCTATGGCATGCTGGATATCTCGCTGCGGGGGCAGCTCGTCAGGGAGCTCGTCAGGCATAATATCTGCGAACTCATCCAGAAGGGGACGCACCGCTAGCGGGTGGTCAACAGAGGGGGCCTCGGATGCCTGAGTGGCAGCGACAACATACATAATATCAGCCTCAATGCTGTCGCGGAGAAACTCGCCACGCCTCAGGATGTGTAAAGGTCTCGAAGCACCCGAGCTCACGGAAGGCTCAACCACGCCCTTCGATCTCTCCCTGGGTTGGGTGGGCGTCAAAGTAATCTTCCGCCCCTTGTCATAGAAGACACACATGTTCGAGCGGCCGAAACACGTGACGTCACGATCAAACAACCAGGGGCGTCCAAGCAGCACATGTGCAACGTCCATGGGAATGACGTCACACCACACCCGATCCTGGAAGGACGCGATGCTGATCGGTACTAAGCAACGCTGGGTCACCTGAATCGCGGTCTTGTCGACCCAGACGACACGATAGGGGTGGGGGTGAGGCTCTGCCTTCACCTGCATACGCTCAAGCCCCTTCTGGGCTATGATGTTCACACAGCTCCCACTGTCGATGGCTAGCTTGCAGGGCCCGCCTGCGCTAGGGAAATAGGTGTAGAAGATGGTAGTGCGGCGTCAATCCTCATCTGCACGTGGGGTGTGTAGGAGGCGCCTAATCACTCCCACCTCTAAGGACCTCTCGGCATCGCTCTCCTAACCTTCTTCGACAGTGGCTCTAATCTCTTCTGTGGCCTCTACATCCTCCTCTAAATCGTGCTCCTCATCCTCAATCAACAGATTCCGCGTAGGGCAGTGGGCCGCTACGTGCCCCCTGCCTGAGCACCTAAAACACTGAATACCCCCAGGCCTCTGGCCCTCAGTAGCAATAGCCTTCCCCTTCATGTCAGGAGTGACTCGAGGGGGTGGGGTGGCTGTAGCAGTCTGGGCCGGAGCGGGCTTTCTAAACGTCGACGAATCCGTTCGAGAAGGAAACTGCCTCGTACTAGAGGTGCGAAGGTACTGCTCATATTCCAGAGCGAGCTGGAATATCTGGTCTACCGTCTCTAAACGATGGGGAATCAGCTCTCTCCGGAGGTCCGAACGGAGGCCTGCCTTGAATCGAGAGGCAGTGGCGATGGGCTCCTCCGAAATATCGCTGCTAACCACTAACTCGTCGAATCGAGCCATATACTCGGCCACCGTGAGCGTTCCCTGACGCAAGTTCTGTAATTGCTCGAATAGTTGATCCCGGTAGGACGCAGGGAGGTACTTCTCGCTCAGCCTCTTCTTCATCTCTCCCCATCTGGTGATAGGGTAATAGTCGTCACGCTCTAAAGATCTCTCGACACTAATCCAATATACTTTGGCCTGCCCGACTAACTTCATCTTGGCAAACCGGACACAACGTTCATCACTCATGTCGTACCAATCAAAATAGTGGTCCATGTCAAAGAGCCAATCACTAAAGGCCTTCGGATCCAAGCGGCCATCGAACGTCGGGGCGTCGAGGCGAATCCGACGGGTGATGTCAAAGGCGCGGTCGCCCCTCCGCGGGTCAGGATAATCATCAGGGTCATCGTCACGGTCATAATCGTGTCGAGCGGGCGGGGCCCCGCGCTCACGTCGACCTGGCGGATAATACTCGTCACGACGCTGGTCTTGGCGATCAAGCGGGGGCACACGGTTCCTAGGGCCAGGCTGTCGCGGCATACGGTAATCCTCCCACGGGGGTGGGGGTCGGCCACGAGGTGGCTCTGGGTTTCGCCATGCTGGCGGGGTGGGGGCTCTCACGGGAGCCTCACGGTGGTAGCAATCTGCCGGTGGCGGATCATCTCTGACCCGCTGCCCGCGACGAGGAGAGTCGCCCGGGTCACCTGCGATCTCATGGTCATGAAGGGAGGGAGTATCTCTAGCGTGCTCTATCAGATCTAAACGACGAGTCACCGCGGCGATGTCGTGACGCACATTCTCGAATTGGTTGCCCATTGCATCAAAACGCTCTAGGATAAGACGCTGGAAGTCTGTGGTAGCAGTGCTCGAGTTCGAGCCCGCTGCCCGGTCATTGGTGGCTGGTGGATCTACCATGCTTCTAAATGTCCTACCACTACGGAGCATGCACAACGGCCCAACCTTGGGCTCTGATACCAACTGATGTAGGGTAGGCTATGACGTGCACACCTAGGCTCTATATGCAGTCCCACGAGCGGGTAACACGACAAATTAGCAGAGCAACGAAAATTAGTAACGCCACAAGCATATAACTATCACAAGAATTAATTTTAATATTGGCGAAATTCTTAGTTGGCTTTCCTCCGCTCGGAGGGCCAAAAGCAAAGCGCGCGGCGAAGAGATCCTCCTGCAAGTTGTTAATCAATCGATAGCCAAAGCAATACAAACACGCTCCAAGCAAGCACAAGATTATCCAATAATAATATCAAAAATTAGTACAACCAAATCACAAAACAACTCATAACTAGGGGCTGATTTCGGGCAAGGGAAGTGGAGGGTTCGGGTGGTGTAGATCGAGCGCCGAGCGGTGGAACCGGTGAGGGAGACAACGGTTGGGACTGTTTTGGTGGAGAACAACGGGATCGGAGTGGCAACGGGCGGATCCGGAGGGAAACACGTAGATCGGGACTCGGGAGGGCGGATCCGGTGGTAGATGACCGGATCCGGATTGGGGAAGGTAGATCGGGTGATGTGTGGTTAGATCGGGCCAACTTATGCCCGGGTTGTGGAGGATTAGCGGTGAAGGGGTGCAAAATGCGGTGGATCCACAGGAAGGGAGGAGGAGGGGGTTTTGGTGGCTTGTGGAGGCGCGGGGGAGGGCTGAAAGTGGCCGGAGGGGGGGCTGCGGCGGGAGGACAGCCGGCCGCCCGGTTCTGGGCGGGAATAGGCGGCGGCGGGGTGGTTTCAGGCGGCCGGGAAGGGGGCTGCTGGGAGGACAGCCGGGGGCTGTGGTTCGGGTGGCCGAACCTGGGCGGAGAAGGCAAAGGGGGGGGGGGCTGTCGGCGGGCTGTAGGCGGACTGCAGGGAGGATGGAGGGAGAGGGGAAAGGGAAGGAAGGAAACTTACCCCAAGGCGTCGGCACCAAGGGTCCACGGCGTCGGCACCGCGGGAAGACCACGGAAGTAGGGATGACACTCCAACTTCAGCAATGCCCTAAAACCAGCCCCTCTAAACCTATTTATAAGAAATAAACCACTAGGGCATCCCAACGAACGGCTATGATTGGCCGGTGGATTTACCCCTAAATAACCCAAATATCAGTCCAAAAAAAATACATAAATATATGATCTAGATTCGCGGCGACGTGCTGGACGCAACCGCGGGGTCGGATCGGCGATCCGATCAAGTCTTCCGGCGGGAATAAATGAACGTGGGTCCCGCCCCATCATGTGCACGATCTGATGGATTCCCATCACATCTTAACACAGACATGCAGTATATATCCAAAATCCATTTAGTCAAACTCATCAAGTTAACTCTAGACCGAACTGCACAAGTCGCTTAAGAATAGAGCTCATGCATTCAGAGTAATCACTCAACAACTCATCATTAATGACTACACAACTTGGGACAACATAAACTCTGACTCTGTCATAAGCTAATTCTCAGAGTGACAAATTGACTCCATTAAGCGAAGAAAATGTGATAAAGATATTTGATCAGTGGCCAAGCTTGCATACTACCCGGGGTACTCGACAAATATGATGTCATCTCAGACTCTTTTGCGGCACACAACTACCACAACCTTGGTTGTACAAGGTCATAAAGAACCAAGCTCATAACAAAATGACTCGTACAAGTTTATTCTTCGTTATATATAAAACTACAACACAATCTAGTAACACTATCTTGTATTATGACCCTTGTTGCATGGATCTCAGCTAAAACCCAATAAATAGGGAGTAGGATTTAAGGATTTATTTTCAAATCAAAATAAAGAGATGGGGGAAGTGATATCTAGCATTAGCATTATAATTCTGTTTCTCAAAAATTTTAAGAGAGAACTTGTTTCTTCTTCTTCTTCCTTTAAATCTGTACATTTGACCTTTAAAAGATCAATCAAAATGTGAATTTTCCTTACACATTCTCGTGCAATTATTTTTCTCTCCCACTCTTCTTCACCCAACTCTCTAGCAATGGGGCTCTAGTAGACATGACCCAAACCCTGCTAACAAATTACGACTCAAAATATCCCCCCAAAACAATGTGATTAAACTTGTATCTTGATTGTAAGAACTGCTATGCATAGATCTAATATAAGAGTGTTTGCATTGCAGGTAATAAATCATAGAAACAATAACAAAAAAGATGAATAGAGGAGATCAAATAAAATGGATGCGCCGCATATAGTTGACGGCGTCAGGAAGGGTTCAACTACCTTAACCTAGCAGCGACACTGTTAGTTATACCGGTGGCTGGCAAAAGATAGTCAACAGTCAACACAACTACAAATTACATAAAGTACCCTAAATTAAATAGACTTGGATAGATGGAAAAAGCCATTTATCCAACATTCCCCCTCTTAATTTAGGATCTTCTTCCCGCCGACGGCTCCTAGTCGCTCGTGAAAAGCCTGAAACTTCTCCACCGATTGGGCCTTTGTCATACCATCGACGAGTTGATCCTTGGTATTACAATACACAAGCACAATCTCCTTCTTCTCTAGCAATTCTCTCACAAAATGATGCTTGATTTGTATGTGATTTGTGCAGTTGTGGAATACCGGGCTCTTGCTGATAGAGATGGCTGAGGTGTTGTCGAATCGTCGATCATTAGCGTAGTCGGCTCTTGTTTCTTCTTCAGTTCTTCAAGTAAACGATTTAGCCAAACTGCTTCTTTTGCTGCCTCCCTTATTGCCATATATTCCGCCTCGGCCGATGAAAGGGCTATGCTCTGCTGCTTCCTAGAAGTCCAGGAAATGGTTTTTTCTCCAATCTGGAAGACAAAACCGCTAGTACTTCTTCGATCGTCAGCACAACCGGCACAATCACTATCGGAATAACCTATTAAGCTCTCTTCCTCATCCTCTTTTCTTTTATAAAGAAGCCCAAAATCATGTGTGCCTTGTAGATATCGAAGAATCCTCTTTACAACTTTCATATATGCAGAGCTTGGTTCACTCACAAACCTAGAAACGATCCCCACTGCATGCTCAATATCAGGTCTGTTGTTAATTAAATAAATGAGTGAAACAACAATGCTATGATACTTCTCTTCACTAATTTTTTCTTCACCACCTTCTCTGATTAATTTCTCACTTGTCGCCATGGGTGTTGCGGTCGGTTTACTGTCCTGCATACCAAATTCTTGTAGAATTTCTTGGAGATAACTGCTTTGATGCACGAAAATGGTTCCAGAGGCTTGAACAATTTGGAGACCTAAGAAGTACTTCATAGGTCCCAAGTCACTCATTTTGAATTCGCCTTTCATGCAGTTCTTAAACTCATCTGTGAGTTGGGGATTTGAGGAAATGACAAGTAGGTCGTCTACATAGATGCAGGCCAGCACAAACTTGTTGTCAGGTAACTGTTTGTGATAAAGAGATGCTTCATACGGGCTTCTAGTGTATCCATTCTTATTAAAGAAGGCATCAATCCTGGTATTACATGCTCTTGGGGCCTGTCGAAGGTCATATAGAGACTTTTAAGCTTGTAAACCTTGTCTTCGTCACCTTCCACCACATAATCTTCTGGTTGCTGCACAAAAATGTCTTCACTTAGTTCATCATTCAGGAACGCTGATTTTACATCAAGTTGATGAATTTGCAACTGTTGTTGAACCGCAAATGCTAAAAAGGTGCGTATTGTCTCTACTCTCGCCACGGGGGGGAAAGCCTCCGTGAAATCTCTTCCTGGTTTCTGTGAGTACCCCTTGACGACAAGGCGCGCTTTGTGTTTTTGAATTTCTCCAGCTTCATTCAACTTGAGTTTGAATACGCACTTTAAGCCAATGATTATATGATAAGGCGACTTAGTAACAAGTCTCCAGGTGTTGTTTTTATTTATCATGTTGATCTCCGAGTCCATTGCTTCAGTTCACTCAGGTTGTAGGACAGCTTCAGAAAAATTGGCGGGTTCTTTGCATAGAAGAGCTACATGGCACGATTCATAGTTGTCGGCTAAAGAACGAAATTTCTTGGGAGATGATAAGTCATACCTGGGTTCAATAGACGCGTCCTCTATGAGTTGTGGACTGGGCAGCTGATTGAGGGAATCCACAGAAGAGATCCCAGCAGCATCCTAGTTTGCCAATCCCATGATCCTTCTTCATCAAATATTGTGTCTTTACTGATCACAAGTTTTTGTGTAGAGGGGTTGTACAACCGGTATCCTTTTGATTCTTGGATATAACCAACAATAATGCACTTTTCACCTTTCTTATCTAATTTATTTCGATGCTCTTTTGTGGTTAGGGTATATGCAAATTGAATCAAAAATCTTAAAATGATGGATGGATGACTTTCTCTTATACCATGCTTCATACAGTGTAGAGTTTGTAAGAGCCTTGGTGGGCACCCTGTTACGTATATGCACGGTTGTGTGCATGGCATCCCCCAAAAGTCTTTTGGTAGTTTCTTGTGTTGTGATAGACTCCTTCCTATCTCCGCGACTGTTCTGTTTTTGCGTTCAACAACTCCATTTTGTTGAGGGCTGTAAGGGACGGTGAGGTGCCTTTTGATACTATATGAAGCACAATATGAAGTGAACTCGGTGCTGAGGAACTCTCCTCCATATCAGTCCTAAGACACTTAATTATGTGATTGGACTCATTCTCCACAAGCTTTTTGAAGAGGAGAAATTTGTGGAATGCTTCAGATTTCTGAGTAAGAAAGAAGATCCAACTCATCGACTAAAATCATCAATAAACAGTAGGTAATATCGATTTCCAGAGAGAGTGGGAGCAGAGGCTAGCCCCCAAATATAAGCATGAACATGTTCAAGGGAAAAGGATGCCCTCCAGTGAGCTTGTTTGGGAAAGGGTGTTCTGTGAATTTTGGTCTCAACACATCGCCCAAAAGGATGGTTTGGTGAGAGTAACGAGTATACCATTTACCAAATGTTTTAGTGTGGCAAGAGCTTCAAAATTGAGGTGACCACACCGGATGTGCCAAAACATGGAATCATTCTTTTGGTGAGCTGATTGTGCAACAACTGAGATTTCTTCATGTTGCTGAGATGGGGGATTTAGGGGCATGGATAGGAGAAATATCTTATTTGGGGACATTTTCACCACCGTTACTAGTTGTTGGGTCTACTTATCCAAAACAAGACACTCATCATGCTCGAAAATGAGCTTGGAACCTTTATTTAGCAATTGGCCGACGCTGAGAAGATTTTGAGACAGGCCAGGAACATAGTGCACATCATGGATGTAGTTCACCCTCCCATTTTTGAGCTTAACAACCACCGACCCACGGACTTCAATAGACTTTGCATGTCCATCCCACATGATAACATCTGATTTGACCGTCTCATTGAGCTGAACAAAAGCAACCCTGTTGCTGGACATATGGTTGGAACAACCACTATCGAGGAACCAAATTTCACCCTCCGACACCCCCTTACTAAGAGAGGAATAGAACAGTGATTCATTAAGATTAGTGAAGTTGGCTTCCTCATTTGGTTTGGTCTCACGATACCAATAATCCCTTTGTAGATGATTGTTTCTCTTGCATCTTTTACATTTTAAAAGACAGTCCTGAGTATGATGTGTGTTTTTGTTACACAACTTGCAGTAAATGGGTGAATTACCTCGATCATCGATGCTTTTATCTCTCATAAATGCAGGTGGGGGAGCTGGCCCTCTCTCAGGTTTCTGCGGGCTGAAAAACAATTTGCTTTGGAAAACTTGCTCAATTTGAACATACTTGCGCTTCATCCTTTCTTCATGACAGAGGAGAGAGCTCATAAGCTCGGCTGTGGACATCTTGGTAATATCTTTGGCCTCTTCTATAGCAGCAAAAACATGCTCAAAACGCATGGTGAGGTTGCTGAGAATTTTCGACACCACGTTCTTCTCAGGTAATTCATCACCATACGTCTTGATTTCGTTCACGAAAGAAGAAGTTCTGGAAAAATAAGTTTGCACAGATTCACCATCTTTCATAGTGAGATTATCAAAATCACAACAGAGAAGGGTGAGTCAAATAGAAAGGACACGTTCACTACCTCGATACTCGGTCTTTAAGCTCTCTCAAGCCTCCTGAGACATTCCTGCGTCAATGATGCGAGGAAGAATGGCTCACCCGACATCTTGCTGAATACAGAGGAGGGATTTAGCATCTCTCTTCTGAGTTTCTAGCTGGATTTGCATGACAACAACATCATGACTTGCTGCATCACCGGTGGCTGCAGAGGTGGTCGCAGGGGGCTGTGGATAGCCATTCTGGACGAGATCCCACAAGCCCCGTGAAAGAAAATAAATCTTCATGTGTTTTCTCCAATAATCATAAGCATCACCCTCAAAGATGGGTATGCCTGTCTGGGTATAAGCAAAGGTTTGACAAGTGCTAGAGGTGTCCATGTGATGATGATCAACGATAGAAAAAAGGAGATCTGAAAAAAAAATGGAAGGATCGTCTGATGGCGCAAGCCACTAGCTCTGATACCAAAAGTAAAAACTGCTATACATACATCTAATATAAGAGTGGTTGCATTGCAGGTAATAAATCATAGAAACAATAACAAAGAAGAAGATGAACATAGGAGATCAAATAAAATGGAAGAGCCGCATACAGTCGATGGAGTCAGGAAGGGTTCAACTACCTTAACCTAGCAGCGACACTGTTAGTTATATTATATGCTACCTGTGGCTGGCAAAAGCTAGTCAACACAACTACAAATTACATAAAGTATCCTAAATTTAATAGACTTGGATAGATGGAAAAACCCATTCATCCAACATTAATGTGCTGAGAAAGAATATTAGAAAAAACTTAAGATGCTCTCAAGTCTCAAGTCTACAAAGCTTAAATACTATCAACGAGATTACTAACCATTTTATGCTCCACAAGGAACCGGACGATATCCCGAACTCCTGATGAGACTAGATTTGAAGTAAAGCCGAGAAATATTTTGCACCTGACAGATTCTCTGAATGCAGGATCCAACTCTTCTGCAGAGCAATCATCCCCTGGTTTATCATGGGAAAGCCTCCAATCTAACTTCATTACGATAAAGCAAGGTCAGCTAAATTAATACAAACCCATTGCAAAAAGAGGAATTCTGAAATGTTGAAGAGAATCAGAAATTCATCTTAATTTTATAAAAAAAACAATGTGAATTATATATATTACTCACCATCTCATTAACGACATGGATAGCGTCTCCAAGGTTTGATGCCTGGAAGCCAGTGTAGACCATGGAGTCCATGAGACTCATGAAATCAACGCCGCGGTTGAAATCATAGCCAGATATCCTGCTGAACCTCGCCGCATCCAGGGTTTCGGATTCTTTAAAGACGACGGAGCGAATAGCATCGAGGGATTCCCTCTGCTTCTCGCCGGCGGCGTCACCCATTGCCTCGTGCTTTCAAGATTACGACCTTTCCTGTCACGGCCGCCGCCGCGTGCCCTAGATCTACAAATCTACAGTGCGTCTCTGGAACTGGAACGAAGGGATTCTTCGAGAGGAAAATTTGGTCACAGTTGGTCAGGAAAATTAATATTAAAATATAATATCTCATGATATCCATGTAGTCGTGCACATTAAGACTATTGGGCCGGTCCGGAACCGGTCTTTTAAAAGAGTGATTTTTTGTCCTACCAGTTTCAAATCGGTCCCACTCAAAGCGGTCCCGGTCCAGGACCAATTTTCCTCATCTTGAGGAGGACCGGCTGGGACCGGACCGATCCGGTCTAGGAACGGTGTTTTTTCATTCACCTCCACATTATGCCTATGTAAAAGACTAGTCTTTTCAAATTTCCTTCTCTTGAGGAGGACCGGTTCAATGATGAGGAGAAGAAACAGTTCAAGGCATTGAAGGTCACCTGCAACATCAACAATGTCGCGTGCAAGCTGAAATGATCGGTCTTTTATCAAAGACCGATTTTTTACCAGTCCCGGTCTTTGATAAAAAAGGAGGACCCCTTGGGCCCCCGGGACCGGACCAGTCCTAACCGGGATCGGTCCCTAGCCATCCCTAACCAAGACGGTCCCAATAAGACCGATTAGGACCGGTATTTTTGTGCATCCCTATATCTATGCGTTTACATTAAACAAAATAATGAATAAATTTAGCCTTTTGGCTCATTTTGAGAGAGTTGTTGCTGATGAAAAATTGTTGATGAGAAAAATGTTGTTTTTGAGAAACAGAGTTTTGCATAAAATTATTTGGATAAAATGAAGTTTGCAAAGCCGTTTGATAAATTATTTTTGAAAAACTGTTTGGCAAAAAGAGAGTTCTCTTATGTGATTTTTTAATGTTCAATACCATAAACAATTTTAAACATTGAAAACAAACGTTACATACATAATAATACTTCAATATTTTTCATATATTAAAGGTACAAAAAATTAAATCTTTCGGTGAACGGATCCATCGGCTGCATGCAATTAGTTTGGTGTTGTTGCGGACAAACTCGACGCTCCGATCGGGCCAGAATAACTCGGACCGTCTTAACTCACGAAGTGGTCGAGCGCACACACAGACAGTGTGTCTCTCGAACTGGAACGAACGGATTCTTCAAGAGGAAAATTTGGTCACAGTGGGGCCCACGGGATCCGGATTCTCTCCATTTCGGATGAAATGGAGGGGGTCCATTTCATCATTTAATGGAGAGAATAAATTCACAAGATATCAAGTGAACATGAGTTTTTTGACTTTAAAGAAATATAAAAGGAGGGGAAATAATGAACCCGTCGGATCAAAAATCACTCGATCCTGACCGTGAAATGGATCCCCTCCATTTCTGCACCGCTGGCCCTACTAAGACTTCGTTTGGGGGGGGGGACTTATTTTCACCGGTCAAGTGATTACGACCACATGAACTAGACCGTAATTAAGGTTCGGTTCATGCGATCGTAACCGCTGGACCGGTGAAAATAATTTTTCTCCGTTGATTTTTTTAAAATTAATATTAAAATATAATATATCCCATGTAGTCCCAAACTGTTTGGCGCAGCTCTCTGGAAAAATTCCAGCAGAGCTGCTTTATATGTGTGAAGCTTTGAAGCTTTTCAATCCGCCGGAGCTGTTTTATTTCAGAAATTCTGCCCCCCGCTTCTTCCCGAGCTTTCTCTCTTACAGGTTTTGGAAATTAATATTAAAATATCGGACGGCATTCCTCCGGCGATTCCGAGCCCCCGACGTCCTTCCTCCGTCGATCCGAGCGCACTTCTGAACACCCAAACACTCTGTTCATGTCCCCAAAGATCTATTTTAAAACGCTCTATCCGGACAGCAGCTTTTCACAGCTGTCCCAAACAGAGCCTAAGACTATCGGGCCGGTCCTGAATCGGTCTTTTAAAAGAGCAATCTTTTGTCCTACCAGTTTCAGATCGGTCCCACTCAAAGCGGTCCCGATCCAGGACCGGTTTTCCTCCTCTTGAGGAGGACGGGCTGGGACCGGACCGATCCGGTTCAGGAACGGTCTTTTTTCATTCACCTCCACATTATGCCTGTGTAAAAGACCAGTCTTTTCAAATTTCCTTCTCTTGAGGACCGGTTCAATGATGAGGAGAAGAAGCAGTGCAAGGCGTTGAAGGTCACCTGCAACATCAACAATGTCGGTCAAACTCCACTGTTTGCTTGTGGTTACATCTTTCTCGGAGAATCGAGGGTGATAGACCGCTCTTCGTTACATTTTGGAGATGAGAGAGAGTCTTAAGCTCATGGCGGGCAACAGGCTGCTCCGCGTGAGACCGCTCCTCGTTACACGATGATATTCAAGCCATCTTCGAGCCGCATTCAAGCCTCCTTCAAACCCCCTTCAAGCCATCTTTAAGCCGCCACTACTTGTCAAAAACCGCCTAGATCCGCGAACAACATCGAGGAAGAAGTTCCCGCGACAACCAACATTCCCTTCATCCACGTCCTCCCTGCAAACAAGACTCCAGCGGAGCAGCCTGTTGTCCGCCACAAGCTAGTAATTCTCTCTCACCTCCAAAGTGTAACGAGAAGCGGCATGTCGCTCTCGATTCTCAGTGAAAGTTGTGACCGCAAGCAAATAGTGGAGTTCGATCGGCACAAACCCGATCGCGTGATTTTTTACCAAGTTGAGGGAATTTTTCACGTCAAAATCACCCTTTGTACCTTCTCTTTGACTGGTTGCGCGCTCGACCGCACCCGGGCTAAGACGATCAAATTTGGACCGGTTTAGGAACGCCGAATTAGACCGCAACAGATATGATTGAAATAGATAACAACAAACTTCCCTTGCAGTATAATTGATCTAAATGGAGAATATCAATTGAGAATAAGTTTCTTTTTTTACTTTGACTTGCAATTGATTACGTGAATCTTGTAGCACAGTAGCACCACATTTTATATGTTGGGAAGAGAGGCAACATGATATAGAAATAACTGGGAAAATTGGGGGATAAATGGTCAAAAGAGAGGTACGATCAAATATGACAGGAAATTTGTGTTTACTCACCTTGCATTAGAGCTGCAAGGCGGAGGACCTCTACATGTTTCTCGAGAGAGCGGACCATCAAATCGCATAACAGAAAATGGCTTGCATAAGAAAATGCCCTAAAAAGATTCATAGCATATATATCTTTTATTTAGGGTGAGAAAACCGCATGGCTATTGTACAACTCATATTTGTTTAGGGTGGAACCCTCCAGAGCCAGATCAGCAAGAGTCAAAGTCAGCCAATCAAGATAGAAGTCAGAGTCAACGCGCAAGACGGCAGAAGACCTGAACGAGTATGACAAGCTCCACTCGCATACTCGTCAGGTAGGCGACTAGGCCAGTTACTCGCTCAGCCGAGCGAGCTCCCCCGAGAAGTCGCCTAGTCGCCAGGGGTGGGGCTATAAATAAGATCCCCCTCCCTTTGGGACCCCAAGGGTACGAGGAGACAGACTTCAGAATCTCGCAAAGATCTCGAAACCTTCTTGTTTCCTATACTTCGAGTTGAGCCTTTGGATCCCTTATTCAAAGAGGCAGATTACGAGTTGGCGACTATCCTCCTTAGTCATCGCGACTTCGTTGTCAGCTAGTCTACCTCATACCCTATGTTATTAAAGGCGCAAGGCGCACTGAGGCGCAAATGGGCTCTGGAGCCTAGGCGCGAGGCGCGCGCCTGAGGCATGTGAGGCGAAAAAATGGTGAAAAAAAAGAAATTGAGCGGCCAATTCGCTGAAATTGAGTGAATTTGACGGCTAATTCGCTGAAATTGAGCGAATTGGGCCTCAATTCGCTGGAATTGGGTTAGTTCTCTTCTATCAAGTTAGTATAAGTGCTTTTTTGAATTTTGGTTTGTTGAGGAAGCACGCACAGGGAAAACGCTCATCTTATGACTTATTTATACGGACATGTGGAAGCAAACAGACACAACTATCTCTGTTCTCATTTTGTATAGTTTTCTTGTTGATTAAATCCATGTAATTATACTCTATTAAATTTTATTCAAGCAAGTCACTTGCTCATTCTAATTCACTAATACTATTAGAAAGAAACTTTTAGGTTCTTTTCATTCATCTATACTTAGGGACTTAGGGTTATAATACAACTTCAAATCATTTTGAATAGAAGTACACATTCAATTGATAAACAATTTATAGTGGACTTTTCACTCAGATTATAAAAGATAAACAATTTAAAATAACAAAAACATGGATGAAAATTTTTATACATATAAAGAAAATAAACTAATGGATTCACTCTACACATTCATACTCATATTTTCCAATATTCTATCTAAACACGTGAAAAGTGATATAAATACATGATAGTCATAATTGATGCATACAAAGTGCAACTATAAATCAAATAAAAACTACAACATGTAATATAAAGCATTAGACGGAGATAAACAAATTTAGGGTAAAAATCTTTGTACCTTTTGAACATCAATGATCAACCCCTTTTGAATTAACAATATAGCATGACTTTCACTCAACTAATGAATGATCAAATCCCTCCATAAAACACAAATGACGTATTAGAATCAAACATTCAAGCATAATAAAATGAGATCATAAGTCAGCAATCATCCAAATCATCAATCATAATCTACCAAATTAACATTGCAATTTTTTGCACCAAAAACAAATCTAAGTTACCAAGTCAGCAATCATAAACTCTAAACTAATGTGCAATAAAATAACATAACATCACGTCATCACATAGTTTTTCAATTTTTTCTCGGTCTCATGATCTCAACGTCATTAAGTATTATTTACTCATCGTCTGAATCAATTAAGGTTTCATCTTCTTCACGAAAATCTTCTTCTTCTTCATTGAACTCAACTTCTTCTTCATCCTCGACATCATCTGTACACATTGTTGAAGTATGTGCCTTCTTCTAAGATGTGCTCCCCTTGTCAGCTACATCTTCCCTTTGGATAAGCGCGTGGAGTAGATGTCTTCTTCTACTCCACTAGCCCTTGCTACTGCACCCCATATCAATAATTCGTCATCAAAAACTATATCGTCATCATGCTCAACCTCATCATCTTCCTCCATTCTTCCCATCAGCCATTCATTGTTATCGTCAATATCTTTCAGCGAGATCGGATCAAAACGATCACGTGAATCATATCGTCGACGCAAGACACGATTGTATTTTACAAATACTAAATCATTTAGGCGCTACTGTGCTAGTCGATTTCTTTTTTTACTATGGACCTGCAACATAACAAATAAATAATTAATCATATAATGATATAAATTAATATTTGCATACTTGTTCAAAAAAAATCATACATGCTCAAAAAAACTCCAATTGCGCTCACATCCGGATGAACTGCAAGTGAGACTTAAATCTTTACAACAAATTGAGTCATATCAGGAGTATCAGCTTCATATGATTGCCACCATTCAGTTGCCCCAAAAAATGAATATCAAGAAATTAATGAATCAATCTTAGTAAATAAATTATTTGTTTGAAACTTGGAATAATATTTAATTAACTAACCTGGGGATTTTGTTTTTCTATGACGAACTGCAAATTGCATTCCAAATAAACCTTCAACATTTCTATATAAACTTAGTTGATCCATAATTTTATCTTGAATTTCAGGACTTGGAATGAGCTTTTGCATTGTTTGATATAAACCTCTCATGACTTCTCAGTTTAATGTCATTGCAGGGTTTGAATAGAAGAATTCCGGATTTAAATAATGAGCCGTCGCATGCAATTATCAATGAAGCTGATTTTCCCATCTCCTGTCGACAATCGCAAAGATTTTTTTATATTTTTCCTTTTTCCCATTGAAAGAGTTCATGATTGTCTCTTTTGCTCTATCCATAGCCTCATAGATATAACTCATAGCCGGTTTTTTCTCCCCATCTACTAATCTTAGTACCCGAACTATAGGTCCAAAAATCATCAAAATGTACACAATAGTACTCCAAAAAAAGATCATGTATATAATGCTATGTACCTTCTTACCACCTGTTTCCTTTGCCCACTTGCTTGATGTCCACTCAGGTGAAGTTAACATTTTCCTTAAATTTGTCATCTGCTTATGAATGCGCTGAAGAGCAAGAAATGAAGTCGCAAACCTAGTAAAAGCAGGTCTAACAAGCTCCACTTGTCCTGTGAAGCTCCTTAGCATGTTGACTAGTCCAAGCCGAACATAAATATAACTGTTAACGTTCATTGCTCTTTTAATTGTTCTATTAATGCTATGCATCTTTCCAATATCCTTCAGCATTAAGTCGATGCAATGGGCGGTACACAGTGTCCAATATAAATGTGACTGTTTTGCTTCCAATAATTTTCCTATTTCATAATAAACGCATTCATAGTCAGTATATGATATTAAAACTAAATAAATATTAAAAGAGGATGATTAACGATATATTTACCTGCTAGTACATTATTGTTTGCACTATCAGTAACAACTTGAACAACATTGATCTCTCCAACACGTTCTACTACTCTATCAAGCAATTCAAACATCCTCTCTCCAGTCTTCGTGTAATCAGATGCATCAACAGATTTCAGGAAGAATGTACCTTTCGATGAATTTACCAAAAAAATTATGAGAGTTCTCTGTTTTTTATTTGTCCATCTGTCTGTCATGATAGAACATCCAAACAACCTCCACTCATCCTCATAGTTCTTCATCATCTTCTGGACTTTTGTTACTTCATTATTCAACAAAGGCACACGAACTTCATGGTAATTGGGGGTTTCAGTCCAACCCCAAACTGTCCAACGAATTCTATCATCACTGCAAAACTAGGGTAGATAACCGCATTAAAAGGAATAGCTGCATCATACATCCATTGAGCTATATGCTTGCAAGCCCTCCCTCTAAGTTCCTTTTTACACGCTTCATTGATTGAAGTTTGCTTCATTTGCTTATGTTGGCCTTTTGTTTCATTTTCTTCTCAATATTAGATGCAAAAAAAACATTCATCGGTCTTTTGGTCTAGACTTTTTAGGCGCACCGCTTGGACCACATCCATGAATCTTCGCACCGACGTCATCCATATCCTCATCGCTTCCAAAGGTATCAACATCTGCAAAGTTGGAGAATGCTTGTTTTTCTGTATTGCTTACAACCATTTTCTTTTTCATATAATCTTGAATTTCTGCTCTTACATGTTGTGGGCATTTGGGACAGACTTTGATATTTCTAAATACCCACACTAGATGTTGCTTCGCACGATAAATTCCACCCTTTGTTACTTTCTCACAGAAAATGCAAATTAAATCATTTTTATTAGTAACAGATGTCTGACGCACATACTTCCAACCTGGATCAATCCTAGATTGGACACTGGATGAACCAGATCCACTCGCGTCCATTTCCAGCTATTAAAACATTTTACAAAAAAATTATTACATAGAACAGCCGAACATGATAATTAGTGAAAATTGTAGCGTACAGTGAACTGGAAGCCCAGTTCACTGTTACAGTGAACTGTGGCTTCCATTATGCTAGAACAGGGCGGCGAAAGGCGAGCTGAAGAGAAGCGACGAACAAAAATGGCAGTCGGTAGCCATTATCCTAGAAGAAGTAATGCAGTGAGAAGAAGTTATCAAAATAATTAGTGGCGGTCGGCGAGCGGGAGAGGAGCGGCGAACAAAGCACAGGAGCGGTGAACAAAGAACAGGAGTGACGAGCTTTCAACCCTAAACCAATTCGTCGTCGTGAACCCGGTGAATCAAAATTTTTGAGCCCTTCTTATAATGATGAGAAAAAAAAACCAAATTCCTAAACCGACTGTGCCTAGACCGGAGAACGCATAGGCACGCCTAAGCGCCTGAATCGCCCGCAAGGGGGGCGCCCGAGCCACTTCGCCCGCCTCTCCCGTGTCCAGGCGTTGTGCTGTGCGCCTGGCGCCTCAGGCGCGCGCCTTGATAACTTAGCTCGTACCCTGCTCGGCCATCTTTGATTTTGGAGGGGAAGCTTTTTCTAAGCATCTGGGTACATGGTGGGACCTCCCTGCCGCAACGCCTGAGGTCCTTTTTTGCCAATCTTTTCTTCACCCTAGCCCGTTAGCCGTCGAGCCCGACCGCTTAACCGGTAACCTCAGAATGCCTTGATCCGAATTTTATGATTGGAAATTTCCCGGCTTCAACAGCAATGATAAGCTTGTTCCGCCAGAAGATTTCATTGGTACGTACAAAAAAGAGTTTTAATGCAAATATCAGAATAAACCAAGCTCTGTTTGCATATATTTGAGGGGCATTTCTTGCCAAGAACATCAATTACAATGAATAATGAAACCTAGCAACAATTCCAACATATACTGCTGAATTTTCTTTCTGCATTCAGAAATCAGCCAACCCTTAAGTTTTGAGCAAATCCTAACTAATAACCTCCAAGATAAGGCAAAGGGGCCAGAAGATCAAGTGCATTGAGAGCTTAATCAATTAAGCACATCGCATTTGGTCGATAGAACCCAAGACAAAGCAGAGAATGCATTTTCCAACATGAAAGACTCGAGCATGCTATACATTCTAGTAGCAAAATAAGATGTAAAAAAAAAACATGTGTTTCCATCTATAAACATCAACCCGCGCACTTCCATAAAGGAAACTGTAGTTCTTGTAAAATTGCAATTCCATTACAAAAGAGTTGCAGACTGTCCATGCACTTCCATAAATCTCAATGTTTTCCAACAACCGTGAACATGATAACAAGAATGTTTTGCCTTAAAGAATTTACCTTCAGACATTTGACTGGTATGTTGTGTTCTGCACTTGTAAGCAAATGCCTCAAACAAACAACCCTTCATACAAGCAGCTCAATCTGATCTTTGGGATCTAATGAATTTGGAGCATTTCCGGGAGCTTTGGAGTTATTGGCAGTTGACTCTGACGAGGAGGATGGCACGGTTTCTTGACTTGATTTCTGGACTCGATCATTTCCATCAACAGATGGTTCAGAAATAGGCAAATTAGCATTTTTCATTTTAAGCTTTGGATCCAATGCCATAGATGAAGAGCCACCATCTGGTTCAAGTGCCCGAGGTTGTTCCATAGCAGTTTCCTTGCAAAATTCTACGATCCTACTGCCCAGTTGCTTACTTGATTGTAATTCCGAGTCCCAAACTTCACTTCCTGGCATTATTTCCTCTACAAGAAAATTGTCAACAATGTTCATATCCGAATTAGAAGCATTATCGACACTTTTAATCCCTTTTAGATTAGCATGAACTTCATCAGATATGAAATCCCCTTCATCTGATGCCAAAGAAGATCCAGTAATGAGGCCCTCTTTACCTGGAGAGACGAAAATCTAAAGTGTTCATCTAGTAACACAATAAAAAACATGACTAAAATGATTATTCAGTAGTCTATTATATTAACCTTTAACTTTTGAGAATAAATGTTCATCTAGTAATGGAATGTGAGAGAGTGTAGACATTGCACTGGGGCTAGAATCATAAACTGGATCAGCTATTTGACTATCATCAGCACCCTCAGGTCCTTTAACTGGAAGGACAGATTTAGCTGGTTCTATATGATTCCTTGGTGCACTATACTTATCATCTTCTTCAGAATAAGAAGTACCTGATCCATGATACCTCTCATCAATCAATTCTAAATTTTCAGTACTTGAAACTGGTGAACTAGATTCCATTTCTCCAATTTCCACTGCATACACAGCAAAAACAACTTAATTCTTCATTAATAAGGAATAATCAAATCAATGGAAATTAAAGTACCTGAATCTGCTACGTTCTGTTCATGCTCGGAACCAACCTGTACTGATAAATCACTTTCCTGATCAACAGTTTCAACATCTTGGTTCACAGATGATAACCGTTCGTGTGTTTCTGATTCGGATAAGTTGTGATCCTGACTGACAACTTCTGAAACCGAGTTAGACTCAGAAGCCGAACTCTCTTTTGAATCACTCTTCTCGCTTAATTGTCTCTTAAAAGATATTAGATCTGTCCCAATATTTTTCTCCAAAACAAAATAAGGCTTTATTTTGGGCTCATTAAAGGGCTTAGAACTGTCACCAGCGAGCTTGCTGTTTTCTTCATCTTGATCATAAGGTAGATCAAAAGGATTTCTTCTGGGAAGCAAAACAGAAGGAGCTGAGCCTGGAATTGGCGGTACACCAATACTCTCCTCAGAATCAAACAGCAGATCAAATGGATTGCGCCTTGGTGCAGAAATCGCGGGAATTTGAACGTTAAATCTTGATATTTCCTCCATAAATGGCAAGGGTTCGGTATCTAGATCAATAAGGTTCTTGTCTGTTTGAAATCTTTGCAGCTTCTTTGCTCTTCTTTTGGCAATCAAGTTCTCCAACCTGCGATTCCTCTCGAGCTCCAAACTCCCGAGATCCATTAGATTCTTCTCATCATCTGCAGTCCATTTCACAACAGATTCATTATTATCCTTCTCCTCCCGTGCATCTTCCTCTTCCTCATCTGCCAGATTTTCAGTTTCTTCCTCTGCACTACCATCATCAGATTCAAGTTCAGGAGAAGAAACCCCAGAAATAGCATCGGATGAATCGATGGACCTATGATCTCGGTGCGGATTTTCAGACTCTAGAAGAGGATTAAGTTCATCAATAATAGGAATGATGTCCGCCATAGATGTATCAGGAGACAACGAACTCTCTTCTCCATCAGATTCGGATCCGGAAGAACCCTCATGGCCATTAACTTTCTGCCAAGGAGAACCAAGAGAAGATTCAAAATGCTTGTCTAAAGGCTTTCCGATTTCCACATTCAGGCCTTCAGCAGTTCTCAGTGAACATTCAGCAGGATTTTCAACAGAGAATACTTTCTCAATGAACTTTTGATCATGAGTACCTACTTCATTGATCACTGTTTTTTCATTGTGTAATTCCTTTTCAGCATTTTTTCCTGAAGAGCCAGCAGCTAGGACAGTGTTATCCTGGCCATTCCCATCATCGTGCATTTGTTTAAGATGACCATCTTTTGACGCGCTCATTACTCTTCTATTTTCCAAATTCTCCTCTGTTATGCATCGTTCACTTTTAACAGAGACATCCACACCCTTCATATCTTCAGGTTCGGTAATATAAGGTTCTCCATAAATTAAAAGAGCTCCCAGAAGAAGGGAGGTGCAGGCAATCACAGGAAAAGAGTAGATGAGGAAAATAAAGATGGACGGAAAATATCTGTACAGAAATAGCATGAAAAGCACCAAGCCACTAACAAATGGATGTCTACAAATAAATCTCCAACAGGTTCTGGCGGAAAACACCAAACATTTTATGATACCTACAACATTCATCTTCTCTATTTTGCTATAGAACCTCCTCTGCCTCAAGTCCTGTACATTAAATCCAACAACACCATATAGCTGCTTATTTATGTTTTATGCAGTGCAAAAAATAATAAATCAGATATAATCATATAACCCAAGCTAAACGCAGCAATACACAAATCAAACAAATAATTGCATCCCAAAAGTATAGGACAAATCAAATTGCAGAAGTATGACATAAAGATTCAAGTAGGGTAATGATCAATAACTAGATTTCAACATGTGCATGCTACCCGTCATGAATCAAATCAACGTCTCAGTTTAATATAATAGAAAATGCTAGTTATAGATAAAAAATCATAAAATTTAAACAGTCAACAAAATTCATAAGTTATGATAAGAAGGATGGGCCTGAAAAAAAGTAGTTCAAAACAGATTGTTAAAAGAAGAATACTTGAACTGGAAAGTTGAACCAAACTTAACATTGTCCTACTCAGCTCCCCCCTCAGCTCAGTACCCAACTACTAGTAGACTCATCAGTTCCTACTCGGTACATGTTTCTCACTTGGTACCTGAGAGCATACATCCTTTCACAAAGTACAAGACAATGTGAGTTATGACATTTCAGCTACACCGGACAACTCCATAGTACAATCTCTAGTTCATTGAAGGAGGCGACCTACCATTGATGATACTTGGATGACACCAAAAGAGCTCGACTTACTACCCCCTAGGCTTCGTGGGGAGTATGATTATCTTCATTCAACGAAAATGAATGCTCTCAAGCCGAAGGGGATTGGTGGGGATAACATTTAATAGGTGGGCTGACTCTTATCGGAACCCACCCAAGTCTATTTACACGGGAGGCGGAGTTAGGATCTTCAGACGGGTGATTCGAGTTGGTAGTCGCGTTCAAAACGACAACAACATATTTATATGTATTTCTATGTATTTTTATTTTATATATATTTAGTGATTTCATGTTTCGGGCAATCATGGCCGCCCGTAGTGCTCTCAAAGTCTCTAAATAGAGATATAGGGGATGATTTTTAGACATTACATATTTTGGACAAAAAACCGGGCTCTCGCTATTATCCCACAGTGTCGAATTTGGAGATCCTTTGTGTCGAA
Organism: Platanthera zijinensis; assembly: GCA_039513925.1. Lineage (NCBI taxonomy): Eukaryota > Viridiplantae > Streptophyta > Magnoliopsida > Asparagales > Orchidaceae > Platanthera > Platanthera zijinensis. The sequence continues at coordinate 153,711,325 of CM077095.1, read as the reverse complement.
ACCAAGGTAACTACCCCATCTTTCATAAGTAACACCTAACTACCTCCCAACTACATAAAATCATAATAACTCCCTTGAACCGTTCAATAACTACCAAGTAACTACACAAAATCCCAATAACCGCTAAATAATCACCCACTTCCCCACTTGTAGCTACCCATAACTGCTAATATCTCCTCCCTCCAGCAATAACCATTAACGTGTGTTTCAATTTCTTGCATAATCGAGCACTCCTATCTTCATCCCCGTTAATTGCCTTAGCCCGGTTCCGGCCCACGAACAATTGCATGCACTCCGCGACACTCCCAGCCAACAATTCCCACTTCCTTGGCCATAACTCCAAATTTCCTGTACCGTGAGCAAAGTCCAGCCATTTTGCCTCGCCTCGCCAACAAACCGCCCCTGATGTAGACATGGCCGAGCCCAAGGAGGCATTTCTTCTGCCTGAACTCCCCATTCCTACATACATTGGTTGCTCCCTGTCTATCCTCTCCACTCCAAAAATCCTACTTCGTGACATCTCTCAGCACTCACCTGGGACTGCAAATAGTGCAGATTGGTGTGCAGTTAGCAATCTCCCTCCTTTTGGGATTAGTCCCACATCTCAAATTTGGTTTTGGAGTCTCCCTCTTTCGTGTATATATAGGGGAGATATGTATTGATGTAAAGCGCATGAAAGAATAATAAAGATTATTTATTCTTTTTAATTTCTACTTGGTATCAAAGTCAGGTTCCGAAAATTCCCGTTTTTTATCTTTCCTTTTTTTTCGTGCTTTCCAAGCAAGTCGCCCAGCAGGAAAGGAAAGGAAAGAATTGAGGAGTGCTGAGTTCTGCCGTGTGCGCACAATTTCGGAAGTGGGCGCACACAGGGGAAGGATTGCAGCTGCAGGGGGAGCGCATAAAGAGATTACGCACGACGCGACAGAGGCAACGCGAAAGGAGGTGTGTGGCGGATTGTTCATTGACGCACGTGGAGAAGCATTGCGGCGGATCGCGGCGGTGATAGATAAATTTTAAGGTTTTAATGAAAGGATGACGATGTTTTTCGATTCTATGTCCGATGAAGGCAAGTGTACCTTATCGAACATAATATATGATATTAAGAAAATACAAGGTCGTATTACTTGGGGAGCGTCGATTACTTTTACTTCGAGTAAGTTACTATTATCTCATCAAATGATCTTTAGAGTTGTTTTTCTTAGCTAAAGGAGAAGTAAAATTGTGATTAAAGAAATGAGTTTAGGCTATGTTTAAAAGGCTAGTGCTCGATCTTGAACCACCTCGGCCTGAAAATAATCAAAAGGGAAATAAAATTCTAATTCTCTTTAATAAAGTACTTTGACCGTAGAGGTTCCCGAAATATGAACACTCCTCTCTCGAGGAAGTGCCCAACCGAGTATAGGTTAAAACAATTAAATCTTCGTTCTCAAATCGAATACCTAAAACTAGTTTTAGGTTATGAATCACACTATTGGATTGGAGTCAAATATGTTTTAGGTATTGAGAGATATATGGTTTTACGTTATGAATCACACTATTGGAGTCGATATATGGTTTTCATTTATGTTTTCATACCTTTAGTTAGTCGAGAGGCTCAAGTATGAATCGATCCAATCTCTCTTTACCCTATGTGATCGATTCATACTTGAGCCTCTCGACTAACTAAAGGTATGAAAACATAAATGAAAACCATATATCGAAAATATGGCCTCACTAAATAAAAATCAAGGGTAAATTAAAAGGATTTCATCAAAGAGAAAAAAGAAGACTTAACGATCATAACTAGATTATCTCATACTCGGATCATCTCGATCGAGTACTAATGAGGGATTAGATCATAGCGATGGAGAAGTGAAAGACATAATAAAATTGCATGGAAAAGAAAGAAGAGAGAGAGAGAGAGACCAATGGAAAGAGAAGTAAACTTTTCTTTTATTTCTAAGCAAACAAGATTACAAGTAGATGAAAGTTAATGGAACACTACTACTAAGCTAGAAAAGAGAGATTACAAGTTAACAAAAAAGTTGCATGAAAAACAAGAAAGAGCAAGCTTGAAAACAAGATAGAGAAGAGCATGAAAATAAGGGAGAGAAGTGCAAAAACACTAAGAACAACACCTAAAAGTCTCTCAACACTCCAAAATTCTGAACCCTGGACCTCAGGAGCTGCTGGAATTTATAGGAAAATTTTTGCAAAGTACATGCCCCATGTCACACCCGTGATAGGGGCATGTAATTATAGTTGACTGTGGCTGGAGAATTCTATCGCGACAGTGACCGGGAAGGCAGCTCGAAATTGGCGGAACACGCCCCCTTGTCACGTCCGTGACTTGGGAGCGTGACATATACAGAAGACAACAGATTGGCGGGGATTGCGTTGGGCTTGCCGGGATCGGACTCGGAGGGACACGCCCCCGGGTCACGGGCTTGACGTGACCCAGGTCACACCCGTGACTTAGGGGTGTGACTTGGAATTTTCTTCGAGATTTGAGCTCAGGAAAATAACATCAGGATTGAGTTACACAGCCCAGGTCACACCCGTGACCTGGGGGCGTGACTGGGAAAAATTTGCCAAAATATCCAAAAATCCGAAAAACATAAAATAAAACTAAGTTAAAACAAAATTTATAAAAAGAAACTATTTAAGAGCTCAAAATTAATAATATATACATATTAATATATGAAAACTAATATTTTTGTCTTAATAAATTAAGCTAAATTATGCATTATCAGGCGGATTGTTCGCTGACACGTGCGCGTACACGAGACAACGATAGAGGAGCGCCCAGAGACTTGCGACAATCCCGTGCAGAGGATCGTGTGCGCACAGGGGACTGCGACAGAGGTGACGCGCAAGGAGAAGGTGTGCGGCGGATTGTTCGCTGACGCGCGCAAAGGATCGCGCTGTGAAGCCTCTCACAGAGGATTGTTCGCAAAGGGAGAAGGACGCAGACAAAGGCAACAATGACCGCGACAGACATACGTGACAAGTCCTGCGGCTGAACGGAAGTAGACGAGGGCCCAAGTTCTGCGGCTGGAATCCAAGGTGCAGCAAACAGGCGAAAGGGGGATTTCCACTCAGCTTTAACCTTGATTTCCACTCAGCTTTAACCTTGATTTCCACTCTACTTCAGCCTGTGAACAAAGCGTACTCAGAAGGGCCTTGATCACACGCCATCTCAGTTTGTTTTTTGCTGCCACAAATCACGCAAATTCGTGCGAGAGGGAGGTGTGACATCAAGGGTAACGTGATACGACTTACATAACATGCGGGTGCGTGCTTAGCAAAAGCTCATGAAGAAATTGGTTGTCAACATGGAGGAGGCGGATCTAAAAGTGTTTTTTGAGTTCCTGCGGATGTCAAAAGGCGAGGGATTGGCTCAGTCTTCGTTCCCTCTGGTAAAGCTGGATCTTCCCCCTATGGAGTTGAAGCTCGATGGACCACCTATATACTTAAGTTGGTCGCGTCAGGTGAAAAGGGCACTCTCCGGAAGGAATCTGCAGACTGTCGAGAAGAGGGAGTCAGAGAAGGACACGGATGGGTACAATGAATGGAAGACTACACACAGTCTGTTACACACCTGGCTCCTAAATGATCGCGTCTATCGCTATCACAGTGGATGACAGAGACTGTAAGCGATGTTTGGGGGAATCTACAGAGGCTCTATGCATAAGTCGACAACATGTGCGTGTTTCAAATTTAACGAGAGATTGAGACTATAACCCAAGGAGATCATTCGATTCAGGAGTATGACGCAGATCTGGGGCGACTATGGGCAGACTATGATTATTTCTAACCAGTCGTATGCTGCAAAGATCCTGAATGCACGAAAGGGAAGTGAGATGCTCAACGAAGGACTATGCCCTTTATGAGTGGGTTGAACCCGACATTAGAGCAAAGGAGTGTAATGTTGCTCACTCAACAAAAAATTCCTACCCTGGAGAAGACAATCTCAGCCATGATGCAGGAGGAGAGCCGGATTAGGCTTCACTCTAGTGCAACCACACTTCCAGGGGTGAAATCGGCTCTAGAAGTTACCAATCAAGGGCCCACGGGATACAAGAGCGAGACACGACAATATTACAATTGTGGTGAGATAGATCATCTCCGACTGAATTGCCCCAAGCCACCAAAGGAGCGAGATGCAATTGGGCGAGGTCACTTTGGAAGCCATGGGGGTTGAAGAGGTGATAGAGGAAGCTACCGAGCAAATTTAATGATCGCAGGCAAGAAGATAGAAAGACATATGACCGATACAAGTTACTCAGAGGAGCGGAGTAACGTCAATGCCTACTCTCAACTGATGTGGAAAAAACATTAGGCTACGACTGATGATGCACTCACTGCAGCTTCATCCAGGGGTAATGTTGTCTTTTTGCTCACATAGCCACAGGTACTTACAATACACTTGCCCTCGCATCTACATCCACCATTGGCTTACGAGAGTGGCTAGTCGACTCGGGTGCCTCTCAACATGTTACTTGGGGATTCAAAAGAGTTCCTTTCGTACACTCCCCTAGCAGTCAGTCCCTGAGCGCATTCGGACGGCCGATGACACTGCTTAGCCAATGGTTGGTAGGGGCATTGTGCAATGTGTCAACACTTTAACTTTGTATGCTCCTTCCGCTCCGGTGAATCTTTTATTCATTAGTGCAATAATATCTCAACTAAAATGCATCGTTTTGTTTGATATCCCAAGGTGATCTTCCAAGAGGAGTGCTACGGTACATGCCGATAAGACGCGCACACACCGACGAGATACTGTGGCGTGTCTACGTGTGTAGGAGGGCGACAGATACTAGCCTCACGCATTAGCCGGAACGGCTACTCCTCGTCGGGACCACCGGAGATCGCATATGGAGACCACCAAGATTAGACAATTAATTAGTGTTAAATAATTGGTTAATTAATACTAAACATTATTAATTAATATTAATTACATATATTAATTAACATTAATTATATTAAATGTGTTACCTTTTATGTGTGCCCTCCCTCATCTTTATAAGAGAGAGGGAGTTTATGAGTTGCTATATCTTTTGGATGTATGAGAATTAGGGTTGTTCCCTAGTCTTTCCTCTCGATCCCTCCTCCTTTCTTCTCCCTCACCTCCACCGGCCCTCCTCTTGTCGATTTCCTCTCCGGGATTGTATCAATTTAGTATGACCTGCCTCACCGCCCGCCATATCTCTGCTGGTACTCAGGATCGTTCGTGAAATTTCCTCTTCGAAGTCGATTCAACGTTTCCGCTCGGCCACATTGCTGCTTCGCCCAATACCGCGCCGATTTGCTCGATCCCGCCCAGACCCTCCGCTCTCCGCACAATACTGCGCCGATTCGCTCGATCCCGCCGAGATTCCGCTCAATCCCGCCCACATTCGCAGCTCTCCGCCGGTTCCGCATAGTTTCCCCGTGTTTTTCCTCCGTCGTCAGTCGTTTCCTACTCCTGGGCAACTGCAGCTCCGCCGTTCTGACGCAGGAAGGCCACGACCCACTGCTTCCATCGACCTTAACCAGAATCGGCCGCTTCTGGCCCCGATCCGACAAGTTCTGCATTGTTCCGCTGTTTCCAGCCCTCTACCTAGGCCAACCCCAACCAGATCCGCCCTTTTCGGCCGCATTCTGATGATTCCAGCCCCATGGCTTCCAACACCCGCTTCTCCGGTGACCCCGCTCTGGATACCGCCTCTGACGCCCTTAGTCATTGCGTCGAGGCTCAAGATCAGCCCATCGCCTCCATGCAAGCCTCGCTGCTCTCCCTCCACTCCAAGATCGACTCATTCCGAGCGTCTACCGCCGCCTCCGGATATGACTCGTCCATGGATGGGGGCTCCCTCCTCTGCGGTATGCTGCCGACTCGACTCTCTCCCTCGACCTTCCATCCTTCGTCGGCACCGACCCGATGGGGTGGATCGCGAAGGCGGAGCAGTACTGCGACCTCAACTTCACGCCGGAATTGGACAAGGTGTTCACCATTCTTGTCAGTCTCGATGGCTCTGCGCTCCATTGGGCTATGTGGCTCCGCCAATCAAACCAATTCCTCTACTGGCCCGAGCTCAAACGTGAGATGGTTCAACGGACCACGGGTGTCGGCCTTTCCGCGGGGCTGTAGCCCCTCTCAGAATTGTTTGTTATGCCTTCCCCTTTCTCGTCGGACCTTCCGGAGCTTCCCACTAAGCTCACCGACGTCGTCTAGCCTCCGGCAGGATTGCCACCAGACTGGCCCACCGACTGCACACATCCCCCCAACCTAGGACCACAGCAGTCTCAGCCCATCCGCACTGTTCTGACCAGGTGCGAAAGGATGAGCTCGAGCATCTGGTGCAAGATATGCTGATGGGAGGCCTTATTCGTTCTGGTGCGAGTCTATGTTCTAGCCCGGTTCTTCTGGTCCGTAAGAAAGACGGTAGTTGGCGTCGTACTACCCAGCCAAGATACTTGATCGCCGCTACCACATTCAGGGGGAATCTTGTTCACAGGTCATTGTTGCCGGGCTTTACCGTCCGGAGCCTGAAGTCACGTGGCTGCCCCAGAATGACTTCCGTCGCCAGTCCTCCGACTACTATCTTGAGGACAAATCATATTTTACATACGGAGGCATTGTTACGGTCACGCACGCCGATGAGACGTGTGCACGCCAACGAGATACTGTGGCGTGTTTACACATGTAGGAGGGCGACAGATACTAGCCTCGAGCAATCGCCGGAACAGCTACTCCTCGTCGGGACCACCGGAGATCGCATATAGAGACCACCATGATTTGGCAATTAATTAGTGTTAATAAATATTAATCATTATTAATTAATGACTATTAATTAGAATTAATTATATTAAATGTGTTAACTTTTATGTGTGCCCTCCCTCATCATTATAAAGGGGATTTGTTTATGAGTTGTTTTATCTTTTGGATGTATGAGAATTAGGGTTGCTCCATAGTCTTTCCTCTCGATCCCTCCTCCTTTCTTCTCTCTCACCTCCACCGGCCCTCTCCTTGCCAGTTTCCTCTCTAGGATTGTATCAAGGAGACTGGCATGAGACTTGAGACTGACATATGACATAGTGGCTTGTGGTACCTAGATAAGAAGAATATGGACTTGGCACTTTCAACAATAGTATAGGATGCTGCAGGGGGTATAAGAAGTGTAAAGGACTTACTCCTACTTTATCACCGACGCCTGGGTCACCCATCCTTTCCTATTCTGAAACAGATGTATCTCATTTTGTTTGAGAAAGTTAATTATAACAAACTTACATGTGATGCATGTTAATTGAGAAAACATACCAGAAACTCTTATTCTAATTATGGTAGTAGGTGTTCTTATCCTTTTAATCTAGTACATTCTGATATTTGGGGACCATGTTCCACACCTACTGTGAATGGATTTCGGTACTTTGTGTCTTTTATTGATTGTTTCTCTCATATGACTTGGCTTTACCTAATGAAAAACAAGAGTGAATTGTTTGCTTGCTTCAAGAATTTTCATAAAGGGGTTCAAACTCAACACGCTGCAGTCGTAAAGGTGTTGAGGTTTGACAATGGGGCAGAGTATGCCAACATGGCGTTCAAAAAGTACTTGTCCTCACAGGAAATCCAACATCAAACTACGTTCATACACACCAGAGTAGAATAGAGTAGCGGAATGGAAGAACAGACACCTTTTGAAGGTAACTCGGAGTATGATGATAATAATGAATGTGCCAAAGTACTTGTGGAGACAAGTCGTGCTAAGTGCTAACAGTAGCCTACTTAATCAACTGAATGCCCTCGCAAGTATTAGATCAGAAATCTCCGATCGAGATAGTGCGAGTGAGGAGTGAAGATATTCTTCCCTCCAGACCTTTGGATGTGTGTACTTTGTGCATGACAAAAGACTAAATGTGGGAAAATTGGATCCAAGACCCCTGAAGTGTGTTTTTATTGGGTATTCAGCTACTCAAAAGAGGTATGCATGTTGAAGTCCAGTGGAGAGAAAGTTATTTATCAGCATAGATGTGACATCTATAGAGCTTAAGCCATATTATTCCTCTTCGGGCGACATGCCTCTTGGAGAATCGCTCGGTATAGAAAATATGAGACAAGTGGGGGAGGATAGTTGTGGTGATGAGAGGCGGATAGTGAGTATTTTTTTACCACCTGTGCGAAAGGAAGCAGAGTCAGTTGAGATGTCAGTTCTTGAGGAGAGTGAATTTGCCGATGATGGTCCTCAGAATCAGGGGGAGTTAAGAGTGTATATGAGAAGAAGGCATCCGAGAGAAACTACAATGCCTATATTGCCACCTCTGTCGAGTCTCTTGTCTCTGCCTACTTCGATCCTTGAGACACCTGTACCATCCACCACAAGTTCAGATATCCCAGATAAAATAACTCATCATCTCCCCACTTCCACCCCCTTCCCGGTAAGACGAAGTTCTCACAAGAATGTGGGAGTCCCCTCATGATCGACATGGCTTTTCGCATGCCATTGTCCAATTTGTTTCCTACTCCTAATATATCCTCAGCACATGGAACATTCATTATATCTTTGAACATTATTTTGATTCATAAGTATTGGAAGGTTGCTAAGAAGGACACACGATGGAAAGTTGCAATGCTAGAAGAACTTGGGGGCATTGAAGAAGAGCAACACCTGGAATCTCGTGTCGCTACCACCAGGAAAAAGAGCAGTTGGGTGCAAGTGGGTTTTTACTATGAAACAAAACCCAATGGGTCAGATTGAGCGTTATAAGGCTCAATTGGTAGCAAAGGATTATAATCAGACTTATGGCATCGACTACGATGAGACCTTTGCACCCATCACTAAATTGAGCACGGTGAGGACACTATTATCCTTGGCCGCAAATAAGGGATGGAAGGTACATCAGCTCGACGTAAAGAATGTCTTTATTAATGGGGATCTATTGCAAGAGGTATATATGGAAGTGTCATCAGGCTTTGACACGAAACAAATGGTAGACAAATTGTGTAGACTCAAAAAATCTTTATATGGGCTAAAGCAATCTCCTTGAGCCTGGTTTGACAGGTTTAGGAAGACGATGGTTAATATGGGATATCAACAGACCAACACTGATCATACCATGTTCTTTAGGCAAAATGGAGATCACATTACAATACTTGCGGTGTACTTGGACAATATGATTATTACGGGCGATGACAAGAAGGAAATTACTCAGCTAAAGATAAAATTGGGCAAGGAGGATGAAGTGAAGGATTGGGGGCGGCTAAAATACTTCTTTGGGAGAGAAGTAGCTCGCGGTGTAGAAGAAATCGTTCTATCTCAATGGAAATATGTACTAGATCTGCTCAACGAGACGAGTATGTTGGGATGCAGGCCCGCGATTGCTTTTATTGATCAAAAGTTCAAACTCAACGCTGAGGCAGGAGAGCCAATTGATAAAGAGAGGTAACAGAGGCTTGTAGGTCTCCTGATCTATTTGAGCCACACACATCCTAATATATCATTTGCTATGAGTGTAGTAGCTAATTATATCCACGATCCCAGGGAGGGTCACTTGGATGTAGTATATCAGATTCTTAGATAGCATGTTTGTGTGTGTGTATGGGGGGGGGGGGGGTAACCATCTTTCCTGGATATGGTTGAAAGCTCTGCTGACTGAACTCAAGATAGATCGAGGCGGACAGATGACATTATGATGTGATAGCAAGACAACCATTAACATTGAAAACAATCCCGTCCAACATGATAGAACCAAGCATATAAAGATCGATAGGTTCTTCATCAAAGAAAAGCTGGATGGCGGGATACTACAACTGGGACATATTGTTACAAAAGAATAAGTTGTTGATTGTCTAACCAAAGGACTTAGCTCATTGAATTTATGCAAATTGTGTGACTAGATGAGCTTGGTGGATATCTTTCGTCCACCTTAAGAGGGAGTGTTGGAATTTGATGTGCAAATAGTGCAGATTGGTTAGCAGTTAACAACCTCCCTCCTTTTGGGATTAGTCCCACATCTCATATTTGATTTTGGGGTCTCCCTCTTTCATGTAAATATAGAGGAGATATGTATTGATGTAAAGTGTGTAAGGTTTAACAACACCACCACTCCATAACTTAAATTACAATGACATTCTACCCTGAATCCTGAATCAGTGTATATTGCAACAATTCAACTGTCCGGTCCTCAAATCAATCTCCCCCACTTCCTTACCCTTCTATAGCTTAAGTTTTTATTTGAAGTCTTTACTGCTTAATAATGAATGTTTGGAATATAATCATATTATTTGAGATACTAATTTGTATTGTTTTGTTCATTAATTATGTTACTTATAAGGTGTAGTATCTTATCATTTAATTGAAGCGTTTTCTCTTTATTTTAATTAGATCTTGCTTGTTTTGCTAACATCTAATCTCAAACGGGATATTTGTGGGCTCTGTTAATAATTTCATAAATTATTGTGATTATTCACTGGACCGTTGTTTGTGTATCACATCATTTTATATTTTTCTACATCACTACACTAGTATTCCTCCATTAGGTTTCCGTTATGACAAAAGTGCACATTCACCCTACATTCATCCTGCGTCTGTTCTATTAGACAAGGAATGCTACCAAGGGTTTGTGAAGGACAAAAATATCAGGGGAGTTTAATGAGATAAATAGTGCGTCTGTTATATTACACAAGAAATGCTAACAAGGGTTTGCGAAGGACAAACATATCATGGGGAGTTTAATGAGATAAATAGTAGGGGTACCTAGTGTGACTAAACTCCTAGAGGGATATCATGAATTGGCATGATCGTGTGCCCACAGTGATAATCACCTATGCACGTGGGAGGACGAGTGATAGTAGAAGAATACTTAGGAGGATTAAGTAGCGTTGATGATGTGGGAGGAGATGGATGATCAATAAGAGGAGAGCATGATGATGATGGAGGTGTCTATTATGGGCTTTTCGACCCATTATAATGTCATATTTAATCGAGTCAGCCGGGGATTATTATGTTATCCTTCATTATTTTTATTATTGTGTTGTACTGTTGTTTAGGTAAGTCCAAGTTGGAAACTTATTTATGTTTATGTCCCTTATATCTCTTAATTAAAAGCCCTTCGGGCTAGTGAAATGGTATCAAAGAAGTGAAATCTATTTCTTTTATCTTGAATGAGACTGTCGTAGCTCTCTCTCTCTGTCCGAGCACATCCTGCCTAAATTGTCACGGTTCCGGCTCCACAATATCCTTCGTCATCGTCATCTGCCTCCGGACATCCTCCGACAACTCTACCGACTTGATATGGCGAGCCTAAAACCACTTGGTATCAAAGCTAGCCCTCCATTTACTGGGTTCCACGACGAACAACCACCTCAACTCGTCACCTGTAGCAGTCATCGCATCCCCCGCCCTAGTCATTTTGCAACAGTAACCACAAAGGCACGATCTCGCCCGTCCATCTCATGAAGCAGACATTCGATTTGTTGCACCAAGCGCGCAGTCGAACTTCACCCACACATGGTTCGCTGTCACTCATTCTTCAAGCGACCCTTCTTTCAGCCACCGGTCGAACTCGCATACGCTCGTCATTCTCATGCCCTCGCCGCCAAACTCCATGGCTCATCATCTCCAGGCTCGACTCACTCATTGCTCCCTACAACAAGCCCCAATTTCACACGGAACACCATCGACCTTCTGCGTCATCTTCCTTGTCAATGACCTCACAGTGATCGACTCCTCCCTCAACATTGATCTTTGCTTTCATCCCAGTCCACGAACAACAAGATCACCTCCTTGAGTCGCATCTATAGTTGTGTGACGTTTTAGCATCTCGAGGCGCCCTCCCTATCCCACTCTCGATCCCCGCCTAGTAGTTCAACCATTTCTCGAGCCCAACAATAAACAACTAAGTTAGAGCCTGCTATTTTCTTAATCTGATATCAAGCCTCCTGCTATTGGGATTAATTACTTCAGGGAACACCTCGATATGAGAGTTTTATTTTTTTGTCAGCATAAGTGTCGTGGTTCACGTGACGCATCAAATTTGAGCACGTTTGTTCCGCTCGCTCCATTTCTTGATCCTTCGCAACATAGAAGACTCGTTGGATCAATTGAGACGGCTTTTGACAATGATGCAAGTCTTCATGGCACATCAAACTGCCATCGAGGTACGTCACCAGGAGACCATTGATGTCCTCTCTAAGCGCCTTGATGATCTCACCTACGCTCTGCCAGTCTCCGCCACTCATGTATATGAGCAAGGTTGCAACATTCAGGCGCCTCCACTGTTGCTTCTTCGATATGATCCCCCACCACAGTACAACCTAAATTCAACATCATGCCCTGGTACACCAAGTTGGAGTTCCCAACTTACGATGGGAAGTACGATCTCTAATAATGGATCACCATATGCGAATATTTTTTAGGCATCAACAAACGTTGGTGATAGAATGGATATATGACCTCTATCCATATGCTTGATATCGCTCAGTTATGCTTTTACACGTTTGCATGTCGGCAATCCTGGGATGATCTCATGCGACTTTAAGCAATCCTGCAACTTGCACTTTGTCCCCTTGATTCGAAGCAACTCCCCTGATGCCCTCACGACATTATGCCAGACAAGGTTGATTGATGTATATCTTGAACAGATTCAGATTCTTTTGGCTCACGTCACGATACCAGCAGAGATGCAGGTTGCCATCTTTATGGCCGGGCTTCACGATCGATTGCACTTGGAAGTTGAATTCGAGGTTCCTTGGGACTTATTGACTACTACGAGTTTAGCCAGATTGTGTGAACATCGTCTTCAGTTGGATCAGAATGCCTACATAACCACAGGCATAAGGACTCTAAAAAGATGAACCTAGAGTACCTAAACCCCACAAATTTGTCGATTGTCTCATGCAGAAATGTTTGACCGGCGCGTACAAGGGTTATGTTATAATTGCGATGCCTAAGGCTCCGGGCTCTCAGACTCAGAGGTTTGTGCTTCGGTGCGCCTTATTTGAGCTTTTAGAATATAAAAATCTGAGTGAGATTTTTGTTATAAATTAAGAAAAAAAATAATATAAAAACTCAATAATTTTGTACCGATTTAGTGTTTGTGAAAGATAATTGTGTGTTGAAACTTAGATATGATGCAAGTGACCACCTTGATTCAATTTTTAAGAGATAAATGATAGTAATGAATGATTAATTAGTATACTAGATGAAGAATTTGATCGAGAAACTGAAATGATGTTTAATGCTGATTATTTAAAATGTATGTGGTTGCGTCTTGCCATTGTCAGGCGCACGCCTGCGCCTTGAGCCTAGGCTCTAAGACCCCTTTGCGTCTTGGTGCGCCTTGCGCCTTTAATAACTAAGGCGATGAGCAATATACTCGAGGACATTGATGCAAGAGGCTTTTTTATCTATACGTGGAGGACTCTGATGATGAGGAAATTAAGTGAAGTTGACACTGATAATAAAGTATTGTTTAGATAAGTCCTACTGTTGGGGGATTATTTACGTTTATGTACCTTGCATCTCTTATTTAAAGGCCCATTGGGCTAGTGGAATGATATCAAAGAAATCAAATCTATTTTCCTTATCTTGAATGAGATTGTAGTAGCTCTCTCTCTCTCTCCGAGCATACCTCGCCTAAGGCAATCGTGGTTCCGACTGTTGAAACCGAAAACTCGGTCTCTGTGGAGTTCACCCTTGGGGAAGGGGTGGTTGCACACCCACTTCTCTCTCGCGAGCCAAACGACTAAGGAAAAAAGAACAGGAAATAGACCCAAGGGATCGGCGTGGAGGACCCACCACACACCCGGAAGATCTTAGAGCGTTTCCCCTCCCTAGCCAAATGCCGAGTTAAGGATACCTAAAAAAGCGCTGGAAGATCAGTAGAAGTAAGTAGACCTTCTGAGGTGTCACCTTGAGTCTATTTATAGTTTTCTGGAAACGGCCTGCAAATAGCCAACCACCGCTGTTCCAAACAGCTATGTGCAGCCCAGCTGGGTCTGTCAACAGCATAACTCCGCTGTTCTGGCAGATTATAGGCAGACCAATGTGGGCAAAATAGTAAGGATACATCACAGAAAAACTGGGCGAGTGGCCCTCTAAAGCCTCCACTCGCCTGGGGCGCCGAGTGCTCGGTGGAGCTGGCACTCGCCGTCTCTTCCTGCCCTGGGCGAGTGCGGGCCCGGTCTGCCCCACCCGCTCGCTGCTCGCCGAGCCCCTGGGGCGAGTGCGAGCCGGTCTGCCCCACTGGCCCACTGCTCGCAGACCCCCCTGGGGTGAGTGCGAGCCAACCTGCTCCACTCGCCCCTCACATGATCCACCCTGCTTGGGCGAGCCGAGGGGGCTTCCAGGGGCCTCGCCTCCCTCTGGCTCGCCTAGGACCCGGACCGCTGGACTGGCCGATCTGCCTCCTGTCGACCACTACTCGCCGAATATGGGGTTGTACACTGTTGGGTCCGACGTTCCTTCACTTGACCCGTGGCGCTTTGCTACTTATTTAAGAAATTAAGTAGCGCCCTCTCCAAATGTCCAGGCTTTTGGTGCAGTTGGGTATGCGTTTGATCCTTCAATTGGTATCAGAGGAGGTCACGGGTTCAAGACCGGGGGGGCGCTATTAAATCCTGATTTTTTCCCTTCTACCTGTGTGGGTCCGGCGGGTCAGGCAAACCGTGGACATGTGGTAACCCCACCTCTGAGCCGACGGGTTGTACTGGACGTCGGGGGGGGGGGAGATTGTTGGGTCCGGCGTTCCTTTACTTGACCCGTGACGCTTTGCTACTTATTTAAGAAATTAAGTAGCGCCCTCTCCAACAGTCCGGACTTTTGGTGCAGTTGGGTATGCGCTTGATCCTTCAATTGGTATCAGAGGAGGTCACGGGTTCAAGACCGGGGGGGGGCGCTATTAAATCCTGATTTTTCCCTTCTACCTGTGTGGGTCCGGCGGGTCAGGCAAACCGTGGACATGTGGTAACCCCACCTCTGAGCCGACGGGTTGTGCTGGACGCCGGGGGGGGGGGGGATTGTTGGGTCCGACGTTCCTTCACTTGACCTGTGGCGCTTTGCTACTTATTTAAGAAATTAAGTAGCGCCCTCTCCAACAGTCCGGGCTTTTGGTGCAGTTGGGTATGCGCGTAATCCTTCATACACAATCTCCGCTCTTTGCGAGGTTAGTCCAAGCTCGGAAAGAATCATCCAACCCCACAATATGTGGCGAGTGCGACAGGGGCCAGAGAATCTTTTGGTGGGGCCCACCAACGGCTATAAGTACATGCCTGTGTACCTAGGTGGCCTCCATCATCCCCTTTAGTTTTGCTGAGATGCCTCTATCCAAGGAGCTCCAAGAGAAGCTTAGTCGCGCCCGCGAGCTCAACGCCACTCGCGCTGACGCATTAGTAGGTCTACCTCCCATCACTGCAGCGCGCGAGCCGCCGAAGTCCAATCCTGCCAAGAAGGCCAAGTCCATCCCAAAGGATGCAGAATCCATCTACCGCGACCTGGAGTCCACCTTGACTCCCAGGCTCACCTCCTCCAAACCGGTTGCCGACCTCAATGGGAAAGCAATCAACATTCCCGCTGATCCCGAGAACTACCATATCGATGTCGAGTACTCCACTCCGCGAGTGCACACCCCGCACGACGACTCGCGGCCTCAGACTCCTCTCGGCACTCGCCCACAAAGCAAATCTCCCGCTTTTGGAACCGCGGGGCTGGACTCGCTGAAATCCAGGTCGTCGGCTCGCACTTCTCAGCAACCCACTCCTACTCCCGCACCCGCGGAGGAAAGGGCGGGAGACATCCCGGTTCCCAGCTTCAATCTTATCTTTCCAGAACTCAATCCCCCGGGTCGCGGCAAGAACTTGGTCTTGCCTCCTCCGCTGACCCTCCAAGGGCTGTCGAGCTCATCTCGTAAGCCCCACTTACACTAGGGCATTTTGTCTTGGCATCTTTGCTGCACTAGCACCCCCTTTCTGCCGGAGTGAATTGTTTTTTGCAGGACTCCCTGCTCCGTCTGAAGTTGAAGAATCTTCAGAACAAGCTCGCCACTCGCCACCCCCTGAGGGGTGGAGAGTTTTCTGGATGACTCGCTGGATCCTGCCGAGCTGAGGCGGCGAGTAGTGGAGGCGCAGAAGAAGTAGGACGCCTCCCTATGCCAACTTCGAGTGGACAACGCGTATAGCGAGTAGAGGCTGCAGGCGCTGGAGCGGGACTATGGGTTGCTCGCGGACAAGGTGGGGCACGGCTCAGCAAGCGAGATGATGTCCCCCACCCCAATTATGGAGAGAATTGAAGAAAGCTTGCAGACCTTTGGTCGCGACCTGGGCCTGGTCCGCGAGTTCCTCAACCCGCGCCAACCACCGGGGATGGGGGCGCGAGGCCAGGGTAGATGGAAATGGCTCCCCAGCTGAGCCTACCGGCCCTCGCCCCCCAGTCCCCAAGCTCGCGCGGGCTGACCGAACCTTCCTTGTTTGTTATGAACTTTATTCTCGGTGCTGCGAGCGTCCCTTGTCTGTAATAACTTGAAACAATTTTTTAGAACTCAATATGCTTATTTGAAATAATATGATATGCCATCTAGGTTCGGCTCGCACTAGGATAGACCAGGTCGCCAAGTCGGCGAGCTGGGGCTGACGAGCTGGACTGGTCGGTCAGTCCGGCCATAAAATTTGTTTTCTATAAATAGGCCCCCTCACCAACCCCCTGGCTATCGCCTTTATTGCATTCATACCTCCTTTTGTTGTTCTTATCACAACCTGCTCACGCGCCCCAACCCTCTTACGAACATGGTCAAGACGCGACCTGACGCCGACGGGCGATCCAAGTGTGCTCGGCAATTTGCCGAGTACTGCTTTTTTGAGGGAAATACCACCGAGCGGGAGCTCACCTCCTTCAAGGCCGAGTACTTGCCCCCCGGCTACGAGGCGCGCCGACCCGCAGAGGGCGAGGCCGTCAACACTTTCTATTGGGGCGAGCTCGCCTTCCCCATCTCGCACTTCGAGGTGGGATTGTGCCTCCCCCTCTGGCCAGAAATCCGTCAGATTCTTAAGTACTTCGGCGCGGTGCCCGCGTAGCTGAACCTGAACGCGATCGCGATGATGGTCGCGTTCTCCTGTCAGCTCCGTCGCGAGCTGATTGAATTCAACCTCGTCGTCTTCCGCAAGCTCTTCACCTACCGCGCGACCAACGATGGGGTCGCCTTCCTGATGGGCCCGCGCATCAAAGTTTGCGAGACCGCGAACAAAAACCACAACTGGGTGTCCAAAGTCGTCTTCATCAAGGGCGACCTGGGTAACATACCCTTCTCCCCCCAGCAAAAGAGCGAGGAGGTATACCGGCCTCCAACGCTATCCGGCGACGACGTCGAGCTGCACAGGTTCTTCCTGGAGAAGGACTTCGAGGTCGCCTTCCTTCGAAGGGGTGTCGACTCGCTTCCCTCCCGTCCTCCCTGGCGAAGGTATACTCTCTTTTTCCTTCCTACCGGCTCACTTGCAATTGTCAATTTTTCTAACTCATTTCCTGCAGGGGAGCGATCAATTCCCGAGCATCCGCCTCATGCAGACTCGGGACCCAGCCCGGACCTGCTCGCGCGCGTGCGGGCAGCAGCGAAGGCCTGCCGAGGCGACCTGGGGTCTGGCGGACCCTCTTCCAACCGGAAACGACCTGGCCTCAAAGGGTCCAGCTCACCTCGCCGCCCCTCGCAGCCAAGGAAGATGAAGGCGACGGTGGTCCCCCGGGGGGGACTACATCAACAACAAGTTCGGGGGAGGCAGCAACAACAACAACAAATCTACATAAGCTCGCCAGAGGCCACCCCCGAAGGCTCGCCAGCGAGCTCGCTGAAGGACTCGCCAGAGAAGGACCTGGAGGGTGGCGAGCCCTCTGCCCCTGCTGCAGTGGAAGTTGCAGCCTGCGAGCCGGGCCTACCGAAGAGCCATCCCCTCTTCGACCTTGAGGGGAAGCAGAAGGACCCGGCCGACGAGCCGATGGTCTGGTGGGATGAGGGGGCACATAGAATCTCCATCTCCTCCCTCCATCCCTCCTGGTCAGGTCTCTAACCCGCCTCCGGGCATGCCTACGCGTTGGGCTTCGGCTTGTACGGCCGCAAGGATGCCGAGGCCTACAGCGGCCTGACCCTGTGTCAGCTCGGCCACGAGGGCTTGCAAGCCCAAATGCGGGCCTTGGAGATGCACCATATAGCGGTCCGCCGAGGCTTCAACCTCAACAAACTCCTGTTGAAGGCCGAGCAGGAGCGGGACCTCGCCTAGGATGATGTTGCCGACCTGGCGGGGCAACTAAAAGTCGTCGAGAACCTTCTCGCAAAAGCCGCCGGCGGAATGGTAAGCATCGACTACCCCTTTCCTTTTTTCCTTAGGATCTTTTAAGCTTACTGTCTTTCTTCCCAGGATGCCAAAGCCGCGAGCGAGCTGCAAGCTCGCGCCGCCGAGCTGGAGGTGTGCGCCGCCGAGCTGGAGAAGGAGAATGGAAATCTGAAGGTGGAGAACAAGGAGCTCCAGAGCGAGCTCATCCGCCAGATGGACATATTCCTGCCCCAGGTTGGCGGCGAGCCGAGCATTCCTCCCAAGAGGCCAAGGATCTACAGCGAGGCCGAGGTCGACGAGAGGCTGCGGATCAACTCCATCAGCACCGCCGACTACACCCTTCAGATGATGAAAGACACGGAGGTGTTGGTGGAGGGATGTGAGGAGATTACAGCGAGGGACCTTATGCCGAACTTGTTCCCGCCGACCACCCCTCCCAGCGAGGAGGAAGAGAGCTTCAAGTCGTTGTTCAAGGGTGTCAAAGGCTACAAGGACGGCCGCGCATCCGGTGGGGAAGGCGAAGAGGGTCATCCATCCGGAGGGGAGAGCGAGAGCTGATTCGCATCCCCTTCCCTTTTTGTTTTTCTTCTATTGTAATCCTCCCCTCCCTTTGTAACATATATTTATCCATGAAAAAAGTACTTAGCATGAATTCTTGAATTCTTCCTTTTTTTTGAATCCACTGTGATGTACTCGCATGCGAGCTGACCTCCTTCATAGAGCGACCCCGCTAGGATAGAACTTGCCGCTAAAATGTGTTGAGTTAGAATTCGTACACGCGGTGGGGCCCCGAGAGCTCGCCAGCCCATAGATAATCAGGAGGCGGGATACTCGTCGCGCTAGGCTCGCGACTACCCAGCGCGCCCGCGAGCATTCCTCCTCGTTATCGTCAAGCTGCGATTGTTAGAAAATTCCAAGTAAAATTTTAAGAGGGCGGAAATGTACTTTCGGGGTCCGTCCCTCGCCTTTCCCAGTAAATGTCGAGACCTCAGCTCGTCGTTTCCCTTACCCTGCCTTTAGATATACAGGCCACGGCAGCCGGGCTGGGTAGTTTGCCGAGCTGGGCCTGCGACTCTGTGAGTACCCAGCTCGCATATGACGGCTCTTCTTCTTTGAGGCTTGATGGAAAATCCGAGAATCTTCCAAGTAAAATTCTGACTAGCTGGAGTGTAACTGCTGACAATAATCTCGACTCGTCGACCTGCCAAGGTCTCGGCTCGCACTTGCCAGCTCGGCCCTGAGATTTGCTAGGCTAAGTATTTCCCCATCCCCTGCCCCAGGAAGCTTCAGATGCCTGGTGTTGATTGGCAAGTACGATCCGGGACAGCTCCAAAACCAAAATGGTGCCCATCGAGGATCCCGGCTCTGCAAGCTAGGTGGAAGCCTGACAGCTGAAGCACCTCGAGTCCTATCTCCATGGTCAGAAAACTTTTCATCACTAGTCAACCTCCGGGCGCTACCACCGGCTCAATTAGCTAGGTGAAAGTCTGACGGCGGGTGTTGAGCATCCACCGGACTCCACCTCCAGGGTCATAACGACGTCACTCGAGGATCCCGGCCCTGTCAGCTAGATGAAAGCCTGGCAGCGGGAGCGTCTCGGGACCTAACCCCAGAGGGAGAAAACTTTCCATCACTTGTCAACCTCCGGGCGCTACCACCGTCCCAATCAGCTAGGTGAAAGCTTGACGGCGGGTGTTGAGCATCCACCGGACTCCACCTCCAGGGTCATAACGACGTCACTCGAGGATCCCGGCCCTGTCAGCTAGATGCAAGCCTGGCAGCGGGAGCGTCTCGGGACCTAACCCCAGAGGGAGAAAACTTTCCATCACTTGTCAAACTCCGGACGCTACCACCGGCCCAATCAGCTAGGTGAAAGTCTGACGGTGGGTGTTGAGCATCCACCGGACTCCACCTCCAGGGTCATAACGACGTCACTTGAGGATCCCAGCCCTGTCAGCTAGATGAAAGTCTGGCAGCGGGAGCGTCTCGGGACCTAACCCCAAAGGGAGAAAACTTTCCGTCACTTACACTCCGGGCGCTACCACCTTCCCAATCAGCTAGGTGAGAGCCTGACGCGGGTGTTGAGCATCAACTGGTCTCAGACCTCCAGGGTCATAATGACGTCACTCGAGGATCCCGGCCCTGTCAGCTAGGTGAAAGCCTGACAGCAGACTGTTGGTTCTACCATGGTGATCTGGAAATGATCAAGCATGTGGCCTCACTGTCAATACAATATGAGCCTATGTGGTCGTACATAAGAGCTCTGGAAAAGTTGGATAGGTTTGTGTTGGCCTTGCTCATATGTGATATGAGTGAAGGACCAAGCCTATGACGATCTGGACATGGTGAAATTTCATTTCGGGACCTGCATTGTGAATGTGGATCGACCGATATGAAGTCAGCACGAGCTAAAGGGAAATTCGTCGAGTATAGGTAAGGCGGTTTTTCGACGAAAGGTCTCGATTCGTCGAGTATCGTCGAGGCCCCTCGCCGATTCGTCGAGTATCGTCCTGATCAATCGCCGATTCGTCGAGTATTGACATGCCCTCTTCACGATTCGTCGTGTATCGGCTGGCCACTCGCCGATTCGTCGAATATCAGGCTGATACTCGCCGAATTCTGCTTCGACCGGTTTATTTCTTCTGAGTTTGTTTTTCGGCGGGTCTGCGATTATCGGCTCTTTCGGTTCACTGTATAAATAGGTTTTACTGTTGAACCGAAATAGGACTGTTCATTCCCGACCTAAATCACGAAGCCGACGACGTATCTCCTCGCGACGGAACTGTTCCGCATCCGCGATTGTCGTCGCTGATCCCGCCGACCGCCGCTTGTCGGTCGTCCCTAGCCGCCGCAGGAAAGTGTTTACAAGGCATCGTCTTCGTCGTTGACGTCTCTCCTTGAACGGATATAGTACTCTGTGGAGACGTTGAGGGCAAGCCTCTTTCCGACCTAGATCTTGTGCGAGAAGAGTCTAGGGTTCTACGTGCTCGTGTGGATACCCGTAGAGGCGTGGACATTATTCTACGCTCGGAACTCCGGTCGTTGTCGTTCGTTGGAATCAAATCTGAGCACCTAACTTGAGTATTGACTCAATCCCGCGAAGGGATAAATTTATTTATTGCAACATTACTTCTTGATTAATGGTCGTCGCAAGATCCACAACTTACTTTTGGGTTTTCCTTGTATCCTTATTCCACTGCGCACAAATGTTGTGTCGATTAGCAAAACCCAACAAGCGTCTCAGGACCTAACCCTAGAGCGAGAAAACTTTCTATCACTTATCCTCCAGGCGCTACCACCGGCCCAATCAGCTAGGTGAGAGCCTGACGACGGGTGTTAAGCATCAACCGGTCTCAGCCCTCCAGGGTCATAACGACGTCACTCGAGGATCCCGGACCTGCCAGCTGGGTGGGAGCCTGACAGCGGGAGCGTCTCGGGATCTAACCCCAGAGCGAGAAAACTTTCTATCACTTATTCTCCGGGCGCTACCACCGGCCCAATCAGCTAGGTGAGAGCCTGACGGCGAGTGTTGAGCATCCACCGGACTCCACCTCCAGGGTCATAACGACGTCACTCAAGGATCCCGGACCTGTCAGCTAGGTGAAAGTCTGGCAGCGGGAGCGTCTCGGGACCTAACCCCAGAGGGAGAAAACTTTCCATTACTTTCCGGCCCTGCCAGCTAGGCTGAAGCCTGACAGCGGGGGCATTTCAGGATTTGGCCTCATATACACTAACAAATTTGATCTGCAAAAGAGTTGGAGCATCAAAGGATTTCGTACATATTCATTGAAGGAGTGGACGTACATATTTTCACGAATAGAAACGCTTCAAGTCATCACCACTCTAGGTGTGACTTAGGGTCTCGCCCTCCACATCTCAGAGACGGTACCCCCTGACTTTAAAGCTTCCTTGACAATGTACGGGCCTTCCCAGTTGGGGTTGAGCTTCCTCACAGCCGCTGATCTTCCTGTTGTATCCACATTCTTTAGGACCAAGTCCCCTTCCGCAAACTATTTGACCCTGACGTACCTGTCAAAGTACTTAGGCATTCTTCGTTTTATCTCTTCCTGTCGGATGGCGGAGAGATCACGCAGCTCCTCTATCATTTCAAGGGAGAGTCGTAGCTCCTCCTCGTTTTCAGCTCGCCATTCTTCCCTGTCTGCCTCTGTCTCGACCACCCGAGGCGTCCGGACCTCGAACTCTATTGAGAGCACGACCTCGCATCCATGGGAGAGCTTGAAGGGGGTCTCCCCCGTGGCCGTGTTGGGAGTGGTTCTGAGGGCCCAAAGAACTGAGGAAAGCTGCTCCACTCAGCTACCCTTCAAATTCTCCACCTTCTTCTTGAGGAGATTGACGATGATTTTGTTTGCCGCCTCCACATGTCCGTTGCTTCTGGGATGGTGGACCGACGCGAAGCTGAGGTCGATCCCGAGCTGTCCACAGAAATTGATGAATTCAGTGTTGGCGAACTGAGGCTCATTGTCCGTGACTATGGCCTGGGGCAAGCCGTGCCGGCAGATGAACTCCCCTCAAACGAAGTTCCTGATTACCTGGGAGGTCACCTTGGCTAGCGCCTTCACTTCCAACCACTTAGAAAAATAATCTATCATCACCATAAGGAACCTCCTTTGTCCGATGGCCTGGGGGCAAGGTCCTACCAAATCCATTTCCCAGATGGCGAAGGGTCAGGGGGCCGTGATGCTCCTGAGTCGCTGAGCTGGTTGGAGTTGGAGGGGGCAAAAAGTTGACACTTGTGGCATTTCTTTGCAAATTTCGCGGCGTCCCGGCTTAGGGTCGGCCAGAAGTACCCCTGCCGGACTATTCTTCCTTCCAAGGTTCTGCTCCCTGAGTGGACCTCCCTCTCGGCCACGCAACGTGCCAACATTCCCGAGAGGCTCTTTTTATACAACTGCCCGTCGCGCATGAGGTAGTATGCCGACTTGTGCTTGAACCTATTCTTATCCATTCCCTCTAGGAACTCCCCTGTCGATAGGAAAGTCGCAAAAGGATCCATCCATGACGGGTGCTGGTCCACCTCCATAAATTCCCCCTCTTTGATGGACGGACGGAACAGGTCGGTGATGGTACCCCCCACCGGGGGCCCATGCTTGGCTAGTTGGTCCACCTGCTCGTTTTCCTCCCTTGTAACGTATCAAATGGAAAAGGTCTGGAACATGCTAATGACCCCCTTCACCTTTACTAAGTATAACTGAAGGGTAGGCTCCCTTGCCTTAAACTCCCCATTGATCTGGGAAGCCACCACCATGGAGTCAGTGAGGACCTCCACGTCAAGCACTCCCAATTCTCTGGCCAGACGCAGCCCTGCAATCACTGCCTCGTACTCGACCTGATTGTTAGTAATAGGAAAATGGACAACTATTGTTTGCTCTCCCCACCTCATCTCCACCACCCCTTCTGCAGCCTCCAGATGAGACTGCTCTCCCCATTCTCCAACGTCCCCCTCTCCTGGGACATGGACCTCCTCCTCAGCCTCTTCCACGGCCATTGCCTCGGACTGCTCCTCCTGGACTCCTTCCATCACCTCCACTTGGGTGCGGCTCTCCTACGCCTCCATCTCCACCTCACCTACTTCCTGCTCCGCCTCCTCCATCCTTCGCTCCATCTCCTCGGCCCCCTTCTGCCAAGATATGGAGTTCACCGCGGTGACGTAGCACTCCCTCGCCACCTTGGAGTCTCCCCTAACCCGGACCTGGATCCCCTCGGCATTGAACTTTAAGCACTGATTAAAGGATGAGAGGACGCATCGGAAGGCGCTGATGAGAGGCAACCCGAAGATGGCGTTGTAACTGCTGGGGGAATCCACGATGACGAACCTGCAGTTTCGGGATTGCCCCCCCCCCCCAGAGTGACATGGAGTCTCACTCCTCCTTCGCCTTCTTCCTCTCCCCGGAGAATCCGAACAGGGACCCAACAGAGGCCAGCACCCTCTTGGCCTCCACCTTCATCGCGTCAAACGCCTTCTTGAAGATGACGTTGACGGAGCTCCCGTTATTGATGAGGATCCGGGAAACAGTGAAATTTTCGACCGCGGTCCGGACGACCAACGCATCGCAGAAGGGGTCCTCATGATCTGGCATGTCCTTCCTTGAGAAGGTGATCTTCTCCTCCGGGGGTGGGGTCTGGGATGTGGAGCCAACGCTCCGGCGATACATAGTGTGGAGGCTTGCCTTCCGAAAAGCCTCGACTCCCACCCCCCGTGGATCATTCCGATCTCTCCTCGGGCTCCCACATCTGCCCGATCTTCACACCTGTCCTCCTCTTCCCGAGGCAGGACTTCCTCGATCCGCACCTCCCGACGTTCTTGTTGTTGCTGTTGCTCCTTGTTTCCTATTATCTCGAAGAACTCCGGGCACGTGGTCGTAGCGTGGTCCTCCTCCTGATGGAAGTCATAATAGGGTAGCTCAACCCTGACTTCCCTCCTCCTCTGCTGGCATCTTCTCCTTTGCATGGCTATTGTCATAGCCTGGTGCTGATCGGGAAGAGGAGGCCTCTGACCCTGCCTCCATCCCGGGTGGTGAAACTGACCCTGCCCCCCCTGGCGGTTGTCTCCTCCGTAGCAACCCCTCCGCTGCCCCTGATCCTGCCACTCCTGTTGCCTCCAAACGAGTCGATTATTCGGCTCTTGGCACCCCCACCTCGGCTGCTGTTGCTGTTGTTGCTCTCCTCACCTCTTGACCTTGGCCACCTCCTGACCCCTTCTCTTCCTCTGTGGCCCACCTGACCAGCTTTCTTGCAAACTCGGGGTTTGATGCCTCCCCATCGACTTCCCTTGCCTCCCTCTCCATCAACTCTTCGTAGGAAAGAGGTGGCACCCTCTTCAGTTTCATCCTGAAGAAACCTTGTTGCATCCCCAAGGTGAAGGTCATTATCAGGGTGTGCCCTGGCATCTCTTGGACATGGGTGACCTCCTCCTGGAACCGGCCCACATAGCTTCCCAAGGTCTAGTTCACTCCCTGCTTGATGTGGAACAGGGACTCCGACTCCTTCCTCTTCTTGGAGGTGGTGAACCTCAACATGAACCCCCGGTGCAGATCCACAAAGTAGTAGATTGAGTTGGCCGGTAGCTGGTGGAACCACTCTTTCGTCTTCTCCTTGATGGTGATGGCGAAGAGTCTGCACTTGAAGGCATCTGGCATCTGCCTTATTGAAACTACATCCTCGAACCACTGGATGTGTTCGACCGGGTCGTCCTTCCCGGTGTAGTAGGACATCTCCGACTCCCTGAACCCCTCTGGAACTGGGGCAGAAGAAACCAACTCGCTGAAGGGGCTGCCTCCCCCTGCTGGGCGAGTCGGAGGGTCTCGCACCCCCATCTCGCCGAACCGGCCACCGCTTGCCGAGAAGGGGAAGAGCACTCGCCCGGGGAGATCGCGCTCCCTCCCCTCCTCTGCAACTTCCTTCCCAACTCGCCGAGCCGGGGCATACTCGTCTAGAGCCGGGGTGGCGGCGACTGGAACAACTAGTGTCGAGCACTCGGCACGTGCGCCGAGTGCGAACTTGAAAAGGTCGAGCATCTCCTTCCTGAACTCCTCGAACATCCCCACCGTGGCGAGAGGGGGAGGGGGAGGGGGAGGGGGTGGCGAGTCGGCTCTGTCCAAACCTTACCCTTCTCCTCCAGTCATCGAGCTTGCTAAAGATTTTCTGTGCTGACCACGCTCCACGCTCACCGTACAAAAATGTTGAAACCGAAAACTCGGTCTCTGTGGAGTTCACCGTTGGGGAAGGGGTGGTCGCACAACTACTTCTCTCACGCGAGCCAAACGACTAAGGAAAAAAGAACAGGGAACAGACCCAAGGGCTCGGCGTGGAGGATCCACCACACACCCGGAAGATCTTAAAGCACTTCCCCTCCATAGCCAAATACCGAGCTAAAGATACCTCAAAAAGCGCTAGAAGATCAGGACACAAGTAAGCATGTCTTCTGAGGTACCCCCTTGGATCTATTGATAGTTTTCTGAAAACGGCCTGCAAATAGCCAACCTCCGTTGTTCCAAACAGCTATGTGCAGCCCAGCTGGGTCTGCCAACAGCGTAACTCCGCTATTCTGGCAGGTTATAGGCAGACCAATGGGGGCAAAGTAGTAAGGATACATCACAGAAAAACTGGGCGAGTGGCCCTCTAAAGCCTCCACTCGCCTAGGGCGCCGAGTGCTCGGTGGAGCTGACACTCGCCGCCTCTTCCAGCCCTGGGCGAGTGCGGGCCCGGTCTGCCCCACTCGCCCGCTGCTCGTCGAGCCCCTGGGGCGAGTGCGAGCCGGTCTGCCCCACTCGTCCACTGCTCGCCGACCCCCCTCGGGCGAGTGCGAACCGATCTGCTCCACTCGTCCCTCAAATGATCCACCCTACTTGGGCGAGTCGAGAGGGCTTCCAGGGGCCTCGCCTTCCTCCGGCTTGCCTAGGACCCGGACCGCTGGACTGGTCGATCTGGCTCCTGTCGAGCACTACTCGCCGAATATGAGGTTGTACACCGACGCAACAATATCCTTAACCATCGTCATCCCAGCCTCCGACCATCCTCTGGAAACTCTACTGATTTGATACAATGAGCCCGTAACAGTGTCATCAGAGGGTGTGCGTTGAACTCTCAACTAAAGAGTCAGAGACAAGTAATGGAAACATGGGTTTAAATGGTTGTGAAGTTGAGTTTGCATTAGTAGAAGAAAAATGGTAACCATGAAAAGTTACGTTACAAATAATAAGATTAGGTATTGCTGGAGAAATTGAGAAGAAGATATGCCTTCTAACCCGAAAAGTCACCAAAGAAAACGAAACAGTCAGCATAAGGCTCAGATAAACATTAGCTAATAATAAATAAAGACAACTAAAAGCACTAAGAAGATCGAGAGCATGCTATCGTGGCCCCGCCCATACACGGTCTGAGCATTACGGGGGTTCCTGGGGCTTACAAGATATTACATACGCTTTGTCAAAAACTATGGCAAGATCACTCGACCGTTGACTCAGCTATTACAGAAGGACACCTTCCACTGGCCGGTTGAGGCTGAGGCGGCCTTCCAGGCCCTTAAGGGGGCCATGACGACCACTCCGGTGCTCGCTCTTCCTGACTTCACCAAGGAGTTTGTCCTAGAGACGGACGCGTCCGGCGTAGGCATTGGCGCGGTGTTGATGCAGGAGGCGCAGCCCCAGGCATTCTACAGCAGGGCGTTAGCGCCCCGTACGCTGGGGCACTCCACGTATGAGAAGGAGATGTTTGCGATCATCCATGCGGTGGCCTTGTGGCAACCGTACTTGTTGGGGCGACACTTCAAAATCCGCACAGACCATCAAAACTTGAAGCAATTCTTGGATCAGCGGGTCTCCACCCCGCTTCAGCAGAAGTGGGTGACGAAGCTGTTGGGATATGATTATGAGATCCTTTACCGACAGGATAAGGAGAACGTGATTGTCGACTCCTTATCACACCTATCGGAGAGCACTGCCGCCCAAATTTTTGGGCCCCTACTCAATTCGTTAGGCAATGTTCAGGAGGAGATCATGCGGGACCCCGCACTGCGAGCCGTTGTGGAGGCTCGTCGACAGGAGAAGAACACTATGCCAGGCTATCAGCTGCAGAACGACCAACTATATTATCAGGAGCGGGTGGTGATTCCGCCCAACTTAGCTTGGAAGAAGGTTATGATGCGCGAGTTCCATTCATCGCCATCAGGTGGACATGCGGGAATCCTCTGTACCTTTCAGCGAGCACGGGTTAATGTTTTCTGGATGGGATTACGACGCGACATTCAGCAGTTCGTGCAACAATGCGAAGTATGTCAACCTCAGAAATACGAGACGACCTCTCCAGCTGGCTTACTGACACCTCTGGAGATCCCACGCCACATTTGGGAGACAGTATCCATGGATTTCATCGACAGATTGCCCAAATCTCAGGGCAAGACAGTTATATTGGCCGTGGTCGACAAGCTCTCCAAGTATGATCATTTCTTGGCTTTGAGCCACCCTTGCACCGGCAAGTCAGTCGCCGATCTCTTTGTTCGAGAGATTGTTCGTCTCCACGGCATTCCGCGCGCCATCATTTAAGATCGGGATCCGACTTTCATCGGCAATTTTTGGCGGGAGCTCTTCTGATTACAAGGGACTAGCCTACGCTTCAACACGACGAATCACCCCTAAACGGATGGCCAGACAGATGTTCTCAATTGGGGGTGGAAACATACCTCCGTTGCTTTGTGATGGACGAGCCGCGAACATGGACCACTTGGCTACACTGGGTTGAATACTGCTACAACACCTCCTACCACTCTGCCAACAAGATGACCCCGTTTGAGGTCGTATACGCCCCCCCCCCCCTCTTTGAGCAACTACGAGCCGAGGATCACAACATTGCCCGTTGTGGATCGGGCACTCCGCGATCGAGACCGTACTATAGCCACGTTGCGTGAGAATCTCTGAACATCACAAGAACGCATGAAGACCCAAGCAGACAAGCATCGCAAGGAAAGGGAGTTCGCAGTCGGCGATGAAGTCTTTCTCAAACTACGTCCCTACCGACAAGTCTCGGTGGCACGCCGAGTGAACCAGAAATTAGCTTCTCGCTACTATGGGCCCTTTCACATTCTCCGTCGCGTTGGCCCTGTTGCTTACACTTTGGCCCTTCCCGAGGGGTCGCGCATTCATCCGACATTTCAAGTGTCCTTATTGAAACGAAAGATCGGCGATTCCGTACAGGTCAGTCCTTTTCTTCTAGAGGAGACAGTAGCGGGAGAACTCCGCCCATTACCCGAGGAAGTCCTGATGCTCAAATAGAAGAGATGGGGTGCTGAGTACCGACCTGAGCTCATTGTCAAATGGAAACACTTGCCAGAAGCGCACAATACATGGGTTGATCTGCTGGAATTCCGAGAACTCTACCCGGATTATCACCTTGAGGACAAGCTGGCTTTTGATGGAGAGGGGAATGTTATGCCCCCGAACATGACTCAATTCTTTGGGCGTACATACACTCGCAGACAAGACAAAGACAGACGACAACGGGGCTGAACTATCCGGTTAAGCCCCCACTCTCTAATTCAGCGGGTTGGGGGGCTGAACCACCCCGATTCAGCCCCGCTTGGGAGGGGTCGGCTGGCCCCTCTTGGCCCGGGAATATATATATATATATATATATATATATATATATATATATACTCGGGCCTCTTCGTGTGGAGGCATGCAAGAGTAATTTCAGGTATTTCTTTCTTCCTCCTTCCTAACCCTAATCTCTCTTAGCTTTCTCCTTAGCCTCCACTTCTCTAATTTTCTCCTAACAAAGTACAACATAAATTTGATATCATTCTATTTGATATCTGTAAGCAGAGTGAAAGAGCTCCCTAAGGCGTCGGCCTGAACAGAATACTTTGGAGGAGTCTCGACAAAAGAGATCCAGCGAAATGTGAAAAACAGGGGATAGGAAGTTAACAAAACAACACTGAATTATATTCATTCATATATCCCCCACGCCATCATACACCTGCTACTTAAAGGCCTCCACATAGTTGCATGGAACTATTGTTCCTGCTGGTTTGAAATCATGGACTTCTCCACAACAGTTAAATAGGTTACACATACACAATATACACATACACAATAACGGCTATTGCCGCTCATACCTAATTTCAAACTCAAAACGATATATATCACCCACTCCTTCTAAGATACTTGCCCTTAAGGATCAAAAGAAGGTGAACTCTTCCTCATCCTTGCATAATCAACCCAATATGCAGTGCTCGGGTTCATGATCTTCACGGGCTTGATGAAAGCATCCGAAGTACAATGCTCCTTGGTATGGTAACTTGAGGAGAGTTGTCGCCTTTGGTTCTTATCTGTAAACCTGGATCGCTTCTGACTCCAAGGATGGCGCCACATTTTCGGATGATGGAAATTGCAGAACAAACCGTGTGGACAACTCCATATTGCTTCCATTAAAGGCCAGTGGTGATTGTGCCTTCAATGATGCCTGCTCCCTTCAGTAGCATTTTCACACTTTGTTTTGCTTGGAAACGCTCATGCATCATCCAAAACTTGGCATGTCGAATGTCATGGCCAATTTGAGTATAATGATTATCCATAATGAGAATGTCATATGTCAGATTGTTATTCCCAAAAGGTGGGCTCATTAGGCGGCGATGACTAATCCTCTTATATCCCAACATTGTTGCAATGGTGATCACTTCTGGTTAGTAACAAGTAGGGATCACATGTCCTTGATTGCGTACATCTCCCGCATAATTTGCTTTAGTTCTTTTATGTCTTGTCATAGTGTCTAATATTCTGCTTCTTCGTACTTCGGCACAACGGCAGCCAAAGGTTCGGTGGCTCTGATATCACTGACACAATCCTAATTGATATATGTAAGCAAAAAGAAAGAGTTCACTAAGGCATTGGCCTGAACGGGATACTCGGACGAAGTCTCGATCAAAGAGGTCCGGAGAAATGTGAAAAACAGGGGATAACAGAACAACACAATCATATATCCCCAGTCCATATATACATCTGCTATTTAAAGGCCTCCAGACAGTTACAAGCAACAATTGCACTCGCTGGTTTGAATTTGTGGCCTTTCACAACCATTAAACATGGTTACACATACACAGAAACAACTATTGCCGCTCATACCTAATGTAAAATTCAAAACGATGTATTAGAATTACTCTGCACAAGAACTGGAAGAAATACTTAGTACAATGTTCGACAGAAGTACCCAGGATTGGTCAAAAAGAAAAAGCCTAAACAAACTCCTAGAAGAAAGAGCAACCAAGACAACATGTCATTAGACTGTTAGTTTGGCCAGTTTTCATTGGAACATTTAATCATGCATTTTTGTTTTCGGCCAAAACGAAATAATATGTTCGTTTACATAATGGTTTTCAACTTTTTTTGTTTGCGGAATAGATTTCAAATGCAGAAATTGACATTTAAGCCTCATAATACATGATTTTTTAAAAAGCGGCGGATAACAAAGAAGTGTTTTAACCAGAAACAAAATAACATATGAAGCTTTGGCAAAACTAAGCAAAATAACCAGAAACAAAACAATCAAACCATCAAAAGTGACATTGTCATGTCTTACATCTACAAAATAGAAAAACTACTAATTAAAATAATCGCCTAGCTGCACATACAACCAACTCATCCTAAGAAACTCTGGCATAACTAAGAAGACCTCACACTTTATCTCGCTAGTGCACAAAATATCTATTGCCTTTATAAGATCAAACTCAAGTTCTGGCACCAACACAATAAAAAACAACACACATACAACACACACATTCCAAATAACACACATAAACATACAAAATCAACACACAAACCTCATAAACAGCACACACACATATACACAGACACATTAAAATTACGGAAACACATACAAATACAACACACATACAAATACAACACACATACAAAATACCACGCATAGAAAACCCACATACAACATACAAAAACAACACACTATCCTCAAAAACAACTCACAATCAAGACCTAAATAAAAAAATTATTATCCAAACGAATGCTATTTACTTAAACATACACTAACCACTCCCACATATAACATACAAAAACAACCCACATAAATTCTCAAGAGCTAAATAAAAAATTTACTTAAACACAAAACAATTTGAAATTTCTAGGGTTTAGGTATACCTCTTCAATGAAAGGCAGAAATTAGAAGGAAGAGACGGAAAAAAATCTCTGGAGGACCTAGGGCTCTGGAGAAAATCGTTTGGGAGAATCGCAGCAAACACCACCTGTACTGTGCCGATTCGCCGAAGGAAGGAGGAAGAAGGGAAAAAAGAGAAAGAAGGTGTCGGGAGGAGATATCGGGAGACCCTGGCACGGCGAGCTCTGAAACACCAAGCTCGAATAACCTCCGATCTGGGTAAAACAGTGAAGAGGAGCGCGCCGAGAAGAGCTAAACGCTGAGAGAAACGAACCACCGAGGCCAGCCACTGCCGGAGACGCTGCGGGATGAGCTGGAGAGAGAGGCGGAAATCGAATACATCTTGTCACAGCTATGAGAGCACAAATAAAAATACAAACTAGATTAAACACAAACTGGAATACTCAACAGGATCGGGAAGACGAGCAGCGACGGATTGAGAGTCGTCCCCCACGGGATTCCGGCTTGTGGAGCGAGCGATGCAGAGAGCGAGGCGGAGGGGACGAAGGCGAAGCGAGGGAGAGAGCGAGCTAATGATCAAGCGATTAACGCGCGATTAGGTTGTGTAATCAGAATCAAGTAAAATAGCCCCCCAATGCATTAATTAGACTTAAATCCAACAAAAGTTAGTTTTGGTCAAAAAAAATTAAACTAATCGGCAAGCTTTTAAAAACCGGACCGGACCGGCCGGTCGGACCGGTCGAACCGCGGACCGGGGACCCAGCCGGTCCGGCCCAGGTAAGCAAATCGGCCCCGCCACGGACCGCTCAAGAACCGCGGAACCGGGCGGGCGGACCGGTGGGGCGGGAACCGGGCGCGGTTTCAGAAAATCGGGCGGGCCAAAGCCCGCTGTTAAATAGCAGAAAAAAGGTTGCCAGGGGGATTCGAACCTCCACCAAGCCCAGATTACATTAAGAACGGAGCACCTGACCATTTAGTTCTTATTGTTTTCTTCCATAATATATTATATACATATAAATATTAACGTATATATAAAATAAACATATATAATTAATATACATATCTATATAAATATTAATTATATATATTTTTAGATATATTATTATATTAACATATATGTAACGGTTCGACCCGGTTGAACCGGTCCCGGTTCAACCTTGAACCTTTCCCTCCGCCGGTTCGATGTCCGGTCCGGTTTTCAAAACCTTGCTAGTCTAATCCAATCAATTTGTAAGGGCCTGTTTGGGAAGGCTTTTCAGAAAGGAGAAGGAGCGGTGACAAAAGGATAGTAGGAAAAGGAGCTTTTGGAAAATGTCTATTAGAAAAGAAGAACTGTTTGGGTGAACTTCTTTTGCAGAGCTTTTCAAAAATGAGACACTTTATAAATCGTTTGACAAATCTCCGTTGCGGTAACTTTTTTTATTAAAAATGTGCGTCCGGGGAAAATGACGCAATTATTTCGCCGGGGCAGGTTTTTTCGCCCGGGAGCAAATTTTTCACCGGATGACGGTTTTTCTCGCCCGGACGTGAATTTTTCTCCTGGGCGCGATATTTTCGTCCGGGGGCGATATTTTTGCCTGGGTGCCAATTTTTCGGCCAAACCCTATATTTTCGGCTGGGCCCCAAATATTCGGTCGGGTGCCAATTTTTCGGACGGACGCGAATTTTTTGAACGGGCGCGAATTTTCCAGATGAGCACGAATTTTTTCGGATGACGGCCAATTTTTCGGACGGGCGCGAATTTTTCGGACGGGCACTAATTTTTTGACTATGCGGGAAAATTTCGCCCGGACGCGAATTTTTTGCACGGACGAGAATTTTTTGCACGAACGCGATATTTCCGCTCGAAAGCGAAAAAAATAGCTTAAGGGCTAAAAAAATACACGACCGGACAAAAAAATCACGAACGGGCAAAAAATCACGTCGAGACAAAAAATTCGCTCCCGGGCGAAAGAAATAGTGCCCGGGCGAAAAACCGCTCCCGATCAAAAAAACCGCGCCCGGGAGAAAAATATCGCGCCCGGGCGAAAATATCGCATCCGGGCGAAAATATCGCGCCCGGGAGAAAATATCGCGCCCGGGAGAAAATATCGCGCCCGGGCGAAAATATCGCGCCCGGGCGAAAATATCGCGCCCGGGCGAAAATATCGCGCCCGGGCGAAAATATCGCGCCCGGGCGAAAATATCGTGCTCGGGCGAAAAAATCGCGCCTGGGCGAAAAAATTGCGACCGGGCGAAAAAATCGCGACCGGGCGAAAAGATCGCGACCGGGCGAAAAAATCGCGACTGGGCAAAAAAAACGGCCCCGGGCAAAAAAACGCATGCGGGGCGCAAAAATCGCCCGCGGGAGAAAAATCACGCGATGGCGAAAAAATCGCGCCGGTGTAAAAAAATCGCGCCCGGGCAAAAAAATCGCGCCGGTGCAAAAAAATCACGCCCGGGCGAAAAAAACGCGTCTGGGCAAAAAAATCGCCCCCGGGCAAAAAAATCGGCTCGGGCGAAAAAAAATCGTGCAACGACAAAAAATGGCACCCGGATGAAAAAACGCACCCGAGCGAAAAAATCACGCCAGACGAAAAACCGGCTCAAGCGAAAAATACACGCTCGGGCGAAAAAAAAATCTTGCACGGGCAAAAAACCGCACTCGGGAGAAAAAAATTCACCCGGGCGAAAAACCGCGCGCCCGGGCAAAAAATTCCAGCCCGGGCGAAAAATGCCAACCAGAGCGAAAAATGCTAGCTCAGGCGAAAAATCCGCGTCTGGGCGAAAAATCCGCGCCCGGGCGAAAAATCCGCGCCCGGGCGAAAAATCCGCGCCCGGGCGAAAAATCCGCGCCCGGGCGAAAAATCCGCGCCCGGGCGAAAAATCCGCGCCCGGGCGAAAAATCCGCGCCCGGGCGAAAAATGCGCGCCCGGGCGAAAAATGCGCGCCCGGGCGAAAAATTCGCGCCCGGGCGAAAAATTCGCGCCCGGGCGAAAAATTCGCGCCCGGGCGAAAAATTCGCGCCCGGGCGAAAAATTCGCGCCGGGCAAAAAAAACACCCAGCCAAAAAAATTACGCTCGGGAAAAAAATCACGTCAAAACAAAAAAATCAAGTTGTATATTTTTTTAAGAGATAAATGTTTTTGGATGAGAAATTTCTTTTCGAAAAGGTTGAAAAGTAGGTGACATGTGACTTTTCCAAAAGATGAGCAAATGGAGTTTTTTGCGGTAGCTTTTCCCACCGATAAACAATCCAAACGGTCTATTAAGTGTGGTAGCGTTTTCACGAAAACGAAAAGGAGCTAAAAAGCCCTCCCAAACAGGCCCTAAGTTCGATTATTCTTGCCATTTGTCAAAAAAATGCTTTCATAAATATATTAACTACTGTAAACATTTAACTGGATTATGTAATGAGGCTCCGTTTGGCGGATGGTCGGGCTGTGCATGGTGCGGTTTGGTGCGGTTTTGGCCCAAATCGCAACCGCACCGTAAGGGCTCGGTTTTTGCCCGAGTAAAACCACACCGCACCGAAATTATGCGGTGCGGTTTCGACTCGGTGCGGTTTTTTCAGTGCGGTTGCGGTTTTTAACATGTATTTTACATAGACTATAAGTAAGCATCAGAACTATGAATGTTGCTTGATAATTTATGAGTTCTTTTATGTTTTGTTGTTTTTCTCTCTTTATTGTTGATAGGGATTAGATCCATTTTTAGCTTTAGGGGTGCAAATAGCAATCCCCAAAATGAAATCATGGGGTTGACTAGTCAACCCCATGATTCCTTTCATGATGGGAGAAGTGGAGGGCCCACTTTCTCTCATCTTTCATCTCCTCCATCCAATTCCCCCCTCTTTCTCTCCCACCAAAAATGAGATCCATAAAAAAGGGAAAGAGGGGAGAGAGGGAACCGCCGCTGCAACTAACCGTCGCCGGCCGTCGCCGCCCGGCCGCCGCCGCCGCCCGGCCGCCGCCGCCGCCCGGCCGCCCGGCCGCCGCCGCCCGGCCGCCGCCGCCCGGCCGCCGCCGCCCGGCCGCCGCCGCCGCCCGGCCGCCCGGCCGCCCGGCCGCCTCCGCCCGGCCGCCTCCGCCGCCCGGCCGCCCGGCCGCCGCCGCCCGGCCGCCCGGCCGCCCGGCCGCCGCCCGCCCGGCCGCCGCCGCCCGGCCGCCCGGCCGCCCGGCCGCCGCCGCCGCCCGGCCGCCGCCTGTCCACCGCCAGCCGGTGGCTCGCCGCCCGAACCTCCACCATCCGATCATGGCGCGCTACCGGCCGTCCGATCGGGACAAAACCACCCACTAACCCACTAGGTTAGTGGTGGGGCCCGCCATAACTTCCCCCTGGAGCCTATAAAAGGACCTCAGGGGCTCCTCATTTCCTAACTTTCTCCTCCTACGCTTCTTCTTCTTCTTCTTCCTCAGGTGGGAGCTTTCCCGTTCTTCTCCGCCGGCGGCCACCCCTCGTCGCCAACCACCAGCGGCCGCCTCTCGCCGCCAACCACCGGCCGCCGCCCGAGGCCTCCAGCGGCCCCCAGTGGCTATCAGCTCCTGCCAACAGCTACCAGAACCTATCATCGGCTATTTGCACCCCACCAGAGCTCAGTTACCAAGGAAACACTCCAAGGACCGAGAAAGACGCACAAAGGAAGCAGTGACAACCTCTGGACACGCGTCGCCTCTGAGCGCACGCAACTGAAGCATCCCGCGCATTCCACCATTCAAGTCCCGTTGGCGAGGCAGTCTGTTGCCCACCGACGAGCGCATATACTCTCTCTCTCCTCAAGGTTGTAACGGGAGCGGCCTGTCGCCCCGATTTCCCCCGTCAAATTGTAACCTCCAGCAATCTAGTGGATTTTGATCGGCACCGACCCGGTCACGTGGTTTTTCACCCGGTTGAAGGGTTTTCCACGTTAAAACCTCCTGTGTCCGTCCCCCATTTTTCAATTGACTGTGTGCGCGTTCGACCGCTCCGCGAGCTAAGGCGGTCCAAGAATATCCGGTCCGACCGGAGCATCGAGTTAGTCCGCAACAGTTTGGCGCCGTCTGTGGGAACATTCCCAACATCCTTCGCAGAACAAGTTCATCATCCATACCACCGCGATGGCAAAGAGAAGTGCCCGCACTGCTGAAGGATCCACACTTGGCGGACACACTGAACCAGTACGATCTCACTCTCTGGTAGACGTGTCACTGACCGCTGAAGCAGCTTTCGCCCCCGTCCCCGCCTTGGAAGGGCGTGTCCGCCAAATGGAAGAGCAGCAGACAGAGATGCTCGCACTACTTCGGAACCCGGGAGCACCTCCAGCTCCACCAAGGTCACCTCCGCCAGCTAACAATCCTCCACCACTTAATACAGCAAGGAACCAGGAAGCCCCTGCGGGGCAAGAAGAACTTGAAGACTACTCTGAGGCCGCCAGTTCGACTCATCCCCATCTAGGAAGAGCAAGGGCAGATCGCCCCCACGATCCAGTTAACGATGCTCCCATCCACCCTCTACTAACTCGTCAAGAGATCAGGGAGGCCGTGGCTGAAGAATGCCGCCAAGCCGCAAGAAGAGATTTCCACCCTCAGCGAACGCTTTATCAAGGCTCCCCCTTGACCCAGCAGATCCTCGATCATCCAATTCCACCCGGGTTCAAACTCCCAAGCGTCGAAACATTCGACGGAACTGACGATCCACTCGAGCATGTCAATCATTTCACCACCATCATGAGGATCTTCCATGCCACCGATCAATTGTTATGTCAAGTATTCCCAACTACTCTCAAAGGGCAAGCTCGAACATGGTTCCACTCTCTAAGGCCCGGTACCATTGCTAGTTTTGCCGAGCTAACCAGACAATTCTCCGACCAATTCATCGCTAATCGAAAGATTGTCCGTGATCCATCTCATCTCTCTGGAATCCGCCAAAATGAAGGGGAAACCCTCAAAGAATTCTTCCGACGATTCACTGCCGAAGCCCGCCAAATCCCAGGAGTCGACCCCGAGCTCTTACGGGGAGTGTTCCTGGGAGGTCTCCGTCCTAGCGGCTTCTACTCAGCACTTATGAGAGAAACCGTCCCCAGCTATCCAGATCTTGTACACAGAGTCGAGGCTCGGATCGCTGCCGACGAGGCTATTGAAGCTCATCGTCAACAGTTTAACGATAACCAGAAGAGAAAAAGGGAAAATGAGCCGGCCCCTCAACACCAAGAAGGAAGATTCCGACGTAACCATCAGAGAGATCAGTCGCCCCGGGAGTACACACCCCTCAACACCTCCAGGACAAATGTATTTTATGCAATCCAAGGCAAAGAGGCGCTCCGCAAGCCCAGACCTCTCCCTAAAAATACTGGGGACCAGACAAAGTACTGTGAATTTCACCATGGACAAGGACACGACACGGAAGACTGCTCAAAGCTCAAGGAGGAGATCGAGTATCTCATCAAACAAGGCCTCCTGGGGAGATTCTTACGGGGATAGGAACCAAGTCCACGGAAAGGAACGCGGCCCACCGTTTGCTAGGCCGGACTGGGGGGAAACCCCGTAGACGACCAACCCAAGAGAGGGCTTCGCACCTCAAAAGGGTTCTATCTAATATAGTATTTATCAATTTTACATTACAATGAATTCTGTATTCCCACAAGAACAGCTTCGCGACTGTAACTCTAAAAAAGTTAACATTTTCTCATTTTAGGCTTGTTGATGGCGAGCATCACCCGTGCAGCGCGCTCCTTACAGCAACTGCTCCCGTGCAGCGCGCTCCTTACAGCAACTGCCTCCGTGCAGCGCGCTCCTTACAGCAACTGCCCCCGTGCAGCGCGCTCCTTACAGCAACTGCCCCCGTGCAGCGCGCTCCTTACAGCAACTGCCCCCGTGCAGCGCGCTCCTTACAGCAACTGCCTCCGTGCAGCGCGCTCCTTACAGCAACTGCCCCCGTGCAGCGCGCTCCTTACAGCAACTGCCTCCGTGCAGCGCGCTCCTTACAGCAACTGCCTCCGTGCAGCGCGCTCCTCACAGCAACTGCCTCCGTGCAGCGCGCTCCTCACAGCAACTGCCTCCGTGCAGCGCGCTCCTCACAGCAACTGCCTCCGTGCAGCGCGCTCCTCACAGCAACTGCCTCCGTGCAGCGCGCTCCTGACAGCAACTGCCTCAATGCAGCACGCTACTCACAGCAACTGCCTCCGTGCAGCGCGCTACTCACAGCAACTGCCTCCGTGCAGCGCGCTCCTCACAGCAACTGCCCCCGTGCAGCGCGCTCCTTACAGCAACTGCCTCCGTGCAGCGCGTTCATTACAGCAACTGCCCCCGTGCAGCGCGCTCCTTACAGCAACTGCCCCCGTGCAGCGCGCTCCTTACAGCAACTGCCCCCGTGCAGCGCGCTCCTTACAGCAACTGCCCCCGTGCAGCACGCTCCTTACAGCAACTGCCTCCGTGCAGCGCGCTCCTCACAGCAACTGCCTCCGTGCAGCGCGCTCCTTACAGCAACTGCCCCCGTGCAGTGCGCTCCTTACAGCAACTGCCTCCGTGCAGCGCGCTCCTCACAGCAACTGCCTCCGTGCAGCGCGCTCCTCACAGCAACTGCCTCCGTGCAGCGCGCTCCTCACAGCAACTGCCTCCGTGCAGCGCGCTCCTCACAGCAACTGCCTCCGTGCAGCGCGCTCCTCACAGCAACTGCCTCCGTGCAGCGCGCTCCTCACAGCAACTGCCTCCGTGCAGCGCGCTCCTCACAGCAACTGCCTCCGTGCAGCGCGCTCCTCACAGCAACTGCCTCCGTGCAGCGCGCTCCTCACAGCAACTGCCCCCGTGCAGCGCGCTCCTCACAGCAACTGCCCCCGTGCAGCGCGCTCCTCACAGCAACTGCCTCCGTGCAGCGCGCTCCTGACAGCAACTGCCTCAGTGCAGCACGCTACTCACAGCAACTGCCTCCGTGCAGCGCGCTCCTCACAGCAACTGCCTCCGTGCAGCGCGCTCCTCGCAGCAACTGCCTCCGTGCAGCGCGCTCCTCGCAGCAACTGCCTCCGTGCAGCGCGCTCCTCACAGCAACTGCCTCCGTGCAGCGCGCTCCTCACAGCACCTGCCTCCGTGCACAACAACCGCCTCCATGCAGCACGCTCCTTACAACAACAACCCTCGCGCAAAATCCCCGTAGGGGCTTGCCCTCCTCACGATGAAGCCGCAAGCAGCCCTCGCGCAAACTAAGCCGTGGTCGCAACCGCTCAAATCAAGCAGCGAGCCAGTCTCGTGCGAGCGAAGCCGCGAGCCAGCCTCGTGCAAACTAAGCCGCGGTCACAAACCGCGTAAGGCAAAGTCACAAGCAAGTCTGGTGGGAGCAAAAGTCACGAGCCAAGCTTGTGCGAGCAATAGTAGCGAGTCAGTCTCACGCAAAACAACGTTATACGTCAAACTCACGCGAAACAACATGAACTTTGCCAACTGGGGTACCATTCTGAAAACACCGTCTCTGCATCTGGGAATCTCGCCGCAGCAAGTTTCCCCTTCCGACCTTGTACAAGTACTCGGTGATACACTCGGGGAGCAACAGAAACTCCACATCTCAGTAATCTCTTCCCTTGGGCGCTTAGTCCGCCATGCATGTTACACCTTGCGAACATCGCATATGCAGTGTGTATCGCGCACGCATCACTCACCCATCGTGCACATTACATACCGTGCACATCGTACCTTGTGCGCACGTCACATACCTCGCGCCTTGCGCACACAAGGCGCAATTGTGCATATCACAACAAGTACGAAAAGGCCCATAACGGCGCTTCCAGAAGCGCAAGGCAAGCAAGAGCCCGCACGCACAACACGCTCACACAGGTTGCACACACGCACCCCGCGCGGACGGTCGCACGTGCGCAAACCCGCGCATAGGGTTGCGCCCTCGCACACACGCACGCACCCGCACTCGCAAGGACAAACGCGGAGGGTCGCGTACGCGCGTAGGGACGCGCGGGCGCACACCCGCGCGCGCACGCACACCCACGCGCAGGGACGCGCTCCCGCGCGCGCGCTCGCGCTGGGTCGCGCGCG
This sequence comes from Platanthera zijinensis, assembly GCA_039513925.1. NCBI lineage: Eukaryota > Viridiplantae > Streptophyta > Magnoliopsida > Asparagales > Orchidaceae > Platanthera > Platanthera zijinensis. The sequence goes on along the minus strand of CM077095.1, from coordinate 153,670,420 downwards.
CGAACCCGCGCGCTGGGTCGCGCGCTGGGTCGCGCGCGCGCACCCGCGCGCTGGGTCGCGCGCGAGCACACCTGCGCGCGGGGTTGGGCGCGAGCACCCGCGCGCGCGCGCACCCGCGCGCGCGCACCCGCGCGCGCGCACCCGCGCGCGCGCACCCGCGCGCGCGCACCCGCGCGCGCGCACCCGCGCGCGCGCACCCGCGCGCGCGCACCCGCGCGCTGGGTCGCGCACGCGCACCCGCAAGCGCGGACGCGCTGGGTCGGGCGTGCGCACCCGCGCGCATGACTGCGCAAGCGCGCCCTCGCGCGCGCTTGCGTGCTTCCAAGCGTGCCTTTACACTCGCCCGCCGTTGCGCTGGCGCGCCTCCGCACCATCCAGCGCACGGACCCCTTCGCGATTGGATTCGCCAGCACCTCGCCTGAAGCCCCGTTGACGCTCCTTCAATTTGATGTAGCACCACCGCCGCCAATCGTATAAGTACGAGCATGCCTTTGAGGCACCGTTCTTCGCCTTCTCGGCCTTCTCTCCGGAGGAAGACATGGAAGCGGGGAAGAAGAAGATTAAAAATCCTAAGTTGTCTCTCACACGGCTCACCAACAACAAAGGATTTGGGGGGCATTTGATAGGGATTAGATCCATTTTTAGCTTTAGGGGTGCAAATAGCAATCCCCAAAATGAAATCATGGGGTTGACTAGTCAACCCCATGATTCCTTTCATGATGGAAGAAGTGGAGGGCCCACTTTCTCTCATCTTTCATCTCCTCCATCCAATTCCCCCCTCTTTCTCTCCCACCAAAAATGAGATCCATAAAAAAGGGAAAGAGGGGAGAGAGGGAACCGCCGCTGCAACTAACCGTCGCCGGCCGCCGCCGCCCGGCCGCCGCCGCCGCCCGGCCGCCCGGCCGCCGCCGCCCGGCCGCCGCCGCCCGGCCGCCGCCGCCGCCCGGCCGCCTCCGCCCGGCCGCCTCCGCCGCCCGGCCGCCGCCGCCCGGCCGCCCGGCCGCCCGGCCGCCGCCGCCCGGCCGCCCGGCCGCCGCCGCCCGGCCGCCCGGCCGCCGCCGCCGCCCGGCCGCCGCCTGTCCACCGCCAGCCGGTGGCTCGCCGCCCGAACCTCCACCATCCGATCATGGCGCGCTACCGGCCGTCCGATCGGGACAAAACCACCCACTAACCCACTAGGTTAGTGGTGGGGCCCGCCATAACTTCCCCCTGGAGCCTATAAAAGGACCTCAGGGGCTCCTCATTTCCTAACTTTCTCCTCCTACGCTTCTTCTTCTTCTTCTTCCTCAGGTGGGAGCTTTCCCGTTCTTCTCCGCCGGCGGCCACCCCTCGTCGCCAACCACCAGCGGCCGCCTCTCGCCGCCAACCACCGGCCGCCGCCCGAGGCCTCCAGCGGCCCCCAGTGGCTATCAGCTCCTGCCAACAGCTACCAGAACCTATCATCGGCTATTTGCACCCCACCAGAGCTCAGTTACCAAGGAAACACTCCAAGGACCGAGAAAGACGCACAAAGGAAGCAGTGACAACCTCTGGACACGCGTCGCCTCTGAGCGCACGCAACTGAAGCATCCCGCGCATTCCACCATTCAAGTCCCGTTGGCGAGGCAGTCTGTTGCCCACCGACGAGCGCATATACTCTCTCTCTCCTCAAGGTTGTAACGGGAGCGGCCTGTCGCCCCGATTTCCCCCGTCAAATTGTAACCTCCAGCAATCTAGTGGATTTTGATCGGCACCGACCCGGTCACGTGGTTTTTCACCCGGTTGAAGGGTTTTCCACGTTAAAAACCTCCTGTGTCCGTCCCCCATTTTTCAATTGACTGTGTGCGCGCTCGACCGCTCCGCGAGCTAAGGCGGTCCAAGAATATCCGGTCCGACCGGAGCATCGAGTTAGTCCGCAACAATTGTATTAAATTACATCATTTTTCTTACAACAGGTGATTTCATTTTCATAAATTGTAATGCAGTTATTTGTCTTTTTTTTTTGAGATGTCATACCTACTTATGAACTATATAATATTTTGTGAATATCATGTTTTATAAACAAATATTTCCACACTAAACTTTATTGTAAGAGATTCATTCATTCTTATATATCAAAACTTCTTATGCAATATTTTGTTTTAATTTGGATTATTAAAACTAAAAGACTATTTTAATTGATATCCAAGTTGTCTGTTTGTGATAAAGATACAACAACACTCAAACCTTTATCCCACAATAGTGTGGTCAGCTATATGGATCATTTGTCGTCATTATGTCATATCTTGACATATTCTCACTAATGCGTACATCATGTTTTCCTTATAGTTTTAAGCCTTTATTCCACTATAGTGTGTGTGGAAGAGATGATTCAACAAAATATCTCACCTAATTATATTAACTCTGACAGTAATATATTGTATAAATATATCAACTCTTACTTAATATACTTAAATTTGACGTCACATAATTATAAAAAATTAAATACACAAAATATTCGGTGCGGTGCGGTTTTTGCGGTTTTTAAAATCCAAAAACCGCACCGCACTGAACCACGCTCGGTTTCTAAAAGTTCAAAACCGTACCGCACCTAAACTACGCTGTGCGGTTTAAAAATCGGTGCGGTTTTTGCGGTGCGGGCGATTTTTGCGGTTTGCGGTTTTTCATGCTCACCCCTAACGGATGGGCAGCACAGCTGCATGCAGCTGTTTTTGCTGCCGCTCCGCCAAATCAAAATTTGGTGCGGGCAGTGGCTTTGGGCGGTGGCAAGAAGCCACTGTCCGCGGCAGGCAGCGACATTACTAATGCTTTGTTTGGCGCGGTTGCAGCGATTGGAGAAACAGTGGTACGAAGCAGTGGTGGAATAATCAGCTGTTTTGCTGACAGAATCTGTAAATCTTTTGGAAGAACAGTTTTGCAGTGTTAATAATGTTATTTTATAAATATTATATAAATAATATTATATTCATTAATAATATATAACTTATATCATCATATTAATTTAATAACTTATAATATAATTTAATATAATAACTTATAATATATTAATATTAATATAATAACTTATCCATATTAATATAATAATTTCTAATATATTAATTATGTTAATAACTTAATATTATAAAAAATTTATATTAAAAAAATAATTTTTTTAAATAAAAAACAACAGCAGCTGCAGCATTGGCTGCAGCGCTACTGCTATTTTCGAGTCGCGGAAAATTTCCGCGACTTGGAAATAGCGGTGGCCCGCTAATTTGAGCGGTGGCCCGCTAATTTGAGCGGTGGCCCGCTAATTTGAGCGGTGGCGTCAGCCACTGCTGCCACCCGCTTTTATTGTTTGGCGCGGCGGTGGCAGAATCAGCGGCGTGCCGCTCTAAAAACGCCGCCGCGCCAAACAGAGCCTAAGCCACCGCCCGCGGCAGGCAGCGGCAGCACTGCAACCCTTTTTCAGGGGTTGCAATGATGTATTTTATATAAAAAAATATATTTTTTTTAAAAACAGTTTTTTTTTTTTAAAAAAAGTTTTATATTTATAATGAATATATATTTTAAATTTTAAATAATTATATATATACATTAAAATGATATTTAATTAAAAAAAGTGAGATTTAAAAAAGTTTATTGGTTGCGGGTCACTCGAGTCGTTCGTGAATCGGGCGAAAACGAATCGTCCTAGCACTGCAAAATATTTATTTATGTATTAATGTTTTAATTAATATATATTAATATTTTATTATTAATGTGGATGGTCGCCCGGCTTGAAAATCGGATCGCTGTAACCCTGTTTGGTTTGAAAATCTCTAGGGAGCCTCATCAATTAATAAATAAAACTTATATTAATTTAAAATTAAAACATTTTAACATTTAATTTTTTTTAATAACTAATTAATGTTTTAATGTTTAATAATTTTTTTTGTGGGTCACTCGAAGCGCTCGTAAATCGGTCAAAAATGAATCATCCTACCTCATGAGCGAGTCGAGCGCGCATACGCGTGTTCTGACGTCCGTTTGAAAATATTTAGCTCGTCCGAACATATTTTGGGAAACTCAATCAATATTAATATATTTACTTTTATAATTAAATAAAATAAATGTCGAACAATTGTTTTTTTATTTTTAAATTTCGTAAATTCTCCGGGTTGTTTAATTATTACTATCACTGTTTAATTCTGCACCACTGTTTCACACAGCACTGCAAATACAGTTTTCTAAACAGTTTCATAAATTTTTCCACAACTGCAAAACAGTTGATTCATGCACCACTGTTTCTCACCACTACTTCTTGCACCGCTACAACTTAGCTAAACAGGCCCAAAAGCATGCAAATAAAGCCCGACCAGCTCATAATAGGCCTCTCTAGCGCACAACTCGAAAGGACGGCCGCTGACATCCCAACATTCAACTCAAAAGGATTTAGTCTCAATAGGTCTGCAGACCGTACACCTCAACCCCTCTCCGCGCTTGTTTTTAAGTCACTGCGGGTTGTTGTGGCCGGGGTTCGAACTCAAGACCTCCTTGATAAGAGAGTCTTCAAACCACTCCTCACACTATAAGAAAATCTTATTAATTGGGAAAAGAATCCCTTGCTAAATCAAAAAATTTGTTGCTAATTTATATTAGTAAGAAATTTAGCAACAAACCACTTCCTTTCTAAATTGAGTCTAGCTAAATCCAGCAAGAATGTTTTTCGTTATTGTTTTGCAATGATAGTTTAGCAACGAATATATTGCTTGTTAATTTAGCAAGGGATAATACCTACAAAAAATTTATTGCTAATCACCATCAAATATTTTCAATCCTAAGATTACCTGACATTAAAATTATTGCAAATTTTGATGCTAATAAATGTCAAATCAAATAAATAAATATATTTATAATACATTATTTTATTTATAAATTGATGATGAATCATTTCTTTTAAATTAATTAATAATAAAAATATTTGGTGTCAATTTTATTTTAATAATAACATTATATATGACAAATACTTTTTAAATAATTTTATTTTTAATTAAGCCAAATTTAAATTTTAATTAATTATGATGTACAATACTATTTTGATTAAAAACATGCTCATAAAATTTTAATAACATGCACTATAATTAAAAAACACATGATTGAATATATATGTTGCGCGCACACCTAATATCGAGCTCATATAACCAAATTTTCATATATATTAACAAACTTTAATATAACATGAAACTTGTTTTCATACATAAACAAATTAATTACATATATATATCATCAATCATTTATATATATACCATCAACTTTCATACATCTTCGAACTTTCATACATCATCAAACTTTCATACACCATGATTATCAAATTTTCATATATCATGATCACTAAAATTTAATATAAAACCAAAACATCAATATAACAAAAATAAAGTGATCTAACATAGAATTGAACCCCAAAAAGACATAAAAATAAACAAAATCAACAACTATGATTGAGTAATTTGTGGATCTGAAGAATGACGATTTTCAAAAGGTTGACGTTGAGTGGAAGCATGGCTTGGTACTGGAAAATAATCATGAGAAGTATAATATCTGTGAGCTGCAGCTTAAAAATAGCCATGACCTGAAGCAGAGAAATGACCTGAAGAATTATATAGACCTGGAGAAGGAAACTGCCCAGAAGAAAATTGATGACCTTGATAAATACCGTGCATCTCTAGAGCTGTAGAAACGATATTCTTAACAATATTTTGAACAGCTTCATCAACTCTTCGTTCAAAATTATTATTGATCTTCATTTGTTGATTCTCTAAATCTTTAAGACAGTCCTTGTATTTGTCATTTTCAACTTGTACGCTATTATTTGAGCTAATATCAGAGAGAACCATATTTTCACTATATGAATTATCAAATCCATAACAACGGCCATTTTTTGGACCCCCTAATACCTCAACCCACAATTCAGGATAATATATGCATTAACCTTGAGTATAAAGTAAATAACTCTGATCAGATTGCTTCTCATTTAACTTAAAAATATAAATCTCTTATAAAATAAATTGAAATATATTTAATAATATCAATACATTATAGTTTCTTCAAAAAATAATAAATAAAAAACTTACAAATGCTTTCTTTGATTTATCATCTACAAAAGGCTCTTTCTCTTTATTTATTCGATGAGTCCGAATAAAATTTTTTTCACGAGGCACCGGAATTCCTCCATTATCCCTGGCCTACAATACAAAAAAATACTTAATAATTTTGCATGTCGTTAAAGAATCATAGCTTTTGAGAGATTGAAGATGAGAGTATCAGTGCTCAACATATATGTAAACACACAAAAATTCAAAGCCTAATTCTTTAAAGGAGAGAGGGAATGACAAGGGAGAACACCCAAGCAATGATTGTAAACATAACTCAAGATAGAGTTCTCCTTGAGAAAGAGACTACAGTAAGAGGTATCCAGAGCTACTTCATCATAGATGACACTATCGTGTAGTCAAAAATAAGTAGGATCATTGCCAAGTAACCATGTGTCGGAGTCATGTGGGAGGAGGTACTATCAAACGGAACCCTCACACACAACTTAAATAGCCAATTCGTTGTAACAACGCTCAGTTCGCTAAAAACAATGAACTGGGCGCTGTCCAGCACCCAGTTTATTGTTAGTTCGTTGAAAAACAGCGAACTGAGCGCTGTCCAGCGCCATGTTCGATGAAAAATAGCCAACTGGGCGATGTCCAGCACCCAGTTTGCTGTAAAACAACCAACTGGGTGCTGGACAGTGCCCGGTTCACTGTAAAACAACCAATTGGGCGTTGTCCAGTGCCCAGTTGGTTGTTTTACAGCGAACTGGGCGCTATCCAGCGCCCAGTTGGTTGTTTTACAGCGAACTAGGCGCTGTCCAGCGCCCAGTTGGTTATTTTACAGCAAACTGGGCACTGTCCAGCGCCCAGTTGGTTATTTTACAGCGAACTGAGCGTTGTTCAGCGCCCAATTGGCTATTTGTCCAGTGCCCAGTTGGTTGTTTTACAGCGAACTGGGCGTTGTTCAACAACGAACTGGGCGCTGGACAGTGCCCAGTTCGATGTTGTACAACACCCAATTCGATGTAAAACAACCAATTGGGCGCTGGACAGCGCTCAGACAAAAAGTGAAATGCATGCCAACACTTGAATGAAGAACCCCTCTAAAGTTATCAAGAATATAAATAGAGATGAAATTAAATTGAATTCAAGTTCTCACATGTAATAAGAAAAATATCAAAAACTGTTAGAGCAAAACGAACACTTTGCCTCTCGTACACTATATTATCCAGAAAATTATAATTTTGCAAATGAATGAGATTTTGCAAGCAACTAAGAAAGTTAAAACAACCTGAAATGAAAAAAAAATTTAGAAAGTGTCAACAAACTACAGACTATAATATAATAAGTATCAAGACAGGTATTACTTTCTTTTCTACCATTTTCTCCTCAAAACATTGAGACAGTCTAACACACTGAATTTTCTTTTCTACCATTTTCCACTCAAAACATTGACACCAGTATTACTTTCTTTTCTCCCATAATTGCCTAGCAAAATTTCTTCAACTAAAAAATTTTAGAACCGATTCATATTGTCGTCATCGTTGTAGAAATGGGAAAAAGCAAGAGTTCAAGCTCCCCGAGTTAGTTGGTTGTTTTACAGCGAATTAGGCACTGTCCAGTACCCAGTTGGCTATTTTTCAACGAATTGGGCATTGTTTTCAGCAAACTGGGCGCTGTCCAGCGCCCAGTTTGCTGTTTTTCATCGACCCGGGCACTGTGCAGCTCCCAGTTCGCTATTTTTCAGCGAACTGGACTCTGCTTTACAGCGAACTGAAGAAAAAGTTGTTCTAGAGGGTGTCAAACTGAATTTCAAATATGCATGTATTGTTTCTTATGTGAGGATATCTCTGATTTTGGTCCTCACTATGCTTGGATGATTGACTCTCAAAGATCATATTTTCGGACACCGTATCATGACTATAAACAAAAAATAATAACAAATATAAAACAGAGTATGAAATTATATTTCACTCAGATTTAAGATATGGAGAAAGGATCATTTACCAGGACCTCCCCTCTAAATTTGCAAAATTATAGGTTGCACCTCTCTTATTTTAAAAATTACAAAAAACCTCTCGTGCAAGTTTATATTTGATAACACTCTTGCACAAAAATCCCTCCTAAATATTTACTCCAAGGGGTAGTTGCCTCCAAATGTTGTTTTTCTGCGATACCTCTTGCAAACATACAATAAAATTAACATCTTATTATACGGCTTGCAAACAGATAATTGTAACATATAATAAAAAAACTTACCATCCTATGAACATGATGATGAATGGAAATGGTTCCACTGGCGCTTTTAACTACCCCTTGGCCATCTTTAACAGAGAGTCTATTTTTGCGATTAAATTCTTGGAGATCTTTAAATTTACGTGCTTCCTGGCCATATGTCCCATAATCCTTCAAACAATTCTCTTCACATCCACGTCGGTGGAGGTGCAGACCTTGACTTTGCTGCATTTCAGATACGCCTAATTTCCGAAGTCATTGCTCTGCTAAAATAACTTTTCCAAATTTTATATACTTGTTGCTCCATTGATGCAGCACGCCAAATATATTTGCCTATAATTATCAAAAAACTTATATTATATACAAACCATTGTAACATAAAAACTAAGAAATGATCAAAATATTTTTTACCTTGAATATGTTAAACATATTTTGTTTTACATCATTTGGAATTGCACTAAATGTGGGGTCAAACTCCATTGAATCAACCTCTCAAACAATTCAACATAGAACGAGGTGCAGCTGTACTAATGAAACTGCAAACATGATATAAAGCAAAATAATTAAATAAACTACATTATCAAATGTATGTCTTTTTATAAATGATACATCATAAGAAAATAAAATAAAAACTGAATTTTAAAGGTATAATATTACCATTTTCCTGAAATGATGAGTATCTCTCGTCCCTCTTCATCACGCTCAATCTCATCTTTGTTATTTGAATTTTTTGGCTCATGTTTCTTAACATCAAGAGGCGAGTAATCATGACCATTCACATCATCAGACACCATATGCTCCTCATTTGTATCACAGTGCGAGTCAGAATTTGTGCTTGATTGATGATTCATATCTTCCATTAAATGTCTCAAAAAAGTATCATCTCGATTTTTGTTAGATAATAGTCCACCTCCACGTCCTCTAGTTCGCATAGTAACTGCAAATCATATTAATACATTATTAATTTAAACATATTAAAAACACACATTTACAACCAAAGAAAAGAAAAAAATGCATGTACAATAGTAAGTATATATAACTAACACAAGAGGTATATTCTTAAGCTTACACAAGCATAAAAGTTATATAGCATGTATATTATTGAAAGTGTAATCTTCTTCCTCCGATGAATCTGCATCATTTGTTCCATCATCATCTGATTCTGTTGATCGTTTTTCGAACTCATCAGACTCAAAATTATGTTCAAGATCCCTCTCTAATGATTGTAATTCATCAGGATTTACTTCTTCCGAACAATGTCATCATCTAGTACAACATGAGTTGGATTCATAGTTGAAGTCTCTTGGTAAAATTCTTCTACTAGAATATCACTTATTTCATATGTGATTATGGCTTTAACTTTGAAAACTGCATGCCAACGACGATCAAGAGCTTTCTTTCTCCAAGGATATGATGTGTAGTACACTTGATGACATTGAGAAGTCATCACAAATGGGTTATCTTCAGCCATGCTACAATCATTATTAATATCAACGATTTTATATCTTGGATGAATTTTTGTTCCTCTTTTTCCATTATCGAACCATTTACACTTGAACATCACTATAGTATTTGTGATAGGCCCTAAAAAACTCAACTCAAGAATTTCTAGTAATTCACCATAATAGTCTTCATTAGAATCATTGTAATAACTCTCATTAACACAAATTTCACTATTCATTGTATACTTTCCTTCTCCATACTCAAGTGTGTGGAATCTATAACCATTCACAAAATATCCATTCCAACGTTTAACAATACTACTAAATCCATATGCAAATTGTTTGATATCACTGTCTTTTATTTGGTTGACTGGATTTTCAACCTATTAACATAAAAAAATTGTTAGTGATATATATAATATAACTATATACATATTAATAAAATATCATCTTACATAAGTTTTAAACCACATGGAAAACTTTTTATCACTCATAACTCATAATGTTATGAGAGTCAAATTTGGTAGTTCAGCTTGTTTCTCGGCATCATAAAGCCTACAGAACACATCTTCTTAGCACTTACATAATTAATATTATTTATTATTATTAACATTAATGATAACTATAAAATATTAACCATAATATTACTTACTCAACATATTTAGAGATCTCAGGGCAGTTCAACAAAATATATATTGTGCATGCATCCTTCTCAAGCAGAGTTAAAATGCTGAAGGATCAAACGCATACCCAACGGCACCAAAAGCCCGGACTGTTGGAGAGGGTGCTACTTAATTTTTTATATAAGTAGCAGAGCGCCACAGGTCAAGTGAAGGAACGCCGGACCCAACAATCCCCCCCCCCTCCGGCGTCCAGCACAACCCGTCGGCTAAGAGGTGGGGTTACCACATGGCCCACACGGCTCAGAGGTGGGGTTACGACATGTCCACGGTTCCTGACCCACCGGACCCACACAGGTAGAAGGGAAAATCAGGATTTAATAGCGCCCCTGGTCTTGAACCCGTGACCTCCTCTGATACCAATTGAAGGATCAAGCGCATACCCAACTGCACCAAAAGCCCGAACTATTGGAGAGGGTGCTACTTAATTTTTTATATAAGTAGCAGAGCGCCACGGGTCAAGTGAAGGAACGCCGGACCCAACAAATGCGCATGGGATCTTTTGGGCTAAATGGTCGACCTGTACAATTGAACACAGATAAACGACTTCATGATTAAACTTGAATTACATTCTCATTGCGCCCTGTACTTCTAGATCTTGTTTCTACACGAGGAGCAAAGAAATGAGAGCAAAAAAGTTGAAGTCTCTTCAATCAAGTAAGCTTCAACAATTGATCCTTCTACACGTATCTTGTTCAAGAAAGTAATTTTCAAGAGATAATTATCTCTCAAAGAGATACATCTAGCGATATTGAACAGACCCACCAACCCTTGCTTCGTATGCCAAATGTATTGGTAAATGCTCCATGGAATCAAAAAAAAGCTAGAGGAAAGATTTTCTAGAGTTTGCATAAGATTACAACTATGTTCTCCTCCATTTTTTTCATATCTGACTCATAGAGAGTTGTTGAGCATAAGTCTTTAAAAAATTAGCTTAATTCAGTTAAGCCACTCCACACAACTTCTGGTAATAAATCTCGAAAAGCAAGAGGAAACAATCTCTCCATAAAAATATGGCAATCATGACTCTTCATTCCATGCATATTATAGTCCTCCAAATTAACGCATCTACCCAAATTAGATGCATACCCGTCTGGAAGTCTCAAAATTTTTACCCACTTTAGTACAATCCCTCATTCATCCTTAGATAATGTATAACTTGTCTTCGGTTAAGAAGTTTCTCATTCACCTCCTTGAGCTCAAGATCACGATGCTTACATATGTTTTGAAGGTCTAGACGGGCTTTTACATTATCGTCTTACTTTTTACATCCATAATAGTGTTAAATACATTATCAAACATATTTTTTTCAATGTGCATCACATCTAAGTTATGACGAATTAGATTTGTTTTCCAATAAGGTAATTCCCAAAAGATACTTCTTTTTTAACCAGTTATGAGACTCGTCAAACCCTTCTATTTTGTCTTTGTCCTTAGTCTTACCAAAGTCAATCTTTGGTAAGAATGCGACTATAACTTCGAGCTCATGACCAGTTAACTGAATAGGAGGCGCATCTGTCTCAATCCTTCCCTTGGTGAAGTTGTCTCTTTTATATCTATATGGATGATCTAATGATAAAATTTTGCGATGACAATCAAAGAAATACGATTTTCAACCATGTTTAAGTCTAAAAGACCTGATATGATCCATGCAATATGGACATGCCAACTTACCATGTGTACTCCAACCCGACAACGTTCTGTATGCAGGAAAGTCACTGATAGTCCACATTAATTTTGCCCTCATCTGAAAATTTTATTTTTTTGACACATCATAAGTCTCAACCCCAACGTCCCATAATATCTTCAACTCATCTATTAAAGATTGTAAATACACATCCAAGCTCCTACCTGGACTCTTTGGACCTGGTACGAGTAAAGAGAGAAACATATAAGGTCGATCCAAGCACATCCAAGGAGGTAAGTTATAAGGTGTAACAAAAACCGGCCAACAAGAGTAAGGTCTAGATCCTTGATTATGTGGATTAATTAATCCATCGGTGGAAAGAGCAAGTCTAACATTTCGTGGCTCGACTGAAAGTCCGGTTTAGTCCTATCAAAGTGCTTCCAAGCCTCACCGTCCCGTAGATGGCATACTTTTCCCTCGTCACCGATATTTTCCTTATGCCATCTCATATGTTCTGCAGTTGTTTTGGACATGTACAACCTTTGTTGTCTCAGTGTAAGTGGTAAGTAACTCAAATGTTCAAATGATATATTTTTATGCTTTTTGTTCCCTCAATCGATTTCTTGGCATAAATCTAGGGTGATGTCATATCTTATATTCCTGCAATATTTCATCATATTTCCAATACAACATGCAATCATTTTCACAAACATCAATCTTTTGAAAGCCAAGGCTGAGTGGAGCAACCACCTTCTTGCTTGAATAAAAGCTATCAGGTAAATTATGTCCCTTTGGGAGCATTCTACCAAATGATTTCAAATATCGATTAAAATGTCTCTCGCTCAAGTTTGATTCAAACTTGATGTTTAAAAGTTCTGACAATGCTGATAACTCTGAATATTCCTCATAACCAGGCCAAAGAGGGCTATCTACATCATCCTTCAGTTCAAAGAACTTCTTAGCAGTTATGTTAGGGTCTTCTGGTTGATGATCTCCAGCATCCCAATCAAAATCAGGACCAACTGCATCAACAATCATATCGGTCAAAGTATTTTGTTGTTCTTCACTGACTCTTGGCTTAGACATTATTTGTTCTTCCATATGACTAATATGTGCTTTAACAGTAGGTTCATCCCAATGCAACTCACCTTGCCTCACCCAATTAATATAACCACGCTCAAAATCTCTAGAAATGAGGTGAAACTTCACCATATCAAGCATAAGAAATTTCAAGCTTCTACAATCGCAACACGGACAACAAATTTTTTCTCGGTCCATATATATTGGATATTGTTGACACAATTCTATGAATCCTTTAACCCCTATTTGATACTCATCTATAATACCATATCCATCTGTGCAAACACGATTATTAATCCAACTTCTATCTGGATGCATGATTGTTGTTTTGTAAATACAACATATCAAATGATTACTTATTACATAAAACAACAATACGATATCTTAATAAATGCAAAAGTTATGATATTGTATCAAATGAGACATCAACTTTCAAATAACAAACAATTAATTCTAAGAAACGGTAGGGGACGGGAAGTAAACATATTTGTTATGGTCAACCAAGTAAGAAGGGAAAAAAATCAGAAATCACAACATAAGAATATGTGTGGATCATTGCAAATTACAAACATGTTCCTATGACTCGCTTACAAATTTAAGATGTCATTACTAAGGCCTTGCCTTGCTTACAATACCAGTAGTGTCTTACCAAGCTTGATACTTATGACTCGTATGCTCCAACTTACGGGGGAGTATTGAAAAAAGACTCATAGTATGTATAAATGACTCATTGAGCCACCTCTCTCTAAGGCTACTTTAATCTCGCATCTTAGATTCAATCTCGCTCCTTCTCCCTTTATCTATATAAAAAGCCTTTTGTATATGTGATATATATATATATATATATATATATATATATATATATATATATATATATATATACAAACGAGCATCTTTGCACGGGATACGCCCGTGCTCGATGCTCTCGGGCGGCCTTTGGACGCATCCGGGTGGGTTTCACCCACCTCCGCATGGGCTTTGCCCATGCTTCATGCTCCGGGCGGCTTTCGGCAGGGGAGCGATATTTGTCGTGTGGGCGATATTTATTGTGGGGACAATATCTGTCATGGGGGAAAATTTGTCGTGGGGGCGATTTTTGTCGTGGGGGACGACATTTGTCGTGAGGGACAATATTTATCGTGGGGGCGACATTTTTCGCGGGGAAGATTTTTGGGGTGAGGGCGATATTCTGCGTGGGGGCAACATTTGTCGTGGGGGCGTCATTTGTCGTGGGGGCGACATCTATTGTGGGGGCGACATTCGTCAGGGGGAGACATGTAAGACCCCCCCTCCCAAAACACAAAACACTGCACGAGGGGAGTCTTATTCCTAGAACAGCCGCCATGCTGTAGCGCTAGCACTCAGGCTAGTCTGTAGCACAAGATGCTTATTCTGCCGGCCTTTACCAATATCAACATGCCAACCCAACCGGAATAAGAACATCAGAAATCAAATCCACACATAAGTATATAAGTCCAAAATATAATAAAATATAAAAGCTACATCAAGCTTCTAAACTATCAGAGTACGAGTAGTCTTGACCAAAAGGGCTACAACAAGAGTCTCTCTAAGACTCACATCTTTCACTGACGGTAGCGACGACACCATCCCTTCAGGCCCTGCCGTCCTGGTCTGGTTGTCCTGCTGCATTACCTGCTGCTGCTCCGCTTGCGGGGTTTCCTCCTAAAAAGGAAGACGTAGCAACCGTTAGTCATAAAGACTAAGTGGCTTCACATCCGCTCTCCCGACGACTCCTCGGCACCGGGCGGATAAAGGAGCATGGTACAATATATCAAATACGCAGTAGTACAAGCAGGTGAAGTAATATATATGACATGAGTAGCAATAAAGTAAGTTATAACCATATTATCAGCATTCTAAGCTAGCAGTTCTACACAATTATAACAGTTGGTCGAAGCATATAAGTCTACAACAGGAAAATAACTTAACTGATAAGAATGCTCATACAAACTTATAAGTTAAGGATCGGTTTAACAGTAAAGTAACTCATCGTATAAGAGCGTCCATAAAAACTTATACAGTGAGGATCTTGTTTATGTAATATAATGTGATGCAATGAATGCTATGCTATGACTCACCATGCATACACACAAGCAATTATTGTGTCGACACAGACTCTGTAGTTCCCACTTTTCGAGCAGGTAGCTAACCTCACAGGCGTCAACCGTCGTGGTCAGACGGTGACAGTAGAGCGGGCATCTCCACTACTAGGCCGGCATCCACACTACCTAGCATAGGCCTCCGTACGCCTCAACGCTAAGAACACAACAGCGGAGCTCACATGCGTACTACGGATCAGCGGGAGTCTCGGGTATATGTGCACCGAGAACCAAGCCCCGATCTGGCCTAAGTTGTGACCCGAAAGGAGCCTCGGAAAAAGCACGAGGACCGAGCCGAACCGTTCACTTGGCACGGAAGGAGCCCCGGGAATGAGCACCGAGGACCAAGCCCAACTGCCCAAGGTCTAACCGTCAACTATCGTCAGTGTGACGACTGGCGAGCCCGTAGACCTGCCACACTATACTTAACTCAGGATTATGACACCACGTGTCGGCTCACACCACATGCTATTTCACATCTCGAGCTCAACAACTCACAAGATTTCCTTACCAAATCCCTTATAAACACAAACGATCAAGTGCGGTAAACATTCACGTACTATCAACCCTTCCATATATCCATGCACTAACCTTATTCAATCCTCTTCCAACATTTCGAGCTCACAGCTCACATTACCGATTCACATATCTAGTTATTTATACAATCCAACTTGTCTACTCACTAGTTCACCTAGGGATCTACCAACCAACCATTTCGTTCAAGTAGGTTTTACTTCATCATTTGATTATAAAGGATCAACCAACAACTCACAACCATCCTTCAAGCTAACTACCCACAATCTCTCTACTATTTCTAGTAGGGTTTACATAAACAAAAGAACAAAGCATGCAGGAATTGTATAAGATACATAACTTCAATCGGAGATTCCTGAAGCTACGGGAATCTGGAGAAAATGTGTAATCCATCGTTGGAAAGGTATTTCCACGGGCTACGACTTTTGTGTTTAGTCGGAAGCCCAGATCTGGCCATGACATACATGAAAGTGGCCACGAAGATCGTTGCGTGCAGAACACAGATTTTTGCACGCATCTTAAGGCAGAATGAACGACATCGGTTCATCTTCCTCCTCTAGCCGATCTTCCAAACCACATCCAGAATTCATCCTCCCTTATTCACCCTCATCGGGCCATTCTTCTTCACGATACCAACCCCACCATCACATTGAAGGAAGGAGAGGTTGAAGATGACTAAACCCTAGAACACAAGTCCTAGTATGGCCTCTTCATAGAAGTCTTCATCTCACACATCAAGACTCTTTTGAGTTGATATCACTCCTAGGATTAACTACGGATCTAGCAACAAGGGAGAGCGGAGTAAGCTCACCTCGTTTCCGACATTTCCGTTATTTCTGGCCATGGATCTCGTCACTCTTCGTGGCGGCATCCTCTTCTCCTCGGCGGCGTTGGGTCTCCACAGAAAAAGGCTTGGCTCCAGTAGTAGCCTCTCCATAGAAAAAGAAGGATTGGGAAGAGGATGAAAACAGCCAAATCCTATATAAATAGGACCAACACGGGTAGGGAGACGCCCGTGTTCCTACCCGTGTCCCGCTCGGGTGAAGCGTCGTCGACGGTTAGAGCGTCGTATGGACATAAACACGGGTATGGACACGCCCGTGTCCACTACCCGTGTCCACGAGACACGGCCATGTTCAAGCCTGTGTTATACCCGTGTCTTGCTTGGGAGACACGGTTGGGTTTCCTTGAGACATTCACACGGGTAGGGACATGCCCGTGTCCTGCTCGGGACGTAGGATCGATAATGTAGTTGCACACACGGGTAGTGGGCATGCTTGTGCTCCTACCTGTGTCCTCTTCACACGGATAGGGACACGCCCGTGTCACTACCTGTGTCCTTCTCTGGAAATTCCACGATTTCCCACACGGGTAGGGACACGCCCGTGTCACTACCCATGTCCTTTTCTGGACTGACTTCTCTTCCCTGAGCCCAAATCGTCTCTCCTGACTCAAAAGCGCGCACGAGGGGCCTAGCACGAATTGGGACGTTACAAATCCTATAAACAAAATAAAAGATTTCGTCCCAGAAATCAGGCTAAAGCTATGGGGAGAGGAAAGCATGAAAAATAAATCAAAACATGCTTTTAAATTTTACCTAAAGGAAACAACTAGGGGTAGCGCTTTTGCATCAAGTCCACTGGCTCCCATGTATACTCCTCCTTCCCATGATTAGACCACATCACCTTTACAAGAGGAACACTTTTACGACGCAAAATCCTTGTCTCGTTCTCTACTATCCTCACAGGCTCTAGTCACACCGACCTATCAGTCGCAACTGCTCTGTCAGCGGTGGGAACGTATTGATCGGGCCACAACAACGCCTTTCGAAGTGACGACACATGGAATACGTCATGAAGATTCTCTAGATCTGACGGTAACTCCAACTGATAGGCCAACGGGCCAATCCTTTCCAATATAATGTAGGGCCCAACGTACCTTGGGTTGAGCTTCTTCACACCACGTACCCGTGATACTCCATGCGTCGGCCTGATCTTCAGAAACACTTGGTCGCCCACTTGAAATTCCACCATCCGGTGCTTTGCATTATAATATTTGCCTGCCGACTTTGAGCCTCAAGCATACGGTCCCGTATTAGTCTCACAACCGCATCAGTATCATCAATGTATTCATTTCCCAAAATCTTCGGGTCCTCATCCTGCACCCAAGACAAGGGTGTTCTACACCTTCTTCCGTATAGGGCTTCATGGGGAGCCATCCCAATACTAGCTTGGTGACTGTTGTTATATGAAAATTTCACCAGGGGTAAGATTCTTTCCCACGGATCTCCTCTATCCAACACACACAACCTCAATAGATCTTTCAATGTCCTGATAGTCCTCTCAGACTGTCCGTCTGTCTGAGGATGAAACGTCGTACTAAAGGTAAGGCGCGAACCCAAATACGCTTGTACCGCATTCCATTCTTTAGAGGTAAACCGACCATCCCGGTCAGAAACAATCGTCATTGGCACACCATGATACCATACGAACTGCTCCATAAAGAGACGTACAAAAACATCCACATGAGCTTCTTTTCTCATAGGAATAAATCGGGATACCTTTGTCAGGCGGTCAACGATCACCCATACTGAATCATTCCCTGAGCGTGAGCGGGGCAAACCGTGGACAAAGTCCGTGGAGACATCCTCTAACTTCCACTCAGGGATTGGCAATGGCTGTAATAATCCACTGGGGCTCTTGCACTTTGTCTTCTCCCTTTGACAGGCTTCACAGTGCGTAACAAAATGTCTGACGTACCTCTTCATTCCCGGCCAACACATGGTCTTTCGCAAGTCGATGTACATCTTGGCAATCCCAGGATGCACAGAATACTGAGAGCAATGTGCCTCTGTCATGATATCTTTTCGAATAATATCTCCCTTGGGAATGTAGAGCCGACCACGGAAGTAGACGAGGCCATCTTGCAGGGAATACACGTCAGTAATCCCATCTTCAATCGACTTGATTATCGGGGCCAGAGCCGCATCCTTTCCTTACTCCGCCCTGATTCGGTCTCGAATGTCACAAACTATGCTCATCGCGGCTAAGTACTCCGAATACCCTTCTGGTTGGTCCTTATACACTAGAGTAATCTCCATCTCCTCAAGCATCTGAGCTAACTCCATACGTATCAATCGGGATTTGGGGCTTGTTTCTGGTACCTTCCTGCTCAAAGCATCAGCTACAAAATTTGCTTTTCCGGGGTGATAGTTTAAGGTGAAAAAATAATCGCATAAAAACTCTAACCACCGCCGCTGTCTCAAATTCAGTTTCTTCTAGGTATGGACGTACTTCAGATTCTTGTGATCTGAAAAGATCTCGCAGTGGACGACGTATAGATAGTGTCTCCAAATCTTCAGGGCGAACACCACCGCTCCTAATTCAAGATCATGTACCGGATAGTTGACTGCATACTTCTTCAGCTGTCTCGAAGCATATGCAATCACATGCCCGTGCTGCATTAATACTGCTCCTGTTGAAGCCGAGAAATATCTCAACCTCAGAAATCGGACTAAACCACCTGAAGTTACTGGTCGAGCGGTCAGAAAGACGGTCTCTGGTCAGGAAACAGAAGCAAACTGTTCGAACAAGACCCCAGGTTGCTTCGGCAGGAAGGTCCCACCACGTACCCAGTTGCTTAGAAGCAACCCCTTCTCAACCAGATTGGCCGAGCTAGGTACGAAGGAGGCGAGCTTGAGCAATAGCGAGTCGGGGGCAATTACTAGAACTCGCGAGGGCTCAGGCCGAGAATTGCTTGTCTTCCTTCGTACCCCTGAGGTCCTATTTATAGGGAAATCCAAGGAGGGGGGGTCCTACTTATACCCCCACCCTGGCGAGTTGGCGACTTCCCTGGGGAGCTCGCCTAGAAGAGGCGAGCATCTGGTCATGGTCGCCACCTGGCGAGTTGGCCTGGGGAGCTCGCCGTACTCGCCCGAACCTCCTGCGGCCTGGGGTGCTGATCTGGATCCCCGTCTTGCCTTGTTGACTTTGACTTCTGATGACCTGGCGGTGGTAGGACCCACCCTCGTCGAATACGGGTTGTACACAATCCCCGCTCTTTTTGGGCGACGTAGGAGCCCGGAAAGAAACATCCAATGCTTATTCGGCGAGTACCTCTGCCGAGTATCTGGACAGCTCGCATCGTCGCCTGCTGGTAGAGTAGCCTATAAATAGGGGGGCTTGATTTTCGAGACGGACCCTGAAGCTCGCCGAAAATGTCGGATGCTGAGAAGTTGCTGATGGACAATCTCGCCGCCCTGTCTGGTCTCCTCGGCATAGCCAGATAGAAAAGGCCGCGCGAGGAAGACGCCACCGCCTTGACCCCGCCGAAGAAGAAAAAGGCGAAGAAGGTCAAGCAGTCCGCCACTACGGCGGTCGACTCGCCTCCACCGCTGAATCAAGTCGCCGTTGCGACTGGAAATCCCGCAGCTTCTTCCAGTACCCAGAAGCTGTTGAGCGATCTCGGGCTTGACGACCTCCTCGGATCTGTTCGGGACAGCCCGCCGGAGGACCCGGGGGTGGCCGAGGAGCTCGCGGCCGCTAAGGAATCCGCGGCGGCTCAGGTCGAGGTCATCACCGTGACAGGTCGCCATCTGGAAATCTTTCCTGCTAGGTTGTCACCGCTTCCTCTTTACTGACAACTTTTCTATGTAGGCTCTCCGACTGTCGCAGACGCGACTCTTGACGTAGTCCCACTGAGCTCGGCCCCCCTACTCTCCCTGGCGGTCGATAGGCCGTCCAAGACCGCCTACATGGTCCGGATGGGTCTTAGCTCAGGGAAGGCGTCGGGGGCGACGTTGGTGAAGGGCACCCCTCCGGCGAGCGAGCTGTCGGTGAAAGAAATTCCCGCCGGGTTGTCCGGGTCGGCGCGCGAGGATCCTCCGGCGAGCAGGGCGGACCCCACCGTTGCGAGTGGTGGGAAGGTAGTCTCGGCGAGCGCCTTATTGCCGCCGCCGCCACCCTTGGTCGCCGCTCCTGGCCAGGCGCCGGGCACCGTCCTGCCCCCGGCGCCGCCTTTGTCTGCTTCGAAGAGGTCGGATCTTCCGCGACCTCCTCCACCTTCTGCGCCGAGGGCTCCACTCCACCCGGCGAGCTCATCTCAAGCTCCGCCGCCGTTGAAGAAGCCGGAGAAGCAGCGGCCGTCCTACTTCCCTCCGCGGGTTGGAGACCCCGACTACGTCGGCCGAGGGTCGGGAGAGCGCGGGCAGGGCAGGCCTGCCGATCTTTCGAGCAACTCTTCGGGGAGGCGAGATACCTCCGGGCGACCTCCCTCGCCGCGCCGATCCCGATCTCCTCGCCGCGGTGAGTCTTCTACTACTTTGATTACTGTTCTGCTTTTTCTGTCCTGACGATCTACCTTCCTGCTTTGTCAGATCGCCCGGCGACCTCTGGGGCGCCTTTCATTGACGCCATCGGGCTGTCCGGGAGCGAGTATCGCCAGGCTGCCATTCGCGCCCACGTGGAGCTGGAGAGTAAGTTCGACCAGCTCGCTATCTGCGACCCTCACCGACACATCTCGGCTCTGGAGGCGAGGATGGCCAAGGTCGAAGGGCTCCAGACGACTTTGGAGAACTACGAAGCTCGCTTCCACATGGTTAAAGAGAATGACCGCCAGCTGCAGTTGAACAACCACCGCCTACAGCTGGTGCTTGACGAGCTAGCCGGCATCCGGGCGAGCATGGGGTCTGCTGGACGTCTGGCGAGGATGGAGGAGCAGCTCCGGCTCGGCGACGATGCGACAGCGTTGGCGACGGAGCATTACCGGCGTGCACGCGAGATCGGCTGGGCCGGGCGACATCCTCACCCCCCTGAGCGGCCTAGGGTGCCATAGTATTTTTGTTTTTTGAATGTAGCTCGCCATGCGCGACTTTGAATTTCCTTCGGACATCTGTATTTTTTCTTTTTATTGATTAATTCGTCTTTGCGTGTATGAGTATTCTCGCCTTCTGATCCTTCGTGCGTGTGCTTTCTTTGTGGTGTGCCGAGCTCTAGGACTTCTGGCGATGTCGCCTCTTATTTTTCACCGCGCGAGCTCGTTCGATACTCGCCGAGCCGGGCAGACCCCCCCTTGCCTTGACATATCTATAAATAGGAGGGGTAGGTGGGTCATAAAGCGTATGCTGTAGCGATCTTCTCTTCGTATCGGCGAGTATCCGAACATCCAGCTCGCCTTCTCTCTCTCTTTTTATAGCTCGCAAACATGGTCGGTGACGACGCCGGCGCTCGCCGACAAGCTCATGCCATTAACTTCGCGGATGCGGCATTCAAGAAGTCCGTTACCTCAGAGAAGGACCTGGCAGCCTTCAAAGAGCGCCTGCTGCCCGAGGACTATTCGACGAGGCTTCCTACTCGCAGCGAGCGGCTCAACACCTATGTTGAGGGCGCCCTTGTCTTGTCGCTACGGCATTTCGACGCCGGCCTGCGGCTACCCTTCTGGCCGGAGTTCTGCGAGATCCTACGCTACTTCGGGATCGTCCCCGCGCAGATCAATCCTAACGGCGTGGCGATCATCATGGGGTTCCTGTGCTTCCTCCGGGAAGAGAGGATCGCCTTCGACCTCTCCGTCTTCCGCCGCATCTTCGCCTTTGCGGCGACCTCGGAAGGAGTCATCTTTTTTAGCAGCCACGTCTGCACCTTGGTCGGGACCGCGAATAAGGTCCACCGCTGGAGCGAGCAGTTGGTGGTCGTCCACGGCGACTTCGGCGGTATTCTCGGCAGGCTGCACCAACCAGCCGACGTCGCCTTCCTTCCTCCCATCCTCGAAGGAGCTCGCGAGCAGCTCTTTGAATACTTCCGCGGTCGGCGCTTTGACGTCATTTTCTGGCGTCTAAACGTCAACGTGCTCGAGGCAGTCCACCCTAATGAAAGTAAGCCGAGCTCGGAATGCTTCCTGGTTACTCGCTCGCCCTTTTGCCGCTGAAGCTAACTTTGTCGTGCGTTTCGCAGTTTCCAACGAGCTTCCGGAGAAGCCCCTTCCTTCGGCGAAGGAAGTCGCCACTACGCGCTCGGACGTTCGCCCCCCTGCCGACGTTGGGGAGAAGAAGGCAACTAAGGGAAAGTCGCGGGCCAGCTCGCAAGGTCCCGCGAGGAAGAGGGCGAAGACCTCGTCGCCCCAATCCGTCGATCGCCGGTCACCGACGCGCGCCCAGTCGCCCCACTTCCACCCCAACTACGGCCTCGGGCAGGGGGTGGTGGACGCCTACGGCCGCCCGATCGTGACGTGGTCGGCGGAGGATAACTCGGTGTTGCTGAGCACCAATCTCCCGTCCTGGTCGACCGACTGGGAGGACAAGGGGGAGGCTTTCGCTGTCCTACACGCCCTATATGGGCGAGTCGATGCGGAGTCCGTCCTGGAGCTGACCCCGCTGGAGCTCGCCCATCAGTCGGCATGCGCGCTCGCGCGGTCTGCCGAGCTGGGGCATTACTCGGCGAGGAAGCTGCTGGAGACGACCGACGCCCTCAAGGTCGTCTCCAAGAAGGCCATCGACCTTGGCATGCAGTCAGTCCGCTGGAAGGACTTCGAGGTGAGCTGTCCTTGGGTGGGTTGCTCGATTTGTTTCGTCGATAGGTCCTGACGTCGATCATTTCGCAGGCTGCCGAGATAGAAGCGGCGAAGAAGCTCTCCGAGTGCGAGGAGAAGCTCGCCGCCTCCCAGGTCGAGCTGGAGGCGGCCCAAACTCGCGCAGCGGTGATGGAGACGAGGCTGGTCGCTGCTGAAGGACGGCCGAGCTCATCAACCCCGCTACCCGAAGACCCGGCGCGAGTGGTGAAGCAATCACGCGTCCTCTGGGAGGAGAGATCCTCTGTTCGCCGCGAGATTGCGCGGGCGGCGGGGAACGTCATACTCGCGCGCCTCAGGCTCGGGGGCCAGCTCGTCGAGGGGGAGAAGCCGCTCACTGTCGACGAGCTCATTCCCGAGCTACTCGCCGAGGGGACCATCCCGCCGTACCGCGCCTCGCCGCCGACCAGCTCCGGTGACTTCGATGACAGCAGCAGCGGCAGCGGCAACGGAAGCAGCAGCGGAAGCGAGAGCGATGATTCGGTAGATGTCGGTGATATCAGAGACGACGAATATCGGCCAGATACTGGCGACGAGGAGTCCTAGTCGCTCGCCGATATTCCTTTTGTAAATTGATTTTGGACTTGTGATTTAATACAAATTTTGTGCCCCTTCATTTTTCTGACATGTCGCTCGCTAGGCTCGTAGGCTCGGAGAGGAGCGTTCGCTATATCGCAGGGGGATGGTCCTGTCATCGATCATCCGCTCGCCGGGACCTACTCTCCCCTGTGCCCGGGTACTCGTGAACCTGTTGGGAGAACCTCGCGCACCGCGCGGGTCGGCGCGTGGGACATACTTGCATGCCCTCCGGGACTCGCTTACTCGCGCGGTTCCAGCTCGCTTACCCGCGTGGGACCAGCTCGCCTACTCGCGCGAGATCAGCTCGCCTACTCGCGCGAGGCCTGCTCGCCCACCTGTGCGTGACGCAGTCGCACCTGGCCTAGTTGCCGAATCATAACCTGCGGGCCTCTCATTCTCGCAATCGAGGAGATCGGCCGACTCCCGAGGAGAGGAGCTCGTGGGGATACCGGGCTTATGACGCTGCTCAACTCGAAGTCTTGAACTACAATCGAGGAGATCGGCCGATTCCCGAGGAGAGGAGCTCGTGGGAATACCGGGCTTACGACGCTGCTCAACTCGAAGCCTTGAACTACAATCGAGGAGATCGGCCGATTCCCGAGGAGAGGAGCTCGTGGGAATATCGGGCTTACGACGCTGCTCAACTCGAAGCCTTGAACTACAATCGAGGAGATCGGCCGATTCCCGAGGAGAGGAGCTCATGGGAATACCGGGCTTACGACGCTGCTCAACTCGAAGCCTTGAACTACAATCGAGGAGATCGTCCGATTCCCGAGGAGAGGAGCTCGTGGGGATACCGGGCTTATGACGCTGCTCAACTCGAAGTCTTGAACTACAATCGAGGAGATCGGCCGATTCCCGAGGAGAGGAGCTCGTTGGGATACCAGGCTTATGGCGCTGCTCAACTCGAAGCCTTGAACTACAATCGAGGAGATCGGCCGATTCCCGAGGAGAGGAGCTCGTGGGAATACCGGGCTTACGACGCTGCTCAACTCGAAGCCTTGAACTACAATCGAGGAGATCAGCCGATTCTCGAGGAGAGGAGCTCGTGGGGATACCGGGCTTATGACGCTGCTCAACTCGAAGTCTTGAACTACAATCGAGGAGATCGGCCGATTCCCGAGGAGAGGAGCTCGTGGGGATACCGGGCTTACGAAGCTGCTTAACTCGAAGCCTTGAACTACAATTGAGGAGATCGGCCGATTCCCGAGGAGAGGAGCTCGTGGGGATACCGGGCTTATGACGCTGCTCAACTCGAAGTCTTGAACTACAATCGAGGAGATCGACCGATTCCCGAGGAGAGGAGCTCGTGGGGATACCGGGTTTATGACGCTGCTCAACTCGAAGTCTTGAATAAAATCCTGCATCCTTACATAGTTTGGAGATTAAGCTCAGAGACATCTTGACAAGAAAGAAACTCTCTCCGGAGAGACGCTCTTGATCCTGCCAAATCGGGGGGTTGGCGTCCAGACCCGTTCCCTAGAATTCCTCTAGCCAGAGGGGAGATGCACTCGGGGATACCTAGGCCGGCATGCAAGGGGGGAGCTGATCTCGGCCGACAATGCAGAGGCTCGGTCTTACAAGAGCGCTTAAAGTCCCGAAGCATCGTCCTATCATCCGCACTAGGCTATTTAGTAAGAACGGGTTGAGGGCACGTATCTCGATTTGATGGCGAAGATCGCTTCCAGCCACGATTCGAACGGGGGTGGTGTACATCGAGGGTCCTCTTCGGACGCACTCGGAGTCGACACACCCCTGGACTCGTCCACGCCCTCCCTTCAGCAGGTTATCCTGCCTTGTTGTTCACTTGAGACTTTTTCCTTCTGGGTGTTTTACGAGGCCGGCCTCTCCTCGGGTCCGGGGGATCAGGGTGCGGATCTGTTCCTCGTAGTTCCTCCAGACGGAAGAGAGATGCACTCGGAGAGACATAGGCCGACATGCAAGGGGGGAGCTGATCTCGACCGACAATGCAGAGGCCCGGTCTTACAAGAGCGCTTAAAATCCCGAAGCATCGTCCCATCATCCGTACTGGGCTATGTATGAGAAACAAACTGACCACTGCCTCCCGAAGTCGACTACGAGGCTGACCATGGAAACATACAGAAGCCTTGAGGCGTGCTTAACACAAGAGAGATGAAATCCCGCATCCTTTGTATATCAACTATGTTTACATAAATAGATACATGGGTTACCGCTATGGGTAGAATCTTTTCAGATCATCCCCACTCCAGGTCCCAGTCAGCTGCTCCCCCGCTTGATCTTGTAGGTAATAGCCTCCCGTGGCTAAGGCTTCTTGGACGATGAAAGGTCCTTCCCAGTTGGGATGCAGCTTGCCTACGGCGGCTCCCCGCCCAGCGGCGTCCACCTTCTTCATGACCAAGTCTCCTGCGAGGAAGTTTTTTAAGCGGACATTTTTGTCGAAATGCCTCGCCATGCGTCTCTTGATTTCTTCCTGGCATATGGAGGCCAAGTCCCGAAGCTCTTCCACAAAATCTAGGGAGAGCCTCTGAGCCTCTTCATTCTCTAGCCGTCATTCCTCGCTTCCGTCTTCGGCTGCGATGACCCTTGGGCTATGCACCTCAAATTCGACCGAGATGAGTGCCTCGGACCCGTGTGACAGTTTGAAGGGTGTTTCCCCTGTGGCTGAGTTTGGGGTGGTCCTGAGAGCCCATAGGACAGAAGGGAGTTGTTCGGCCCAATTTCCCTTGAGGTTGGTGATCTTCTTCTTCAGCAAGTTGATGATGAGCTTGTTCGCGGCTTCCACTTGCCCATTACTCCGGGGGTGGTGTACCGAGGCGAACCGAAGGTCGGTTCCCAACTGCTTACAAAAGTCCCCTAGCTCCAAACTGGCGAACTGCGGCCCATTGTCGGTGATGATGGCCAGAGGGATCCCGAATCTGCATGCGATTTCTCCCCAGATGAAGTTCTTGACGACTTGAGACGTGGTCTTGGCCAGAGCCTTGGCCTCGATCCACTTTGTGAAGTAGTCGACCATTACTAGCACAAACTTCCTTTGTCCGCTAGCTTGAGGGAACGGGCCGATCAAGTCCATTCCCCAGATTGCGAAAGGCCACGGAGCGGTGATCGAGCGAAGCTGCTGAGCCGGCTGGAGCGCGAGAGGCGCGAAGAGTTGACATTGGGAGCACTTTCTGGAGTAGGCCTCTGCGTCCTTTCGGATGGTTGGCCAAAAGTACCCGTGCCTCAAAATTCTTTGCTCCAGGGTGCGGGTCCCGGAGTGGCTGCTGCACTCTCCTGAGTGAATCTCCTCGAGGACCCGAGGAATCTCGAGCTCGGACAAGCATCGGGCCAGGGGGCCTGAGATGGTCTTGCGATAGAGCTCGCCATCTTGCAATAAGTAATACGCGGCCTTGTACCGGAACTTTCTCTGATCTTGCCCGTCGGATGGTAGTCGGCCTATTGTCAAAAACGTGATGAATGGATCCCTCCACGAGGCTCGTTGATCGATCTCCATCAGCTCGCCTTCTTCGATGGATGGTCGAAATAACTCGACGGCGATTCCCCCAGCCCGAGGGCCGTATTTTGCAAGGCAGTCTGCCTCGGAGTTACGTTCTCGGGGCACGTGCTTGACGTGGAAGGATCAGAATCCCCCGATCAGGCCCTTGACCTTAACCAGATATTGCTGCAAAATGGGATCTCGAACTTCGAACTCTCCCCGAATCTGAGATGCGGCCACCATGGAGTCGGTAAAAGCCTGGATGTCTCTGATGGCCAGCTCCTTGGCGAGTCACAAGCCAGCCACCATGGCTTCGTACTCCGCCTGATTGTTGGTTACTGGGAAAAGGATCTCGATGGCTTGCTCGATCCTAGTTCCTTGAGGACTAACCAGCACCACCCCGGCTCCCACGGAGTGCCTTCCCGACGCGCCGTCCACAAACATCTTCCAGGGGACTGGCCGAGAGACGCCCATGTCCGCCTCGACCTCGGCCGAGAAGTCGGCCAGGAAATCCGCCACGGCTTGTGCTTTGATCGCGACCCTTGGGGGGTAGGAGATGTCGAACTCACTCAGCTCCACAGCCCACTTGGCTAGTCTGCCGGAGTGCTCCACTCCGTCCAAGATACTCCTCAGGGGGTGGTCGGAGACTACCTTGATAGAGTGGGCTTGGAAATACGGACGGAGTCGCCTGGCCGAAACCACCAAGGCAAAAACCAACTTCTCGAGGATCGGATATCTTGCTTCGGCTTGTCTCAACACCCAGCTCACGTAGTAAACTGGAAGCTGCTTCTTTCCCTCTTCTCGGACCAGCACCGAGCTAACTGCTTCAGCCCCCACCCCTAGGTAGAGCAAGAGATCCTCACCGCCCTGCGGACCCTGAAGGAGAGGAGCTCGGGTCAGCTGTTGTTTGAGCTTTATGAAGGCCTCCTCGCACTCCGGGGTCCACTCAAATTTCTGGTTGCCCCGAAGGGCCTTGAAGAATGGGGAGCACTTCTCTCCGGCCTTGGAGAGAAACCGGCTAAGACCTGCCAGCCTTCGGGTCAACCTTTGAACTTCCTTGGAATCTATCGGGGACGCCATCTCCACGATGGCTTTCACCTTGTCGGGGTTAGGCTCCACCCCCTGGGGAGTAAGGAGGTGCGCTAGAAACTTCCCCCTTCCCGCGCCAAAAACACACTTGGCCGGGTTGAGTCGCATCTTGTACCTCCTCAGGGTGGCGAAGGTCTCTGCCAGATCCGCTACGTGCTCTGCGACGCTCTTACTCTTGACGAGCAGGTCATCCACGTAGACCTACAGATTCCGCCCCTTTTGCTCTCTGAAGACGTGATCCATCATTCTTTGATATGTCGCGCCGGCGTTCTTGAGCCCAAAGGGCATCATTTTGTAGCTATAGCATCTGTCGTTGGTGATGAAGGAAACGTCGCGGCAATCGGGGGGATGCATCCGGATCTGGTGATATCCTGAAAAGGCATCAAGGAAGCTCATTACGGGAAACCCGACGACGGAATCAACCAGCGCGTCGATTTGAGGCAAGGGATAGCAATCCTTGGGGCAAGCTTTATTGAGCATAGAGAAATCGATACATAGTCTCCAGCCTCCTCCCGACTTCTTCACCATTACAACATTGGAGACCCAGCCTGGATACTGGATCTCCGAAACAAAACCCGCTTCCAGCAGCTTCCCCACTTCCTCCCGGATTGGTCCCGCCAGCGCGGTGGCGCTCTTCCTCCGCTTCTGACGGACTGGGGCCGTCGCTGGATCCAGGTTGAGGCGATGACAGGCAACATCAGCATCAATCCCTGGCATCTCGGCGGCGCTCCACGCGAAGATGTCCGCGTTCTCCTGCAGGCAATCAGCTATCTCCACCTTCCCTTCCGGGGGCAAGGCTCCTCCGATCTTCAGCAGCTCAGGCTCTCCTCTCGGGGAGATCACCTCCACTTCCTCCAGCTCCTCGGCAGCCTGCAGACCCTCCTCCTGCTCCATCATCCTCTCCAACCTTTCTGCGTCACCCATCCAGCTGATGGTGCTGACCGCATTCAGGTAGCATTCCCTGGAGGCCTTGGGATCTCCTCTGATCCTGACTTGGACGTCGTCCCGGCAGTACTTCAGGCACTGATGATATGACGATGGAACGACCTTGAAGTAGTTGATGAGGGGCCGTCCGAAGATGGCGTTGTAGCCGCTGGGTGCGTCGACGATGACGAAGCAACATCGAATCGAGGTTCCCTCGAGAGTGACCAGTAGTTCCACCCCTCCTTCCACCTCTTTCTTCTCTCCCGAGAAACCAAAGAGAGGCCCGTCCGCCGCCTGAACCCGGGATGCTTCCACCTGAAGACCGACGAATGTTCTCTTGAAGATGACATTCACCGAACTACCGTTATCCGCGAGGATTCGGTCGACGGTGAAGTCCTCGATCGCGGCCTGGATCACCAGAGCGTCATGGAAGGGGTTCTCGTTCCAGAGCATGTCTTCCTCCGAGAAGGTGATCTCGTTCAGTGGAGGGGGGTCTGAGACGTCGAGGCGACGCTCCTTTTGTAGATTTGGTGGAGACTTCCTCTGCGAGAAGCTCCTAGCCCAGCCCCTCCGTTGATTACTCCGACGTGTCCGCCTCCCGGACCGGGGATAACATTCCCCTTTCCTCCTTGGTCGATCCTGTCCTCGTTTCTCCTCCTCTGCGGTACCTAGTAAGCCACCTGCCCAACCTGGGCCTCCTGCTGCGGCTGCTCCCTCTCGGCCACTATTGCCTCCATCCTCCTCCTTGCTTCCCAGAACTCAGGGCAAGCCAAGGTTCCGTGCCCCTCCACTCGATGGATATCGCAGTAGAGGGGAATCGTCGCTTCCTGCTGCCTTCCCTGCCTCCTCTCCTGCTGCCTCTCCTTCCGCCGGCGCTTAGCGGCTCGCTGGGTGATGGCCATGGTCTCCCTTCTTCCTCCTCCCTGCTCCCGAGGGTTGTAAGTCCTCCTCTCCTCCTGATGGGCGGGCCGCCTCCACTGGGGGCGATCCCTCGGGTACTGGAATCTTCTCTCCTCGCTCCTCGTCTCTCGACCCCCGACGGGCCTCCTATCCTCCTGCCTTCGAGGCCTCTCCCGCCTCTCCGCTTTTCTGATCTCCCTTCCCCTTTCTCTCTTCTCTTCTTTTTTCCTCTGCGGCCTCTCCTGCTTCCTGTCGTTGCGCCCCTCCGGCGCCCTCTCCCTCTCCAGCAGTCTTCCTCTATCCTTCCCCAGCGGCCTGTCTCCGTCTAACCGTGCCAGGAACTCCTTGTTCCTCTCCTCTCCTTGGAAGAACACATTGGCTCGCTCCACCAACTCTTCGAACGACTTGGGCGGCCTGTGCCCCAGCTTCATATTGAACAGGCCCTGCTTCAGCCCAAACTTGAGGGCCACCATCAGGGTGAACCCGTCCACCTCTTCCACCTCCAGCACCTCCTCCTGGAATCGATCGATGTAACGGCCCAAACTCTCGTGCTGCCCCTGCACGATCTTGAAGAGGGTGGTTGCCTCCTTCTTCCTCCGCTTGGACGTCGCAAACCTTGCCAATAGACCCCTTCGAAGATCTGAGAAGCAGTAGACCGACCCTGCTGGCAGCTGGTGGAACCAATCTCTTGCGCTTCCTTTGAGGGTAATGGAGAAGAGCCGGCATTTGAGAGCATCAGACACATTGCGAATAGACACCACATCTTCAAACCACTGGAGATGTCCCACTGGGTCATCCTTGCCGGAGTAGTACGAGAGGACCGACTCTCTGAAGTTGTCGGGGACGAGGGCTGCGAGGATCTCGTCACAAAAGGGGCTCCTCCCTTCCTGGCGGCGGCGAGTATCCTCCCCGCTCGAGCAGTCATACTCGCTCCATCGGCGAGTATCTCCATACCTCGCCGAGAGTTCCGGATCCCGAAACCGGATTCCCTGACTACTCGCCGGGTGATGTCGCGGCGGGATCACCTGCTCTCCACTCGCCCAAGCGGGCTCCTTCCCTGCTCGCCGAGTTGGTATCTCCTCGTCCGGGGGTGTCCGGCGGTGGGGAGAAGTCGCCGTCACCTCATGCGGATTGGACAACCTGACGAGTATTGCCTTCTCCACTCTCCTCGCGAACTCTTCAAAAGCCGCCACCGTCACATACTCGCTACCTTGCCCCGGGACTCCAGCTCCCGCCGAGTTACCTCCCAACTCGCCCCGGTCTCCACCATCGGCCATCTTCCAACCACGACTTTCTTCTTCGGTCGCTATCCACGCTCACCGCACCAAGTGTTGAAGCCGAGAAATATCTCAACCTCAGAAATCGGACTAGACCACCTAAAGTTACTGGTCGAGCGGTCAGAAAGACGGTCTCTGGTCAGGAAACAGAAGCAAACTGTTCGAACAAGACCCCAGGTTGTTGCGTCAGGAAGGTCCCACCACGTACCCAGTTGCTTAGAAGCAACCCCTTCTCAACCAGATTGGCCGAGCTAGGTACGAAGGAGGCGAGCTTGAGCAATAGCGAGTCGGGGGCAATTGCTAGAACTCGCGAGGGCTCAGGCCGAGAATTGCTTGTCTTCCTTCGTACCCCTGGGGTCCTATTTATAGGGAAATCCAAGGAGGGGGGGGGTCCTACTTATACCCCCACACTGGCGAGTTGGCGACTTCCCTGGGGAGCTCGCCTAGAAGAGGCGAGCATCTGGTCATGGTCGCCACCTGGTGAGTTGGCCTGGGGAGCTCGCCGTACTCGCCCGAACCTCCTGCGGCCTGGGGTGCTGATCTGGATCCCCGTCTTGCCTTGTTGACTTTGACTTCTGATGACCTGGCGGTGGTAGGACCCACCCTCGTCGAATACGGGTTGTACAGCTCCCATCCCTTGATACGACGCGTCAGTGTAAACTTGAAATCCTTCCTTCCCGAATGGAAGGGCTATGATGGGTGCAGACATAAGTCGGTCCTTTAGTTCCTGAAACGCAGCTTCACACTGGGGTGTCCACTCATACGACACACCCTTCTTTGTCAGCGTAGTAAGAGGAAGGGCATTCTTTGAGAACTCTTTTACAAACTTGTGATAATACCCGTCAAGTCCAAGGAAGCTCCGCGCATCGGCCGCTGACTTCAGGGCCGACCACTCCTTCACGTCACGCACCTTGGCCGGATCCACTGTTAACCCAGCCCCACTGATCACATGACCCAAGAAGGCAACCTCCTTAAGCCAGAATTCACACTTACTGAACTTGGCGAACAAGGCGTGCTCTTTTAACTTCTTCAGTACCAAGGTCATATCTTCGGTGTGCTCCTCCTCTGTCTTAGAGTAGACCAGGATATCGTCGATGAAAACGATGACGAAGACGTCCAAATAAGGCTCAAATACCTTGTTCATCAAGCTCATGAAGGCTGAAGGGGCATTTGTGAGCCCAAACGACATCACGGTGAACTCGTACAAGCCATACCTTGAGCTAAAGACCGTTTTTTGAATGTCATCTTCCTGAATTCTCAAAAAATAATACTCCGAGCGCAAATCCAATTTGGAAAACCAATGCGCTTCTACCAATTGGTTAAACAATTCATCGATCCGGGATAGCGGATAGGTGTTCCGTACCATTAGTCGATTGAGCTCCCGATAGTCTATGCATAAACGCAAGGTTCCATCCTTCTTTTTAACGAACAGAACAGGGGCTCCCCAAGGTGATGAGCTGGGGCGTACAAATCTTGATTCTACCAACTCTTACAACTGAACTATAAACTCCGCGAGTTCCTTCGGGGTCATCCGATAAGGGGCCCTGGAGACGGGCTTGGCACTCGGTACCAACTTAATTTGAAAATCCACCCCTCTATGTGGGGGTAATTCTGGCAATTTCTCAGGAAATATCTCAGGAAAATCCCGTACTACCCGCACATCTTTGACGTCCAACGTCACCTCCTTCAACTCGAACCAAATCATGAAGACTTTATCCCCATTCATATGGGCTTTTACGGCCTGAACTGAAGGTAACGATATACAGGGTGCGAATCTAACACCTTGAAAAACGACTTCTGAGTCTCCATGCCTCAAGGTGATTCGCTTTTATGCCCAATCAATTCTGGCGTGATGCCAGTCCAGCCACGCCATGCCAAGTATGAGGTCGAATTCTGGCATTGTCAGCACTGTGGCGGGGGTTTCGAAGAACTTCTCCCAAGGAGAACATCAAAATCACACTTCGCGGTGGCAGTCATCTTAGAGCCGTCTGGGAGGCGTGCTCTTCGAGCAATACCAGTGAAGTATTGCACTCCATATATATCTTTAATGAAGTCCTCAGACACAAATGAGTGCGAGGCACCAGTATCGAACAACGTATAGGCCGGTTTCCCTCTGACCATCACGGTGCCTAAGTAGCAATAGCAATACTCAAAGCTATGTATCTAGTACATCTTAAGCAATTTAAGAATAATAATGAAGGTTTGATAACTAACTGCAACGTACCTGCAATCACCTCCTGAGGGTTCCGCTCCTGTGTCATGTCCAACGCGTACACCTGATTCCGAGCGGGTCCTGGGTTTCCTCCTCGCGGTCCTTGTCCTCGACCACGCATATGTCCCCGCCCTTGGGGAGCTGCTTGAGGGAGAGAAAGAGGCGCATTCCCGAACAGTTACGGGCAGTAGCGTCGGATGTGACCCGGTTGGTTGCATTCAAAGCACACTCTCTCATGCCTCCCCCCGAGTTGCTGATACTATTGAGGAGGTGGTGGTGGAGGCAATGCTGGCGGCTGCGGAGCCGGGTGCTCCACTCTAAAATTTTGGTGGAAATGTCTTCCACCTCTCTGTTGCCCTCTTCCTCCTTCGTATTCAAGTCTCCTTCTATTATTTGGGCCAGCTTCCATCACGCCCTCAACAACTCTTTTACCACTTCCCAAGTGGTCTGCTTTCAGCCTTTTTGCCATGTCAATAATTTTCGCCAGACTGGAGTCCGCTATAAACAAAAGGAACTGCCTCAAGGGGTCTCACAGCCCTTTGTAGAACCTTTTTGTGTATCCTCTGTCGTCCAACTCATAGGAGTCAGCAAATCTAGCCAGATGCTGAAACTCCCGTTGGTACTTCGTCACTGACTTGGATCCCTGCTTTAGTTGTAAGAACCTCTCCTCGAGTTCATCCCAAGCAGACGAGGGGATGAAGTGCTATAGAAAGACTCCCGAGAACTCGTTCCAGCTGATCTCCGTATACACTCGCCCTTGAAAGGTGGAGCTCATAAGGGACTTCCACCACCTCTTGGCGTGCAGTTCTAGGAGTGACACTGTCATGGTCACGACCATGTTGTTCGGGCATCTGATTCCCGCCAGCAATTCTTGCACAGTGTCGAGTCATTCTTCCGTACGCACTGTCAACTCTGTCCCAAGGTAGGCGGGAGGGGAGAGAGCTCAAAAAGTGTTCAACCAACTGGAGCTCGGAGCTTGTTGTTGCACGGGGGCTTGTTGGGACTTGAAGGCATCCAGGATCGCTGTGAGCGTCTTCCCTAGCTCCGATTGCTAATATTGCGTGGATACGGACGGGGTAGGGGTACGCCCCACTGGCTCAACGTGCACCAGGATCTGCACGTAGAATATAAACCTAAGGTCAGGTTGGCTAATCTTAAGGTCGAAGCTGGACATACTTAGTGTGAATTACATATGAGCACACCACTGCTTCCGCTAAGTTAGTTTGTCCCCAAACTGACTAATCAAACATGGGTGGCACAATTGTTAAATGACTTCTCTAATTCAGGATCGTAGCAAGCCAATACCATTTGTAAGACTCCCCCTCCCGGAACACAAAACACGGCACGAGGGGAGTCTTATGCCCAGAACAGCCGTCTTGCGATAGCGCTAGCACTCAGGCTAGTCTGTACCACAAGACGCCTATTCTGCCAGCCTTTACCAATATCAACATGCCAACCCAACCAGAATAAGAACATCAGAAATCAAATCCATACATAAGTATATAAGTCCAAAATATAATAAAATATAGAAGCTACATCAAGCTTCTAAACTATAAGAGTACGAGTAGTCTTGGACAAAAGGGCTACAACAAGAGTCTCTCTATGACTCACATCTGCCACTGACGATAGCGACGGCAACGTCCCTTCAGGCCCTGTCGTCCTGGCCTGGCTGTCCTGCTACATTACCTGCTGCTGCTCCGCCTGTGGGGTTTTCTCCTAAAAAGGAAGACGTAGCAACCGTTAGTCATAAAGACTAAGTGGCTTCACATCCGCTCCCCCGGCGACTCCTCGGCACCGGGCGGAGAAAGGAGCATGGTACAATATATCAAACACGCAGTAGTACAAGCAGGTGAAGTAATATATATGACATGAGTAGCAATAAAGTAAGGTATAACCGTATTATCAGCATTCTAAGCTAGCAGTTCTAAACAATTATAACAGTTGGTCAAAGCATATAGATCTACAACAGTAAAATAACTTAACTGATAAGAATATTCATACAAACTTATAAGTTAAGGATCGGTTTAACAATAAAGTAACTCATCGTATAAGAGTGCTCATACAAACTTATACAATGAGGATCTTGTTTATGCAATGTAATACGATGCAATGAATGTTATGCTATGACTCACCATGCACACACACAACCAATTGCTGTATCGACACAGACTCTGTAGTTCTCACTTTTCAAGCAGGTAGCTAACCTCTCAGGCGTCAACCGTCGTGGCCAGACGGTGACAGTAGAGCGGACATCTCCACTACTAGGCCAACATCCACACTACCTAGCCTAGGCCTTCGTACGCCTCAACGCTAAGAACACAACAGCGGAGCTCACATGCGTACTACGGCTCAGCGGGAGTCTCGGGTAAATGTGCACCGAGAACAAAGCCCCGATCTGGTCTAAGTTGTGACCTGAAAGGAGCATAAGAAAAAGCACGAGGACCAAGCCCAACCGTTCACTTGGCACGGAAGGAGCCCCGAGAATGAGCACCGAGGACCAAGCTCAACTGCCAAGGGTCTAACCGTCATCTGCCGTCGGTGTGATGATTGGCGAGCCTGTAGACCTGCCACACTATCCTTAACTCAGGATTACGACACCACGTGTCGACTCACGCCGCATGCTATTTCACATCTCGAGCTCAACAACTCACAAGGGTTCCTTACCAAATCCCTTATCAACACAAATGATCAAGTGCGACAAACATTCACGCACTATCAACCCTTCCACATATCCATGCACTAACCTTATTCAATCCTCTTCCAACATTTCGAGCTCACAGCTCACATTATCGATTCACATATCTAGTTGTTTATACAATCCAACTTGTCTACTCACTAGTTCACCTAGGGATTTACCAACCAACCATTGTGTTCAAGTAGGTTTTACTTCATCATTTGATTATAAAGGATCAACCAACAACTCACAACCATCCTTCAAGCTAACTACCCATAATCTCCCTACTATTTCTAGTAGGGTTTACATAAACAAAATAACAAATCATGGAAGAATTGTATAAGATACAGAACTTCAACCGGGGATTACTAAAGCTACGAGAATCCGGTGAAAACGTGTAAGCCATCATTGGAAAGGTATTTCCAAGGTCTACGACTTTCGTGTTTAGTCGAAAGCCCAGATCTGGCCATGACATACATGAAAATGGCCACGAAGATCGCTGCGTGCAGAACACAGATTTCTTCACGCATCTTAAGGCGGAATGAACGACATCGGTTCATATTCCTCCTCTAGCCGATCTTCCAAACCACATCCAGAATTCCTCCTCCCTTATTCACCCTCATCAGGTCATTCCTCTTCATGAGACCATCCTCACCATCACATTGAAGGAAGGAGAGGTTGAAGATGACTAAACCCTAGAACACAAGTCCTAGTATGACCTCTTCCTAGAAGTCTTCATATCACACATCAAGACTCTTTTGAGTTGATATCACTCCTAGGATTAACTACGGATCTACCACCAAGGGAGAGAGGAGGAAACTCACCTCATTTCCGGCGTTTCTACTATTTCCAGTCATGGATCTCATCACTCTTTGCGGCGACATCCTCTTCTCCTCGGCGACGTTGGCTCTCCACGAAAAAAAGGCTTGGCTCCAGCAGCAGTCTCTCCACAGAAAAAGAAGGCTTGGGAAGAGGATGAAAATAGCCAAATCCTATATAAATAGGACCAACACGGGTAGGGAGACGCCCGTGTTCCTACCCGTGTCCCTCTCGGGTGAAGCGTTGTCGACGGTTAGAGCGTCGTATGGACATAAACACGGGTAGGGACACGCCCGTGTCCACTACCCTTGTCCACTACCAGTGTCCACGAGACACAGCCGTGTTCAAGCCCGTGTTCAAGCCCGTGTTCTACCCGTGTCCTGCTCGGGAGACACGGTCGGGTTTCCTGGAGACATTCACACGAGTAAGGATACGCCTGTGTACCTACCCGTGTCCTGCTCGGGACGTAGGATCAATAATGCCAGTTACATACACGGGTAGTGGACACGCCCGTGCCCTACCCGTGTCCTCTTCACACGGGTTGGGACACGCCCGTGTCACTACCCGTGTCCTTCTCTGGAAATTCCACGATTTCCCACACGGGTAGGGACACGCCCGTGTCACTACCAGTGTCCTTTTCTGGATTGACTTCTCTTCCCTGAGCCCAAATCGTCTCTCCTGACTCAAAAGCGTGCACGAGGGGCCTAACATGAATTGGGACGTTACAAGACATTCGTTGTGGGGGAGACATTCGCCGTGGGGATGACATTCGTCGTGGAGGTGATATTCAATGCGTGGGTTGACATTTGGTGTGGGGGAGACATTCGACGTGGAGACGACATTTTTCGTGGGAGCGACATTTATCGTAGGGGGGACAATTGTCGTGGGTGGCGGCAATTTTGTGTGTGCGTCGGTATTTTTCATGGGGCGGCAATTGTCGTGTGTGTGTGTGGGGGGGGGGGGCACACTGGTCGTTGTCGGCGACATTTGTCGTGGGCGTATGGTGGAAATAAAATCGCGAGTGCTCGATGCTAAACTTGGTCACCATCATTTTTTCACATGGGCTACGTCCGTGCTCGATGATTTAGAACGGCCTTTGGCCACCTCCAGATAGGCTTCGTCTGCAACTGCACGGGCTTCGCCCATGTTTGATGCTCTGGGAGGCCTTCATCCGTATAGAAGCGGGGTTCACCCGCTTTCACGCAATCCACCAATTCGACGTCACACCCACCACTCCAACCCCCTTGAATACTATGGTTGTTGTTTGATTTTTCATACGCGCTCCAGAGGGCCGCGAGTGGCGGGTGCGGCACTGAACTTCAAGAATGGGTGAAGCTCGTGCGGAGGCGGGAAAAGCCCGAAGGCCGCTCAAGAGCTTTACAACCTCCAAAGTCATGGCTCAATGGCCTGTCTCTGTTGTTGATCTGTCCACCACTCACTGTTACTTGCTCCTTTAAGAGACCATGTTACCTCCCATAAAGCCTAAGCTAAGCCTCTTGTCATCTGCAGGGCTTGCCCAATCAGAGTCTGAAGAAGAAGAGTTAACAGTTTGATGTGTAGAAAACCATTGATGATAACTACATCATAATCAGTTAATGTGGAGGAAGCAAGGTCTTCAAAGCAAGACACTTTTTGATTCAAATACATACATTAAGATGCCTAAACCAATTGAATTTATTTCTAGTGTATTCTGTCTTTTTGATTCCTATGTTTAGTTGACGAAAAATGTTAGTCACAATTATACTTTTAGTATACTAATGAACCTGCAAACATGGAACACATTGTGTGCAAATTAAGTTTGAGATGGCATCTACACGACACTAATATTTCAAGAGGAAAACAATGACGCCAATGGTCAGCATTTGCATTATTCCTAGCTCCTTTTCACGACACTAATATTTAATATGACATCCGAGGAAGTCAAGATCTAGTTCCTGACTGGTTATTTGCAGCGATGAAGTAGCTGAGCTAGAACACTAACAAGAAGATTGCATTTATGATTCATCAAGATTTGAAAAAAAAAAATTTGGAATAGAAAAATTAGCATTGCTAGGGCTTGCTAAATAGGAACTTCGAGAATCAGAGATTCAGAGGAATATGAACTTACTAACCAGAGACAGCTCGTCAAAACTACTAGGGGGCGTACCAGAGATGGACGAACGAATGAAGCACTAGAGACTAGAGTGGCAATGGCATCACCTGAATGACCAGCACCATCATCAGAGATGGAGAAGGACTAGCGTCATCATCAGAGACTTGAAGAGGTGCGCCGCGCGCGGATAGGGCAGGGAGAACAGTTTGTGCCGCCGCCATTTCGTCATTACAGTTCTGGCAAGTGGCAATCACCATCCACCAACGTGTAATTTTCCATCAAAAAATCAAGATCAATATGCCAAGATTCTCTTCTCTATAATGTGTTTTTGTTTGCTTGCTCATGAATGAAAATTTAGAGTTCATGAATTATTGAGAGCACCGTGTAATTATCAGGAATGCTCAAAACTTCTAACTCGAAAATATCCCGGCTAAAATCCCCTTTTAATTTAGGCTCCGTTTGGGAGGGCTTATTTTCACCAGTCAAGTGGTTACGACCGCATGAACCAGACCTTAATTAAGATCCGATTCATGCGGTCGTAACCGCTTGATCGGTGAAAATAAATCCTCTCAAACAGGGAAAATTTTTAGGACAGGACCGTGAACGGTAAGTATCATCCACACAACCAATGAGAAGCCACAAATTATGAGGGCCTCGCGCAAAAGTGTATGGCACAAGCCACAACTGCGTGGGCCCCACCTCCTTTGCAAGCTCCTCATTGGTGCAGGACCATGAGCATCATTCACGGTCCTAACCTAAATATTGTTCCTCAAACAGAGCCTTAGAGCAATCAACATTCTAACCACATAAAAATTTAGAAGCATTTCATCAAACGCCTAAAATGCAAAAGGATCTAAAATTTTGAGAGAACTCCATTGATTCATTTCATAACAGCTACTTTAAGTACTTAAAAGACTTGGAAATCTGAAAATGAAAATGTCTGAGTGTTAATGAAGTAGAGGGGAAGAATATTACCTTGTTTTGGATAGGAAGGAAGATCACCAGTTGCTCGGAATGGGAAGGGCGAACCCTGACAAATTCGGAAATCACTAGATAAGGAAGATGAAGACAGAGACGCAGAGAAGACGGGTCACGCAGAGGCGCGGTGAAGACGGGACATGGTCACTGGAGCATGGCAGGGAGATCGCGTGGGAGAGTGGCGAGCAGGGAGGTGAGCCAGTATCGAGTGGCGAGCTGGAGAGATCGCGAGCTGGGCGGGAAGAGTGGGGAGTTGGGCGGTCACGAGCTGGGCGGGGAGAGTGGGGAGCTGGGCGGTCAGGGAGCAAATTATCGGGTAGGGCAAGAGTTAAAAAACAATTCTTAAAAGTGATGAAAAAAAAATTTATTGGAGGGAAATGAATATTTCCCTCCTTAAATATTTGGATCTTAAATAAGACTATTGATATTAAAACTCATTTTTTTGATTATTAGCCTTCAAATTTTAGATTTTTTTGGGCATTTTAAAATTCCTATCTGCAAACACTTCCTCTTCTCAACCGACTCCACACTTTTTTGTGATCTGAAAGCCACGCTCCCGGTTTCACAACCATCTGCCTCCGATATTTCCGGCCTCTGCTTCAACTGAAAGCCACGCTCCCTATTTTGCAACTCTATGTCATTAATTAATTTAATGTTTTATTTTTTCCCCAATTTTTGAGTGTGAACAGTTTTCGTGCTTGCGGATAGCCAATTTTAAAAATCATGTTTGCGGATAGTCAATTAAAAAAAATCATGTTTTCGGATAGCCAAAAGTTCTATTAGCTAAAAATATAGTGCTAATTAATATCAATAACTTTAAATAATTAGTAAGGAAATTTGAAAGGAAAAAACTTGTTTCTATTTAGCCACAAATATTTTGCAACAAAATAATTCATTGTTATTCTTGCAATGAAAATTTTTGTTGCTATTTTTGTAGATAAAAACAAAACGTATATACTTAACTAAATTTGATGTTAATCAGCAACAAATTGGTTACCCTTTCTAATTTTTGTTGCTAAATGATGTTTTTCTTTTAGTGTCATCACTATTGCAGACCGGGATCGAACCGGAGACTTCCTTGATAAGAGAATCTTCAAACCGCTTCTCGCCATCAATTGAGTTGCATTGGTGATGAGGAGTGGTTTGAAGACTCTATCATCAAGAGATCTCGGGTTCGATCCCTGGTCTCAACAACCTGTCGCGACTGAGAAATAAGCGTGGAGAGGGGTTGAGGTGTATGGTTTGCAGACCTATTGAGACTGGACCCAATTGAGTTGGATGGTGGAGTGTCGGCGGCCATCCTTGCGAGCTGTGTTTGGGAGACCGTTACAAGTTGTTGGGTTCATTTTAAAGCAGGTTGAGCCCTAACTTTCAAGTAAAAGGGGTCGGGCATGGGTCGAGCCACTATAAATATTATTTTAGAAATACAAAATTGCTTTGCTCCATAATGGCAACAGAAGTAATGGTACCAAGCTAGCCGGCCAAATCGGGTCTCATGCACGAGCACCAAGCTTAGTATGGTGGGCCTGGGTCGGACACTAAGTTGGGCCCAATCAAAAAATGAGGGTTTGTGGAGGCCCCTGGGCCCAGCCTAGGCCTGACTCGGGTCTAATCGAGCTCAGACCGGGACAAATCAGGAAAAAGCAATCATGCCCAATTTTATTTGCACCTCTAGTTATTTATCCTTACACCATCAAATTAATCTTGCTTTGAATTTATTTTAAAATCAAAAAAATTAAAAGTAAAAAAATAAATTAATTATTTAGATAATAATTTAATAAAAAATATCAAATTTACATTTATATTATCCACAAGTGTAGTGCACGGGCCAGGGGCGGACCTACATGAGGTCGAGCGTGGGCGATCGCCCACACTGAATTTTTAAAATACAATCTTTCAGTAGTAGAAAACAAGTTTATCATGGTAGATACATTATAAACAAATATATTACAATAAAAATATTTAGTTTAATAAAATTTTCTTGGCATAATTGGTAGAGTATTTTTTTCTTATTCGAGAGCTCTAGAGTTTACAATAACATTTTGTTTTTTTATAAATAAGGCTGGTATGCTATTGTTTAAATGCTTTTTTTAAATAAGCTTTTTGTTATGTTGTTATTTAAACGTGTATTAAAATAAGTTTGTTGTTATATTATTTTTAAAAATTTTTATATAAATAAATTTATTGTTATATTTTGTCAAAAAAATTATAAATAAATTTATTATTGTCATGTTTTTAATATTTTATTTATAAATATTTGTTGTTATGCTATTGTTTATTATTGTCTTAAACAAGTTTGTTATTATATTGTTGTTTATTTTTTATGAACAAATTAGTTGTGTACAATTTTTTTATATAAACAAGTTCGATATTATGTTATTGTGTGAAATGTTAAAACTATTTAAAATGAATGATGATATTCAAATAATTTATAAAAACAATGAATGTCAAGATACATGATATCTTTATCCTCAAATTAATCAATCATTTTAATTAATTATGTGATATTAATATAATATAAATATATTTTGTTATATTAGTCGTTTTATTCTATTTAATAATTTTATACTTTGCTCATACTGAATATAGTTTCTGAGTCTGTCATTGCACGGGGCCTCATGCGGCCCTGATAGTATTTAATGAATTGATTGGTCACGGGGCCTCATGCTATCGCGATAGTATTTTAATGAATTGATTGGCCAAGGAGGATGTTTTTGTAGGAATATTTTTATCTATATTCCAAAAATGAATAATTTTTTTTTAAATGATTAATAAAAAATAATCCAGATTTTGAAAACAATAGTTTGAAAACAAGATTTTGAAACTAATATAAATAGAAGATGTGAGAAATAAAAATAGAATAGTATACAGTTTAGAATCGAATCCAGATAAGACGTGTGGTCACTGTTCTAAAGAAGTTACACCACCCTCCAGCAGTGCTTTCAACTGATGCTCACTTCTCCATGGTATAATACTCAGCGCTAGATCCCAAAACTCTGATATGCGTGGACACCGAAGAAGCACAAATCACCCGAACTTTCATTTGATGACGCAAACGTAGAGGAAAGGAAATATCCAAGAAGATAGTCAAAGAGCTAGAGAGGAAAAAAGTGACAGAATGTTTTCCAGTGTATTCATAAATAAATCAGAAAATTCTTCTAAAAGAAGTCTCAAAAACGGCAAGAAATAACCACGTAATAAATTTTAATGGTTATAATTAGTAAACTTAACTCGTGCAAGTGAACGTTGGAGTTAATGGTGAGAAATACATAACTGAAAAATAATGTGTAACTAAAATCTGGCAGGAAAGTCGACGCAGTTGCGTCGAGTTCTAATCAATGTAGCTTCGAGTAATTATCGACACAAGATGGTGACGACGAGTTCTGGTCGACGTAGGTAAAGTCGGTGGAAGGCAATCGACGCATGCGTCGAGTCCTTATTGACACTTCCAAGTCGACGCAAGTCAATAGAGTACTACTCGTCGGATGTTGTGTCGAGTGTTTGTCGATGCAAGTGCAGAGAAATTGACGTAGGCTAGGAGAAGTCGACGCAACACATTCGAAGCAACTTGAATTTTAATGGCACAAAAAATGTCAGAACTATTTGGTGCAAAAAATACAATTCAATTCAATTATTCTCCAAATCCCAAATCCTAAATCCGAATCCAGATTCGATCCGGTGTGTGGCGCGTGTGTGGTCCATAAATCTTTCTTATGTTTTTTGAACAAATAAAAGGAGTGAAAAATATTATATACTCACTAGTATGAGAGTAAATGAGCAAGGTGAGACTAAAGGTTTTATCCTTTCTTTTATGAAAATTTCCCTCCAAAAATTGATTTACCTCCTTTTTGATTTTAGAGTTTTTCCATCAATTGTGAGGAACCTAAACACAAAACACCAAGAAGGCTCCAATAAAACTTTTTATGAAACTGTTTTATTATAAATTTCTTAACAAGCCCCCACAAAGTTAAAAATCAAAAATGAACTTCATAAATTATGATATTACTAATAAAAAATAAAATAAAATACAAATTTATTTCGTCAAGTTTAATTTAATGCAATGAGTATAGGTGAAATGGTTAACTTGAACCTATACTTAGTACTTATTTCTTCTACCAGAGAGTATAATGTGGCAGTGTCTTTGAAACTTTGACCGATAAATTGGATAAATACAAGAAAGATCGTTTGTTCTTGCGTTATGGCGATGAGCGCGTTAATAGTCATGCACATTCTTTAATTATATATTCATGAGGGTTATTAGGGTGCAGCCTAGATCCCAAAGACGTGACCTCACGACTACCCCCACATCGGTGGTGCCTCGAGATATTCCGTAACTAATATCTCGCAAAGATATATGTCTTTGGCAACCATTAAGAACTTAAAGTTCATTCTAAACTATTATGTGGAGCACA
The DNA here is from genome assembly GCA_039513925.1 of Platanthera zijinensis. NCBI lineage: Eukaryota > Viridiplantae > Streptophyta > Magnoliopsida > Asparagales > Orchidaceae > Platanthera > Platanthera zijinensis. The sequence goes on along the minus strand of CM077095.1, from coordinate 153,625,697 downwards.
ACATCATAAGAATGGGGAGAAGATTCTCTCAACCTTTAAATTTGTGCTCCTAACTACGCTACATCAACGACTTTGTTTCTACCGCATTGAACCGAATTCATGAGATCTTCAATCACATGAGTTTGGTATCCACCATTGGAAGCAAACCATGTGGGCGCGCTTAAGCCTCATTCCCCTCGATGATAATAAAATCTCCCTTCGAGACAATCCTTGGCAAGATTATCGGCCAAATTTAATTCTAACTTTACATAATTGAGTGATATCACTTCTTCTTTTCTTTGCTTCACTGATTTGTACTTAATTCTCATGAACTTATTCATTTTGAAATTAATACTATTAGAAGCAGTTAAATCAATAATAGATTAATTATCACAAATACAAAGAAATATCAAGTATTGGTTTTCCAACTAAAGAAATTTCAGCAAGTAAATTCTTTAAGCCATTCAGCTTTAATACATGTGTCTAAAGCTATAAGCTCTGATTCTATGGTACTTCAAGAAATAATAATTTGCTTTATAGAAGCCCGTGAAATAATGGCTCCACCAAGAAGAAATATATAGCCGGGTACAGATTTAATGTCCACCGAATCAGTTACCCAATTGACATATGTATATCCTTCTAGTACTTCGGGAAAACCTGTATATACTAAACTATAATCTATAGTTTTGTGGAGGTATTTAAATATTCTAATTAACATCATCCAATGATCATCACTTAGATTGTTAATATATCTACTTAATCGGCCTACGACATAGGAAATGTCGGGCATAATGTGGTTGGCTATGTATAATAATGATCATATCATTTGGCATACCAATGTTAATGCATAAGTTCACCAATATTATTATCAAGTTTTATGTTAACGTCATAAAGAGTAGACGCGGGAGTAGAATCATATAAATTAAATTTATATAGTATTTTCTCAATTGAGTGAGAAAAAGATAAAGAAACACTAGTATCATATTTGGATAACTTTATTCCTAAAATGATATTTGCTACGCCCAAATCTTTCATATCAAATTTGGATGATAAATTATTTTTAGTATCATTAACAATTTTAATTGAATTCACAAATATTAAGATATCATAAACATATAGGCAAAATAGAACAATTTCATTTTCATCTTTCTTAGTATAAATACACTTATCAAATTTATTAGATTTAAATCCAAAAGATAAGACTACATGATCAAATTTTTGATGTCATTTCTTATGGGCTTATTTTAAACCATATATTGATTTAATTAGTTTGAAAACTTTGGTTTCTTGACCTTTAACTACGAAACCATCAGGTTGAGTCATGTAGACTTCTTCATCTAAGTTTTCATGCAAGAAGATGGTTTTGACATCCATTAGATGTATGATCATCTTATGGATTGAAGCTAAGGCGACTAGAACACAAAGAGATGTGATCATAGCTACAGGAGCATATATGTGTATAAATAATCTATTCCTTGTTTTTGAGCATAACCCTTAACGATAAGACAATCCTAATATTTATCTATAGAACCATCAAGATTTAGTTTCTTTCTAAAGATTCATTTACAACCTATGACTTTAGCATCCCGAGGTAGATCTGTTAAAATCCATGTTTTATTTTCTAGTATATAATTAATTTCTAAATTTATGACTTCTTTCCAAAAGGGATAATCAGATGAGGACATTGCTTCCTCATATGAATTAGGTTATTCTTCAAATAGGTAAGTGAATTAGTTCTCCCCAAAGGTTCGTTCGGTTCTAACCCTTTTGCTTATTCTAAGTTCATCATTTTCTAATGAGTATGTAGAAGAAGATGGTTGGGTTGAACAAGTTGAAGGTTGAGATGAGTTATTCTTTTATATGAGAATTTATCTTCAAAATAAATTATATCTATTGCTTCTATAATAGTGTTACTAGAGATTTCAATAATAAGGAAATTAGTTATATGAAATCTATTAACACTGCTATCAGATACATATCCTATAAAAATATAGTCTATTTTTTAGATCCTATTTTCTTTCTTTTGGGTTCAAGAATCGCTACATTAGTTAAAAATTTGGAGGTTATGCTTCCTTAATTTAAATAATTCATAAGAGATTTTATCACTTTGCTTTGAAGGAATCTTTTTAAGAATGAAAGACGAGATGAACAACATCTCTCCCCAAAGATTTTTTTGGGGCACTGAACTCGGCTAATATGGTATTGACCATGTTCATCAAGGTTTGAATTTTATGTTCAGCTACATCATTCGATTAGGGTGAATATGGTGCAATCACTTGATGTATTATCTCATATTCTGGGCAAAATTGGGTTAATTCATTTGAAGTGTATTCTCTACCTTAGTCGGACCTAAGAGTTTTGATGGAGGATCATAATTGATTTTCTAACTTGGTTTTAAAAATCTTAAAATATGAAAAAACTCCATCTTTGATTTTTAATAAGTATATGTAACAATACTTAGTGAAATCTTTTATGAAAGTTACAAACTATTTATTTTCACCTCTAGTAGGTTGGTGGTTTGAGTCGCATATATCCGAGTGAATTAATTCTGATGATTTTGAAAAAATTTCTACTGATTTAAAATGTTTTCTAGAAAATTTGGGTTTCAAATAAATTTCGCATGTAATACTTGGTGCAATATTTAATTTATGAATTAGATTTAAGATCATCATTCTTTTTATACAATCATAATTTACATATTCTAATCTAGTATGTCAAACATTAGAAGAAGAACTTGGAATTAAACGGAATGAAATTTGATTAACTTTTAAATCAGCAACATTCAATTTAAATAATCCATTAGATACAAATCTTTTATCAATAAAGACATAATTCAATGTTATTAACCCTTTATTTGACTATAATATAATCTTATAGCCTTTTTCACTAATAAGAAAGCGCTCACAAGATTCTTCCAAACTCTCGACACATAAAGCACATCATGAAAAGTTAGTGACTTCTCGGATGTCAACCTAAGATCCATTTGCCCACGTCCAAGTATTTGTGCCAATGAAGCATCCCCTAAAATCACGCTTCTTCCATTGATGTCCTGAAAGATATCAAACGATCAAAACAAGTATGAACATTTGCTCAGAAATCAAGTTAATTGTTGCCGCCAAACTCGGCGCTCCGGTCGATCCGGACTAACTTGGACCGCCTTAGCTAGCGGAGCGGTCGAGCGCGCACACAGTCAGTTGAAGAGGGGAAGTGTACACAAGGAGTTTTAACGTGGAAAACCCTTCAACCGGGTGAAAAACCACGTGACCGGTTCGCTGCCAGTCAAAATCCACTAGATCAGGGTGATTACAGTATGTTGAATGAATCGGGGCGACAGGCCGCACCCGTTACAACTTGCGGGGAGAGAGGATGACTATAACTGCCGGCGGGCAACAGACTGCTCCGCCAAAGTGACTTAAACGGTGGAATGCGCGGGATGCTTCTGGCGCGTGCGCCCGGGGGCGGCGTGCTTGCGGGCTTCATCTGTCTTCTTCGCTCGACTTCCTCTGATTTTGGGCGCCACCTTCCCAACTGCGCGTTGATGGGGTGCCAATAGCCGATGACGGGTGCTGATGGCCGCTTGTGGCCACTAGAGGTCGCTGGTGGCCGCTGGTGGTCGCTGGTGGCCGCTGGTGGCCGCTGGTGGCGAGAGGTGGCCAACACGGTGGAGGAGCTCTCACCTGAGGAAGAGGGAGAAGAATCGTAGAAGAGAAAAGGGTCCGAAATGAAGAGCCCCTGGGGTCCTTTTATAGGCTCCAAGGGGAGATCATGGTGGGCCCCATCACTAACATAGTGGGTTAGTGGGTGGTTTCCCCTTGATCGGACGGCCGTGGTAGCGCGCCATGATCGGATGGTGGAGGTTCGGGCGGCGAGCCACCGGCTGGCGGTGGACAGACGGCGGCGTTCGGGCGCCCGGGCGGCGGCGGTCGGGCGGCCGGGCGGCCGGGCGGCCGGGGGTGGCGGCGGCCGGGCGGCGACGGTTGGTTGTGGCGGCGGTGCCCTCTCTCCCCTCTTTCTCTTTTTATGGATCTCATTTTTGATGGGAGAGAAAGAGGGGGGAATTGGATGGAGGAGATGAAAGATGAGAGAAAGTGGGCCCTCCACTTCTCCCATCATGAAGGGAATCATGGGGTTGACTAGTCAACCCCATGATTTCATTTTTGGGATTGCTATTTGCACCCCTAAAGCTAAAAATGGATCCAATCCCTATCAAATGCCCCCCAAATCCTTTGTTGTTGGTGAGCCGTGTGAGAGACAACTTAGGATTTTTAATCTTCTTCTTCCCCGCTTCCATGTCTTCCTCCAGAGAGAAGGCCAAGAAAGCGAAGAACGGTGCCTCGAAGGCATGCTCGTACTTATACGATTGGCGACGGTGGTGCTACATCAAATTGAAGGAGCGTCGACGGGGGCTTCAGGCAAGGTGCTGGCGAATCCAATCGCGAAGGGGTCCGTGCGCTGGACGGTGCAGAGGCGCGCCGACGCAACGACGGGCGAGTGCAAAGGCACGCCTGGAAGCACGCAAGCGCGCGCGAGGGCGCGCTAGCGCAGCCATGCGCGCGGGTGCGCACGCCCGACCCAGCGCGTCCGCGCTTGCGGGTGCGCGTGCGCGACCCAGCGCGAGGGTGCGCGCACACGTGCACAACCCAGCGCGCTGGTGCGCGCGCGACCTTGCGCGCGGGTGCGCGCGAGCGACCCAGCGCGCTGGTGCGCGTGCGCGGGAGCGCGTCCCTGCGCGCAGGTGTGCGCGCGCGCGTCCCCGCGCGCGGGCGCGACCCTCCGCGTGGGTCCTGGAGCGCGCGGGTGCGCGCGTGTGTGCAAGCGCGCAACCCCATGCGCGGGTCTGCGCACGTGCGACCGTGCGCGCAGAGTGCGTGTGTGCAACCTGTGTGCGCGTGTTGTGCGCGCGGGCTCTGCTGGCGCGAGGGTTGCTCGTGGCTTAGGTTGCGCGCGAGTTGCGCTCGGCTTTGCGTGCGCGAGGGTTGCTCGCGGCTTAGGTTGCGCGAGGGTTGCTCGCGACTTAGATTGCGCGAGGGCTGCTCGCGGCTTAGATTGTGCGAGGGTTTCTCGCAGCCTAGATTGCGCGAGGGCTGCTCGCGGTTTAGGTTGAGCGCGAGTATGGAGGTAGTTGCTGTGAGGAGCGCGCTGCACAGAGGCAAGTGCTGTATGGAGCGCGCTGCACGGATGCATTTGCTGTAAGGAGCGCGCTTCCCGGAGGCAGTTGATGTATGGAGCGCGCTGCACGAAGGCAGTTGCTGTGAGGAGCGCGCTGCACAGAGGCAGTTGCTGTATGGAGCGCGCTTCACGGAGGCAGTTGCTGTAAGGAGCGCGCTTCCCGGAGGCAGTTGATGTATGGAGCGCGCTGCACGGAGGCAGTTGCTGTGAGGAGTGCGCTGCACTGAGGCAGTTGCTGTATGGAGCGCGCTGCACGGAGGCAGTTGCTGTGAGGAGCGAGCTGCACTGAGGCAGTTGCTGTATGGAGCGCGTTGCACGGAGGCAGTTGCTGTGAGGAGCGTGCTGCACTGAGGCAGTTGCTGTATAAAGCGCGCTGCACGGAGGCAATTGCTGTGAGGAGCGCGCTGCACGGAGGTAGTTGCTGTATGGAGCGCGCTTCACGGAGGCAGTTGCTGTGAGGAGCGCGCTGCACGGAGGCAGTTGCTGTCAGGAGCGCGCTGCACAGAGGCAGTTGCTGTAAGGAGCGCGCTGCACCGAGACAGTTGTTGTATGGAGCGCGCTACACGGAGGCAGTTGTTGTAAGGAGCGCGCTGCCCGGAGGCAATTGCTGTATGGAGCGCGCTGCACGGAGGCAGTTGCTGTGAGGAGCGCGCTGCACTGAGGCAGTTACTGTAAGGAGCGCGCTGCCCGGAGGCAGTTGCTGTATGGAGCGCGCTGCACGGAGGCAGTTGTTGTGAGGAGCGCGCTGCACTGAGGCAGTTGCTGTATAGAGCGCGCTTCACGGAGGCAGTTGCTGTGAGGAGTGCGCTGCACGGAGGCAGTTGCTGTCAGGAGCGCGCTACATAGAGGCAATTGCTGTAAGGAGCGCGCTGCACCGAGGCAGTTGCTGTATGGAGCGCGCTGCACGGAGGCAGTTGCTGTATGGAGCGCGCTGCACGGAGGCAGTTGCTGTGAGGAGCGCGCTGCACTGAGGCAGTTGCTGTATGGAGCGCGCTGCACGGAGGCAGTTGTTGTGAGGAGCGAGCTGCACTGAGGCAGTTGCTGTATGGAGCGCGCTGCACGGAGGCAGTTGCTGTGAGGAGCGCGCTGCACTGAGGCAGGTTCTGTATGGAGCGCGCTGCACGAGGCAGTTGCTGTGAGGAGCGCGTTGCACAGAGGCAGTTGCTATATGGAGCGCGCTGCACGGAGACAGTTGCTGTGAGGAGCGCGCTGCACGGAGGCAGTTACTGTAAGTAGCGCACTGCACAGAGGCAGTTGTTGTAAGGAGCGCGCTGCACGGAGGCAGTTGCTGTGAGGAGCGCGCTGCACTGAGGCAGTTGTTGTGAAGAGCGTGCTGCACGGAGGCAGTTGCTGTGGGGGTAGATGGACGTCTTCGTACTTGGGCAAAGTGAGTATGCATTTCTGACTGCACGGGTGACGTTTGACGTCAACATGCTTAAAATGAGAAAATGTTAACTTTTTAGAGTTACAGTCGTGAACTGTTCTTGTGGGAACGCATAATTTATAGGAAAGTAAAATTGATAAACGCTATAATAGATAAATCCCTTCTGAGGTGCGAAGCCCTCTCTTGGGTTGGTCGTCTTAGGGGTTGCCCCCCAGTCCGATCTAGCAAACAGTGGGCCGAGTTTCTTTCTGTGGACTTGGTTCCTATCCCCGTAAGAATCTCCCCAGGAGGCCTTGTTTGATTAGATACTCGATCTCCTCCTTGAGCTTTGAGCATTCTTCCGTGTCATGTCCTTGTCCATGGTGAAATTCACAGTACTTGTCTGGTCCCCAGTATTTTTAGCGAGAGGTATGGGATTGTGGAGCGCTTCTTTGCCTTGGATTGCATAAAATACATTTGTCCTGGATGTGTTGAGGGGTGGGTACTCCCGGGGCGGCTGATCTCTCTGATGGTTATGTCACAATCTTCCTTCTTGGTGTTGAGGGGCCGGCTCATTTTCCCTTTTTCGCTTCTGGTTGTCGTTAAACTCTTGACGATGGGCTTCAATAGCCTCGTCGGCAGCGATCTGAGCCTCTACGCGGTGCACGAGGTCGGGGTAGCTAGCGACGGTTTCCCTCATTAATGCTGAATAGAAGCTGCTCGGGCGAAGACCTCCGAGGAACATTCCTCTTAACAGTTCAGGGTCGACCCCTGGGATTTGGCGGGCTTCTACGGAGAACCTGCGGAAGAAATCCTTCAAAGACTCCCCTTCGTTCTGGCGGATACCTGATAAGTGGGAAGGGTCGCGGATGATCCTCTGATTTGCTATAAACTGATCTGTGAACTGTCTCGTTAGTTCTGTGAAGTTGGCGATAGTGCCCGCTTTCAAGGAGTGAAACCATGTGCGGGCTTGCCCCTTGAGAGTGGTAGGAAACACTTGGCAGAGTAACTGATCAGGTGCACTGTAGATCCTCATAATGGTAGTGAAGTGGTTGACATGTTCGAACGGATCGTCAGTTCCCTCGAAAGTTTTGATATCGGGCAGTTTGAAATCGTGAGGAATTGGATGGTCCAGAATCTGGGGTATCAGCGGGGAACCCTGGTGGAGTGGTCGGCGGGTACAAATATCTCTTACACCTGCTTGATGATATTCTTCGGCGATGACCTCTCGAATTTCCTCCCGAGTAAATCTTTCTAACGGATGTAGGCGGACTTCGTCAGCGGGCTCATGATGATGATGATCTTCTCTCGCTCTCCTATGGGCCGAGTGAGCGAAACTTGCAGCTTTAGAATATTCTTCAGATATTTCCTGCCTTGGAGGAACCTCTTGGGCTCTGCCCTGATTTTGTTGCGGCGGTGGATCCACACGAGCTGGTTGCAGCGGGGGAGCCGGAGGCGCTCCCAGGTTTCGCAGCAGGGTGAGCATTTCAGTTTGATGTTCTTCTATTTGGCGAACGCTTCCCTCTATAGGAGCAAATACAGCTTCAGCGGTCAGTGGTGCGTCCACCAAAGAGTGGGAACGTGCAGGCTCGTCCTGCCTGCCAAGGGCGGAGCCTTCAACGGTACGGGTGCTTCTCTTTGTCATTAAGATAGTACTTGGAGGGAGCGATGCTGGTGATCTTACGCTTCAAAGGATGTTGGGAAATCGTTTCCCACAGACGGCGCCAAACTGTTGCGGCCAAACTCGGCGCTCCGGTAGATCCGAACTAACTTGGACCGCCTTAGCTAGCGGAGCGGTCGAGCGCGCACACAGTCAGTTGAAGAGAGGAAGTGTACACAAGGAGTTTTAACGTGGAAAACCCTTCAACCGGGTGAAAAACCACGTGACCAGTTCGCTGCCAGTCAAAATCCACTAGATAAGGGTGATTACAGTATGTTGAATGAATCAGGGCGACAGGCCGCTCCCGTTACAACTTGCGGGGAGAGAGGATGACTATAACTGCCGGCGGGCAACAGACTGCTCCGCCAAAGTGACTTAAACGGTGGAATGCGCGGGATGCTTCTGGCGCGTGCGCCCGGGGGCGGCGTGCTTGCGGGCTTCGACTGTCTTCTTCGCTCGACTTCCTCTGATTTTGGGCGCCACCTTCCCAACTGCGCGTTGATGGGGTGTCAATAGCCGTTGGCGGGTGCTGATGGCCGCTTGTGGCCACTGGAGGTCGCTGGTGGCCGTTGGTGGTCGCTGGTGGCCGCTGGTGGCGAGAGGTGGCCAACACGGTGGAGGAGCTCTCACCTGAGGAAGAGGGAGAAGAATCGTAGAAGAGAAAAGGGTCCGAAATGAAGAGCCCCTGGGGTCCTTTTATAGGCTCCAAGGGGAGATCATGGTGGGCCCCACCACTAACGTAGTGGGCTAGTGGGTGGTTTCCCCTTGATCGAACGGCCGTGGTAGCGCGTCATGATCGGATGGTGGAGGTTCGGGCGGCGAGCCACCGGCTGGCGGTGGACAGACGGCGGCGGTCGGGCGGCGGCGGTCGGGCAGCCGGGCGGCCGCGGCGGCCGGGCAGCCGGGCGGCGGCGGCCGGGCGGCGGCGGCCGGGCGACGGCGGCCGGGCGACGGCGGTCGACGACGGTTGGTTGTGGCGGCGGTGCCCTCTCTCCCCTCTTTCCCTTTTTTATGGATCTCATTTTTGATGGGAGAGAAAGAGGGGGGAATTGGATGAAGGAGATGAAAGATGAGAGAAAGTGGGCCCTCCACTTCTCCCATCATGAAGGGAATCATGGAGTTGACTAGTCAACCCCATGATTTCATTTTTGGGATTGCTATTTGTACCCCTAAAGCTAAAAATGGATACAATCCCTATCATTACTAATGTTTTCGACCGAGCGCGATTTTTTCTCCCGGGCACGAATTTTTCGCATCCCCTGGGCGCGGTTATTTTGATCGGGCACAATTTTTTCGACCAGACGTGATTTTTTCATTCAGGAGCGAATTGTTCGCCCGACTGAGAATTTTTCGCCCCACCGCAATTTTTTCGCCCTACCGCGATTTTTTCCCCGAAAGTGAAAAAAATGCATTCGAGTGAAAAAAAATAGCGTCTGGGCGAAAAAAAATATGGGACCGAACAAAAAAATAACGAACGAGCGAAAAAATCACGCTGAGGCGAAAAAGTCTCGCCCGTGCGAAAAAATCAGGCTCGGGCGACAAAATCGCGCCCGGGCGAAACAAACGCGCACCGGGCAAAAAAAATACGCTATGGCAAAAAATATCGCTCACGAGCGAAAAATCGCAGTCAGGCAAAAAATTGGCGCTCGGGCGAAAAAAATGCGCTCGGGCGAAAAAACCGCTCATATGCGAAAAAATTGCACCTGAGGGAAAAATTCGCGATCGGGGAAAAAAACAGTGCACAGGCGAAAAAATTGCTCCCGGGCGGAAAACGAGCACGGACGAAAAATATCATTCTCAAGCGAAAAATTTACTTCCGAGTGAAAAACCGCTCCCGGGCAAAAAATTCGCGACGGGCGAAAAATTAGCATCCGGGCGAAAAAAATGCGTCTGGGCGAAAAAATCGCACTCAGGCAAAAAAATGCGTACGTGCAAAAAGATCGCTCCCGGGTCAAAAAAGCGCACCTGAGCGAAAAAATCACGTCCGTGCGAAAAAATCGAGCCTGGGCGAAAAAAATGCGTTTGCTCAAAAAAATTCGTGCACGAGCATAAAAATTACGCCCGGGCGAAAACCTCGCGCCCGGACGAAAAATGCCAACCCGGGCAAAAAATTCTCGCTCGGGCAAAAAATTTGCGCCCGAGCCAAAAAAACACGTCCTGACAAGAAAACGCGCACTGACGAAAAAAATGCTTCCGTGAAAAAAAATCATATTTGGACAAAAAATCAAGTTAGAGATTTTTTTTAATGAGATATGTGTTTTGGGATGAACAAGTGTTTTTCGAAAAACTTGAAAAATATATGACAAGTGACTTTTCAAAAATGAAGAAAATGAAATTTTATGCGATAAATTTTCGCACAAATAGACAATCCAAACAGTTCTTAGGTATGGTACCGTTTTCCAAAAAATAAAAATGAGCTAAAAAATACTTCCAAACAGACTATTATTCTTTTAGAAAGTTTGACCTTCAGGTCTTGGCTTTGTGCTCCTCGGTCCCCCAAAACTGGTGAATACTTGCAGCTTCTTTGTCTTTACTCCACCCAATCTCCCCTCTCTGATTCACTCATGATGGTATTAAAGAGTAGCACGATTACATTCAAGCTTCATTTGGTTCGGCGGTGGCGGATCGATCCGGCGGGTGGAAACGGAGTGTTCGAACCGGAGGGGGGAGGTGGCTGCTCCAAACGGAGCTTTTTGGGGCTTTTCTCAAGGCGGGCGGGTGGAAACGGAGCAAACGCCGCCGGAGGTTCATTTGATTACCCTCCTTCCGACGGCGTTTACCCAAAACGGAGAAGCAAAACGCCCAAACAAATAGAGCCTCAATGTTCAATTTAAATTCCCCCATAAAATCGAACTTCTCAAAGAAAAACATTTGTTGCAGCAGCATTCCAATCATATTGGTGTTTGGTGGGTTGCTTTGGTTCTCCCAGCAGAGTGTCTTCGAGCCGATTCTTTTCTTCCAATCAACGGCGAAGCTGATGACGAAGCCTACATTGAAAGGGATTTGGGGGAGGGTAAAGTGCAGCGCGATCCAACGGATGCGAGCCGCTGCACTTTGCTAATCTGATGAATGTGAACATGCGGAAATGCATCCACATCCCAGTGCACGCATCTCAAATGGAATTAAAATGTGCACGCATCTCCGGGCGAGCTAAGATGAGCTCGCGACCGTCGGATCGCCCGCACTTCACCCTCCCCGAACAGAAAAGGGGGGGCGTGCATTACTTTATGGTGCAGTGCACCATCCCACGGCTGAGAGTGCATCAGCACTCGCGTCGAGATTCGTGCACGAGTGCAGATGCACTCCCAGGGGATCATGAACTGCACTTTACGCTCCACACCCGCTTAAAAGAAGGAAATAATTCAAGGTGCGTTTCTGGCGCCTTGCTTTTGGTGTATTCTCCGGGTCAACATCATTTGGAAAAGGTCAACGGTCAGCACAGACTCATCGGCGTCATCGCCGGATTGCATCTTCCGATTTTGACATGCAGCCGCACGGCGGTCTCATATGAATCTTCAAGAAATTCCTCATGTCATCCGGCGCGAGAAGAAACTCCATTCCCGCATGGGCCCCTATAAGCGGCGGCTCATCCTCCTTCTCTCCTTCCTCCTCCACCTCCGCCGTGCCGTCACCGCCCGGATCGCCGTCGAGTTCCTCTACCCTAACTTCACCGGCTCCAACTTCAACTACATCGAAAACGGCGGCATCTTTCTCACCTCCGCCTCCTCCAACTTCTCCGCCATCTTCTCCACCGAATCCCCTCAATCCCCGTTCGTCTTCTCCATCATCCACGCCCCCACCACCACCACCGTCTGGTCGGCGAACGCCGCCTCTCCGGCGCCGTACACCTCCGCCCTCTCACTCTCCGCCGCCGGCCTCTCCATCTCCCTCTCCAACGGCTCTCTCCTCTGGTCCACCCCTGTTCTTACTAGCCCTGTCGCCGCCCTCCAACTCCTCGACTCCGGCAATCTCCTCCTCCGAAACTCGAGCAACACCTCTCTATGGCAATCCTTCGAACACCCCACGGACACGCTGCTTTCCTCCCAGCGACTCCCCGCCGGCGCTTCCCTCACCACCCCCGCCGGAGATTACCGCCTTCTAATCACCGCTCAAGACGCCGTCCTTCTCTGGACAAACGGGAGCCAGCAGTATTGGCGCCTGTCCTCCGATCCCCGTTGGGTGAAAGACCTCAACGACCCAGTCGCCTACATGGCCACCAACGCCTCCGGGATTTACCTCTTCTCCGCCGCCGGTAAGGCACAATACGTCTTTAATCTCCCGCCGACGGTTATCAGATTCGTGAGATTAGAATCAGGCGGCCGACTCCAAGTCAGGGGTTACTCCGGCAACGGCTCCGTCCTCAGTGAAGATCTCGCCGCCCCCACCGGCGCTTGCGATCTCCCGCTGTCCTGCACCGAGCTTCAGGTCTGCACGATGCAGAACAGTGGTGCCACCTGTAACTGCCCGCCGTTGTTCGCACCGTCGAATACCGGCGGATGTTCGCCGGCCGATGGCTCCACGCTCGTCTCCGTCGCTAACTGCGCCGGTGCTGGCGGCGCGAAAGGTACATCGGAGCCGCCATCATACAAGAATATGGGAAGTAAAGTTGATTACTTTGCCAACAAATTCGCTAGCCCGGACGGCTCTAATGGAAACTTGTCCTCATGCCGCGATCTCTGCTCGGGGATGTGCTCCTGTCTAGGCTTTTTCTACCAAATTTCTTCAAGGGCTTGCTTTTTGATGAAGAGCCGTCTCGGCTCTCTTGTCAGCACCAACAATCAAGGGGTTTTCAACAGCGGCGAGGGATACATCAAGGTTCTAGATTTCCGGCAACCACTACATCATGATTCCGATATAGGTCCCAACTTTATCCAGATCATCTTGCCCGCCATTGCCGGATTATTTCTCATTCTCCTCGTCGCAGGAATCTACTGGTGGCGTCGACGTCAATGGAGCGGCGAGAATAAGCTAGCTCCGTTGAAAGAGGTTTACCCCTCCTCACCTCTTGCCAGTGATCATGACTCTTCAAGAGATTTTTCCAGCTCAGGGGACTATCAAAATTCCGGCGAGGTTTTGATTCCGGGACTGCCGCACCGTTTCACTCTCACCGAACTCGTCGCCGCAACCAACAACTTCAGCATGAAAATTGGCGCCGGCGGCTTCGGCGAGGTGTTCCACGGAGAACTCCCCGACAAAACTGCGGTGGCCGTGAAGCGCATCAACGCCGGCCTCGGCAGTATCCAGGGGAAAAAAGAATTCTGCACGGAGATAGGCGTCATCGGTAGAATTCACCACGTGAACCTGGTCCGCCTCAGGGGCTTCTGCGCTGAAGGCCGCCGGCGGCGGCGGCGGCAACATTTCCTGGTCTATGAATACATGAACCGAGGCTCGCTGGAGCGCTCTCTGTTTCGTGCCAGCGGCCCTGTTTTGGAGTGGAAGGAGCGGATGAGCATCGCCATCGGCGCCGCACGAGGACTCGCCTACCTCCACTCCGGCTGCGACCCCAAGATCGTGCACTGCGACGTCAAGCCGGAGAACATCCTCCTCGACGACGGCGGCGGCGTAAAGATCTCGGATTTCGGCCTCTCCAAGCTCATTGCTCCGGAGCGGTCGGGTCTCTTCTTCACGACGCTGAGGGGGACAAGGGGATACCTTGCGCCGGAGTGGCTCGCCAATTCGCCAATTTCGGAGCGGGCCGACGTGTACAGCTACGGGATGGTGCTTCTGGAAATTATCAGAGGGAGGAAGAACTATTTGGAAGACGGTGGAGGAAGCTGTGAGGGGTTGTCGAGCGGGGGAGTTTCCGGCGGCGGATGGACGGAGTATTTCCCGGCGACGGCGCTGGAAATGCACGAGCAGGGGAGTTATGCAGGGCTGGCGGATCCGAGGCTGGAGGGGAGGGTGAGGGAGGAAGAGGTTGGGAGGGCGGTGAGGGTGGCTCTCTGCTGCCTGCACGAAGACCCAGCGCTGCGGCCGCGGATGGCCGCCGTCTCGGAGATGCTTGACGGCACGATGGAGGCGGCGTGGCCAAGGCCGGAGGCGCTGACTTTTTTCAGGATGTTCGGAAAGGGGTACGTTGACTCCGTGACTTCTAGCGGGAGCGGCAACAAATCATCATCGAGTATGGGTATCGTGTCTTGGTCTGATATTTTGATGACGCGGCAGAGGATGGCTGAGGACGGTGCCAAGGGCTTCAACTCTTTGCGTTAATTGCCGGATTTTTATTTAACATTACCAGTGAAAATGCACGGCCGTGCCATGATGACAGTGCACCGACCCGACCTAACACCAAGGCCCGTGCCATCATGACAGTGCACCGACCTGACGTTAACACCCGTTGCTCGCAACCCCTAGAGCACAGTACTCCACTCGCTCGAAAAATTTGCTAATACACTCATTGGGGGGGACATACCCTCTGAGAAATGTGTGAGTTATACCATAATTTAAGGCATACACTCATTGGGGTGGGGGGGGCATACCCTCTGAGATATGTGTGAGTTATACCTAGATGTGAGTTCAGTGTATAGTTTATGTATACATTGGTATTTATATGAGTGCAGGAAGCATCAATTTTCAATGTGATTGAATTTAGGCACCGTTTGGTGCCACAATTTTGCTCTGTTGAGTTCCAGCCGCAGCGCAATTTCTTTTTTGTAGCTGTTTGGTTAGCACGTTCCGACCCCAACGTCGCTCCTTTCTCAACGTCACCGTCGATCCAACGCTGCTTTCCGGCAGCTGTTCGGAGCTCCTTTCTCAAAGCTCCGTTCCCAACGTTGCTTCTTTCTCACCGCCACCATCAAAACAAACTTTCATTTAGGGTCAGTTTGTTTCGGCGGTGACAGTGGCAAAAGGAGCTGTGGTAATTAAGTTGTGTGAATGGAGCTGTTCAGAATGAGAAATAGTTTGGTAAAACAACGTTGACAGAATTGTTCAGAATGGAGAAACAGTTTGGTAAAACAACGGTAACGTTTCTGTCATGTTTCAATAATTACAATTATAATAATAAAAATGATTATAACTAATATTTATTATAAATTTAGTTTAATAATAATATTATTATTATTATTATATGATAATACTATAAAAACAATATATGATACGTAATATTATAATGTATGATAATATAATAAAAATAATATATGATACGTAATATTATAATATATGATATTACCGTAAAAGTAATATAATATTATAATATATATTTGTTTCTATTACCTGTAATATTATAATATACGTAATAACAGTAATAATATATATTTTAATATATAATATAAAGAATATATAATTTTCGGCGGAATGTGGGTGTTGGAAAGCTATTCCCGGCAGCTGTTGGAAAGCTCCGGTGACAACGGAAAAAATGGGCTCTGATGGGTTCACCATCATTTATAGGAAAAAGTCTCATCATGATCTCCTCCCAAAGTGGGATCATGGGGTGACCACTCCCCCATGAATTCTCATGATGAGGAAATCATGGGGGAGTGGGGCCTGCTCCCTCTCCATGGAGGAGAACCACCGCCGCCGGCCGCTGCCGGCCGCCCCCTCTTCAGCCTTGCCGCGACAGAACCGCTGCAGTGGGTCGCGGCTCAGCCGCGGCCGGCCTGGCCCCGGCAGGCCGCGGGCTTTGCCGCGGCCGGCCTAGCCGCCGACCTGGCCGCGTCGCGGCCGCCCGGACCGGCCTTGCCGCGGCCGGCCTGGCCGCGGGCCTGGCTGGGCCGCCCGACAAGTCGCGGCCAGGCCACGGCAGGCCGCCGCCGCCGACCTCAAGGTCGGCCGCCCGAACCGTCCTCGCCGTCGGCCTGGCCGCGCCGCCCAGCAAGCCGCGGCCAGGCCACGGCAGGCCGCCGCCGCCGGCCTCCAGGTCGACCGCCCCCGCCGCCAGCCGCCCGACTGGCCACCCCCGCCGTTGTGGCGGCTCGTCACTGTGGATGACCTCTCCACCGTCTGATCGGGAGGAGACTCTCCTCGCCGTCCGATCAGGAAGGTAACCACCCACTAACCCACTACATTAGTGGTGGGGCCCGACATGATCCTCCTCCGGAGGCTATAAAAGGAGTCCCATGGCCTCCTCATTCTTCACCTTTCTCTGCTCCGGATCATCTTCTTCCTCAAGTGTTAGTTCTCCGGCCTCCTCCCCCGAGTCAGCCGCCAGCCGCCGTGAACCACAAGCGCGCCACCAGCACGCTGCCGGCAGGAAATCGCCCAAGTCCCTGAGCAAACCAAACGAGGAAGACGCCCCCTGCAAGCAGGCATGCGTCGCCCCGAGCGTCAGAACACCAGGACCATCCCGCACAGTTCAACACCCAAGTTACTCCCGCAGCGCAGCCTGTTGCCCGCCAGGAGTCATAGTCATACTCTCTCCCCCGCCGTTGTGGCGGCTCGTCACTGTGGATGACCTCTCCACCGTCTGATCGGGAGGAGACTCTCCTCGCCGTCCGATCAGGAAGGTAACCACCCACTAACCCACTACATTAGTGGTGGGGCCCGACATGATCCTCCTCCGGAGGCTATAAAAGGAGTCCCATGGCCTCCTCATTCTTCACCTTTCTCTGCTCCGGATCATCTTCTTCCTCAAGTGTTAGTTCTCCGGCCTCCTCCCCCGAGTCAGCCGCCAGCCGCCGTGAACCACAAGCGCGCCACCAGCACGCTGCCGGCAGGAAATCGCCCAAGTCCCTGAGCAAACCAAACGAGGAAGACGCCCCCTGCAAGCAGGCATGCGTCGCCCCGAGCGTCAGAACACCAGGACCATCCCGCACAGTTCAACACCCAAGTTACTCCCGCAGCGCAGCCTGTTGCCCGCCAGGAGTCATAGTCATACTCTCTCTCTCTCTCTCCCCAAGTAGTAACGGGAGTGGCATATCGCCTCGATTCTCCAACACCTTGTAATCAGCAAGAGCTAGTAGAATTTGGCCGTCACAGACCTGGTCATGTGGTTTTTTACCCATTTGAGGGGGGTTTTCCACGTCATCACACCTTGTGTCTTCTTCTCATTTTCATTGACTGTGTGCGCGCTCGACCGCTCCGTGAGCTAAAATGGTCCAAGAAACGACCGGTCCGACCGGGGCATCGAGTTATTCCGCAACAGTTTGGCGCTTTCTGTGGGAAGACGATTTCCCCAACATCCGTTGAAGTACAAGATCACTAGCTTCGCCCCAACCAAGTTCAACCCTTAATGGCAAAGAGAAGCACCCGTACCGCTGAAGGCTCCTCTCTTAGCAGGCATCCTGAGCCTGCACGTTCACACTCTTTGATTGACGTGCCATTGACCGTCGAGGCCGCTTTTGCTCATGTCACCGCCTTGGAGGGACGCGTCCGCCAGATGGAAGAGCAACAAACCGAAATGCTCACCCTATTGCGCAACCTTGGAGCGCCTCCGGCACCCCCGCTGCAACCAGTTCGAGCAGATCCTCCGCCACAACCAAACCAAGGCGAAACCCGAGAGGTTCCTCCAAGACATGAAATATCCGAAGAATATTCTTAAGCTGCAAGTTCCGCTCACCCGGACTAGAGAAGAATGAGGGTGGACCCTCACCGTTACAATCCCACCAATGAAGCCCGTTTACCCCCGATTGAAAGGTTCACTCGGAAGGAAATTCGAGAAGTCATCGCTGAAGTATATCGTCAGGCCGGTGCAAGAGACATTCGTACCCGCCGACCATTCAGTTAAGGCTCTCCTCTGACGCACCAGATCCTTGACCATCCAATACCGAACGGATTTAAGCTCCCGAACATTGAAACGTTCGACGAGACCGATGATCTGCTAGAACATATCAACCATTTTACCACCATTATGAGAATTTACAATGCTCCAGATCAGCTACTCTGCCAAGTATTTCCAGCCACTCTCAAAGGACAAGCCCGAACATGGTTTCATTCGCTGAGAACCAGTATCATCACCAATTTTGCAGAGCTGACAAGACAATTTGTCGACCAATTCATAGCCAATCGCATGATCGTTTGCGACCCCTCCCATTTGTCAGGGATTCGCCAGAACGAGGGGGAGACCCTAAAAGACTTTTTTCGACGTTTTACAGCCGAAGACCGTCAGATTACAGGAGTCGACCCCGAGTTCTTACGAGGGGTGTTCCTTAGAGGCCTCCGCCCGAGCGGCTTCTACTCAGCGCTAATGCGAGAAACTGTTCCCAATTACCCTGACCTTGTGCATCGGGTTGAGGCCCAGATCACCGCTGATGAAGCCATTGAAGCCCATCACCAGCAATTTGATGGTGCCCAGAAACGTAAGAGAGAGAACCAACTCCTCACCATCAAGAAGGGAGATTCCGCGACGATCGCCACAACGGACAACGTCGGCGAGATCCTCAAAGAGATCAGTCACCTAGAGATTTTACCCCTCTCAACACTACACGCACTAATGTACTATATGCTATACAGAATGAGCCAACCATAGAGCGACCAAAACAGCCGGTTCATAACCCCAGGAATGACCATTCCAAATATTGTGAGTTTCATCGAACCACAGGGCATACCACAGAAGATTGTGCCCGCCTCAAAGAAGAAATCGAGCGCTTAGTCCGCCTAGGACTCCTCAGAAGATTTTTGTAGGGGTATGTGCAAGATCAACGTGACCCGCCTAGGCCACCCAGAGATCAGCAAAATGCCCCCCCCCCCCTGGGGGAGCAGGTGGTAGGCAGATGGTTGGGAATATTGAAACCATCGTCGGATCACCCATCCTCTCCGCTCAAATCTTCTCAGTTAGCAGGCAAGGAGAGGCCCATAAAGACAAGAAGTACAAGCAGGATACCACTATAACTTTCGGAGATGAAGACCTTGTCGGGCTCCGAACACCTCACCAAGAACCTCTAGTAATAAGTGCTGGGATCGGAGATCCATGTTATAACGTCAAGCGAATCCTCGTCGAAATGGAAGTTTCGTCGATGTCTTGTTCTCCGCTACTCTACAGAGCATGAATATTTCCAATCAGCATCTAACTCAGGCAATCAGACCAGTCTATGGCTTCAATAACCATCCAGTCCAGGTGCTGGGAATGATTACTCTCCCAGTCACCATGGGGGAATTTCTAAGATAAGTAACTCATGAGATTCAGTTCGCAGTGGTGAATTCAAGCTCCGCGTATAACGTCATCTTCGGAAGACCCGTACAAACTATCTTCAAGGCTATCCCTTCAATCCCTCACCTCGCAATGAAGTTCCACACTCTGGGAGGTATTGGAGTCGTACGCGGCAATCAAGAGGCCTCGAAGAATTGTTACTCCAGGCAAGCACAGCCTATAAAAGCCACTACACTGAACATTGACGATTTCGACTTGCGCCATGAAGCAGTACTGCAATGAGGAATGCCGATTGAAGGTCTGATCGAGATCCCTCTCTTGCCAATAAACCCAACTCACACCATCCAGCTCGGATCGCTCCTATCGGAACAGCAAAAGGAGAAACTGACGGTTTACCTCCGAAACAACAAGGATATTTTTGCATGGGCCCCTAAAGATATGCCCGACATAGATCCTTGCGTCATCCAACACTCCCTCAACATTAACCCAACATGCAAGCCTGTTATCCAGAAAAAAAGAAACTTTGCCCAGAACGCCTCCAGGCCATCAAAGAAGAAGTAGAGAAGCTTCTCGGCGCCTATTTCATCAGCGAAGTGAATTACCCTACATGGGTAGGTAATGTCGTCCTAGTAAAAAAGTTTTTAGGAAAATGGAGGATGTGTATAGACTACACCAACCTTAATCAAGCATGCCCCATGGACAGCTTCCCGCTCCCCAGAATTGATCAGTTAGTTGATTCAACCGCCGGACACCAACTCCTCAGCTTCATGGATGCTTATTCCGGATACAACCAGATTCGGATGAATCCAGCAGACGAAGAGCATACGGCCTTCCAGACAGACAAAGGGATATACTGCTATAAAGTTATGCCCTTTGGGCTAAAGAACGCGGGAGCCACCTATCAAAGGCTCATGAACAAAGTCTTTAAGGACCTTATTGGCAAGACAATGGAAGTATATGTGGATGACATAATGGTAAAGAGTGTTCGCCAGGAAAAACACTTAGAAGACCTTGATAAGTGTTTCAGGATCCTCCAACAGTATGGTATGAGGCTTAACCCCACCAAGTCTGCATTTGGGGTTACGTTTGGAAAATTCCTGGGATTCGTGGTAACCCAGCGAGGAATAGACCCAACCCCGAGAAAATTAAGGCTTTGGAAGACATGTCGCCACCCAGGTCTCTCAAGGAAGTACATAGGATAAATGGGAGAATCACCACACTCTCTTGGTTCCTGGCACGAACCGGAGATAAATATTTGCCTTTCTTCAAGATTCTCCGAGGGGCCAGAACCACTGGATTCCAGTGGACAGACGAATGTCAGTCAGCATTCGAGTTACTGAAGAAGTGCCTAGCTTCCCCCCGTTGTTGTCAAAACCAGATCCAGGAGAAACTCTTTTCCTGTACCTCGTTATTTCACTAGCCACGCTCAGTTCTGTATTGGTGAAGGACGAGGGAGGAGTACAGTGGCCCATCAATTACCTTAGCTAAGTCCTCTCAGATGCTGAATCCCGCTACCCGGCCGTAGAAAAGATAGCCTTCGCACTCGTCTTCTCCGCAAGGAAATTTCATCCCTACTTCCAAGCCCACACCATCAAAGTGTTGACAGAGCTGTCACTCCGTACTATTATCCAAAAACCAAAGGCTTCCGGCCGACTGGTCAAATGGGCAGTCGAGCAGGGCGAATTCGACATCCACTTCTTATCGCGCCCCGTCATTAAGTCACAGGTCTTAGCAGACTTTATCGTCGAAAATACCCTGCCGACAGAGCCAGAAGTGGTATCAGCAGAACCAGGACAAGGATGGACAATGTACGTTGACGGAGCATCCAGAATGGAGGGGGCCGGAGCCAGATTACTCCTCATAAGCCCAGAACTCGTCACCTTAGAGTATGGCCTCTGATTGAAGTTTCCTGCCACCAACAATATAGCAGAATACGAGGCCTTAATTGCAGGACTCAGGCTTGTCATTGATTGCCACACTACTAAGTTAACAATCTACTCTGATTCACAACTCATTGTATCCCAGGTAGAAGGGGATTACAAAGCCAAAAGTGAGCAACTCGTCCAATACCTCCAACTGGTAAAGTCTCTCCTGCTACAGATATCACAAATTCATAATCTCCACATCCCCAGAGAACAGAATAGCCACGCAGATGCCCTGTCAAAGCTGGCCACGTCACCTTCTTGCTATCAGTCCAGAAGACGTAAGGTTGAAGAAATTTTATTTCCTAGCATCCAAGGACCCTGGGAAATAACAGAGATTTAAGAATCAAAGGAGTCATGGATCGCCCCATTGGTGAACTACTTGAAGAGCCAGCAGCTCCCAGTTGACCCGAAGGAAGCCCGTTGCTTAAGGATGAGAGCGGCCACCTTCACATTAATCGATAGAGAACTCTATAAAAGGTCATTCGCAGGACCCTACTTGAAATGTTTAGCAGAAACTGACGCAGAGCATACCCTCCACGAAGTACACAGAGGAATATGCGGAGAGCACTTGGGTGGAAATGCCTTGGCCCGTAAAATCCCGCGCTAGGGATTCTATTGGCCTACCATGAAAAGGAAAGCGGCAGACTTCGTACAAAAGTGCAAAAGTTGTCAGTTGCATGACAACATTCCCAGACAACCACTCGTTGCCCTTACTACACTTCAAGGAGCTTGACCATTCACACAATGGGGAATTGACCTTCTCGGCCCTCTGCCCCAAGCTTCGGGACAAAGGAAATTCATCATTTTGGCCATCAACTATTTCACCAAGTGGGTAGAAGCAGAGCCTCTGGCCAAAATTACTGAGGAGAAACGCGAAGCAATTCATGTGGAAGAACATTGTCTGCCGCTTTGGCGTACCAACAATTATCATCACTGATAATGGAACTCAGTTCACGGGAAAATCCTTCACCAAGTTATGCGAAGACTTAAAGATCGAGTTGCGTCATACAACAGTGTCACACCCCCAATCTAATGGGCAGATTGAAGTGACCAATCGGACCATACTAAAGGGCCTAAAGGCGCGACTACAAGACGCAGGGGGGCAATGGCCCGACGCACTTCCCAACGTATTGTGGGCATACCGGAAAGTAGCAAGAACCCCTACAGGAGAAACACCGTACAATCTCTGCTACGGAACTGAAGCAAATCATTCCAGTTGACATTGGCGTCCGAGCCCCCGGGTATCCCACATCAACCTCCAGACGAATGACGACGCTCTCAGTGACAATCTAGACCTAGTCTCCGAAATCCGAGAGGAAGCCGCTCTCCGAGCCGCAGCCTACCATCAACGTATAGCCCGCTATTACAATCGCAAAGTAAAGTCTCGTCCGATCAATGTAGAAGACTTTGTCCTTCGAACTCTTGAAGCAATTGGGAAGGAAACACATGGTGACAAGTTATCCCCTGCCTGGGAAGGCCCCTTCATCATATGGATATGGTGAAGCCGGGAACATACAAGCTACGGAACGCCAAAGGAAAGACTCTCCCTCGTCCCTGGAATGTGCAAAACCTGCGCCAATTTTATCAGTGACTTCCATTTTAAATTGTTTAATTGTGTGTGTTTTGTTTAAAACTATGTAAGCTGCGGGCTCAACCCCGTGCACGTTATCTTCATTCAAGTGTTTAGTCATGTTGCTGCAAATCTCACATATGAAAGCGGAAAAGACAACATACGCAGTACCGTGGGGGCCTGCCCCCTCACGAAGAAGCCGCGAGTATCCCTTGTGCAAAGTAAGCCGCGAGCAACCCTAGCGCAGTACCGTGGAGACCTGCCCCCCTCACGAAGAAGCCACGAGCATCCCTCGTGCAAAGTAAGCCACGAGCAACCCTCGTGCAGTACCGTAGGGGCCTGCCCCCCTTACGAAGAATCCGCGAGCATCCCTCGTGCAAAGTAAGCTGTGAGCAACCCTCGCGCAGTACCGTGGGGGCCTTCCCCCTCACGAAGAAGCCGCGAGCATCCCTCGTGCAAAGTAAGCCGCGAGCAACCCTCACGCGGTACTGTGGGGGTCTGCCCCCCCCCCCCCACGAAGAAGCCGCGAGCATCCCTCGTGCAAAGTAAGCCGCGAGCAACCCTCGCGCAGTACCGTGGGGGCCAACCCCCCTCACGAAGAAGCCGCGAGCATCCCTCGTGCAAAGTAAGCCGCGAGCAACCCTCGCGCAGTACCGTGGGGGGCAGCCCCCCTCACTAAGAAGCCGCGAGCATCCTTCGTGCAAAGTAAGCCACGATCAACCCTAGTGCAGTACCCTGGGGGCCTGCCCCCTCACGAAGAAGTCGCGAGCATCCCTTATGCAAAGTAAGCTGCGAGCACCCATCGCGCAGTACCGTGGGGGCCCTCCCCCTCACGAAGAAACCGCGAGCACCCCTCGTGCAAAGTAAGTCGCGAGCAACCCTCGCGCAGTACCGTGGGGGCCTGCCCCCCTCACGAAGAAGTCGCGAGTATCCCTCGTACAAAGCAAGCCGAAAGCATACCCGCGCAGTACTGTGGGGGCCTGCCCCCCTCATGAAGGAGCCGCGAGCATCCCTCGTGCAAAGTAAGCCGCAAGCATCCCTCGCGCAGTACCAAGGGGGGCCTGCCCCCCTCACAAGGAAACCGCGAGCATCCCTCGCGCAAACCAAGCCGCGAGCATCCCTCGCGCAAACCAAGCCACGAGCATCCCTCGCGCAAACCAAGCCGCGAGCATCCCTCGTGCAAACCAAGTCGCGAGCATCCCTCGTGCAAACTAAGTTGCGAGCATCCCTCGCGCAAACTAAGCCGCGAGTATCCCTCAAGCAAACTAAGTCGTTGACCTAAGCCATGCAAATCAAGCAGCAGACCAGTGCAAACAAGCAGCCAAGATGACATAAAAAGTAACAATGTCATAACAAAATAAAGCGAAAATGATACAAGGACAATCAACGCCTAGAGGCAACATCAGCTAAAGCTAAACGTGGGGCAAAAACACAATACGCATAACTAAACAACAAAACATAAAACAACGGAGATATGAATGCTACTACTCGTCCTCGGCATCCGAGTCAGAACGTTCATCCTCAAAAACATCTGCAAAATTGAAACAGGATGTGTCACATCATAGGCTCTTGCCAACAAAATGAAAGGCCTTCGAAACACTGCATCGCAGTGCCAACTCACGAATATCGTCCATCTGAGGCTCCACCTCCTTTGACCAAATCTCATTATGAACCTCCTCCGCAATCAGGCTCCGGTCTCGCATGTAGTCCAGTGACTCCAGGTACTCCGCAAGCCCTGCAACCTTCAGCTCAAATGCATGGTCATCAGAGGACAACATCTCCATCTGCGTTTTCGCCGCTCGAAGCTGGGTCTTGAGGCCCGTGGCTTCCTCCCGCGCCGCCTGTAACTGGGTCCCCAAGCCAGAAGTCTCCTCCTTCGAATGTTTCAACATCTGGGTGGTCCTCTCCACCAAAGTCTTCTCCACTTCCAAAGCCGCGCGAGCATCCTCTAGCTCGGACTTAAGCTCCGAACTAATCCGGCGGAATCGCGCAATGTCCTGGTCATGTTCCTTCTTCAGGGAGGCAAGCGAACTCGTCGTCAACTGAAGCTTCTCCTGAAGAGCAAGATATCCGTCCTTCAGACTCACGTAATGATCGTTCCATGTTACTGCAATCTGCGCCTGAGCCTCTATCTGCATAAAGAAAAGGATCAAAATTAGCCTCTATCAGCAAGAGAAAATAAGGAAAAAAGCTTTGGGAACAAGTCAAACCCTTACCGCATCGCTCATCTCCCTCAAAGAAGAGGACATCCGCGGAGCTACTGTGCCAGCAGACACCTGGGGAACTGGATAAGCAAGTATCTGCACCTTAGGAGTCGACCCAGGACAAGTATCAGAAGTAACCACAGCCACCACCACGTCAAGGTCGTTAGGAGGGGCCGCCACCACTTTCCTCTTCCGACCCCCTCCTTGAGAAGCCCCTGCTGACCGAGCTGTGTCCAAATAAATACCACACCGCAACAACCGCTTTTACTCCACAAAGGCAGAAATGTAGAATAGACGGTTGGCTAACTCGCGAGGCTCAAAAAATCCAAGCACCGGGGAAAAATCCCACTCCTTCCCCCTCACACGGGGGCAGCGATCGGGAAGCACATCCCACACCTCAGGAAGACCCCATGAATTCTTGACATATCCAAACAAAGTGTTGCCGTGACGACGGTCCTTACGGGCTTCAAATTCCAACCAACTCTTATTGTTGCGTACCTTCATCCGCTCACTACCATCAGAACGAACATCGCACCAGTCCCGGAACTGGTCCAAAGAAAACCGACCCCCATGCTCACGGAAGAAGGAAACTAAGCCCATAATTTGGACAATTCCAGTCGGAATGAACTGGGAAATAGGCACCCCGCAGAATTTAAAAATCTCCATCACCTCCTCGTAGGGCAAAAAATGGAAGCCGGACCTCCGGGACACTTCGCAGATCGTCAAACAACCACGAGGAGAAGTCTGGACTCGCTCCTCGGGACGCGGGATCCTCACTTCCAAGTCTGCAGGAAGCCCATACTTTGTCCTCCAAATTTCCACGCCATCTTCAGTTAAGGAGGAACGCAAGCGCATAGGGCCAGAAGAATGTTTCGAAACCTGTGCAGAACGAAATGTAAAAGGTCAGGATTGCCCAAACAATATAAACTTGGAACCGCACGTCCAAGCGCACGCCGCCCAAGTAGCAGGCGAAAGAGGAAAACGTGCGAAACAGTACGCTCGCGCAAGCATACACACAGGAAAGACACGCACGGTCAGCTTCGCGAATGCGCACATCCACGCACGGCCTACGCGCACGCACATACAACCAGCGCACGCGAGCGCATAACACGCGCGCGCAAGCGCACGACCTGCGTGCGCGCACAGCCTACGCGCGTGCGGCCTGCGCGCGCAGCCTGCGCGCGTGAGCGGCCTGCGCACGCTCGGCCAACACGCGCCCGATTGAAAGTGAAGGGATAGATACTACTCTAGAGGGGGGGGGTGAATAGAGTTATCAAATTTTGCACTAGACAAAACTTAATGGTCTACCCAAACTCCCTTGGAGTGAATTGCGGAATTAAAAGATTATAGATATGGAATTAACCCTATAGCCTAACACAAGTGTTGTGCACAAACTCAAGCTAACTGTAATTACAGTTAAGGCTTGGAAATCCTAATCAGCAACTAGCAACCTAGTTATATCTATTCACAGCCACAATGCAGGAAATAAACAAGGCAATCCAGACGACACAAGGAATTTATAGTGGTTCCCCAAACAACTTGGCTACGTCCACTCTTCTACCAACAAGGTAGGAATCCACTCAGGTTTTTGATCAGGTGCCCTGCCACCAACAAGATCTGCTTCAGGTAGATCCAGAAACCCTTTAGACTTTTGATCAGGTGTCTAAAAACCAAGCACAGGTCTTTGATCAGGTGCCCTGCCACCAAGGGATACTTTTGAAGGGAGTATTAACCCTGTACAGGAGGGGGAAGAAGGTTAAGATGTCTTCTCTATTTTACAATAGATTAGAGAAGCACAAAAACTTGCATTGAGCTAGAAAGCTCTAAAGAATCAAGGCTCCCCCTGGCTCAAAGATGTCCAGGTGAAGTCTTGCTTCAATGCAGAAAACTCTTCAGAAAGATCTGAAGGAAAAACTACAAGAAGATAATAAATAATAAAATTAAAGATCTTCAAGCAGCTATCTTCTTCTTCTTCAAAAGAACTCTGAGTTTGAATCTTCCTGGAAGCAGGAGAACTCAGGTTGAAGAAGAGTAGAAGATCTTAACACTTCTCAGTTGAATGAGTATTGCTGAGAGCAGAAGACTTGATCTTGATGAAGGCTTGAAAGCAGATGAACTGGATAACTAGTTAGCTAGCTTGAATCCTTCTTCACAGGATCCTTTTTATATCAGCAACAAGCAACGGCTCTCTTCAATTTGAATTACTTGTCTTCTTCTGAAACTTGAGACCTGGGCTGTAAATATCAAGAAGACAAAACAATCTCTGCAGCAGAAACATTCTATAAAAGGAATAAACCTCTTTCTAGGAAGCTGCAGGAAGCAATCTGATAATAAAGTACCAAATAAAGTCACATCAAAAACAAACTCTTTATAGCAGAAGAAAGACTTTTCAGTCTAACGACTATAAAGGACTGACAGCAGATAAAGTAAAATACAAAGTCAGCTAATAAGACAAACAACTTTATCTGAAAAGATTTGACTCAGGCAAAAGGGATGGAGCAAATATTGCCTGGAAATATTATCATAAAACAACTGAAAAGATCTACCAGATAATGTATTAATTAATTAAATATAATAAATAAATACAAAATATAAAGGCAGACAGAAAACGTCGAACGACCCTCGAAGATCGTCGACCGACGCACGGAGATCGTCGAACTATCGGACAGATAGTCGAACGATCCGGATAGTCGAACTATCACAGGAGATAGTCGAACTATCACAGCAGATAGTCGAACTATCAGAAGATAGTCGAGCTATCAGATAGTCGACCTATCAACAGATAGTCGAACTATCAAGGCAGAACAGATAGTCGAACTATCAACAGATAGTCGAGCTATCAGATAGTCGACCTATCAACAGATAGTCGAACTATCAAAGCGAAACAGATAGTCGAACTATCAACAAATAGTCGAACTATCAAAAACAAACAGATAGTCGACCTATCAACAGATAGTCGAACTATCAAGCGAGAATAGATAGTCGATCTATCAACAAATAGTCGAACTATCAACGCAGAACAGATAGTCGAACTATCAACAGATAGTCGAGCTATCAGATAGTCGACCTATCAAAGCAGATAGTCGAACTATCAAAGCACACAGATAGTCGAACTATCAACCGATAGTCGAACTATCCTCGCAGACTGAAAGTCGAACAACTGATAGACGATCGTCGAACAGTTAGTCGATGATAGTCGAGCGGCGTTCGACGATAGTCGAACGAAAAACTACTTAACCAAATTCTTCATCTGGAAAAGCGAGGACTCTACAGCTAGACCACTAACCATTGACCATAGATATTTCTTGGGTCAAGGGACAAAAGGAGGAGACTAAACTCAAATCAAACTAGGGTACCAACAATCTCCCCCTATTTGAGTTAAGTCTCTCAAAAACTAAAACACAGAACTAACTATAGAGCAATAAAATTTATACAGGAAATATATAAATAATTAACAGCAGTTATCAAACAGATAAATAATAGTCAAATATATATAACAGCAGTCAAACAAAATTAAGGATCTACAGAGTCTGGCTTAGGATTAGACGAGCTAGGAACAAAGGAAACTTTCCGTAAAGGATCAATTGCCTCTCTCTTAGACATCTTCAAGTCTTGCGCGCCAATAATTTTTACTTCTGCAGCCCTTGGAACAACGGCTTCCGGGTGCTTTTCCATATATTTTGAAGGGTCAAAGACCTCAGGATTAACCTGGAACTTTTCGAACTCCTTCTTTCTGAAAGTAGACATAGTGGTTAAACCAGTAGTATCTTTTCCTTCAGCTTTTGCTTTCCTGATTTGAGCTGCTCCAACCAATTCGTGAAAACGAGCCATCCTAAAGTTAGGATCAAGCTCAGGACTTTCATACACAGTCTCGGAAGAGGTATCATCTGGTTCTTTATCTTGATTAACTAGATAAGACAGAGGAGCAGACTTAACAAAGTTCTTGCTAGAATTTTTAAACAAAATAAACTACTTACCTTTTGAAACATCTTTTTCAGAATGCACTGGCATCTTTGGAGAAGGAGGAGGGGAAAAAGTTGGTCTTTGAAACACAACCTTCTTCACTTGTTCTCTTACTGTATCAGATCTTTGATGACCAGAATATGATTTTCCATGAAAACCTTGAGAGCTTTTTCTTGAAGAAGACTGGGAAGGAGCAGATTTTCCTGACGGAGCAGACGGATTGGCAGATAAATTCCCAGAGGCTCCTACACCAGGAGGTGGAGGAGGACCTCTGGGTGTCCATCTAGGGGTAGGACTATCATATTTCTTAGCTTTCTTTCTCTCTTTCTGCTGGTTCTTGGAGAACCACATCCAATGCTGAAACTCTTTTGATTTGGGGTCTATTCCTTTCAGAATATAGTATGGAGTATCATTATCACGGCTGGGAGGAGGAGGAGCAATTGCTTTTCTTTTCTTCTGAGCAGCTTTCTTTTTCTTTGAATTTTCAGATAAATCAGAATCCTCTTCATCTTCAGAGTGAGATGAAGGAGGATTGTCATATGGATCATAGGCTTCAGAAACAGCCTCTTCCTTTAGAGCAGCTTTCTCTTTTTCCTCTTCAATGGCATCCTGAGCCAGAAGGAAATCCAAATTCAACCCTGGTGAATCATCCCAAACAGTTGACTTTTCAACTTGCAAATCTTTTTCTTTTTCCTCTAACAAAGATTGAACTCTTTGATTCCAAGCAACTCTTGCTTTCTCTTCTTGATTTTCAGATACATCTTCCATGTCATCTAAAAATGAATCCAATTCTGGATCTACTTGAGCATCAGGAACAACTGGATCAGCTTCTGAAACAACTGCTATAACCTGAGCAGCTAAATCTTCTTTAATATAATCTGTAGATTTATGAATACAAATCTGCTAAATAAGCTAAAATCATTCCTTCTAGGTATTCACAAGCTAGCAAATTAATTGACTCGTCAATAAAGCGGATGAGTGAATTACCTTCATATTTTACCAACTCCCAAGACTCATCTAGGTAAGATGTAATAATCCCTTCTAGGAAATGGGCAACCACGGGAGTGGTGAGATCTTCTAAGCAAACTTTCACAGCAAATTCAGATAACATAATAGCATCAGATATTTCTTTGTCAGATAGCACAGAAACTGATTCATCTTGAGCTTGAACTGCATCAGTCTCTTCTTGAACTGCTGGAAGAACTGCTGGAAGGGAGGCTGGAGGCTCTGAGACATCTTCACAGAACATCTCCCCCTGCCTGATTTCCGTGGAAACTGAAACCAGGCCCCTTGAAGAAGAGGGCTCAGCAGATTTGGAAAGTGATTGGATGGAAGCAGTCAAGGTGGCAATGGAGGAGGCAAGTGGAGCAATTGCCTCTTCAATCATAATTTTGATTGAAGGGGTAATCAACTCCAAAATGCTAGAAATGAAAGCTGGAGTGATCTCAAAAGATGATGGAACTGCAGTGGATGGAGATGCAGCAGAGATGGTTGTAGTGTTAGGATGAGAAGTGGTGTGAACTAGAGATCGAATTGGATATGGAGCTGGAGAGTTAACAGGAGTGTTAACTGGAGAATGAATAGGGGATTGAATAGGAGACTGAGGAGGTGTTGGAATCCTCTCAGATCCTAACAGATCAAAACTAGGAGCAGATATCCTAGCCAGATGAGAAAGAGGAGGAGATGCTGGAGGGGAAGGAAGAACAACCGTGGTTGTTTCTCGAACAGGAGAAAGGGAAAGTCGTACTTCAGCTGAAGTTGATGGAACTTCAACTGAAGCAGACTGCATAGCAGAAGAAGATGAGGGAAGGGAAAGAGCTGAGCCAGTTTCTACCAGGTGAGGAGTGACTGAATCAGTCCTGGTGCTCTCTGATGTCGCTGGAGCAACCCCTGTGAGAGCGGGTTTCACAAAAGTCCTCTTCCACTTGGAGAACAAATTTGGGTCCATCTTCTTGCTTGCATTTATTGTTGTTGCAACAGAGACCAGCAGCTGAGGATACTTTTCCTTCAGGAAAATTCCAATAACCCTGCCTAGGGTAACCTCTTTCTTATTGTTCTTTTTCCTTATCAAATCAAACATTACTCCTGCCCAATCAATCTTTTTCTGATTAACAATTGCACACATCAGTGCAAATTGTTGCCTTGTGATATTGTCATGAGCAGAGTGCTTTCCAAGGAGCACTTTTCCAACTAACTCAGCGAGAAATTTAATCTTAAAGGGAAAATTGACCTTGAGCAGCTTGGTGGGAATGCCCTCCGCATGTCCCAGCTCAGTCAGCATCCTTCCAAACTCTTGAGCATCTTGCTCATAATCATCTTCACCATTTATTAATCCAAAAACATCAGTCAGAACGGCCGGAGTTAAAATTACCTCTTCTCCGCCGATGGTGCCAGTCATCGAATCATCAGAGGATGACGAAGTGAAAGCCCATTCCTTGATCTCGGGAATATTTAACTTTATCCTTGTCGACATTAATCTTTCTAGACCTTGATCCCGGCACAACTGAAGAACTTCCACGATCCCTGCTTCACAGCAACTGAACGCGTCAAAGTCGACGCTGAAGCCTGCATCGAACTTTACAACGGCTAACACTGCAGGAGAAATCGCCATTGAATTGCTGGAGAACGCGCGAGAAGGACGGCGAAGACGAAGGGGACGAAGCGGCAGAAAATCGCAAGCGGGAAGACAGAATGCGAAAAGTCACGCTCCGTCGACGATAAAACAAAAGATCTTTTAACCTAGGTCGACTATCGGCTTTATATTAGACCGGAGATAGTCGATCTATTAAAAAGATACTAGACCCGATAGTCGAACGGCCGTTCGACGATCGGCCCAGAAGCAGAGTAGTCGATCAATCGTTCGACTATTTCTGGCTTCTCAAACAACAAGTTGTCGTCATCCAGAGATCGACGATAAGCTCGACCTGTTCGACGATCTTCGAACGCCGGTCGACGATCTTCAAACAGATAAGCTATCATTAACCAGAGGTCGACGATAGGCTTGATCTGTTCGACGATCTTCGATCATCGTTCGACGATCTTCAAGCAGGTTTCAACATAGGCAGGTATAGTCACACTTAGTCTCGTCCATTTATCATGCCTAGTTGAACTAAAAAGAACAGATGCTTCTGTTCATCTAAGGGCTTGGTGAAAATATCACCTCTCTGAAACTCAGTGGATATGAACTCAAGACAAATCTTGTTCTTTTCCACACAATCTCTCAGGAAATGGTGCTGAATCTCAATGTGCTTCGTTCTAGAGTGGTGCACTGGATTTTGTGCAATTGAGATAGCAATGGTACTGTCACACATGATTTTGGTATTCTTGTGTGAGTAACCATAATCCACAAGCTGGTTTTGAATCCACAGGATCTGTGAACAACAACTAGCAGCTGCTATATATTCAGCCTCTGCAGTTGAAGTTGAGACAGATGCCTGCTTCTTACAGAACCAAGAGACCAATCTCTCTCCCAGGAACTGACAAGTTCCTGAGGTGCTCTTCCTGTCAACTCTGCAACCAGCATAGTCAGAATCAGAATATCCAATTAATTCAAATTCTAACTCAGCTGGGTACCAAAGTCCTAGATTTGGACATCCCTTCAGGTATCTCAGGATTCTCTTTAGAAGAATCAGATGAGATTCCTTGGGGTTGACCTGGAATCTAGCACAAAGGCATGTAGCAAACATTATATCAGGCCTACTTGCAGTTAGATATAATAGGGAACCAACAATGGCCCTATAAATCTTTTGATCAACTGGCTTGCCGTGATATCAGAATCAATAACTACATTAGTAGTCATAGGTGTAGGCATTGCTGAAGCATCAGCCATCCCAAATTTCTTTACCAATTCCTTGGCATATTTGGATTGGGAGATGAAGATACCATCAGCATCTTGCTTAACTTGGAGACCAAGAAAGTAAGACAGCACACCCATACTACTCATCTCAAACTTAGAGTGCATCAGGTCAGAGAACCTTTTGCAAAGTTTGGGATCAGTTGAGCCAAATATAATATCATCTACATACACCTGAACTAACAGGATTGTGTCCTTGTGATGCTTGACGAAAAGGGTTCTATCAACTACTCCCCTAGTAAAGTTGTGCTCTAAAAGGAAACTAGCTAGAGTCTCATACCAGGCTCTGGGAGCTTGCTTTAGTCCATAAAGAGCTTTCTGCAACTTAAACACATGTGAGGGCTGAGTTGAAGAAACAAACCCTAGTGGTTGTTCAACAAACACCTCTTCCTTAAGCTCACCATTCAGGAATGCACTTTTGACATCCATCTGGAACACCTTAAACTTCATGTAGGCTGCATAGGCCAAGAAGATCCTTATTGCTTCTAGCCTTGCAACAAGAGCAAAGGTTTGGTCATAATCTATACCTTCCTCCTGTCTGTAGCCCTGAGCTACAAGCCTTGCTTTATTCCTTACAATAATTCCATTTGCATCCAACTTGTTTCTGTACACCCACTTGGTGCCTATGATCAGTTGGCCTTTAGGTCTTGGAACCAAAGTCCAAACTTTACATCTCTCAAACTGATTAAGTTCCTCTTGCATAGCAATGATCCAGTGGGGATCTAGCTCTGCATCTTTAAAGGTGAGGGGCTCAACCTGTGAGAGGAAACAAGCGTGCATCACATCCTGTCTTAATTGGTGTCTTGTTTGCACACCAGTTGATATGTCTCCAATCACTTGAGATGTAGGGTGATCTCTAAGTGTGACAGTATCAGCAGGTGGGATGTGATCTTCAGCAACAGTTGGGATTAATTCCTCAGGAGGAATTTGATCTACTGTTGGTGGTACAACAACAGCTTCTGCAATGTCTTCATCACTGTCTGATTCAGTGATCTGAAGAGTTGATAGTTGAAGAATTTCTTGAGGGGCATCAGGTACCTGCAATGAACTAGAGGAAGGAGAGCTTTCTTTCTCCTTGTAAAACATCTGAGATTCATCAAAAGATACATGCACAGATTCTTCAATTTTACAGGTTGATTTGTTATAAACCCTATAAGCTTTGCTTACTTGGGAATATCCAAGCATGATTCCCATTGAAGCTTTTGCTTCAAATTTCCTAAGATATTCTTTATTGTTATTATGAATATAAGCAATACAACCAAATACTCTAAAATAATTAATTTTAGGTTTCTTTCCTTTAAGCAACTCATAAGGAGTTTTACACTTAAGTTTGTGTATCAAACTTCTATTCAAGACATAATTGGCTGTACTAACAGCTTCTGCCCAATAGGAGAGAGGCATGTTAGCATCTGCCAACAATGTGCTAGCAGCTTCAATGAGTGTTCTGTTCTTCCTTTCAACTACCCCATTTTGTTGGGGAGTTCTAGGAGCTGAGAAACTATGTTTGATACCTTCTCTCTCACAGAATTCTTGCATGAGAAGAGAGTCAAACTCAGTACCATGATCACTTCTGATCAAGGCCACATGAGTAGAGTACTCAGTCTGCACACATAGTAGAAAGTCTGTAAGGGCTTTGAAGTTATCAGCCTTAGTTCTCAAAAAAAAACCCAACTGAACCTAGAGAAGTCATCTACAATTACTAAGGTGTAATACTTCCCTCCTAAACTCTGTACATTTATGGGGCCAAATAGGTCCAAATGTAATAGGTACAGGATTCTAGGAGAATCACTCTTATTTACTGATTTAAAAGAGTTTTTGGTTTGCTTGCCTAGCTGACAAGCCTTGCATAGGCTCTCCTTCTTATAGGGGCAAGAAGGTAAACCTCTAACAAGGTTGTGTTTAGATAACCTAGATATATTTTTAAGGTTAACATGACTAAGCCTCTTATGCCACAAAGAATTATTATTAATTATTACTTCATCGAATAGACAGATTTCAGAATGAGATGAATTGAAATCTACTAAATAAATATTACCTATTCTAATGCCTACTAAAACAACATTATTATTTAAAGTAATATTGCAAGAAGAGTTAGAAAATGAAACCTGGTAGCCAGCATCACATAGCTGGCTGACTGAGATCAAATTGTGCTTCAGTCCTATCACATATGCAACTCTCTTGAAAGTAACATCTCCAATAGTAATCCTGCCATAGCCTTCTGTCTGACCACAGCTGGAATCTCCAAAGATAACCTTTGGGCCGAGCTTAGCTTTGAATTTTGATAGATGATCTTTATTTCCTGTCATATGCTTGGAACATCCACTATCCAAATACCACTTATTTTGAGTGATTGGATAGACCTTCACCTGCAAGACATTTATTTAGACAGAGTGGACCCAGGTAACCTTGGGTCCCTTGTTTTTCACATAAGAAAAACTGGAAATATATGAAAAATGCAGGCTGAGGGTGATAACCTAATGGGTGAGATCTCCTAGGTGGGATTCTCCATGCAGATGATGGGTCAACAAACCTAGGGTTTCTATTTTCATTTAGGTTTCTATGGTACTGATGATGATTTTGAAAATCATATTGAAAACGTCGATCGACGTTCGACGATGGGCGCTCAGATCGTCGAGCTTCGTTCGACCATTGAGCTTCCGATCGT
The DNA here is from genome assembly GCA_039513925.1 of Platanthera zijinensis. Taxonomy (NCBI): domain Eukaryota; kingdom Viridiplantae; phylum Streptophyta; class Magnoliopsida; order Asparagales; family Orchidaceae; genus Platanthera; species Platanthera zijinensis. The sequence goes on along the minus strand of CM077095.1, from coordinate 153,590,320 downwards.
CGAGCGGCGTTCGACGCTCTTTGCATTTCTTTAAAAAATTTCTTTCTTTTCTCTCTCTTAGCCTTATTTAAAGTTTTGTTAACTTGGTTTACTTGCTCAGTGTTCTTCATTCGACTAGCTGAAATGAAGTTCACTGGAGTTGAAAGATTATTTTTAAGAATAACTGGGGGTTCACTTGGAGAAGCTCCTAAGCCTAGTTTGTCATTACCTGACCTAGTGTTAGTCATGCTGGTAATCTCTAACAGCTTAAGGCTTCTACCATTAAGTGATTCTTCTAACCTCTTAGACTTAGCTAACTCCATTTTAAGAAATTTAATTTCTTCACTATAAGTAGTGAGATCTTCCTTTAACCTAATATTTTCTGTAGCAATTAATTCTGAGTCAGCTAACTTATTTCTAAGTTCTTTTATCTCCTTTTCTGAGCTAATCAAATCTAAGCATAAAGATTTAAAATCTAATTTAAATTCTTCAGAAGTGAAGTCATAAGAAGATAGTACCTCATCTTCTGTTGGCATTTCTTCATCTGAATCTGAACTCTCTGCAGTTGAGTGATTGCTGCAGGCATCTATTGCCATCAGGCAAACTTCTTTTGCCTTCTTCTCTTCCTCATCCTCACTGGAGCTTGAGGAGGAGGATTCTTCATCAGAATCACTCCAGGTTTCAGCAATGAAACCTCTCTCCTTTTTCTTGTTCTTGTAGGAGGATGGCTTGGAGTGCTTCCTGTGCTGTTCCTTTTCTTTCCTCTTGTCTTTGTTCTTCTCCTCTGGACACTCTGGTAAGATGTGTCCAGGCTTCCTGCAACTATAACATATAATTTCTTTAGCAGGTGAACGATCATACCTTGGTTTGTCTTCATAGCGTGAAGTCTTCTTTCTGAATTCATTTCTCCCCATCTTGAGAAACCTCTTGGCAAACAATGCCATTAATTCCTCATTTGATTGGCTGCCTTCAGAAGCCTCAGCAGCCTTAAGAGCTAGAGATTGCTCTTTTCTTGTTGGAGTAGGGGTCTTTGCTTCTGCTTCTGCTTCCCTTGTCTTCAGCACTTGCTCAAAAGACTTGAGCTTGCCGAGAAGGGCTTCAGTGGAGATCTCATTTGTACTTCTGGCTTCCTTGATGGGCCAGATCCTTAGATCCCATGTGCTAGGAAGCACATCAGAATCTTATCATTGACCTCTGTCAATGATATGTCCTTGTCAAGGGTCCTCAGCTCATTGATGATTGAGCTGAGCCTGGTGTACATGGCTTCAACTGATTCAGCATCAGTTTTCTTGAAGTTCTCATATTGTGAGATAAGGTTGGACCTTCTGTCCTTCCTTTCATCAGCTGAACCAGCTACAATCTGGTTCAGTGTATCCCACATAGCTTTTGCTGAAGAGCAGTCAGCTACCTTCTGGAATACCTCATCAGACATTGTCTGAGCCAGTATATTCATTGCCTTGGCATCTGCTATCTTGGCCTTCTTGTACTCATCATTGTAATCTGGAGGAGGCACTGCACTCATATCAGTTGATGATGAGGTAGTGGCAGCAGCAGGTGCTCTTGGGGGACCTGACAAAATAGAAGCAAAGATGCTTTCATCAATAGAATTCATATATAATTTTATCCTTGCCTTCCAGATGCCAAACTTAGCTAAGTTGCATGCTGGAGGTCTGGTGCTAGAATAATCCTTGGACTGGGCCATGATAGTGAATATCTATAAGCTTTGGTATCTATCAGGATCTTGTGGCTTAGGTGTTAGCCTATTCAGTCAGTCAACCTGGCTCTGATACCAATTGAAAGTGAAGGGATAGATACTACTCTAGAGGGGGGGTGAATAGAGTTATCAAATTTTGCACTAGACAAAACTTAATGGTCTACCCAAACTCCATTGGAGTGAATTGCGGAATTAAAAGATTATAGATATGGAATTAACCCTATAGCCTAACACAAGTGTTGTGCACAAACTCAAGCTAACTGTAATTACAGTTAAGGCTTGGAAATCCTAATCAGCAACTAGCAACCTAGTTATATCTATTCACAGCCACAATGCAGGAAATAAACAAGGCAATCCAGACGACACAAGCAATTTATAGTGGTTCCCCAAACAACTTGGGTACGTCCACTCTTCTACCAACAAGGTAGGAATCCACTCAGGTTTTTGATCAGGTGCCCTGCCACCAACAAGATCTGCTTCAGGTAGATCCAGAAACCCTTTAGACTTTTGATCAGGTGTCTAAAAACCAAGCACAGATTTTTGATCAGGTGCCCTGCCACCAAGGGATACTTTTGAAGGGAGTAATAACCCTGTACAGGAGGGGGAAGAAGGTTAAGATGTCTTCTCTATTTTACAATAGATTAGAGAAGCACAAAAACTTGCACTGAGCTAGAAAGCTCTAAAGAATCAAGGCTCCCCCTGGCTCAAAGATGTCCAGGTGAAGTCTTGCTTCAATGCAGAAAACTCTTCAGAAAGATCTGAAGGAAAAACTACAAGAAGATAATAAATAATAAAATTAAAGATCTTCAAGCAGCTATCTTCTTCTTCTTCTTCTTCAAAAGAACTCTGAGTTTGAATCTTCCTGGAAGCAGGAGAACTCAGGTTGAAGAAGAGTAGAAGATCTTAACACTTCTCAGTTGAATGAGTATTGCTGAGAGCAGAAGACTTGATCTTGATGAAGGCTTGAAAGCAGATGAACTGGATAACTAGTTAGCTAGCTTGAATCCTTCTTCACAGGATCCTTTTTATATCAGCAACAAGCAACGACTCTCTTCAATTTGAATTACTTGTCTTCTTCTGAAACTTGAGACCTGGGCTGTAAATATCAAGAAGACAAAACAATCTCTGCAGCAGAAACATTCTATAAAAGGAATAAACCTCTTTCTAGGAAGCTGCAGGAAGCAATCTGATAATAAAGTACCAAATAAAGTCACATCAAAAACAAACTCTTTATAGCAGAAGAAAGACTTTTCAGTCTAACGGCTATAAAGGACTGACAGCAGATAAAGTAAAATACAAAGTCAGCTAATAAGACAAACAACTTTATCTGAAAAGATTTGACTCAGGGAAAAGGGATGGAGCAAATATTGCCTGGAAATATTATCATAAAACAACTGAAAAGATCTGTCAGATAATGTATTAATTAATTAAATATAATAAATAAATACAAAATATAAAGGCAGACAGAAAACGTCGAACGACCCTCGAAGATCGTCGACCGACGCACGGAGATCGTCGAACTATCAGATAGATAGTCGAACGATCCGGATAGTCGAACTATCACAGGAGATAGTCGAACTATCACAGCAGATAGTCGAACTATCAGAAGATAGTCGAGCTATCAGATAGTCGACCTATCAACAGATAGTCGAACTATCAAGGCAGAACAGATAGTCGAACTATCAACAGATAGTCGAGCTATCAGATAGTCGACCTATCAACAGATAGTCGAACTATCAAAGCGAAACAGATAGTCGAACTATCAACAGATAGTCGAACTATCAAAAACAAACAGATAGTCGACCTATCAACAGATAGTCGAACTATCAAGCGAGAACAGATAGTCGATCTATCAACAAATAGTCGAACTATCAACGCAGAACAGATAGTCGAACTATCAACAGATAGTCGAGCTATCAGATAGTCGACCTATCAAAGCAGATAGTCAAACTATCAAAGCACACAGATAGTCGAACTATCAACCGATAGTCGAACTATCCTCGCAGACTGAAAGTCGAACAACTGATAGACGATCGTCGAACAGTTAGTCGACGATAGTCGAGCGGCGTTCGACGATAGTCGAACGAAAAACTACTTAACCAAATTCTTCATCTGGAAAAGCGAGGACTCTACAGCTAGACCACTAACCATTGACCAAAGATATTTCTTGGGTCAAGGGACAAAAGGAGGAGACTAAACTCAAATCAAACTAGGGTACCAACACCGACCTTCGTGAGTCTGGTCATGCGCACGCACAGCCTGAGCGTGCGCAGCCGGCCTTGGCGTCCTCGTCCGCCAACTCCGCTCCGGTGAATCTCCTTCTGAATACCTTGGAAGCACTAGCCGCCGCCGCCTGAGCCTTCTCACAGGGAACCGTCATGACAACTGGGTAACGGGGGAAATCCCTCCTCTCTCGCTCACTTCGCTCTCGGATAACAAGGATTTGGGGGAAATTGGTGGGTTCACCTTCATTTATAGGAAAAAGCCCCCCCCCCATTATCTCCTCCCAAAGTGGGATCATGGGGTGACCACTCCCCCATGAATTCTCATGATGAGGAAATCATGGGGGAGTGGGGCCCGCTCCCTCTCCCATAGAGGAGAACCGCCACCGCCGGGTAGGCCACCGCCGTCGGCCGGCCTAATCACCGTCGGCGGCCAGCCACGCCGCGACAGGCTGTGGGCTTTGCCGCGGCCGGCCTAGCCGCAGCGGCCGCCTGGACTGGCCTCGCCGCGGCCGGCCGCGACCGGCCAAGCCACGGCCGGCCTGGCCGCGCCTCCCGGCAAACCGCGGCCAGGCTACGACAGGCCGCCGCCGGCTTCCAGGTCGGCCGCCCATACCGGCCTCGTTCCGGTCGGCCACGACCGGCCTAGCCGCCGACCTGAATGCACCGCCCGGCAAGCCGCGGCCAGGCCACGGCAGGCCGCCGCCGCCGGCCTCCAGGTCGGCCTCCCCCGCCGCCGGCCGCCCGACCGGCCACCCCCGCCGTCGTGGCAGCCCGTCGCCGTGGACATCCTCTCCACCGTCTGATCGGAATGAGACTCTCCTCGCCGTCCGATCAGGAGGGTAACCACCCACTAACCCACTACATTAGTGGTGGGGCCCGCCATGATCCTCCTCCAGAGGCTATAAAAGGAGCCCCAGGGCCTTCTCATTCTTCACCTTTCTCTGCTCCGGATCATCTTCTTCCTCAGGTGATATCTCTCCGGCCTCCTCCCCCGAGTCAGCCACCAACCGCCGTGACCACCAGCGGCCACCAGCGCGCCACCAGCACGCCGCCGACAGGAAATCGCCGAAGTCCCTGAGCAAACCAAAGGAGGAAGACGCCCCCTGCTACCAAGTGTGCGTCTCCCCGAGCGTCAGAACACCAGGACCATCCCGCACAGTTCAACACCCAAGTTACTCCCGCAGCGCAGCCTGTTGCCCGCCGGGAGTCATAGTCATACTCTCTCTCCCCCCAAGTTGTAACGGGAGCGGTGCCCCGATTCTCCAACACCTTGTAATCAGCAAGAGCTAGTGGAATTTGACCGACACAGACCCGGTCACCTGGTTTTTTACCCATTTGAGGGGTTTTTCCACGTCATCACACATTGTGTCTTCTTCTCATTTTCATTGACTGTATGCGCGCTCGACCGCTCCTTGAGCTAAGACGGTGCAAGAAACGACCGGTCCGCCCGGTGCATCGAGTTAGTCCGCAACAGACTCCATTGGTGACAGAATGCTAAAACAAACAGACAAAAAAAAAATTCCGTTGCGGTTGGATCGCAACGGAGGAGAAACGTGGACCCAAACTGACCCTTAATGTAAACTGGATTACACGTTTAAAGTTGCATTTTATGAATGAGGAGGCATTGAGAATGAAAGTAACGAGGTGTTCATATTGAGTGCATAAGGAGTTTACAAACAACTAATGATGAGTGAAACCCAAGATTAATCGAAATACATGTGCTGTTTAATAACAAATAATGACTCGTTTTGGCCCTACCGTGTGCGGCAATTTCATCTCTATTTTGGTGAATGGTATAAATCAGCTTTTGTTCTTAGGCCGCTTCTTTTGGTGACTAGTTTCGAACTTGCATTTCTATTAGGAGGCTAATCTTGCTGATTAGGGCTTCGTTTGACGCGGCTTATTTGCTCTGATGAATTCTATCAAAAATGTCATTATCATATAATGTATGTTTGGCAAGACAAATGTTATGTTCTATATCAAGAGAATAAACTGGTTTTAAGTATAAAATGCATGAATTTTTTCGGGTGAGCTCCGACGTTCGCGAACGACAGTTCATGACCACCGCTTTCAGCACCGCCACAATTGTGCCAAACGAAGCCTAGGACCATGAAATAGGAGCCGTGTTGGGATGACTTTATGGATATTGACCTTGCAAAAAATAGACCAATATTATTAATTGGGAAATTTTGGTCAGTGTTGACATTTCAAGAAATTGGATTTGGGAAGGGAAGTCAAGGTTATGTTTGACGTACTTTATGTTCACATCTTATTATCCAATGCGTTCAACGTAATCAAGATAAACCTTATTCTGATACTCCTATTATATTATATGCTGCATTTATATCATCACACATTAATTATATACTTTATGTACCTACTTCTATTCATTGTCCTACTACTTCTTAGGCTCTATTTGTTTGGGCGTTTCGCTGCTACGTTTTGGGCAAATGCCGTCGGAAGGAGGATAAGCAAATGAACCTCCGGCGGCGATTGCTCCGTTTCCACCCGCCCGCCTTGAGAAACGCCTCAAAAAGCTCTGTTTGGAGCAACCACCTCCCCCCTCCGATTCGAACACTCCGTTTTCACCCGCTGAATCGACCCGTCACCGCCGAACCAAATGAAGCCTTAGTAATTGAGGAACTGGTCGTATATTTAGGGCAATATTATAAGCAGTCATATAACGACTAAACACAGTCCATTTATATTCACATTTCAATAAATTTAAGTGTATGTAGGATTACGAATAGCCGTTTTAGACGTTTTTTGGACTATGTATAGCTATCATTGGACTGCAAGTGGAGAGAGCGGTGTTGTTGCGGATTGCTCAAGGTTGCGGTAGACCGGATTAAATTGAATCATATTAGCCTGGGAGTGGTCGAACACGTGATCAGTCACAGGAAAAGGAAAACTGACAAGATAATTTTTTAAATTGGAAAAGACTTCAACCGGATAAAAAATCACGTGTCCGGATCTGTGCCGGTCAAACCTTCACTACTTGTTTAGTGTTGTACATAGTTTTTTTTGAAGAACTCGAGGGCAACATGTCTTCTCTCTTTAAAATTTGAGAGAGAGAGAGAGCTGTGCTCGGAGGGTGACAGACCACCCACCCCTCACGGAGCCATAACTGTTTCCCGCTGCAATTAGGAGCGTCGTGCTTGTGGGGGCTTTGGGGTCTTTGACTTTAGCTTGAAGGCGAGAACAACTTTTTGTGTTCTGACGTCAGGGGCTTGGAAGCTTGGACAGCGCGTTTTGCGCGAATTATCCTCCATGGTTTGTCTCATGTTGCGCTCAGTGGAGTCTGGAGTGGCAGACATGATGTTGTTCGATGAGCTTGATGCTGAGTCGAGGGTGCTGGAAATGTTGAGCGTTCTGCGCGTCGGGCTGTAGTTGAGCGATCTTTGGCGGGCTCTGAAGTTGCTCTTGCAAACTACTATTGGTGCGAGTCACACAAACTTTGGGTGCTCTGACGGGCTTGGTCTGCTGACACTGAGGAGACTAGGTGTCCCGGCGGAGCATGCAGATGCGTGCTTAGATGATCTGGACGGCGGAGCGCGCAGAGACGCGCTTGCTAGAGGAGAGCGCACGGAGGCGCGCTTGCTGGAGGAGAGTGCACAGGGCTCTAGCTGGAGGAGAGCGCGCGTGGCGCTTGTTGGAGGAGGGCGCGCGAGGCGCTTGCTGCAGGAGGGCGCGCGGGGCGCTTGCTGGAGGAGGGCGCGCGGGGCGCTTGCTGGAGGAGGGCGCACGGGGCGCTTGCTGGAGGAGATCGCGCGGGGCGCTTGCTCGAGGAGGGCGTGTGGGGCGCTTGCTGGAGGAGATCGCGCGTGGCGCTTGTTGGAGGAAGGCGTGTGGGGCGCTTGTTGGAGGAGAACGTGCAGCGCACACGGCGCTTGCTGGAGGAGAGAGCGTGGGGAGCTTGCTGGAGGAGAGCGCGCAGGGCACTTGCTGGAGGAGAACGTGCAGCGCATGGGCACTTGCTGGAGGAGAGCGCGCGGGCGCTTGCTGGAGGAGAGCATGTGAGGCGCTTGTTGGAGGAGAATGTGTAGCGCACAAGGCGCTTGTTGGAGGAAAACATGAAGCACGCGGGGCGCTTGCTGGAGGACAACATGCAGTGCACGGGGAACTTGCTGGAGGAGAGTGTGCGGGGCACTTGCTGGAGGAGAGCACGTGAGGCACTTGTTGGAGGAGAACGTGTTGCGCACGGGGCGCTTGTTGGAGGAGAACGTGCAGCGCACGAGGCGCTTGCTGGAGGAGAACGCGCGGGGCGCTTCCTGGAGGAGAGAGTGTTGGGTGCTTGCTAGAGGAGAACGTGCAGCGCATGGGGCACTTGCTGGAGGAGAGAGTGCAGCGCATGGGGCACTTGCTGGAGGAGAGCGTGCGGGGCGCTTACTGGAGGAGAGCACGCGAGCACTTGTTGGAGGAGAACGTGCTGTGCACGGGGCGCTTGTTGGAGGAGAACGTGCAGCGCACAGAGCGCTTGTTGGAGGAGAACGTGCAGCGCACGGGGCGCTTGTTGGATGAGAACGTGCAGCGCACGAGGCGCTTGTTGGAGGAGAGCGTGCAACGCATGAGGCACTTGTTGGAGGAGAACCTACAGCGCACGAGGCGTTTGCTGGAGAACACGCGGGGCGCTTATTGGAGGAGAGAGCGCGGGGCGCTTGCTTGAGGAGAGAGCGCATGTCGCTTGCTAGAGGAGAGCGCACGGGGCACTTACTGGTGGATAATGCGCAGGGCGCTTGCTGGCAGTGAGCGCACAGGGCGCTTGCTGGCGGAGTCCGCGTAGGGTGCTTGCTGGAGGAGAGCACGCAAGGCGCTTGCTGGTGAAGAGCGCGCATGACGCTTGCTCAAGGAGGGCGTGTGGGCTATCCGGGCCAGCAATCGCCCCCAAGGGTGGGAGAGTGGGGTATCCGGGCGAGCACTCTCCCTTAGCCCTCAGAGAAGTAGTGAGTGTCAGCCACATCAGGCACTCGCCGCCTCAGGCGAGTGGTAGCCACATGAAATACTTGCCCTACGGTGTTTTTACTAGAATGTTCCTGTTGGACTGCTAATAGTTATTCTAAACAGTAGAGTTTTGTTGTTGACAGACCAATTTGGGTTGTATTTAGCAAAACCAAAAGGCGGGATTGTGCTATTGACTTGCTAGACGTAGAATTCTATAAATAGACCTTTAAGGGCACCTTTGAAGGGGATCGATTTTTGTCTTTATTCCTCCTCTAGTTTTCTTTGGTTGGTTCAAGGAGCCCTCCAAGGTGCCCATCTTAGCTTTGGCTTTGGAGGGGAAGCTCTCTCAAAATTTCTGGGTGTGTGGTGGGACCTTCTCGCTGTAGTTCGCGGTCTGTTCCAAGTACTTAGTCTGTGGCCTGAAGTTCGGTTCGGGATAAGTGCAGATTACCCCCTTTGGGTCTGAGCACACTCTGAGACCGTGAGTCGGTTTCAACAAGAGTGCTTCTCCTCCCACACCAATGTTGAAGTTGGGCACCTTGGAGAGCCTTTGAAGCCGACCAAAATTGATCAGAGGAGGAAGAAGCCCAAAAAAGACTGGATACCCTCAAAGGTGCCTTTCAAGGTCTATTTATAGTTTTTCCTAGTGGGGTCTGCCATTAGCGCAATCCCGCCTTTTGGTTTTACTAAATGCACCACAAATTGGTCTGCCAACCACCAAACTCTGCTGTTTAGAGACTAATAATATAACAATACATGGAAAATACCCTTGGAATATAACTGCAATAAGCCCCTAGCCTCTGAGGGTTGTGGGTGCCCTGATGGGCCAGCACTCGCCAACCCTTGACCCTAATGGAGCCATCACTCGCCCTGCTCTCTCCGCTAAGCACCTTAAAAAATGAGCTCCACACACGAAATGATGAGTGCCTAATGAGGCTGGCACTCGCCCACCTCTCGCTTTTGCGGGTGGCGAGTGCAATCCCACCTCTCGACTCACCCCCCAGGTGAGTTGTGAGGGCTCGATAAGGCTGGCACTCGCCCGTCTCCTGCTCTTCATCTGTGACGAGTGCAGTGCATGAGGGGTTGATACTCACCCCGTATGGGTGGCGAGTGCCTATGAGGTTGGTACTCGCTTGCCTGACCCGTCACCTACTGTCTTGGGTGAACACGGGCCCACTTCCTGACTCGCCCGATCGACTAGTCTGGTCCTATCAACTAGTGGGATCTTGGTCAACCGGATTCAATCGAGGGCTCATTCAAACTTTCTTTCTTCCATAACCACCCACGACTCGAGCATCCTGCCGTCCCTACCAACTAGTGAGAGCCTGGTCAGTGAGATCTAATTGGGGGTGTAGCCATTCGAGCGACCCGCAGACCCCGCCAGCTAGTGGGAGGCTGGTCAGCGGGATCCAATCGAGGGTTCAACCAAACTTTCATTCTTTCACAATCACCCACCACCCGAGCTAACTGTCGGCCCTGTCAGCTAGTGTGAGCCTGGTCAGCGGGATCCAATCAGGAGTGTAGCCACTCGAGCAACCTGACATCCCTACCAGCTAGTGGGAAACTGGTCAGCGGAATCCAATCGAGGGCTCAACCAAACTTTCTTTCTTTCAATACCACCCACCACTTGAGCGACCTGCCAACTAATGAGAGCCTGATCAACGAGATCCAATCAGGGGTATAGCCACTCGAGGGACCTATCGGCCATGTCAGATAGTAAGAGCCTGGTCAGCGGGATCCAATCATGGGCTCAGCCATACAAACTTTCTTTCTTTCACAACCACCCACCGCCCAAGCAACTTGCCGGCCATGTCAGCTAGTGAAAGCCTGGTCAGCGAGATCCAAGCAGGGGTGTACCCACTCGAGTGACCTGTCGGCCCAACCAGCTAGTGGGAGTCTGGTCAGCGGGATCTAATTGAGAGCTCTGCCAAACAAACTTTCTTTCTTTCATAACCACCCACCACCCTAGTGACCCGCCGACCCTGCCAGATAGTGAGAACCTGATCAGTGGGTTCCAATTGGGGGTGTAGCCACTCGAGCGACCTGCCGGCTTTGCCATCTAGTGGGAGCCTAGTAAGTGGGATCCAATCGAGGGCTCAACCAATCTTTCTTTCTTTCACAACCACCCACTACCCGAACGACCTAGTGACACAGACAACTCCACCAGAAGATCTCGAGCAACTTAAACTTGCCCTCCATCAGACATGCTCTCCTGCAACTCCATAGATGAACTGTTCTGGTATGACGTCAACTCGTCAAATGTCATATCTCGAGAGACAACAGACTTCTGTGTCTCTGAATCCATGCATTTCCAGCCCTTCTTCCCCTAATCATATCCAACGAATATTAGCTTTCTTACTTTCGAATTTAGCTTTGTCCTGAGAGCGTCTAGAACATGTACGTAGTAGGTCAACATGAACACCTGAAGATGTTCCACACTAGTCTTCTCCTTGAACATTAGCTCATGTAGAGACTTCATGTTGTTCGGATTGAGGGGAATCTGGTTAATGACATATGCCGCAAAGGTCATTCCCTCTATCTAGAAAGCCATGTGAATGCCTTTGGCATAAAGCCAGCACTTACAGGTCTCCGTCACATGATGTATCTTATGCTCTGCAATTCCGTTCTGTTGTGGATTATGCGCACAATTAAGCTCCCTTCGGATTCCGAACTTTCTGCAGAAGTTGAAGAACTCACTTGAGTTAAACTCTCCTTCGTTAACAGTTTTCAACTTCTTAATCCGTAAGCCGACCTGACCCTCCACGAGCTCCTTGAACTCCACAAACTTCCTGAACGTCTCTGGCTTCTCCTTCAGGAAGTATACCCAAGTATACCTAGAAAAGTCATCAACCAGAACAAGTATATTCCTGCTTCCGTCGAGACTGGGGGTGACGTTGGGTCCTGTCAGATCACCGTAGACGCACTCCAACGGTGCTTTGTATCTGGTCTGTAACTTATCAAATTGAAGACGATGAGTCTTTCCATACTGGCATCTTGCACAGACATGACCTTCTCTTAAGGATAAATGACTTGGCAGACCATGCACAAGTCTTTTACTATCATAGACTTCAGCTTATCCATCCCAACATCCCCCAGCGTCTCATGTCAGATAACAATGTTTCCATTCGCCCTCATCTTATCAATATAGGAGCTTGTAGTCAACACAAACAAGTTCTTCACACTCCTTCCAACATGAGTGATGATAACTTCTTAAATGAAGTTATCGATGCCCATTTTATTTGGCAAAAATAGTGAAAAGATGTTTTATTGAGTATAAAAAGATGATAAAATTCATATTTAACTTATGTTTGATTTATTTGACTATTTTCCAATGTTTTCTTGTCAGAATCGCCGAAAAATTCAATCCGGAGAAGGAATGATGATGCAGTTTTCTGTGGTGGGAAAGTTGTTATAACAACTTTTTGCATTGTTATAACAACTGTCGAATTTTCAAATTCGAATTTTTTGAAACCTGCGGCGGTTACAAATGAAATGGAGGCATCTTTTCAGGAGGAGGTACGAAATAAAAGAGAGAAATAGTGGATGGAAGAGAGATAATTCATTCTAGAGAGGAGGGATAGTATTTTTGCTTTGGAAAAAAAAGAAGAGGAACTAGGGCAAAAACCGGATCTCGAAGAAGGGTTGCTGAAACACAAATTGGAGAGCATTTTCCTGCACTATTTTGAATTCTTATCATCATATGCTGTAAGATCTTTCCTATTTTGTGGTGTTCTTCCGCCATCATGAACTAAAACTTATAAGTCTTGTATGTTGGTAGTACCTTGTCATGTTTGTGATGTTTTGATTTAACACTCTTTTATGTTGCTTGAAAACTACTTTTACTGTATCTATGCTTAATTTTATGAGGAATATTGGATTATGTTTCTTCTTCTAAGTTGCGTGGCGAGATTCGAGAGAGGAGCTACGATAATCTAGAGTAGAACGCTTCATTTCACGCGGCGAGATTCGAGAGAGGAGTTGCGTGAATCTGTAACCAAGTTCCATTTTTATACTACGCTGCGAGATTCGAGAGAGGAGTGGCGTGTGTGTGGTATAGATCTCAGTATAATACTGCAAGAGTGAAAGAGATTTCCTCTTCATATTAGCAGCACTGATTTGTGCACTTTTTGTATGCTTTTTCTTACCTAAGTTAGAGATAATTAGGCGGAGGTGGGTAAATGGATTTCTGAAATCGAGAGATAAAGATTTTCACTTTCAAATTGTTGCAAAGTAGTAGTCAAGTATTGCATAAAGAATTCCTTTAAAAACTCATCACACTGGGCTTGAGAATCCAATTTACAAGACTGTTTCTCTTTATTGATTAAATCACCTTTCCGCTCCGTTAGAGTTACGTAATCGTATTAGTACCGTATTTTTTTTGTCATCTAGAAATCGATATAATTAACCTGCTTGAATTTAAAGAAAAGGTCAAACTAGTATTTGCAAGCATTAAGTTAGTTACTTCCTCGAGGGAACGATCAATTCTCACTTTATATTACTTGAATCGGCACGTACACTTGCGTTATTTTATATATACGTTACCGGCATATCAAGTTTTTGGCGCCGTTGTCGGGGATCGCAACTAATTTAGTGTTTAATTCTTGCAATATTAGTAAGCCCCGAGTAAATAGAGCTCAAGTTTTATTTTTGTTTTGTTAGTTTACTTATGATTCTGTTTGGTGCATGTCCAGATATAGGAACACTGAATTACTACCTTTGAATTCAGAAATAGAACGAACTTGTAGGCATAACAGAAAAGTTGTGAGAACGCGTAGTATTATTCATCCTGAGATGGATAATAACAACCACGACAATATGAACAATCATGAGGGGCAAGTGGACTACAATGGTTAAGATGAGCAGATCAATAATCAACATGCTGTGCCACGAATGACGTGTCGTGACTATAATACACCCTTGAGAGGAGGTTTGCACTTTAGCATAGCACGACCCACAATTGCGGCTAATAACTTTAAAATGGAACCGCTGATTATGCAACAGGTACAACATAATAAGTTTGGGGGTCTTGGTCATGAGGATGCAAATTCTCACTTGCAGACTTTCTTAGCGATCTGTGACATGTTTAAGTTTAATGGAGCATCAGAGGATGCAATTTTGCTAAGGCTATTTCCATTTTCTTTAGAAGGAAGAACCAAAGACTGGCTAGAATCGTTACCTAATGACTCCATCACTACATGAGAACAATTAGTGGAGAAATTTCTGAATAAGTATTTCCCACCTTCTAAGACTGCTAAACTGATTAGGGATATAACAACTTTTATGCAAAATCATGGGGAGAGCCTTTATGAGGCTTGCGAGAGATTTAAAGAGTTATTAAGGAAGTGTCCACACCATGGGTTACACCAACACCAACAAGTATCTACTTTTTATAACGGATTACAAACTGCAACCATGATTTTAGTTGATGGAGCCGCAGGGGGTTCCTTAATGAAGAAATATCCCGAAGACGCGTATGCTATATTAGAAGATTTAACCTCAAATAACTATCAAGCTTATGAAAGACAAGGGAGTAATAATCCGGTGGGAGTCCATCAGGTGGACCAAATTACACATTTAGCCGCTCAAATGACATCTCAATTTAACTTGATTAATAAGAGGTTAGATTCTTTATCTACCCCTACATCAAGTTCCCCACTCACTGTAGAACAACTCAATCAAATCACCGAGGAAGCAAATTACGTGGGAGGGCAATAAAGGCAATTACCACCCGGATATGTAAATCACTATCATCTTGAGTGGAAAAATCATCCCAATTTCTCTTGGAAAAATAATCAAGGAATGATTCAACCATCCAGATTTAATCCAAATACAAACCCAAATCAGAGTAACCCACCGTATAACCAAGTAAATCCTAGGAACTTGACTGATGAATTTATATTAGGAGCTTTTCAAAAGAATGAATCTAGAATGGTAGGTATTGAATCTTCCTTAAGATCATTAGAAACTACCTTGGGACAATTAGCAACTTCATTAAGTCAAAGGCCAATGGGATCATTACCTTCTGACACTACACCTAATCCTACGAGAGATGAACAACATAACCATTGCAAAGCTATCACCTTAAGGAGTGGGTTAGAAATTGCAAGTGGGGATGAGTTGTTAGAAGAAATTAGAGAAGATGAGAAAAGAGAGAAAAGTAATAAAACAAGTGAACCGCAACAGGAAAAGCCGGTAGAGAACAAAGAATCAGAGACAGTTAATGTGGAACTACCAGATAAAAAGAAAAAAGAAATTGTATATCCTCCACCGCCTTTTCCATCTAGGCTTGCGAAAACAAAGCTCGACAAACAATTCCAAAAATTTATGAATATTTTTAAGAAACTAACTATAAATATTCCATTCGTTGAGGCACTTGAGCAAATGCCTAGTTATGTTAAGTTCATGAAAGACATTTTATCCAAGAAAAGGAGATTCGAAGATAAGGAAATTTTTGCATTGACAGAAGAATGTAGTGCAATCGTACAGAAAAAAATTCCACCAAAATTAAAAGATCCTGGAAGCTTTACAATACCTTGCTCGATAGGGGTTAAGTTTTCTGGAAAAACATTATATGACCTAGGGGCTAGTATTAATTTGATGCCCTTATCTATTTATACAAAATTAGGACTCGGAGAGATTGCACCAACATCTCTTACTCTTCAATTGGCTGACAGGACTTTGACATTTCCTAAGGGGATTGTTGAAGATGTGTTAGTTAAGGTAGAAAAATTCATCTTTCCTGCTGATTTTGTTGTATTAGATATGGATGAGGATAAGAATGTACCAATTATCCTAGGAAGACCATTCTTAACCACGGGACGGACTCTTATCGACGTCCAAAAGGGAGAATTAACAATGCGAGTTAACAACAACGAAGTTACGTTTAACATTCTAAAAGCAATGAAATACCCAAACGACAAAAAAGAATGTTATTCAATTAATGAAGCCAAAGATCCTACTAAATTAATGCATGGTCAAGGTAACATAGAACACAAGTTGTTGAAAATTCTAACTAATGAAGAAGGTAATACTCTCCCGGTTATCATTGATGCTTCCTTAGAATAGGATCATGAACAACAACTTCTTGAAGTCTTGCGAGAGTTTAAGAGGGCTATGGGATGGACCCTGGCTGACATTAGAGGGATTAATCCATCTGTGTGTATGCATAAAATTTTGTTAGAAAATGAAGCCATTGGTAGCATAGAGCATTAACGTAGGTTAAGCCCACCCATGAAGGAAGTGGTAATGAAAGAGATAATTAAATGGTTAGATGTTGGCATTATATATCCCATTTCGGATAGTAAATGGGTGAGTCCAGTACATTGTGTACCGAAGAAAGGTGGAATGACGATTGTAGAGAATGAAAATAACGAATTGATACCAACAAGAACTGTGACAAGTTGGAGAATTTGTATAGATTACAGGAAGTTGAACAAATCAACTAGGAAGGATCACTACCCATTGCCATTCATTGATCAAGTGTTAGATAGGTTAGCAGGAAGCAATTATTTTTGTTTCTTAGATGGATATTCAGGGTACAATCAGATCATGGTTGCACCAGAAGATCAGGAAAAGACTACTTTTACATGTCCCTATGGCACGTTTGCATTTCGCAAGATGCCGTTTGGTTTATGTAACACACCCGCAACCTTTCAACGATGCATGATTGCTATCTTTACTGATTTGATGGATGAAGGAATAGAAATATTTATGGATGATTTTTCGGTATTTGGACAGTCATTTGATGCTTGTTTGGGAGTCTTAAAGAAGGTATTGGAAAGATGTGTGCAGACCAACTTGGTCCTGAATTGGGAAAAGTGCCACTTCATGGTACGTGAGGGAATTGTGTTGGGCCACAAAGTATCTAACAAGGGATTAGAGGTCGATCGAGCAAAAATAGAAGTTATTGAAAAACTCTCCCCACCTACGAATGTCAAGGGCATTCGTAGTTTTTTAGGTCATGCAGGCTTCTATAGACGATTCATCAAAGATTTTTCAAAAATATCTAAGCCTCTATGTAATCTCCTTGAAAAAGACAAGCCATATATATTTGATGATCATTTTTTAACGGCATTCCAAACATTAAAACGAAATCTAGTGACATCTCCTATTGTTCAGGCATTTGATTGGTCTCTACCTTTTGTGTTAATGTGCGATGCCAGTAATTATGCAGTTGGGGCAGTGTTAGGGCAGATGCATAACAAAATCTTTCACACCATTTATTATGCCAGTAAAACACTTGTAGACGCTCAAGTTAACTATACAACCACAGAAAAAGAACTATTAGCTGTGGTTTTTGCTTTCGATAAATTTCGTGCATATTTGATAAATACCAAGGTTGTGGTTTACACTGACCACTCGGCAATTTGTTATTTAGTAGAGAAAAAAGATGTGAAACCTAGACTCATCCGTTGGGTACTCCTCCTTCAGGAATTTGATTTTGAAATCAGAGACTGAAAGGGAACTGAAAACCCAGGTGCTGATCACCTATCTCGTTTGGAACAGAGCGATGAAAGAAATAGGCTAGTAGAGATTAGAGAGAATTTTCCCGATGAGAGGATTCTAGCTATCACTAAGGGTAGCATTCCATGGTATGCAGACATTGTTAACTATATAGTGAGCAATGTATTACCCCCAGATATGGATTATCAGCAAAGAAAAAGATTTCTCCACCTGGTAAAATTTTATCTTTGGGATGACCCGTATTTATTTAAGATTTGTGCTGATCAAGTGATCCGCAGATGCATCCCGGAAATTGAAGTGCATGGTATCCTAGAGAAATGTCACACATCACCTTATGGTGGACACTTTATGGGAGAGAGAACTGCATTAAAGGTATTGGAAGTCGGTTTCTATTGGCCAACATTGTTTAAGGACGCTCACAAGTTTACAAAGAGTTGTGATAGATGTCAAAGAATGGGGAACATCAAGCGAGGGGCTAACATGCCAATGACTAATATCTTAGAAGTGGAGGTTTTCGATGTATGGGGAATTGACTTCATGAGTCCGTTTGTAAACTCAAATGGAAATCTTTATATACTCCTAGCTGTGGATTACGTCTCGAAGTGGATGGAAGCTATAGCTACACCTAAAAATGATGCGAAAGTTGTACTGAAATTTCTTAAATCAAATATTTTTTCTAGATTTGGTACGCCTAGAGCCATAATAAGCGACGACGGGGCACACTTCTGTAATACGCAGTTTAAATCACTCTTAAGAAAATATGGAGTAACACACAAAGTTGCCCTTGCTTATCATCCTCAAACAAATGGTTTAGCCGAAGTGTTTAATAGGGAAGTAAAATCAATCCTAGAAAAAACTGTAAGTGCAACACGTAAGGATTGGTCACAAAAACTAAACGATGCACTATGGGCATATAGGACGGCATTCAAAACCTCAATAGGCTTAACACCATATAAGATGATTTACGGAAAATCATGTCATCTTCCAGTTGAATTAGAGCATAGAGCATACTGGGCAATTAAAAGGTTGAACTTTGATCTCCACGCAGCAGGTAAGAATAGACTTTTTCATATGAACGAACTGGAGGAGATTAGGTCTAATGCTTATGAAAATGCAAGGTTGTATAAAGAACAGACGAAAAAATGACATGATTCGAGGCTGCAAAGAAAGGAGTTCAAAATAGGACAACTTGTCCTACTGTATAACTCAAGATTAAGATTATTCCCCAGGAAATTGAAATCCTGATGGTTTGGACCTTTTCGAGTAGAGGAGGTACACCCGTTTGGAGTAATTACGATATGCAATGATAAGAACGGATCCAAGTTCAAAGTTAACGGACAACGATTGAAAGAATATTTTAATGACAATGATCATCGTGAGACGATGATCATCACGCTGAAATAAACAAATATGCAGTTTAATGTCCGGCCGGGATGTTCTAAACGAGGCGCTTGGTGGGAGGCAACCCATCGCTTATACTTATAACTATTCGCATTAAACTGTTTTAGTACCTATTTTTGCTTAGACTTATAACTAAATGTTCATTTTGGAGGGAGTATGTTGTAACACACTACTAAAAAACAGACTTTTAGCCACGGTAGATTTCCGTGGCTAAAAGTCCAAAACCGTGGTTAATAACTATTAGCCACGGCCTACCCACGGCAAATGGGCGTGGGCAATGCGAGCGTGGCTAATAGTATTAGTCACGCTGAATCCGTGGCTAATAGGTTATTAGCCACAGTTCAATTGTCGTGGCTAAAGGGTCTATAATAAACCTAACATAAAAAATATTCGGCCACCGCCACCGCCCGCCGTCGCCCGGCCGGCCGACCGCCGCCGCCGCCCTCCGCCGGCCGCCTCCCGCCGCCGCCGGCCGCCTCCTGCCGCCGCCTCCCGCCGCCGGCCGCCTCCCGCCGCCGCCGGCCGCCTCCCGCCGCCGCCGGCCGCCTCCCGCCGCCGCCGGCCGCCTCCCGCCGCCGCCGGCCGCCTCCCGCCGCCGCCGGCCGCCTCCCGCCGCCGCCGGCCGCCTCCCGCCGCCGCCGGCCGCCTCCCGCCGCCGCCGGCCGCCTCCCGCCGCCGCCGGCCGCCTCCCGCCGCCGCCGGCCGCCTCCCGCCGCCGCCGGCCGCCTCCCGCCGCCGCCGGCCGCCTCCCGCCGTCGCTCCGATTTTATTTCAAACAATAATTTTTAATGAGCTATATAAACCCCAAATTGAACTTTTTTTGGCGGTGTGGGACTAAAAAAACCCGACCTTTTGCCACGGATTAGGCTTCCGTGGCTAATACAAGATTATTAGCCACGAAATAGGCAGACCGTGGCAAAAAATCAGTTATTTGCCACGGATTAGTCTGTCGTGGCTAATACTAGTTTATTAGCCACGAAATAGGAACCGTGGCTAATACTTCAGCATTAGCCACGATTTTCCCCCGTGGCAAAAAAACCGTGGCTAAAAGCCATTTTTCTAGTAGTGACATTTGCCTAATTTTGAGTGAGAATCGCTAAGAGAATGTTTTGAAGCTTTGCAAGAGACTAAATCAGATTAAGAAGGGTTGGGAATTAAAAAAAATAATGACAATTTTTTAAAATCCTGCTTTGTGTTACAACAACCCCATTACATGCGTAATGGGATTATTTTCTCTGTCTGCTTTCTTGCAACAACCCCATTACATGCGTAATGGGATTGTTTTCTCGGCATTCCCTTCTTAAAATGAGCAGATGGCGGTTCAGATTCCGGTTCACGTGAACCGGCGCGCCTGTCCATCTTAAAGGGGCGGTTCATACGTTAAAACATTATTAATCCAATTAAAACTAATCTAAACCCGAATTAATCACCTAATTAAAACCTCTTCCATATACATAATTCTATTTTCCCTTTACTCCTCATATCGTGA
The DNA here is from genome assembly GCA_039513925.1 of Platanthera zijinensis. NCBI lineage: Eukaryota > Viridiplantae > Streptophyta > Magnoliopsida > Asparagales > Orchidaceae > Platanthera > Platanthera zijinensis. Next base: position 153,570,108 of record CM077095.1, on the reverse strand, counting down.
TCCGCTGGCTAGGGTTAGAACCGAAGCGTCGAGCGGAGTTTGGAGTTCGGCAGCGCATACAGGGACGACCGGCGACGGCGACATCGACGCTGACGCGGCCTTCTCCAGCATAGTGGCGCGGGCCCTTCTCTCGCGGCGACGACTAGTGTTGTAGGGACAGAAGCCGAAGGCGGTGTCACGCGCGAACCTTCAACCCCGATTGCAGTTGAATCTTGGGGGTACGGTGCTCACAAATTTGGGAAGAATCTTAAGGTATAACCATCACCCTCTTCCTTTTGCGCATACGATGGTATAGGGCTTGGTTGGAAATTTTATTTCTAGTCTTTTCTTGTGTCTGTAGTTGTGTAACGCGTAGCTAGCATTATGTCATTGAAGAAGGGAGATAAAAGGAAGAAAGGAAAGGAAGTTGTGAGGAGTACAGAAAAATTCATTGGAGAGGGGGCGAGATTGCGTTTTGACAAGGTAAAGTCCATCCCTTTCATTGTAGAGAGAGGGTTTATGATGGAAAAGAGAAAGTGGAGCCTTCCTTATACTGAACAGATTAAGGCAATTCATTGGGAGTCATTGTGTCACCCACGCACTGAAATTCTTCCGGCTTGGGTCTATGAATTTTACGCGAATGCGAAGTACGTTGATGGCGAGACAGTTTTAGTTCGGGGACAGGAGGTGAATTTCTCAGCCGCAAAGCTCAGTGATTTGTTCAATCTAGACGATCAAGAAGACGAGGATCCTTCAGAAATTTTGAACAGAGTTCCGGTGGATGACATATTGAAATTAGTGTGTGCCACGCCGACACCCGAATGGGTGAGTAAGGGGCCTAGAACTTTGAAAACCTCCTGCCTAACACGACAAGCCAAAGTGTAGCTCTTGTTTGTCAACGCCGACGTGATGCCCACCAAACACCCGAATACTGTGGCCTTGGATAAGTTAGCGTTGATCTACGGAATCATCAAAGGCATAAAATTTGATGTGGCCAAGATTATAACACTGCAGCTGCGACAAAAGATTCACGAGGAAAAGCCTCGACAGTTGTGGTTTCCGTCACTCATCACCGAGCTCTGTAAGGATGCTGGGGTGCCAAAGGTGGCGACTGATATGATTACACCAGTCAAGCGGCATATTACCCAGACTATCATCGAGGTCAACATCAAAGTTGCTACAGGTGATGAAGAGGTGAAAGATAGTTTGGGGACTGAACATGCTCAAACCTCACAAAGGCCTGCATCGAAGCTTATTCGTATCACGATTCCGGGAGTCGATCATGGCACCGATCCCGATCTTTTGATGGAGCATGTTGAATACATCAAGGCTTATTAGAGGTGTCAACAGTTTTATACACAAGAGCAGTTTGAAGATCTGCGTTCCAACATGCGAAAGGTCATGGAAAAGGCGAAGATTCCAATGTCGGATCCAAAGTTCAAGATGTTGGGACAATTCGACAAGGTTGGCTACCTTCTGACATCGGACCGGTCTAGAGTGGATCCAGCGAAGGTTGCGGAAGAGGAGGAGGACGAAGAAGATGATGAGAATGAGGACGATGACGAGGACACAGGAGGTGCAGAAGACGAAGAGGAGGAGGATGAGGAGAACGAAGCTGTAGGATCTCCCTAGTGGATGCACATTATCTCCAGTTATTAGCTAGTTTTTTTAGTCTGCTTGGATATTTGGATGTTTGATGCTTTTTGCTTAGCGGATGAATGTTTGGATGTTTGCTACATTTTGTTTTATTTTGGACTATATGATGCGCTACTATACATGCTATTTTTGCTATATAATTTTTGGTTAGTATCAGCGTTATAATGCTCTAAATGATTTATGCTCTGAAATGATACTTATTTAATGCTAATAATTACTAGCAATGTTAAGTTGATACTGTGAGTTTGAGTTTCAATGGGAGCTAACAGTTCTAGGACATTGAAGACTTAGTACTTGTTGATGGATTTCTCTGTCTTCTTTTGTTAAACTTATTGTGATTTAATCCATTTTATTTTGACATATGAATTTTCTAAACTCTAAAATATACTCAGATTGCAGAGCAGGTTGATTATTCAATTTACTACGTCGAGTATTGAGGAATATTTAAACAATCGTCTACACTTCTGAATTCAGGGGGGTTATTTATATTCATTTATTGATATCATCATATGTTTCATTAATAGTATCGTCTATTTTATCACAATTACATCTTATAAAATGCAAGGGGTTTTGCTAGGGTCTAGCAGTGCTTTAAGTGTGGGGGTGGGTGGTTTCTCCTCCCCTCCTTCATTATTTGGGTGCTTATTATTTTGATTGAGCTTGGGTTTATTGATCTGAATTCTTACCTCACTTATGATTAGGCTAGACAATCTTAAGAGTTCGAATTCTGAATTTGAAGTTAGTAAGATATTTGACTTAAGTGTTTGTTTTATGCACAACTTTCTTTAATTTATTTACTTTTCCCTGCAATTTTATTTGTTGATGATTGACTCCTAGAAAATGAATAGGAAGGGATGAGCAAGAACTGAGTTAATGATGTAGGCCAAGATAAGGGATTATGTAGTTAAACCATTTTGAGCATTCATGAGTTCTTTGAGCTTGTTCCTTATCCTTTTGCTATACATTACCAAATGATTGAATTCCTTAGTTTCGACTAGTTGTATCTTTATTCACTAGCCATTTATGGGTGTTTCAATTCAGCATAAAAAAGGAGTTATATGTCATAGTGATATGCGGCCTAAGTATGTAGGAGCTTACTTGGAATGATCCCAACTATGACTTTATAAAAAAAAAGAGAAAAAAAACATAAGAGAAGAATGATCAATTTTGTCATAGTGATATGTGGTCTAGGTAAGCGAATACATACTTGGAATGATCCCAACTATGGACATAATATTTATATATTTAATGCTTTAGAATTGAGCCTCATAACATGGTAAATGAGTAAGACTATTGACTAGGGATTGTCCACTCCACTATCAAGCCTACATATAAATTGCTAACCAAGCCAAACCAAAACCCACTTCATTATGAACTACTAACTCTTGTCAAGGTTAAAATCAAAAGCTTAGCATATTATCATCCTTTATTATTAATGCGGAGGCTAAAATAATTGCGTGGGAGTAAATAATTTTGAAGAAATCACACACAACACCAAAATCTAACTACACTTATTCTTTTATCGAACTAATGAATTTGTGATGATTGAATTTTTAATAATTGGCAAGCTTATCAGTTGTGTAGTCTTGATTATGCTTCGATTGAGTGGGGTTGAGAAAAATGATCATTGAATTCTCGTTTCAATAGTTATTCATTCACCCAAATCAATTTTATGAATTATCCTTGCTCGGGACTAGCAAGACTCAAGTGTGGGGGTGTGATAACTTCTTAAATGAAGTTATCGATGCCCATTTTATTTGACAAAAATAGTGAAAAGATGTTTTATTGAGTATAAAAAGATGTTAAAATTCATATTTAACTTATGTTTGATTTATTTGACCATTTTCCAATATTTTCTTATCAGAATCGCCGAAAAATTCAATCCGGAGAAGGAATGATGATGCAGTTTTCTGTGCTGGGAAAGTTTTTATAACAATTATTTGAGTTGTTATAACAACTGTCGAATTTTCAAATTCGAATTTTTTGAAACCTGCGGCGATTACAAATGAAATGGAGGCATCTTTTCAGGAGGAGGTATGAAATAAAAGGGGGAAATAGGGGCTGGAAGAGAGATAATTCATTCTAGAGAAGAGGGAGAGTATTTTTGCTTTGGAAAATAAGAAGAGGAACTAGGGCAAGAACCGGATCTCGAAGAAGGGTTGCTGAAACACAAATTGGAGAGCATTTTCCTGCACTATTTTGAATTCTTACCATCATGTGCTGTAAGATCTTTCCTATTTTGTGGTGTTCTTCCGCCATCATGAACTAAAACCTATAAGTCTTGTATGTTGGTAGTACCTTGTCATGTTTGTGATGTTTTGATTTAACACTCTTTTATGTTGCTTGGAAACTACTTTTACTGTATTTATGCTTAATTTTATGAGGAATATTGGATTATGTTTCTTCTTCTAAGTTGCGTGGCGAGATTCGAGAGAGGAGCTACGATAATCTAGAGTAGAACGCTTCATTTCACGCGGCGAGATTCGAGAGAGGAGTTGCATGAATCTTTAAACAAGTTCCATTTTTATACTACGCTGCGAGATTCGAGAGAGGAGTAGCGTGTGTGTGGTATAGATCTCAGTATAATACTGCAAGAGTGAAAGAGATTTCCTCTTCATATTAGCAGCACTGATTTGTGCACTTTTTGTATGCTTTTTCTTACCTAAGTTAGAGATAATTAGGTGGAGGAGGGTAAACGGATTTCTGAAATCGAGAGATAAAGATTTCCACTTTCAAATCGTTGCAAAGTAGTAGTCAAGTATTGCATAAAGAATTCCTTTAAAAACTCATCACACTGGGCTTGGGAATCCAATTTACAAGACTGTTTCTCTTTATTGATTAAATCACCTTTTCGCTCCATTAGAGTTACGTAATCGTATTAGTATACGTATTTCTTTTGTCATCTAGAAATCGATATAATTAACCTTCTTGAATTTAAAGAAAAGGTCAAGCTAGTATTTGCAAGCATTAAGTTAGTTACTTTCTCGAGGGAACGATCACTTCTCACTTTATATTACTTGAATCGGCACGTACACTTGCGTTATTTTATATATACGTTACCGGCGTATCAAGTGACGTCGACTTTCACAGCTGACATGTTGCGGAGAAACTTCACTTTTGTTGGGTCAAACAGAACGTGATACACAACATCAATAATGTCGGTCATCGAGAAGAGGTTTTTCTTCATTCCTGACATGTGATACACACTCCTCAAGGTGAGTTGCCCCCGATCACTGCCTAAAGAAACTGTCTCATCCTTATCTACTGCATGAACAATATCATCAACAGTAATAATGACAACAATACCTTTATAGTCCTGCAGAGAAGAGAATTTAGACTCGTCCCTGGTGAGGTGATGACCACACCCCGAGTCCATGATTCAGTCCTCCTGATAGTTATTAGAGGAAAGTGCACGAACACTAGTGCCCGTCATGAATGCACTCCCTGAAAGTGAAGGGATAGATACTACTCTAGAGGGGGGGTGAATAGAGTTATCAAATTTTGCACAGACAAAACTTAATAGTCTACCCAACTCCCTTGGAGTGAAGTGCGGAATGAAAAGATTATAGATATTGATTTAACCTTAAAGCCTAACACAAGTGATGTGTACAAACACAAGCTAACTGTACTTACAGTTAAGCTTGGAAAAACCTAATCAGCAACTAGCAACCTAGTTATATCTAATCACAGCCACAATGCAGGAATTAAACAATGGAATCCAGACGACACAAGGAAATTTATAGTGGTTCCCCAAACAACTTGGGTACGTCCACTCTTCTACCCACACGGTAGGAATCCACTCAGGTTTTTGATCAGGTGCCCTGCCACCAACAGGATCTGTTTCAGGTAGATCCAGAAACCCTTTAGACTTTTGATCAGGTGTCTAAAAACCAAGCACAGGTTTTTGATCAGGTGCCCTGCCACCAAGGGATACTTTTGAAGGGAGTAATAACCCTGTACAGGAGGGGGAAGAAGGTTAAGATGTCTTCTCTATTTTATAATAGATTAGAGAAGCACAAAGACTTGTACTGAGCTAGAATGCTCTAAAGAATCAAGGCTCCCCCTGGCTCAAGAATGTCCAGGTGAAGTCTTGCTTCAGTGCAGAGAAACTCTTCAGAAAGTTCTGAAGGAAAGAGCTACGGGAAGAAAGTAAATAATAAAATCAAAGTTCTTCAAGCAGCTATCTTCTTCTTCTTCTTCTTCAAAGGAACTCTGAGTTGAACTTCCTGAAAGCAGGAGAACTCAGGTGAAGAAGAGATGAAGATCTTAACACTTCTCAGTTAGATGGAGATTGCTGAGAGCAGGAAGCTTGAACTAGATGAAGGCTTGAGAGCTTGAGAATGTGTGTAACACTGGTTAGCTATTAGCTAGCTTGAATCCTTCTTCAAAGGGTCCTTTTTATAATCATCAGCAAGCAACGGCTCTCTTCCATTTGAATTATTTGTCTTCTTCTAAGCCTTGAGACCTGGGCTGTAAATATCAAGAAGACAGAAACATCTCTGCAGCAAAACATTCTATAAAGGGAATAAACCACTTTCTAAGAAGCTGCAGGCTTAAAACAAATAACAGAAGGACTAAATAAAGTCACATCAGAAATAATCTCTTTATAGCAAAAGAAGACTTTTCAGTCTAACGGCTATAAAGGGCTGACAATAGATAAAGTAAATTAAAATGACAGCTAATAAGACAAACAACTTTATCTTAAAAAGATTTGACTCAGGCAAAAGAGATGGAGCAAATATTGCCTGGTTATTTTATCATACAGCTTAAAATACTGTGCTAGAAAATGTATTAATTAATTAAATATAATAAATAAATACAAAATACAAAGGCAGACAGAAAACGTCGAACGACCTTCGAAGATCGTCGAACGACGCACGGAGATCGTCGAACTATCGGGCAGATAGTCGAACGATCCAGATAGTCGACCTATCGAAGAAGATAGTCGAACTACCCCGGCAGATAGTCGAGCTATCAGAACAGATAGTCGAACTATCAGATAGTCGATCTATCAAGGACAGATAGTCGAACTATCAAGCGCACAGAGATAGTCGACCTATCAAGCAGATAGTCGACCTACCTCAGAAAACAAATAGTCGATTTATCAAAAGATAGTCGAACTATCAAAACAAACTAGATAGTCGATCTATCAGCAGATAGTCGAACTATCAGATAGTCGACCTATCAGGACAGATAGTCGAACTATCAAAGGCAACAGATAGTCGAACTATCAACAGATAGTCGAACTATCAAGACGAAACAGATAATCGATCTATCAACAGATAGTCGAACTATCAAGGCGGAACAGATAGTCGACCTATCAACAGATAGTCGAACTATCAGATAGTCGATCTATCAGAACAGATAGTCGAACTACCTCGCCAAGCAGATAGTCGAACTATCAACAGATAGTCGAACTATCAACGCAAAACAGATAGTCGATCTATCAACAGATAGTCGAACTATCAACGCAGACAAAGCGTCGACCAACTGATAGACGATCGTCGATCAGCCGATAGACGATAGTCGAGCGGCGTTCGACTATCGTCGAACGAAAAACTTACTTAACCAAATTCTCAATCTGGAAAAGTGAGGACTCTACAACTAGACTCCTAACCATTGACCATAAGTATTTCTTGGGTCAAGGGGCACAAAGGAGAGGACTAAACTCAAATCAAAACTAGGGTACCAACAATCTCCCCCTATTTGAGTTAAGTCTCTCAACATCTAAAACATAAAGCTAGCTAAAGAGCAATAAAATAATACAGGAAAAATTTAAGAATTAACTAGCAGATTATCAAACAGATAAACACATATAGCACAGCAGTTAATCAAACTATTAAGAATCTTTAGAGTCTGGTAAAGGATCAGAAGAACTAGAAACAAAAAAAAATTTCTTAGAGGGTCATCTGATTCTTTCTTTGACATTTTCAGGTCCTGCGCACCAATGATCTTCAGTTCTGTAGCCCTGGGGACAACAGCTTCAGGATGCTTTTCCATGTACTTTGATGGATCAAAAATCTCAGGATTGACCTGAAACTTTTCAAATTCTTTCTTTCTGTAAGCTGACATGGTAGTAAGACCAGTCGTATCTTTACCTTCGGCTCTTGCTTTTCTTATTTGGGCTGCTCCAACTAGCTCTTGAAAGCGAGCCATCCTAAAGTTAGGATCGAGCTCAGGATTTTCATACACAGGCTCAGGAGAAGCAGCATCAGCTATTTTAACTAGATAAGACATTAGAAGCAAACTTAGCAGAGAGGTTCTTGCTAGATATTTTAAAGCAAAGTGAACTATTTACCTTTAGAAACAATTTCCTCAGTCTGAACTGGTGTTGGAGATGTAATTTTCTTCTTTGGAGAAGGAGGTGGGGAAAAGGTTGGTCTTTGAACCACAGTCTCCTTCATTTGTCTTTGAGAACCAGAAAATGATTTGCCTTGAGAGCTTTGATAACCTTGTCTTGGCTGGGGCTGAAAAGACGCAGATCTTCCAGAAGAAGCAGCAGGATTGGCTGATAGGTTCCCAGAGGCTCCTGCACCAGGAGGAGGAGGAGGACCTCTGGGAGTCCATCTTGAGACAGGACTATCATACCTCTTAGTCCTTTTTCTTTCTTTTTGCTGATTCTTTGAAAACCTCATCCAGTGCTGAAAATCCTTGGATTTAGGGTCAATGCCCTTCAAAATGTAATAGGGAATATCATTATCCTTACTGGGAGGTGGAGGAGGAGCAGCTTTTCTTTTCTTTGAGGCAGCTTTCTTTCTCTTTGACTTCTCAGAAACATCAGAATCATCATCATCATCAGAATGAGATGAGGGAGGATTTTCATAAGGATCATAGGCTTCTGAAACAGCCTTTTCTTTAAGCTTTGAAGCAGATTTCTCCCTTTCCTCTTCCATGGCATCCAGAGCCAGAAGGGAATCTAAGTCCAACCCTGGAGAGTCATCCCAGATGGTTGACTTTTCAATTTGCAAATCTTTCTCTTTCTCTTTTAAAGATTGAACTCTTAAATCCCAGGCTGCTCTTGCTTGAACTTCTTCCAAATTCAGAACAGGAGAGTCAACTTTGACTTCATCTTTCTCAGACTCATCTTCTTTATTATCTAAAAAGAATTCTAATTCAGGATCTACTTGAGTAGCAGGAATACTTGGGTCAGCTTCAGAAACAACTGCTACAATCTGAGTAGCTAGATCTTCTTTAATAACATCTGTAAAATTATGAATACATATCTGCTAAATAAGCGATAATCATTCCCTCAAGGTATTCACAAACTATCAAATTAATCGACTCATCAACAAAACGAATGAAAGAGTTACCTTCATACTTAACCATCTCCCATGATTCATTCAGATATGAAGTTATAATTCCTTCTAGGAATCTAGCAATCATAGGAGTGGTAAGATCTTCTAAGCAGACTTTAACTGCAATCTCAGATAGCAGGATTCCATCTGCTATTTCCTTCTCAGACAAAACTGGAGCTATAACTTTCTCAGCAGGAGCTATTTCTTCCTCAGCTGGATCTATCTCTTTCTCAGCTGGATCTATCACTTCCTGGGCAGTCATGACAACATCTGAAACTATTTCTTCCTGAGCAGATTCTTCCTGGGCAGACATGACTGAATCTTTTATAGCTGGAGGGGAGGCAGGATGGTCTGAGGCATCTTCATTGAACATCTCCCCCTGCCTGATTTCAGTGGATACTGAAACCAGGCCCCTTGAGGAAGATGGCTCAGCTGATTTTGAAAGGGATTTGATGGAGGCAGATAAGAGATCAATGGAGGCAGCAAGGGGAGCGATTGCCTCTTCAATCATGGTTTTGATTGATGGGGTAATCAGCTCCACAATGCGGGAGATAAGCTCAGGAGAGATCTCAATAGATGAAGGATGTGAGGTGGATGGAGCTGCAGCAGATATGGTAGTGGTGCTGGGATGAGAAATGGTGTGGACAGGGGATCGAGCAGGAGATGGAGCAGGTGATGGAGCAGGAGAGTTTATTGGGGAATGAATTGGGGAATGAGCGGGAGATATAGGAGGAGTAGGAATTCTCTCTGATCCTAACAAATCAAAGCTAGGAGCAGATATCCTAGCCAGATGAGCAGGTAGAGGAGAAGCTGGAGGGGAAAGAGGAACAACCGTAGTTGTTTCTGGAGCAGCAGAGGAAGAAGGTCGTACCTCAGCTGAAGTTGATGGTACTTCAACTGAGGCAGACATCAATGCAGAGGAGGAGGAAGGAAGAGCTGAGCCAGCATCAACATGGTGAGGAGCGACTGATTCAGTCCTTGTGTCCTCAGATGTTGCTGGAGCAGGTTTCACAAATGTTCTCTTCCACTTAGAGAACAAGTTGGGGTCCATCTTCTTGCTCGCATTGATTGTTGTTGCAGTTGAACTTAGCAGCTGGGGGTATTTCTCCTTAAGGAAGATTCCAATGACCCTTCCTAGGGTGACTTCCTTCTTACCAGTCTTTTTCCTGATTAAATCAAATACAACTGCTGCCCAATCGATCCTTTTTCGATTAACAATCGCACACATGAGTGTGAATTGCTGCCTTGTTATATTGTCGTGGGCAGAGTGCTTACCCAGGAGCACTTTTCCTACTAACTCAGCCAGGAACTTGATCTTGAAAGGAAAATTCACTTTGAGCAGCTTCGTGGAAATGCCCTCAGCATGTCCCAGCTCAACCAGCATTCTTCCAAATTCCTGAGCGTCTTGCTCATAATCCTCATCACCAATAACTAATTCAAAAACATCAGATAAAACGGCCGGAGTCAGGATTACCTCTTCTCCGCCGATGGTACCGATCATCGATTCGTCTGTGGAAGACGACGTGAAAGCCCATTCTTTGATTTTTGGAATGTTGATCTTAATCCTTTCAGACATTAACTTTTCTAAACCCTGATCCCTGCAAAGCTGTAGAACTTCTACTATTCCTGCATCGCAGTTGCTGAATGCGTCGAAATCCACGCTGAATCCTGCATCAAACTTCACGATGGCTAAAACTGCTGGAGAGACCGCCATGGATTCGCCGGAGAAAGCACGAGAAAGCTGCAGAGAACGAAGAAGACGAAACGCCTAGAAATCGCAAGCGGGAAAGCAGAATGCGAAAGGGCACGCTCCGTCGACGATAAGACACAAGATCTTTTAACCTAGGTCGACTATCGGCTTTATATTGGACCGGAAATAGTCGATCTATTAAAAAGATACTTGAACCGATAGTCGAACGGCCGTTCGACGATCGGCTCAGAAGCAGAGTAGTCAAACGATCGTTCGGCTATTTCTGGCTTCACAAGCAACAAGCTTTCGTCGTTCAGAGATCGACGATGAGCTCAACCTGTTCGACGATGGTCGAACGTCGATCGACGATCTTCAAACAGATAAGCTATCATTAACCCGAGGTCGACGATAGGCTTAATCCGTTCGACGATCTTCGATCATCGTTCGACGATCTTCAAGCAGATTTCAACATAGGCAGATATAGTCACACTTAGTCTCGTCCATTAATCATGCCTAGTTGAACTAAAAAGAACAGATGCTTCTGTTCATCTAAAGGCTTGGTGAATATATCACCTCTCTGAAACTCAGTGGATATGAACTCAAGACAGATCTTGTTCTTTTCCACACAATCTCTCAGGAAATGGTGCCTAATCTCAATGTGCTTGGTTCTAGAGTGGTGCACTGGATTTTGTGCAATAGAAATAGCACTGGTACTATCACACATGATCTTGGTGTTCTTGTGTGAGTAACCATAATCCACAAGCTGGTTTTGAATCCACAGGATCTGTGAACAACAACTGGCAGCTGCTATATATTCAGCCTCTGCAGTTGAAGTTGAGACAGAAGCCTGCTTCTTACAAAACCAAGAGACCAATCTCTCTCCCAGGAACTGGCAAGTTCCTGAGGTGCTCTTCCTATCAACTCTGCAGCCAGCATAATCAGAATCAGAATATCCAATTAATTCAAATTCTGACTCAGCTGGGTACCAAAGTCCTAGATCTGGACATCCTTTCAGGTATCTCAGGATTCTCTTCAGAAGAATCAGATGAGATTCCTTGGGGTTGACCTGGAATCTAGCACAAAGGCATGTAGCAAACATTATATCTGGCCTACTTACAGTTAGATATAATAGGGAACCAACAATGGCCCTATAATTCTCTTGATCAACTGGCTTGCCGTGATCATCAGAATCAATAACTACATTAGTAGCCATGGGTGTAGGCATTGCTGAAGCATCAGCCATCCCAAATTTCTTTACCAATTCCTTGGCATATTTGGATTGGGAGATGAAGATACCATCAGCATCTTGCTTAACTTGGAGACCAAGAAAGTAAGACAGCACACCCATGCTACTCATCTCAAACTTGGAATGCATCAAGTTGGAAAACTTTTTGCACAGTTTGGGATCAGTGGAGCCAAAAATAATATCATCTACATACACCTGAACTAACAGGATTGTGTCCTTGTGATGCTTGACGAAAAGGGTTCTATCAACTACTCCCCTAGTAAAGTTGTGCTCTAACAGGAAACTAGCTAAGGTCTCATACCAGGCCCTAGGAGCTTGCTTTAGTCCATAAAGAGCTTTCTGCAACTTAAAAACATGAGAAGGCTGAGTTGAAGAAACAAACTCTGGTGGTTGTTCAACAAACACCTCTTCCTTAAGCTCACCATTTAGGAATGCACTTTTGACATCCATTTGGAACACCTTAAACTTCATGAAGGCTGCATAGGCCAAGAAGATCCTTATTGCTTCTAGCCTTGCAACAGGAGCAAAGGTTTGGTCATAGTCTATACCTTCCTCCTGTCTGTAGCCCTGAGCTACAAGCCTAGCTTTATTCCTTACTATAATTCCATTTGCATCTAACTTGTTTCTATACACCTACTTGGTGCCTATGATCAGTTGGCCTTTAGGTCTTGGAACCAAAGTCCAAACTTTACATCTCTCAAACTGATTGAGCTCCTCTTGCATGGCAATGATCCAGTGGGGATCTAGCTCTGCATCTTTAAAGGTGAGAGGCTCAACCTGTGAAAGGAAACAAGCATGCATCACATCCTGTCTTAATTGATGTCTTGTTTGCACACCAGCTGATATGTCTCCAATCACTTGAAATGTGGGGTGATCTCTAAGTGTGACAATATCAGCAGGTGGGATGTGATCTTCAGCAACAGTTGGGATTAATTCCTCAGGAGGAATTTGATCTACTGTTGGTGGTACAACAACAGCTTCAACATCTTCAGCAATGTCTTCATCACTGTCTGATTCAGTGATCTGAAGAGTTGATAGTTGAAGAATTTCTTGAGGGGCATCAGGTACCTGCAAAGAACTGGAGGAAGGAGAATTTTCCTTCTCCTTGTAAAACATCTGAGACTCATCAAAAGTCACATGCACAGATTCTTCTATCTTACAGGTAGACTTGTTATAAACCCTATAAGCTTTGCTTACTTGGGAATATCCAAGCATAATTCCCATTGAAGCTTTTGCTTCAAATTTTCTAATATATTCTTTATTATTATTATGAATATAAACAGTACAGCCAAAAATTCTAAAGTAATTAATTTTTGGTTTCTTTCCTTTAAGCAACTCATAAGGAGTTTTACACTTAAGTTTGTGTATCAAACTTCTATTCAAGACATAGTTTGCTGTACTAACAACTTCTGCCCAATAGGATAGAGGCATGTTAGCATCTGCCAACAATGTACTAGCAGCTTCAATTAGTGTTCTATTCTTCCTTTCAACTACCCCATTTTGTTGGGGAGTTCTAGGAGCTGAGAAGCTATGTTTGATACCTTCTCTCTCACAGAATTCTTGCATGAGAAGAGAGTCAAACTCAGTACCATGATCACTTCTGATCAAGGCCACATGAGTAGAGTACTCAGTCTGCACACAAAGTAGAAAGTCTGTAAGGGCTTTGAAGTTATCAGACTTAGTTCTCAAAAAGAAAACCCAACTGAACCTAGAGAAGTCATCTACAATTACTAATGTGTAATACTTCCCTCCTAAACTCTGTACATTTATTGGGTCAAAAAGGTCCAAATGTAATAAATACAGGATTCTAGGAGAATCACTTTTATTTACAGATTTAAATGAATTCTTGGTTTGCTTGCCTAGCTGACAAGCCTTGCATAGGCTCTCCTTCTTGTAGGGGCAAGAAGGTAAACCTCTAACAAGGTTGTGCTTAGATAACCTAGATATATTTTTAAGGTTTACATGACTAAGCCTTTTATGCCATAGGGAATTATTATTAAGGGTTACTTCATTAAACAGGCAGATTTCAGAGTGAGATGAATTAAAATCTATTAAATAAATATTACCTATTCTAATACCTACTAAAACAACATTATTATTTAAAGTAATATTGCAAGAGAAATTAGAAAATGAAACCTGGTAGCCAGCATCACATAGCTGGCTGACTGAAATCAGATTATGCTTCAGTCCATTGACATAAGCAACTCTCTTGAAAGTAACTGCTCCAATTGTGATCTTGCCATAGCCTTCTGTCTGACCACAGCTGGAGTCTCCAAAGATAACCTTTGGGCCAAGCTTAGCTTTGAACTTTGACAGTAGATCTTTATTTCCTGTCATATGCTTAGAGCATCCACTATCCAAATACCACTTATTTTGAGTGATTGGATAGGCCTTCACCTGCAAGACAATTATTTAGACAGAGTGGACCCAGGTAACCTTGGGTCCCTTGTTTTTCACATAAGAAAAACTGGAAATATAAGAGAATGCAGGCTGAGGGTGATAACCTAGTGGGTGAGATCTCCTAGGTGGGATTCTCCATGCTGATGGTGGGTCAACAAACCTAGGGTTTCTATTCTCATTTAGGTTTCTATGGAATTGATTATGATTTTGAAAATCATATTGAAATCGTCGATCGACGTTCGACGATGGGCGCTCAGATCGTCGAGCTTCGTTCGACCATGGAGCTTCCGATCGTCGAGCGGCGTTCGACGCTCTTTGCATTTCTTTGAAAAACTTCTTTCTCTTTTCTCTCTTAGCTTTATTTAAGGTTTTATTTACCAGATTTACTTGCTCAGTGTTTTTCTTTCCACTAGCTGAAATGAAGTTCACTGGAGTTGAAAGATTATTTTTAAGAAGGACTGGGGGTTCACTGGGAGAAGCTCCTAAGCCTAGTTTATCATTACCTGACCTAGTGTTACTCATGCTGGTAATTTCTAACAGCTTAAGGCTTCTACCATTAAGGGATTCTTCTAATCTCTTAGACTTAGCTAACTCTATTTTAAGGAATTTAATTTCTTCACTACAAGTAGTGAGTTCTTCCTTTAACCTAATGTTTTCAGAGGCTATAGATTCTGAGTCAGCTAACCTATTTCTAAGTTCTTTTATTTCCTTTTCTGAGCTAATTAAATCTAAACATAAAGATTTAAATTCTAACTTAAATTCTTCTGAAGTAAAATCATAAGAAGAAAGTACCTCATCTTCAGTAGGCATCTCTTCATCAGAATCAGAACTCTCTGCAGCAGAGTGGTTGCTGCAGGCATCTATTGCCATTAGGCAAACTTCTTTTGCCTTCTTCTCTTCCTCATCTTCACTGGAGCTTGATGAGGAGGATTCTTCATCAGAATCACTCCAGGTTTCAGCAATGAAACCTCTCTCCTTCTTCTTGTTTTTGTGGGAGGATGGCTTGGAGTGCTTCCTGTGTTGTTCCTTTTCTTTTCTCTTTTCTTTGTTCTTCTCCTCTGGACATTCTAGCAAAATGTGTCCAGGCTTCCTGCAACCATAACAAATGATTTCTTTAGCAGGAGAGCGATCATACCTTGGTTTGTCTTCATATCGTGAAGACTTCTTTCTGAACTCCTTTCTTCCCATCTTGAGAAATCTTTTGGCAAACAATGCCATAAGTTCCTCATTAGATTGGCTGCCTTCAGAGACATCTACAGCCTTAAGAGCTAGAGATTGTTCTTTTCTTGTTGGAGTGGGGGTCTTGGCTTCAGCTTCTGCTTCTCTGGTCTTCAGCACTTGCTCAAAAGACTTGAGCTTGCCGAGGAGAGCTTCAGTTGAGATCTCATTAGTACTTCTGGCTTCCTTGATGGGCCAGATTCTTAGATCTCATGTGCTAGGGAAGCACATAAGAATCTTATCATTGACCTCTGTCAATGATATGTCCTTGTCCAGGGTCCTCAGCTCATTGATGATTGAGCTGAGCCTGGTGTACATAGCTTCAACTGATTCAGCATCAGTTTTCTTGAAGTTCTCATACTGTGAGATAAGGTTGGACCTTCTGTCCTTCCTTTCATCAGCTGAACCAGCTACAATCTGGTTCAGTGTGTCCCACATGGCCTTTGCTGAGGAGCAGTCAGCCACCTTCTGGAACACCTCATCAGACATTGTCTGAGCCAGTATGTTCATTGCCTTGGCATCTGCAATTTTGGCCTTCTTGTATTCATCATTGTAGTCTGGAGGAGGCACTGCACTCATATCAGATGATGAGGCAGTGGCAGCAGCAGGTGCTCTTGGGGGACCTGACAAAATAGAAGAAAAGATGCTTTCATCAATAGAGTTCATATATAATTTAATCCTTTCCTTCCAGATGCCAAACTTTGCTAAGTTGCATGCTGGAGGTCTGGTGCTAGAATAATCCTTAGACTGGGCCATGATAGTGAATATCTATAAGCTCTTGGTATCTATCAGGATCTTGTGACTTAGGTGTTAGCCTATACAGTCAGTCAACCTCCCTCTGATACCAATTGAAAGTGAAGGGATAGATACTACTCTAGAGGGGGGTGAATAGAGTTATCAAATTTTGCACAGACAAAACTTAATAGTCTACCCAACTCCCTTGGAGTGAAGTGCGGAATGAAAAGATTATAGATATTGATTTAACCTTAAAGCCTAACACAAGTGATGTGTACAAACACAAGCTAACTGTACTTACAGTTAAGCTTGGAAAAACCTAATCAGCAACTAGCAACCTAGTTATATCTAATCACAGCCACAATGCAGGAATTAAACAATGGAATCCAGACGACACAAGGAAATTTATAGTGGTTCCCCAAACAACTTGGGTACGTCCACTCTTCTACCCACACGGTAGGAATCCACTCAGGTTTTTGATCAGGTGCCCTGCCACCAACAGGATCTGTTTCAGGTAGATCCAGAAACCCTTTAGACTTTTGATCAGGTGTCTAAAAACCAAGCACAGGTTTTTGATCAGGTGCCCTGCCACCAAGGGATACTTTTGAAGGGAGTAATAACCCTGTACAGGAGGGGGAAGAAGGTTAAGATGTCTTCTCTATTTTATAATAGATTAGAGAAGCACAAAGACTTGCACTGAGCTAGAATGCTCTAAAGAATCAAGGCTCCCCCTGGCTCAAGAATGTCCAGGTGAAGTCTTGCTTCAGTGCAGAGAAACTCTTTAGAAAGTTCTGAAGGAAAGAGCTACGGGAAGAAAGTAAATAATAAAATCAAAGTTCTTCAAGCAGCTATCTTCTTCTTCTTCTTCAAAGGAACTCTGAGTTGAACTTCCTGAAAGCAGGAGAACTCAGGTGAAGAAGAGATGAAGATCTTAACACTTCTCAGTTAGATGGAGATTGCTGAGAGCAGGAAGCTTGAACTAGATGAAGGCTTGAGAGCTTGAGAATGTGTGTAACACTGGTTAGCTATTAGCTAGCTTGAATCCTTCTTCAAAGGATCCTTTTTATAATCATCAGCAAGCAACGACTCTCTTCCATTTGAATTATTTGTCTTCTTCTAAGCCTTGAGACCTGGGCTGTAAATATCAAGAAGACAGAAACATCTCTGCAGCAAAACATTCTATAAAGGGAATAAACCACTTTCTAAGAAGCTGCAGGCTTAAAACAAATAACAGAAGGACTAAATAAAGTCACATCAGAAATAATCTCTTTATAGCAAAAGAAGACTTTTCAGTCTAACGGCTATAAAGGGCTGACAATAGATAAAGTAAATTAAAATGATAGCTAATAAGACAAACAACTTTATCTTAAAAAGATTTGACTCAGGCAAAAGAGATGGAGCAAATATTGCCTGGTTATTTTATCATACAGCTTAAAATACTGTGCCAGAAAATGTATTAATTAATTAAATATAATAAATAAATACAAAATACAAAGGCAGACAGAAAACGTCGAACGACCTTCGAAGATCGTCGAACGACGCACGGAGATCGTCGAACTATCGGGCAGATAGTCGAACGATCCAGATAGTCGACCTATCGAAGAAGATAGTCGAACTACCCCGGCAGATAGTCGAGCTATCAGAACAGATAGTCGAACTATCAGATAGTCGATCTATCAAGGACAGATAGTCGAACTATCAAGCGCACAGAGATAGTCGACCTATCAAGCAGATAGTCGACCTACCTCAGAAAACAAATAGTCGATTTATCAAAAGATAGTCGAACTATCAAAACAAACTAGATAGTCGATCTATCAGCAGATAGTCGAACTATCAGATAGTCGACCTATCAGGACAGATAGTCGAACTATCAAAGGCAACAGATAGTCGAACTATCAACAGATAGTCGAACTATCAAGACGAAACAGATAGTCGATCTATCAACAGATAGTCGAACTATCAAGGCGGAATAGATAGTCGACCTATCAACAGATAGTCGAACTATCAGATAGTCGATCTATCAGAACAGATAGTCGAACTACCTCGCCAAGCAGATAGTCGAACTATCAACAGATAGTCGAACTATCAACGCAAAACAGATAGTCGATCTATCAACAGATAGTCGAACTATCAACGCAGACAAAGCGTCGACCAACTGATAGACGATCGTCGATCAGCCGATAGACGATAGTCGAGCGGCGTTCGACTATCGTCGAACGAAAAACTTACTTAACCAAATTCTCAATCTGGAAAAGTGAGGACTCTACAACTAGACTCCTAACCATTGACCATAAGTATTTCTTGGGTCAAGGGGCACAAAGGAGAGGACTAAACTCAAATCAAAACTAGGGTACCAACACTCCCCCATCCTCCTTCCTCAGCTTTGGACTCAGCCTCCTCCTTTCCTGCAGTATGCCCTGACTGAAGATTCATTATGCAGTCCTTGCGGATATGACCAAACTTGTTATACATATAGTACCGAGGTCCGCCCCGCTTCTTCCCGTCATCATGCTTAGGAGACTTGATTCTTTCCTACTGTGATGAAGAAGATGGACCATTGCTACCAGGTGTCTTCTTCTTCCTGTCTCATCTATTCTTCTTACTAGAGAAAAGAGACTCACCATATCCCCCTGAGATCGACACTTCAGCCATCTGCTTTGCCAAGCTCTCCTACGAAGCCAACAAATTTTCCAGCTCGAGCAAAGATAGCAGATTAGCCTAACCTTGCATAGAAGTAATAAAGGCCATATGCTCCTTCTGCAGACCGCGGATGACGTGCCTCTTCAGTTTTGCCTCTAATATAGGCACATCTGGGTCCAACACCGAAATCACAGTGCAAAGGTTCTTCATATTCAAGAAGAATGATGACACTGACAGGTCTGCCTGAGTGGTCTTGACCAACTCATTTTCCAAGAATTGTAGCTGATCTACGTTCTTTTTGTTGAACAGGTCTTCCAAGGCCATCCAAATTTCAGTCGCTGATCGACACCTAATGATGTGATCGAATAACTCCGGTGAGATTGCTCGCTTGAGAGTGAACTCTGTGTAACACCCTATCCATCGCATAGCATATAGCAGTAGGTCCGGCCGGGGCCCGACGCCATATACCACGGACAGACCGGTTGGTTACACGTTGAAACCACACAACCAATCAGAGCGTCCTACACAACACCTAGCGGAAGCAATTTAATTAAGTTGCAAAAAGATAAGAACCCTGCCACAGAGCATGAATGTCCACTACAACCCAGGAATGAGTACATACGCCAAAAGAGTTCACGGCCTTAAGGCCTTACAAAAGTGTTCGCTTAACAAGATAGCGTCTTTCATACATCGGCGCGCAGGCCGGCCATACATGAATATGAAAAAGCTAATAACTAAGCCTTCGAGGGCTGGCGCTGCAACTTGGGCTTTAGCCCGCTATTTGCCACTTGGCTCCGCAGCAGCACCTGAAGAAAACAACCCACCCAAGAGGTGGCAATACAAAAGGGCAACGGTCAGCAAAAGCTGACCAAATTATAACGACCCCGTCCCGTTTCTCGGGACGGCGATGCTCCTTCCCTGCATATAAAACTACCATAGCAATTCTATAGAGTATTCTATTCGCCACAAGTGTCGGCACGCACGGCCGCACACTCCGTGCTCTCAGGGCACTAATCGGTGAACCCGGTCCGGACCCAGTCCGACACCGCGATTCCACCACCATCCCTCGGATGGCAACACACGTGAGCATTTAGCCCTTTCAGCCGAAGCCTAGGCCCGTTTCCAGCCCCCCGGGAAGTCCCATGTACTTTAGGTCGCTTCTACCGAGACCACTTGGAATGGGTAGAGTTCCACCCGCCCGTTGCTCACTTCACCACGGCCATTTAGCCATCGGTGCGGGCCAAGTTTCTCCTCATTCCCACAATCGATCAAAACACGCACATAACCCCGTTATGTACCGATTTGCCCTCCAAGGCAACATCGTGGCGGCAATGCGATTCCGCCCAAGCTTTCCGGGTGCGCCTCGAGGTTAACCCCCAAGGATCCCTGTATGCAATCTACCGCGTAAAAATTTCGGAAAACTAAAATCATCGGCGCGGAGTCTTCTCCGGCCATGCAATGCAAACATCACCGATCCGGGTTAAACCCAAATAGGCTTCACACACAATACCTACACCCGTACTCCGATTCCGGGCTCTAACAACGAGGACTTTACATATCTACCCGAAGGGATTCCGCGCCTCAACGCTCACTCGCGAGAGGGGGATTTCCCCATGCATAGAAAGAAGGGCGACTACACATGCCCTATGAAGAGGATCGTTACCCTCACATTTTTCCGCGGCGCCATGAAGATGTAGTCGGATGGAAAGCTTCGCCTCGCCCTTGCCTTCGAGGATCCGGACTCGGATCGCGAATCGGTGCTTCAAAACTCCTCCGGCGGCCGGATCTTGGGCTCACACCACCAAGGGAGTTCTCCCCTCTCTTTAAGATGAAGAAAGAGAAACTCAAGATGAAAATGAGGGTTTCTCCCCCCATTTCCCGGCTAATAACCCCCCAGGGGCAGCCCCCACCGTCAGATTTAGATCCAAGGGAACGAACGACCGAAATTAGATCTAAACATCCAAAAACTGGGCCGAACACGGCTTGACACACGGCCGTGTGTCTGGCCGTGTAGCTCATTCGCCGATCGACACGGCTCCTGACACGGCCGTGTGCCACGAGCCGTGTTACCTGGAGCTTCAGGACGATCGTCGGGCTTCCAGAACACGGCTTCGAACACGGCCGTGTTCGAGGCCGTGTGCCCCACACACGGCTTGAGACATGGCCGTGTGTCTCAGGCCGTGTCCTTCTCTGACTCGAGACGCACAAAAACACAATAAATCACTGAACACGGGTAGGCACACGGCCGTGTGCCTGGCCGTGTGCCCCTGTTCAGACCTCCAAAAGGCTGCTTGATCGCCCCGCGATCACCTCCGAGGTTGGGGTCTTACACTCTGCCTTAGCATTCAACTTCCTCCAAGCTCCCACTGCCTCAGTATTCCCGGCGGCAACAACCACTTCTTTTCTATCGTCTCCACCGATGACTTCCCAAAGGTGCTCACAAATTAGATAACTTTTCATGCAAGACCTTCACTTCTTAAAGTTGGTCTACATCAAAAGTTCGATTCCAATACCTCTTGCATAACCGACCTCCATTGCTCTCCCTTGATTAACTTAAACTTCAACGAGGAAAACACACCTACATGGTTGAATCACTGCTTGCTCCTCAATACCCCTCTGATATAATGTAAACATTTATGATGAAAGTTGAGAAAAAGGTCGCATGAACACTCAACCACAACCAGAAGCCAGGTAGTAATCAACACAATAAAGTCATAATAGTCAAAATCTGGAATTCAATTTGATTTACACACCGAGTCATACATTGCGATTTGCGAGACATGATTTTGCCAATGTACCCAAATGGAAAACAGAAAATTACAATTGTAGGCAGAGAAGAAACCACGCGGACAAAAACTATAACCGCACAAGCCGCAAGTCGCAGGCCTTGTCCGCCGAAACCGCCAAAGTCGCCTATCCGCAACTAGCCGCGCAGACTGCCTGTTATTCAATGTTGATGACCAAGAAACAGAACCCGCTGATAGACCGGACGAACTACTCTATGCTATCTGCAACCCCGAGTAAAGTGACTTCAAGTCGCTAGCCGCGACCTGCTGCAAACCGCTGACTGTAAATCGCAAATTGTTCTACACCAAACTTCCCAACTAGTTGACTAGTCGTTTGATGCTAGCCGCACAGCCTGCATAGATAGTCAACTTCACTTAATCGCGCCGGTTAAAAAAACTTAACCGCAGGATCTAAACACGAGTTGAGTTATCACTGTTCTTGATTATATATGATGAGCCGGAAACTCCTATTTATAGGTGTGAGGAAGAGTGTCTTCACCGCCCATAGCAATAGGATAACCACCCATCAATCCTGTAGCTAACATTACGTATCCGCACAAGTGTGGATACAAGCATCAGTCTGCCACTGATAAAAGAGCTGTCCGCAAAGATGTGCAGACACACCACTCTGTCCGGGCGTGATAAACCAACTTAATCACTTATGCGGAAAACACCATCAGTCCGCATAGCGAGCGGACATCAACTCAGTCCGTTCAACCAACCCGCAAGACAGTGCGAAGAACTCCATCAGTCTGCATAGCCGAGCGGATAAAACCATCAGTCTGCATGGACTTATACATCTCAGCCACGCGCCCTGATCTACCCAGCGTCAATGATGAACTGTCGAACTTCACATCCAACCCACACAGTTCGGCGGACTCTGCAACCAGACCGTTCACCAAGCGGTCTCCGTGAACTAGGCAAACAACCAGACTTGTTACAATCCCAAGACCAAGTCCACAACCAGCGATCTCCGCGGTCTCCAAACAAACCGTGTCACATGGGAACATGACAGTGTCATTGACGAATATCAACAACAGTCAATTGCGGACTGCTTCTATCCAGACTGCACGATCTCCAGTGTCTAACAGACCAAACAACTGTGTCAATTTCCACGATCTCATCACCAGACCGCAAGCACAGAAGACAGCCGGTCTCGGAGAGCTCCAGAAAGAGACCGCCACAACCGCGGTTAAGCAACCCCAACCGCCTAGTTACTCCACCAGGGTGCTTGTTGATCCAGACCGCAGGAGGAAAGAAGAGAATAAGTCCACCGGACTATCCGCCGACTTCAACCCGCCAGACCGCGGCGGTTTCTGCGATCCGTGCGGTCTGCCGCTTCAGACCGCCCACCTCCGCTACACTCTCACTTCAACAATTTCAACAATGGTTACGAACGGCCATTTAACCTTATATAAATCATCAAATAACTTTACATCCTTTATTTAAATAAACTTTTTTATGGACGCTGATATTAATACTGTAGTTTTGGCTGTACACACTTTTTGGTAATCGCAAACACTGTTTTTAGACGTTGGCTATTCGCAAACAAACTTATATTAACAAACATTTTTTAGGTAATAGGCCATACACAAGTAAATATAAATTGCCGCCTGTAGGAGGATTTACACCATATCTGAAATGGACCGCAGAAACTTTGAAATAGAGTAAGAAAACTGGATGCAAAGTCACCTGGAGGGGGATAAAATGCACGTGGAGGAGCAAAATAGCAAATAGG
The DNA here is from genome assembly GCA_039513925.1 of Platanthera zijinensis. NCBI lineage: Eukaryota > Viridiplantae > Streptophyta > Magnoliopsida > Asparagales > Orchidaceae > Platanthera > Platanthera zijinensis. Next base: position 153,546,725 of record CM077095.1, on the reverse strand, counting down.
GTCTGAAAGAGGAGAAATCGCCGATTGTATCGATGTCTGGAGAAAGTGAAACCGCCGGCTGGAGGATGCGAATCCACCACCGACTAGAAATCGCCGGAAAACAATGAAGCAAAAGGGAGGAGAAATAGCCGGAAAAACAAAGCAGCAAAGGAGGAGGAAACACGAGTGGACGAGGACGCGAATGATTGTGCGGGTTCAGTAATACTGAAAGTGCGAATAGAACTCCAATTTACTAGCTAATAGAAAAATAGAAACAACTTTTTTTGAAGGACAGAACTACACATACATAATTCATACTTAAAACCACAAAAAAAACCAATAAAATATATTATTTGACCTTTTTACACACCTAAAACACAAAAAGTAGGGATCCAATTATTTTATTATGTGTGGGGCTCACTTTTTATGATTTTTAGGTATAATTTAGATATGCTTGAATGCTTGTAACCAAAAGTCCAAAACTACTATCCTAATATCAGCCTCCTTTTTGATTCATCTTTTTAGATTTACTCCTCTCTCTCTCTGTTCTACTCTACATAAATCATCAAGTATTTCAGTCAGACTACTTCTCGAAAGAATTGAGAGATAAAATGCGAAATTTGCAGGAAGTTGGCAATTAATTTGTAATCCTTCCCCGTGAAATGGAATGATTGTTGCTGCGCCTTAAAATTCCGAATCCGAAAGCCGGATTGAGGGCGGATTCGAACAGTAATTTTGCCCTGCCGCATTTAACCTTTTCTTCTGGTAGTAGCAGCAGCCAGCAGCAGTGCAGGCCGCAGGAGAGAACCCGTGAGCACGGGCAAACCACGTGGGCGACAGCTTTTTCTCTGTCCACGTCAGCCTCTCCTCGAGAAGGAGCGCCCCCCCACCCTCTCCCCCTCTTAATTAGAAGGGAAATCATTGCATTCTTCGGTCAGAGTCAAAACGAACTCCAAATCTCACCGTCCATCAAAAATCCCAAATTATTACTTAGTAGCAAAATGAATTTGACATCTCTTCACACTTTTGCTCTGTGAATACGACATTTCACATGCTGGAGGAGCAGCACAGTCTGCAGCATTTTCACTGCACATACAAGTATACAACATTTTATTTTATTTGCAGCAAAATGCGACATCTTCGCACTTTGCTCCTTGAATACGACATTTCACAATTCACATGCCGGAGCACACTGTGCAACAGGTATATTTGCTGCATGTACATACAACATTTTATTAGGCAGACAGATGAACGGTATACGACGACATTTTTGCAGCGTGTATATACAACACCTTGCATTGAATGCTGAAGACTGAAGTCTTGGGGTCGTATAGAGCATTTTCACACTAGATTTCACAGCATGTATATACAACACCTTGCACAAGGATAATTTTATACATATCTAAGTCATACATAAGAACCACAAAAAGTGGGCCCCACACCCAATAAAATAATCTAAACTTTACTTTTATGTGTGTTTTAGGTGTGTGAAAAAAGCCAAATAATATATTTTTATTATGTATGAGCCCACTTTTTGTGGGTTTTATGTAAGTTTTAGGTATGTGTAGTTCCGCCCTTTGCACAAACATTTCAAACATATGTACAGCTAGCGCTTCATTGCGCGTACGGCGCTTCGCTGTAGATTTTACAAGTTTTTGTTGAAAATGTTGACGTAGGAAGTGGGCGGTCAGAATGGTGTAGATCGAGCGCAAAGACCGAAGGGAGCGCTCGGGTAGCCTGGCTAGGTTCTGGCGAACTGGCTAGTTCCTTCGACATTCTCTCTTCTCGCGGTCTGCCTCAGCAAGCTCCCTGGAGTGTTAACCGCGCGGTTAGATTTGAGATAACCGCGGACTGCGAGGTCTGGATTGGGAGACCGCGGAGACCGGCAGACAGCCGTTGGTGCGGTTGGGTTCAGGTCGCGTGGTTGTTTGCTTAAGTTCACGCGGATTGAGGTTGTTGTTCGCATAGCTGTGCGGACTGGTGGCGTTAACCGCACGCAGTCTGGTGTTGGCAATTCGAGTGTTGGGCGGACTGGTGCTGCTAGCTGCCACGTCACTGGCGGTTACTCTATCCTCCCGGGTGGTGACGGTATCTGTTTGCCCGCCTATAAATAGGGGTGTTGATCTCGTTATAAATAACAGAAACTGTAAGAACTGTAGCTTGAGTTAAACTCAGCGAACTGAGTAGCAGTTCGAATAAGATATTCGCTCTACTCAGCGGTTAGGTGACTTTGGCGCTCAGACGACCAAGAGTTGCGCATAAGTTGCAGCTTAGTTTCAGTTCAGTTGTTCACAGTGAACTTTTGCGGTCAGGCGACCTTGCGGTCAGACGACCAGGAAGTGCGGACTAGGTTGTTTTCCTCAGCAGTCAATGAGCAGCAGTTCGCGCGGCTAAGAGGAGTGGTCTGACAGCTCAGCAGTTTGGCGATTTGAGCTGTTCACGCGGTCTTGGCGGTTAGCAGGACGAATAGGCGGCTAGGTGGTTACAATGTTCTGTCCGCCAATTTTGTACTTGTCTATTTTTTGTGATCTCCATCGGATGCATGACGAAATCATGTCTCACAATGTATGTCTCATTTTATAAAGAAGATGACTAATACAATTCAGCTTTTATTTTCTATCATTTATTTGACTTGATTAATAGAGTATTTTTACGACCTCCCCGATTTCACAAAAATTTACTGTTTTATGAGTTGCCCCGTTAATTTTCAAAGCATTCATGCCTTTTATACGCTCAACATTGCAATTGGCTGGTGAAGCTAATAATTTTCAAATGTCTCTTCTTGGAAAGATGGTTGGCTGCACCGAGCATAACCTGTTTGGGCTACGCTCGGCCAATAGGAGTGCGGCATCGGCGGGCCCCCAATTTCTTAAAAATGTGTTAGGGTATCACTAATCAACAATAATCTAGCATAGTAAAAATGCATTATGTTTATTTAACTGTGTACAATGTGCCAGCGACAACATAAAAAATCTTGTTGTTTAGTCATGTTAAAGAGATTGAAATTAGAACTTTGCTAATTGTAGCCAACGCACGTTGTATGTGTTGAAACCGTTATTCGGTCTCAGAGAGAGTTCGGACTCAAAGGGGATAGTCTATACTTACTTATTCAAACTGAATTTCTCATGATGCAGCCACCTGATTATGTCTCTGAAGAATATATTTGTAACGCCCCGTGTTTCTGTAGCCTGGAGTTTGACTCCGTGAGCTACCGTCCGACGATAGGATTAACGCCGACGGTAGTGTTGCAAAAGTATTGCAAGTGCGCTCAGTGAGTTACCACGCTGGCGGTAGGGCGATACCGAGCAACAGTAGGTGGGTCGATTAAATCGACAGAGCTTTTGGTAAGTTACCGCCTGACGGTAGTTCTAGCGCCGACGGTAGCTTGGATGATTTAATTGGTGAGGCTTTTGGTGGACTACCACGGGACGATAGCGATACCGCGGGGGCGGTAACGTCATTTCCTCGAGAGCGACACGTTGTTGCGACGGATCGTCTACCGTGCGACGGTAGGTTGATACCGCGCGGCGGTAGCAGGACAGCTATGGCGTAGCCACGTGTCGGCCCGTGATTGGAGTTTTTGGGCGGTGGGCTTGCGGAACAAGCGGCGTTTGAGGTACCGCACGACGGTAGCCAGTTACCGCGCGACGGTAGCTCGGTTTAAGGCTAGGTAAGTTACGCTTCCATTCATTTCCTTCTCTCGTGGCTTCCTCCTTCTGATTAGCAGCATGAGTGGAGAGCAAAAGAGAGTTAGAGGAAGGAGATCTCGTCGCCCTTGGAGTTACGGAGCTTCGAGTCGCGAGTCGAGTTCAGATCCGCGAAGGCAAGTCCGTTACAATCATCCTCATTCGGCTAGATTCTCTCCCATGACGCCGAAAACGAACGTCAAGGGTAACGATCCTTCATCTTGGACATGTGAAACCTTTGTTTTGGCATGTGAGGGTAGATGCTCCACAAACTCGTGGAAGCAATTCTCCACACAGGTTAATCTGTATATCTCCATTATCTTTGCATTTAGAATCCAGAATTGAAGTATAGAATAAACATATTGTGTGAAGCCCATCCGGATTGGTTGATCTGGATTGGTGATGATTGTTCTATATGTCGGAGAAGACTCTGTGGTAAGCGTGTAAATTTCGAAGTCGCGTGGTGCGTAGGTTGCTGTAGAGAGAGTACTGGAGTAGGTTTCCAGGAAAACACTCATTTGGAGGGGAAGAATCGATAGTCTGTCCCCTACAGTGCGGCAGTAGCACTACTATCGACGGTAGCTCATAGTGAGCAATGTGATTATGAGGCCCGTCTCTTTGAGACCTGGGGGCCATTGTGATTGTGAGGCCTGTATCTTGGAGAACTGTGGGCCAATGTGTTGAGCTGAGAGCCCAAGGGGCCCGGCTTGGGCGGCCGTAAGTGCCAGTCTTGGAACAGAACAGAGTTATGTGTTGATGTGATTGAGAAAGGGGAGGCTGACCCGCATCTTGGCTTGCAAGCCTAACGGTTTGAGCAACGGGATGTGGCTGACCTGTACCCACTTTATGTCAATCGGCTTGGAGTGAGTTAGTGGCTTGAATCTCAACATGACTTTTCCATAGCATAGGGAGAGTCTTTGGCTTCAACACGAAAAGACTAGAGGATGCTCAAATTATGCTAACCGTCGCTGAGAACGGAGGTGGGACCTTGGGTATGTCCGGTATACCGTTAATGTGCCCTAATTGTACGTGGCGTGCGGCCGGTAGTGCCAACGTCTGTGGTGAATGATGCTTAAGTTGCATGTTCTGTTTGTCATTATATAAATGTACTAAATGCCTGTAAGGAAGGAGCACCGCCACCCCAGGTGAGGGGTGAAATCGTTATAATTTGGTCAGCTAATGTTGATCGTTGCTTTGTTTGCCACCGTTGGGGTGGAATGGTTTCATGCAGGTGTAGCCGAGCTGAGCCGGAAATAGTGAGTTGCAGCCCTTGGTTGCTAAGCCGACCCTCGAAGGCAGAAGCGAAGTGTGTTTACTTTTACTGTTTCATGTGTGGCCGGCCTGCGTGCCAAAGTATGAAAAACACTTTCATTTGAGGAAACCTTTGTAAGGCCGTAACTATTTGTGTATTTTCCTTTTTATTCCAGTTTAGTTTAGTGGACATTCGTACGATTCGGTTTCTTAATACAATTTAATTGATCTTCCGCTAGAATGAACTCTGAGTTAGGATGCGTGATTGGATTATGATTTCAATACATAACTCCGCTTGTATAACCCCATATTCGTTGAATGGGTTTTTCCCTCAGGATAAGTAATTCAAGAGCCTTTTTTCAGAGTTGGCGGAAAGGCTTCCTCCTGGATAGGCGGAAAGCCACCGGAGTGGGCAGAACTCTTTGGACCCAAGACATTGAGTGTAACCCCTTCACTCAACGCTCTCAACGCTTTTTTGTCTTGAGACGTTGAGTATAGCTCTTTCACTCAACGCTCTCAACGCTTTTTGTCCTAAGGCGTTGAGTGTAGGTCTCGCTCTCAACGCTTTTTGTCCTAATGCGTTGATTGTAGGTCTCGCTCTCAATGCTCTCGGCGTTTTCTGAGTTAAGGCGTCGAGTATAGCTCCTTCACTCAACGCTCTCAACGCTTTTGTCCTAAGGCGTTGAGTAAAGGTCTCGCTCTCAACACTCTCAATGCTTTTTTCCCAAGGCACTGAGTGTAGCTCTCGCTCTCAACACATCAGTACCTAGATAGATTTCCCTGGGCCTAGGATGGTCCGGTCAGATAAGTGAAGTAGGCGGAAGGGCTTCCGCCTAGGTGTGTGAGAAGCCTCCCGCCCAGTTTGGTCCATAGGTAAATTTACCTAAATGTCCTTTGAGGTCTGCATTTAGCTCCTCAGAACAACAGAGTTCGACTGTTGGCAGACCACTTTGGGTTGCATATAGTCTTTTGGAACAGCTGAGCTACACTGTTGGCAGACCAGATTTATGGATTCTATAAATAGACCCACAGCTGGGTACTTCAGAAGGCAAGCTTTCTCATTTTCTGAAGTCTTACAACACTTTCCGAGGTATCCTTAGCTAAGCACTTGGCAAAGGAGGGGAAGCACTCTGAGATCTTCCGAGTTAGTGAAGGGACCTCAGTGCTGAAGCCTAGGGTCAACTCTTTGGTTCCTTGTGGCCGGTCAGGGGTCTAGGCTTGGGAGAAGTAGGTGTTGGCTACACCCAAGGGTCTGAACTCTCGTTGAGGGCCAGTTTTTGGCTCCAACACCGCTAACTGTCTATAGAATGTGGCGTGGAGCCCTGGTTAGACCTTATGTTATATCATATGTGACGGATGTGGGCGTTACAATTTGGTATCAGATGCCTGGTGTCAGTCTTTCTTATTTGAATTCGTGGACGAATTCTTTTAAGGGGTAGTGAGCACGCATATGTGCGCTGCCATTATAACATGATAGAACCCATGAATGTCCACTTAGGAATGAAAATACACATGTTTGAGGAACTTGCGTGTTCCTATAATTGTTTTTTTGGCAATAGGTTGGTCTCCTAATTGAGTGTTTTATGATTATAAGTGACTAGGAGTGGTGCAGAGCAGTCTCAACGTCAATACTATTCTACGAGTAGTACGCCAAATGACGTGGCTGCGACCCCTCCTTCTGCTGAAACCATAAGATTGGTAGCAAAATCAGTGTTCGCCATAATAAATGCCCAACCAGGGAGGCAAGTGCAGCCTCCTGCTCCTGAATTGGGTGAAGTACCGCTCGACATAGCTGAACCTATAGTGGCGGATCAAGTATCAACAGAGCTCGTAGTGCAAAGAAGAGCGAATGAAAAGCAGCTCAAACATGTGATGAGCTTTAATCCTCCAGTGTTTTGGGGGATTGGAACCCCAACGCAAGCATAAGACTGACTCTCTCGGGCTAAGAGAGTCATGTCGGCAACAAAGACAGAGGAGTGGCAGAAGGTTTCCATAACCACTTTCCTTTTGGACGGTGAAGCAAGGTTGTGGTGGGATGAACTAGAATTACATCACTTTGTTGGAAGACAACTTACCAATATCTCGATGGATGAGTTCTCAAGATTATTTCGGGCGCAATACCTCCCTTCAACACAGAAAATTGCTATGGAGAATCAGTTACAGAGATTAACCCAGGGCGAGAGTAGTGGTTACGACTACCTGCACGAGTTCACGAGATTGGGGCGATATGCATGTTCTACCTTTACTAATACGGAGCGCAAGACCAACCGGTTCTACAAAGGACTGCGCGACGATCTAAGGTTGCTGCTCTCAAATCTAATGATGCAGGGTTTTTTGACCTTGGTTAATATAACCCGATCCATGAAGCAGGACATGAAGCGCGTACAACATAAAAATGATTCGTCGTTAAAGAGATCAGAATTTAAAGTACTGAGCTCTCGAAAGACTGGGTACCGAAGGTGGAACAAGAAGCCCAAATCTACTGGACCGGCTTCTTCATCTGTTACTTCTGGGGCATCGTATGGGCGAGGAGGCCCAATCCATTGTTTTAATTGTGGCAAGTCAGGACACATTGCCCGCGAGTGTTGGCGTGTTAAGTCGGAGAAAAATGCAGGAGCAACTTATGCTGAGAAGGAAAGACGGTGGAATCAACTACGTCCCATCATGCTCCAGCCTAACCCAGAGTTTACAACCTTTGGTAGTAGGAGGCCATCAAGCAAGGCAATGTGGTTACATGTATGATTTAGACTTTAGCTTTATTGTTTTCCATACCTTACGCCCTGTGCATTGTTTGTATGACTGTCTTGTGTTAGGCTTTATCTTAATCTCAGACTATCCGGCGAGAGCACTGTTAGATATAGGAGCTTCACACTCCTTTCTGTCCGAGGACTTCATATCACGTATCGAAGTACCTTCTTCCGTGGCAATGGATAAACTGGATGTGTTGCTGCCTAATGGATGCTCGATGCGCGCCGATAGAGTTTGTTGCGTAGATGTGCAAATAGGGATTCAAGAGTTTGACTTAGAAGCGTCATTACTGCCAGTAGAAGAGTTTGATGTAATCTTTGACATGTATTGGCTCTCAAAGCAACGTGTGTACATCGATTGTAGTCTCAAGATGGTCAAACTAGGGCTGAATACAAGTTGTGAAACTACCTTCTCTAGCATGAAGGGATCGAGCAAGACGCTGATGTTTGCTCTACAGCTAGTCAGGGTAGTACGGGAAGGTGTAGAGTTATTATTCACCCTATTGGAAGCTAAGAAACCCAAGCCTGGTTTGATCAGTATTTCTGTGGTATTGGAGTTTGCTGATGTTTTCCCCCACGATATCCATGGAGCTCCACCTTAGAGAGAGATCGATTTTACCATTGAGCTAGTGTCAGGTGCCAAGTCTGTATCACGCTCTCCAGACCGCCTAACACCAAAGAAAATGGCGAAATTGAAAGTGCAGCTTCAAGAACTGCTAGAGCAAGGTTTTGTGCTGTAAGACCCCTTTTTTTCGATTCAAAACTCGGGGTCTTATGCCCAGAACCGTCGCTTTGCGGTGACACCTTCGCACCCGGGAAGGTCGTCACTACAACGCGCCGATTCTGTCGGCCTTTTCGATCACAATCAAGTAGCAAGTAGTAAAGAAAGAGAAATGTAGTCCACAATAATAAATCACATATAAATAAACTCCACAAAGGAAGCGTCCACAGTATAACATTAGAGTAAAAACAGAGTACTGAAAGGAAAAAGGACTTAAGCCCGGTACATCAACACCTCACTACATGGTCACTCAAACGGAAGCTGAAAAACAAACTGCTACTAAGGAACGGAACTCACGGTCCCGGCTGTCTAAACTCCTGAGCTAGACTGCCCTGTCTCCAAGCGCACCGGCCTCCTTGGCTGCTCCTCCGGGCTGGGCTCCACGATTCCCTAAAATGATGTGGTCTGAAAACCGTTAGTCTATAAGACTAAGCCATATTATCCCCCACCCATTCCCCCATGCCCTAAGGCACCGAGCGGAGAGGAAGAAAGGGAAGGACATGAAGGTGGAGAGTAGTCAAAAGCAGATGACGGTGAACCTAACTAGCAGTTATGACAGGCGAACAATATAAGTGTTGTAATAGGTAAAACAGAAAGGTAAGTAAGTAAGAAATTAAACCTTCACATATGTTAGTACACATAAGCCAAGGGATCTTCTACAGGGCTCTCATCGTATAAATGTCTCATTCCACTTATACGTTGGGGTGTCGGTTATCACAAGCATTATATAAATATTTAAAATGACCTTAATCTATAAAACTTGCCCACACAAGCTTATAGACCAAGGGGTCGTTTTGCAGGTCCTAATGTATAAGCGTCCCATTCCACTTATACATTAGGTGTCAAGGTTCTTATGAATGATTATGTATGCAACTATATGGTGGGTTAATGATGTTCATGCAGTGCAACTCACACACCCAACTTTGTGTACACAAACCTTAGTTCCCCCTTTCAGAGCCGTTACCTCCCAGGATACCTCCGTAGTGGCAGACAGAAGCGGTGGGTTGGGCCTCGCCCACCTCAAAACCAGTATTTGCACTACCGGTCTGACCTATCATACGCCTTCAACGCCTGGTGCACAAGGCGGACTCCCGCGTACTCTTGCCGACTGGACCGTCGGACTTAAGGTTGGCGAAGTGCTAGCCACCTTGCCGAGTCAACGATATTGGTGTCGGTGCAACAAACTCCCCAATATCGAAGACCCACCACCTTAAAGTTTCCTATTTATGCACATGCAACCTTTAATATAAGAAGTCAAGAGTAAAGCTCCCGGACCAAACCGTCCGTATCAACCACAAACCGAGACTAAGCTCCCCGGACTAAACCGTCCGGCTCAATTCCAAACCCCATCCCTTTGAGCACCGCGGGATGGCGCCCCTTTGAACACCTCGGGATGACTTAACCTTTTCCAAATGTCTATCGAACTAGTGTGTGAAGTGTAAACCTATTTCAACTAATTACTCTTTTGATTTATTTAAGATTTACGTTAGCCCAGGACTTCCTCCAGATTATGCCCCGTGAAGGGTTCTCAATATGCACTAGAAACCAAGACGGCGGCATTACGGCCTGAAGTTCCCTTTCGCAAGGCACTTATTGTTATTGGTTGTTTTTCCCTTACCCGTTCCCTTTATAAATTGCATCAAACTAAACCTAGGGTGAATTTGACTCTTTAATTATCTTACCCTAGCTTTTCTAGGGTTAGGGCAAAACCCTAAGCCACACTATCCCAAATGGTCTCCAATTTTTACAGGAGCTAGTTTTAGATGACATTAAGCTCCTGTCCAAAATTCAAAGCATTTGGACCAAGGGTTAGGTGTGGGGAATTATTTTAAAATCTGTCCTACATATAGGACCTACCCTAGAAAAATGGCCCTATAAGTCAATATAATTGTCCTAAAATTTTCCATTACATATCAAACTGTAGATAATAAAAATGCCTACAACATTTATGTTGATCATTTTTGATGAACATACCCCTAAAGGACCTAAATAATTTTTAGAAGGAATCTGTCCTAGTTTGTAGGACATACCCTCACTAAAAAGGCTCTACAAGTCAGTCCCCTCATCCAATTTTTCACCACTACATATCAAATTGTAGGTCTTCAAAAGACCTACAACTTTTATATCATAAATTTTTCATGAGATGCCCAGAAGGGGCCTAAAAATCAACATGTAGTAACCTGTTAAAACAAAACAAAAAAAAAACAGAAAAATGAATTAATAAAACACAGGTTTGTGTATTTTAAGTCTGCACGCATCTTGAAGCAATCCTGGGGCTGCTGTACTTCATCTTCTCCAAGTGGCCTGAACCAGAACCCGTGGGAGGTGATATCACGGGCCTTTTCCTGGCCACTAGGGGCGGCGCCACCACCAGGAATCAACTCCTACATGTTCCCGGTGGTGGGGGCTAGCCTTGCCGGCGGCTAGGGCGGCCGGAGGTGGCGGCGTCGCCCTACCCGAGCCCACCAAAAAGCCATGAAAATTGCTAAAAATTTTTGGTTTTGGTTCCCTCCGACCGGCTACTCGAGCCCGACCTCTACCCTAATAATTCTAGGATCTAACCATAAGAGAAAGAGAGGGGGAGGACCTGAGTTCGGGCACGAATGCGGGTTGAACGGCGGGATGCCATGGTGGCGGCGGTGGCGGCGTTTCTCTCCTTGGTGGCTCCGGCAAGCCTCTCTCCCTCCTGCTAAGGTTTCGAAAATGGTCGCCTCTCTCCTAAATGAGTATATAAAGAGGAGAGGGGGAGAGGGGGCGGTTTTCTTCAAGGGCCAAAACACCTCTTCATGGGGGGGGGGTGGTTAGAGGAGAGAGAGAGTGAAAGCACCTCTTGATGGCCGGGAAAAGGGTGGGGGGGGGAAGAGGTGTCAACCTCTATGTGGCTGTGGGCCCCTCTTTGGCTGAGCCCCATGCCTCCTCACTCTCTAAAACCACCCCTTCACTTCCACCACCTTTTCTCTCTCCTATATTTAGCCTATTCTCACTTCTTTCTCTCTCCTAGTCACCCTCACGATTTCTCTTCCCCTAGAAGTCTAAAGGCAGCCCATAAAATGAATATTAAATCCTTAAATGCCATATGAGAGGGAGGCTCACTATTCTACCATGAAAATACCCCTTATTCTCACTTTCTCTCTCATAGTCAACATGTTGGCTAGCCTAGGGTTTAGGGTTGACTTGGTCAATTTGACCTTCGGAGTTAACATCAATAAACCCCTAGGGACCCATTGACCTCCCCTAAGGCCTAGGTATGGTTTGGTAGGGTAGACTTGGCATAATGAGGGTGAGTTGACCCAAGGCAGGGTTACTTTGGTCTAACTAGGGCTTAAGTTGACTTGGGTCCACTTAGCCACTAGGTTTGCACCCAATGGGTCCTTGGTGACCCATTGATCTCATATTAGGTCTAGGAATGCCTTGGAGTCAGATTGAACCCACTAGGCCACCAAAAATCAGGGTTTTAAGATTTTACTATTTGCAGCCCAAGTGAGTCTCAACTAGCTAGTTGGGTCACTTGACCTCCTAGGTTAAATCTAGGACTTGTTATGACCTAGACATGTTCAAGTCACTCCTAAGGGGGGTTCTAATTTGAAAATGAGATGTTACAAATCCCAATGAACAAAACAAAAATTTCGTCCTCGAAATTAAGGTTAAATCTATAGGAGCTTTTCTACCGGGTTATCTTAAGCTTGTAACATCCCACGAGGGTTGAATTGTTTAACCAAGGTTAATAAAAAAGGGCTGGCCCTAATAAACAAAGGATTAGCTTCTAATCTTAGGTGATACTCCGGTGTAAAATAGGTAGGGAAAAATAATTACAAGCATCTTGAGAAGTTAGAAAATATTACCTGGCTAAACAACTCCGGGTACTTCTCTCGCATCAAGTCCTCGGGTTCCCAAGTATGCTCCTCTTGTCCATGATTCTTCCACAAGACTTTGACTAGCGGGATCTTCTTGCGGCGCAAGACCCATATCCCCTGGTCGTCAATCCGTATCGACTCCACCTAAACGGACCGATCTGTAGCTACTGGGACCATCAGTGGTGGTAATCTGTAGCTCCGGGCGTAGTAGAGCCCTCCTGAGTGAAGATACGTGGAATACGTCGTGTAGGCCGGACAACTCCTACGACAGCTCCAGTCTATAAGCTAATGGACCGATCCGCTCCAGGATCCTGAAAGGCCCCATGTATCTCGGACTGAGCTTCTTCCACCGACCACGTACTCGTGAAACCCCGTGCATCGGCCGGATCTTCAAGAACACCCGGTCCCCAACCTGAAACTCTACTAGACGATGCTGAGCGTCATAATACTTTGCCAGTCTGCTTTGTGCCTCTAGCATCCTCTCTCGAATCAGTCGCACCTGAGCCTCGGTGTCTTCAACAAACTCCGAATCTAGCATCCTCGGATCCGCATCATGTATCCAAGACAAGGGAGTCCGACATCTCCTCCCATACAAGGCCTCATACGGAGCCATCTGTATACTGGACGGATGGCTGTTATTGTATGAAAACTCCACTAGGGGCAACATCCGCTCCCAGGGCTCTCCATGATCTGCAATACACAGCCTCAGTAAGTCTTCCAGCGTCCTGTTGGTACGCTCCGTCTGCCCGTCAATCTGGGGATGAAAGGCCTTACTGAAGGTCAGTCGTGTGCCAAGGTAAGACTGCACTGATCTCCACTCTCTGGATGCGAACCGACCATCTCGATCAGATAAGATCGTCCTGGGCACTCCATGGTAACGAATAAACTGCTCCGCGAACTTCCGAACCAAAACTCCAACAGAGTCATCCTTCCTGATCGGGATGAACCTAGCCCCCTTCGTCAGCCGGTCAACGATTACCCAGATAGAATTGTTTCCCATCCGTGATCGGGGAAGTCCATGAATAAAGTCCATCGCGATATCTTCAAACTTCCACACCGGCACCGGAAGTGGCTGTAATAGTTTCCCCAAAACTCTTTCACATAGCCTTCCAGAACTGACGGACCTCAGAGTGCATCACAAAATCCATGACACTTTTATTCACTCCGGGGGGTACATGTTCTGAGATAAAACATACTTCCTATGATTAAATTTCTCATTTGTGTGGGTAGACACAGCTCTATAAAATCTCCACACGATCCTTGTCTTATTCCTTCGAGTATGCCCGAAAAATAAATCAATTCAAACCTACGGGTTATATCTAAGGTCTCCGTTCTTCCAATATATTGTTTGCTAACTCCTTGCAGTTTCCTAGAGTCATCATACTTCCGATGATACAACATAGCGATTTAGTCTTATCTTCGACCGAATAACGTCGAATTATATCAAATTCAATCTCACTATGTTTATTATGCCACATTCTCTAAATTAGGTCTAAGGAAACCCAAGTCAATCCTATTTTGCCCAATAAACAAAAGACAAGCCCCCAATAAAAAAAAGATAAGCCCCTATCTTCCTTGGGCTAAGTATCTTTGATATTACCATGTTATATCCGTCCTAGTTGGGTTCACAATTTTCCAGGGCATCAATCTTCGACTTGGGGTTCCACCCTGAAATTTGTCGATATACCCCATACTTAAACTCTTTGAGTCACATTTTCGACAACCTTGTCCGAGTCAAAATGTTCTCATTCCCAAATGTGTATCTTCTGAACTTGAATTCATATCCGACCCTCGGTGTTTGTCATTGTGGTTGTCTCCGAGAAATCTTGTTACCTGTACGAGGGTTAAAACTACTTATCTTCCACCATTCTGCTAATGGATTATTGGTCTCATTTCTCCTTAAGGCAGTCTACTGATTTGAGTAATTCCTGATAGGGACCGTAGGGTCACCTGAGTTTATCTATTAGGTTGTCATTCTCGTGTTAAAATCCTCCCTTTATTCTGTTTGGGTATCTCCTTACCTTAAACAAGTTCATACTTAGGGTCTATTTCGAACTAGGGCATGTTACAAGTCGTCATGGTTAGTCATGTGCCATAATGGGTTGAGTCTAACTTATTGACTAAAGAATTATAAGATGAGGTCTTTACAGCCGGAGGTGCTCCCTGCTGGGGGAAGGGTTTGCCTCAAGCTACAAAGAAGAATTCCATTTGTTGGAGAAGTGGACAATTTATATGTGATAACCATATGGGCACACCACTGCTTCCGCTGCTTAGTTTGTCCCCAAACTAAACTCGCGCGGGGGTGACCCGGGGTTTGTGGACTACTACTTTTTTCCGATCGATGTTACGCTTTGATACAAGTTTGTAAGACCCCTTTTTTTCGATTCAAAACTCGGGGTCTTATGCCCAGAACCGCCGCTTTGCGGTGACACCTTCGCACCCGAGAAGGTCGTCACTATAACACGCCGATTCTGCCGGCATTTTCAATCACAATCAAGTAGCAAGCAGTAAAGAAAGAGAAATGCAGTCCACAATAATAAATTACATATAAATAAACTCCACGAAGAAAGCGTCCACAGTATAACATCGGAGTAAAAACAGAGTACTGAAAGGAAAAAGGACTTAAGCTCGGTACATCAACACCTCACTACATGGTCACTCAAACGGAAGCTGAAAAACAAACTGCTACTAAGGAACGGAACTCACGGTCCCGACTGTCTGAACTCCTGAGCTAGACTTCCCTGTCTCCAAGCGCACCGGCCTCCTGGGCTGCTCCTCCGGGCTGGGCTCCATGATTCCCTAAAATGATGTGGTCCGAAAACCGTTAGTCTATAAGACTAAGCCCTATCATCCCCCACCCCTTACCCCATGCCCTAAGGCACCGAGCGGAGAGGAAGAAAGGGAAGGACATGAAGGTGGAGAGTAGTCAAAGGCAGATGACGGTGGACCTAACTAGCAGTTATGACAGACGAATAATATAAGTGTTGTAATAGGTAAAACAAAAAGGTAAGTAAGTAAGAAATTAAACCTTCACTTATGTGAGTACACATCTTCTACAGGGCTCCCATCGTATAAATGTCTCATTCCACTTATACGTTGGGGTGTCGGTTATCACAAGCATTATATAAATATTTAAAATGACCTTAATCTATAAAACTTGGCCACACAAGCTTATATACCAAGGGGTCGTTTTGCAGGTCCTAATGTATAAGTGTCCCATTCCACTTATACATTAGGTGTCAAGGTTCTTATGAATGATTATGTATGCAACTATATGGTGGGTTAATGATGTTCATGCAGTGCAACTCACACACCCAACTTTGTGTACACAAAGCTTAGTTCCCCCTTTCAGAGCCGTTACCTCCCAGGATACCTCCGTAGTGGCAGACGGAAGCGGTGGGTTGGGCCTCGCCCACCTCAAAACCAGTATTTGCACTACCGGTCTGACCTATCGTACGCCCTCAACATCTGGTGCACAATGCGAACTCCCGCGTACTCTTGCCGACTGGACCGCCGGACTTAAGGTTGGCGAAGTGCTAGCCACCTTGCCGAGTCAGTGATATTGGTGTCGGTGCAACGAACTCCCCAATATCGAAGATCCACCACCTTAAAGTTTCCTATTTATGCACATGCAACCTTTAATATAAGAAGTCAAGAGTAAAGCTCCCGGACCAAACCGTCCGTCTCAACCACAAACCGAGACTAAGCTCCCCGGACTAAACCGTCCGGCTCAATTCCAAACCCCATCCCTTTGAGCACCGCGGGATGGCGCCCCTTTGAACACCTCGGGACGACTTAACCTTTCCCAAATGTCTATCTAACTAGTGTGTGAAGTGTAAACCTATTTCAACTAATTACTCTTTTGATTTATTTAAGATTTACGTTAGCCCAGGACTGCCTCCGGATTATGCCCCGTGAAGAGTTCTCAATAGGCACTAGGAACCAAGACGGCGACATTACGACCCGAAGTTCCCTTTCGCAAGGCACTTATTGTTATTGGTTGTTTTTCCCTTACCCGTTCCCTTTATAAATTGCATCAAACTAAACCTAGGGTGAATTTGATTCTTTAATTATCTTACCCTAGCTTTTCTAGGGTTAGGGCAAAACCCTAAGCCACACTATCCCAAATGGTCTCCAATTTTTACAGGATCTAGTTTTAGATGACATTAAGCTCCTGTCCAAAATTCAAAGCATTTGGACCAAGGGTTAGGTGTGGGGAATTATTTTAAAATCTGTCCTACATATAGGACCTACCCTAGAAAAATGGCCCTATAAGTCAGTATAATTGTCCTAAAATTTTCCATTACATATTAAACTGTAGATAATAAAAATGCCTACAACATTTATGTTGATCATTTTTGATGAACATGCCCCTAAAAGACCTAAATAATTTTTAGAAGGAATCTGCCCTAGTTGTAGGACATACCCTCACTAAAAAGGCTCTACAGGTCAGTCCTCTCATCCACTTTTTCACCACTACATATCAAATTGTAGGTCTTCAAAAGACCTACAACTTTTATATTATAAACTTTTTCATGAGATGCCCAGAAGGGGCCTAAAAATCAACATGTAGTAACCTGTTAAAACAAAACAAAAAAAACAGAAAAATGAATTAATAAAACACAGGTTTGTGTATTTTAAGTCTGCACGCATCTTGAAGCAATCCTGGGGCTGTTGTACTTCATCTTCTCCAAGTGGCCTGAACCAGAACCCGTGGGAGGTGATATTACGGGCCTTTTCCCGGCCACTAGGGGCGGTGATAACTTCGCAAAATGAAGTTATCTTGTGCATTAATTCACCGCATTTTGACTGATTTATTTCCTAAACATTGATTAAAAACATATGTAATCGAGTAAAATATTATTATTGAGAAAATTCATATATTATTAATATTTTACCTTGTTTTTATGACAGAATAATGAAGAAATTAGATTGCGCGGCTGATGATAAGCAGAAGAGCATGCAGGAAATGATACAACAAATTTTACAAAAATTTCATTGTAGATTTTTGCTGAATTCTGGACAAAATTAAATTTATTGCAACAAATAAAAATTTGTTGCAACAAAATTTGCGAAAATCAAAATTCAAAATCCGTAAATAACTCAAATATGGCAGTTTTTATTATGAAAGGAGGCTTCCTTTCATAAATTCTGGAGATCCTTTGAGGCCCAATCACCATATAAAGAGGATTTTTAGATCTTTTCACAATCTTTGTCATTTTGGAGAGAAGGAGGCCAAGTTTAGGGTTCTTGGCGGTGGAGAAGCGGATTTCGGCCGTGAAAAAGGATAGATCTGAACTTTTGAAGGCATGAACTGTAAGATCTTTATAGTTTTGTGTGTTCCTTTTCTCGCTATGAACTAATCTCTCCAAGTCTTGTATAAGGAGAGTACTATGTGTATTTTTATGGTGGAATTATCTTGGTTGTTGCGAGTTGTTTGATGATCTATCATATTGTGAACTTATGAATTTATTTATGAGATTTTTGGTCTTTATCTTCATCTAATATTTCGTTGCGAGAATCGAGAGAAGAACGACGTAATATTGGTTTGACGGCTATTTTATTGCATCACAAGAATCGAGAGACGAGTGGTGTAAAACGCTTAATCAAAGATTTCTACTTTTGCGTTGTATTTCGAGATTCGAGAGAGGAGAAGTGCAATCGCTCATTCGTTCACTTTAGTTTAGAGGAGAGGAGGAGACTCCCTCCTTTTGCTAGCGATCTGATTTTTATGTTAAGCAATATTCTTCATTCCTCTTAAGTTAGAGATAACTAAGAGAATTTAGGATGTTGGGATTTCCGAGATTCGAGAGAGGAGGATTTCTTCTATAAAAATCGCCGCATGATATTTCATTCAACACTCTTGACTAATATCATTTCAACGCACCATTTAGACGCACATAGGAAATCTAGATACAAGATTATTTCTTCCCAATTTGATAAAGATATTTTTCAAGCTTTCAATTAGTCTACTTAGTCTAATTCTTAGTTAAAAATCTTGATTAGTTTGTAAAAGAATCATCTCTTTCGACTTGTTTGAATTTGAAGAACGGTGTAGCTAGTAATTGCAAGCTTTAGGTTAACCACTTCTTCGAGGGAACGATCTCACTCACACTTTATTACTTGTTACGACGCGTGCACTTGCGGCAATACGCATAGATCATTTTCCGCGTATCAGGCGGCGCCACCACCGGGAATCAACTCCTACATGTTCCCGGTGGTGGGGGCTAGCCTTACCGGCAGCTAGGGCGGCCGGAGGTGGCGGCGCCGCCCTACCCGAGCCCACCAAAAAGCCATGAAAATGGCTAAAAATTTCTGGTTTTGGTTCCCTCTGACCGGCTACTCGAGCCCGACCTCTACCCTAATGATTCTAGGATCTAACCATAAGAGAAAGAGAGAGGGAGGACCTGAGTTCGGGCACGAATGCGGGTTGAACGGCGGGATGCCATGGTGGCGGCGGTGGCGGCGGTGGCGGCGTTTCTCTCCTTGGTGGCTCCGGCAAGCCTATCTCCCTCCTGCCAAGGTTTCAAAAATGGTCGCCCCTCTCTCCTAAATGAGTATATAAAGAGGAGAGGGGGAGAGGGGGCAGTTTTCTTCAAGGGCCAAAACACCTCTTCATGTGGGGGGGGGGGGGGGTTAGAGGAGAGAGAGAGTGAAAGCACCTCTTGATGGCCGGGAAAAGGGTGGGGGGAAGAGGTGCCAACCTCTAGGTGGCTGTGGGCCCCTCTTTGGCCGAGCCCCATGCCTCCTCACTCTCTAAAACCACCCCTTCACTTCCACCACCTTTTCTCTCTCCTATATTTAGCCTATTTCTCACTTCTTTCTCTCTCCTAGTCACCCTCACGATTTCTCTACCCCTAGAAGTCTAAAGGCAGCCCATAAAATGAATATTAAATCCTTAAATGCCATATGAGAGGGGGGCTCACCATTCTACCATGAAAATACCCCTTATTCTCACTTTCTCTCTCCTAGTCAACATGTTGGCTAGCCTAGGGTTTAGGGTTGACTTGGTCAATTTGACCTTCGGAGTCAACATCAATAAACCCCTAGGGACCCATTGACCTCCCCTAAGGCCTAAGTATGATTAGGTAGGGTATACTTGGCATAATGAGGGTGAGTTGACCCAAGGCAGGGTTACTTTGGCCTAACTAGGGCTTAAGTTGACTTGGGTCAACTTAGCCACTAGGTTTGCACCCAATGGGTCCTTGGTGACCCATTGATCTCATATTAGGTTTAGGAATGCCTTGGAGTCAGATTGAACCCACTAGGCCACCAAAAGTCAGTGTTTTAAGATTTTACTATTTGCAGCTCAAGTGAGTCTCAACTAGCTAGTTGGGTCACTTGACCTCCTAGGTTCAACCTAGGACTTGTTATGACCTAGGCATGTTCAAGTCACTCCTAAGGGGGGTCTAATTTGAAAATGGGATGTTACATGTGCATCCAAGTTCGTCACCTTGGAGCGCACTGGTCCTTTTCGTGAAGAAAAAGGATTGTAGTCTAAGGCAGCGCATTGATTATCGGGAATTGAATAAGCTGACAAAGAAGAACAAGTACCCGATTCTGAGAATTGACGATCTGTTTAATCAACTAGTGTGATCGACTGTATACTCGAAATTAGATCTGAAATCTGGATATTATCAGTTGAGGATCAGGGAAAGTGACATTTCCAAGATGACATTCAGTACACGTTATGAGCATTATGAGTTCACTGTCATGCGCCATCCGTGTTTATGGACTTGATGAACCGGACGTTCAGAGAGTACTTGAACCAGTTTGTGATAGTCTTTATTGACGATATCATGGTGTACTCTCAGTCTATAGAGGAACATGCAGATCATTTATGCATTATTTTAGAGACTATGAGTAGTAATCAGTTGTACGCCAAGTTCTCCAAGTGTGAGTTTTGGCTATATTCGGTAGCGTTCCTTGGTCATGTTGTTAGTGGAGAGGGAATTGTGGTAGATCCGATGAAGATAGTTACAACACGGGAGTGGCCTGTGTTGTCTTATATGGCGGAAGTCCAGAGTTTTTTGGGGCTTGCCGGCTACTACAGGTGCTTCATGGAGAACTTCTCGTGGATAGCGTTACCCCTCACTACCTTGATGAGGAAGGATCAGAAATTTATTTCGTCGCCGGTGTGTGCATAAACTTTTGAAGAGTTGAAAATTCGTCTGAACACGATGTTTTAGGGAACACGGCGCAACCAACTCTCCCAAAAGCCCGGACTGTTAGGGAGGGCTATACCGCTCCTTTATAGAGCTGTACAGCAGGATCCACGGGGCGGCCAGTTAGGCCCAGGGGACACACCCTTCTGTTCGAATAGTGTGGACCATAGCGCCTCGCGCCGTACCTCCCACACCGGGGGCGTTGCTGGATCCCAATAATCCCCCCCAGAAACGACCCCGGGGTTTCGAACCCGTGACCTCCTCTGATATCACTGTTAGGGAACACGACGCAACCAACTCTCCCAAAAGCCCGGACTATTAGGAAAGGCGCTACTGCTCCTTTATAGAGTGTACACCAGGATCCATGGGGTGGCCAGTTAGGCCCAGGGGACACACCCTTCTGTTCGACTAGTGTGGGCCATAGCGCCTCGCGCCGTACCTCCCACACCGGGGGCGTTGCTGTACCCCAATATGACGCCTATTTTGTGTTCATCATGTGGTTCAGAAGGCTATGAAATCTACAGTGATGCATCGGGGAGCGGCTTAGGCTGCGTTTTACTTCAACATGGGAAGGTGATATCACATGGCTCACACAAATTGAAGGTGCACGAGAGGAATTATCTGATCCATGATTTGAAGTTAACGGCCGTGATATTCGCTCTGAAGCTTTGGAGTCACTACCTGTATGGCGTAAAGGTTTATATCTTTACAAACTATAAGAGCCTGAATTATCTGTTAGATCAGATGGACCTGAATATACGCTATTGGAGGTGGATGGAGTTCCTTGGAGACTACACCTTCAAGATACATTACGTTCCTGACAAGGGAAATGTTGTTGCGGATGCAGTAAGTCCCAGGATTCTTGCACAGGACAACTGGATACAGATGCATGACGAGCGCCTTATTCAAGATTTGGAGGCCTTGGAGATCTCGTGTGTTGATAGGAGGTCTTGTGCTGAAACATGTTTGAACTGGACAAAAGTACAGTATGACCCCGCAGATCGAATTCGACAAGCTCTAGAGCTGGATGACAACATGAAATGCTACTTGGCAGAGTCTTTGGATGAGTCAAATGTCCAGTTTACTATTAGTGATGGCCTTTTGTGGAAAAGCAATCGATTGTGCATCCCAAATGTGGGCGTGTTGGAGCTTCAGGAGACCGATCAGTCTGATATCTATTCGCAGCGGTCTGTCTGTCTCAGCGACCTAGCGGTTTAGTCATCCGGCTTGGTGATGGAATTCAGACTGTGGTCTGGTGTATAGCAGCAGTGGCAATTTAATACCAAGTCGCAGCGGTCTGATGGAGGCCGCAACAGTCTGATGTAAGCCGCAACAACAGTCAGAGGGTAACCGCAACTGCGGTCTGGTGGACAACAACAATGGCGGTCTGAGGTTAAGCCGCAGTGGTCTGGTGGAAGCCGCAACAACGGTCAGAGGGTTAATTTCATCTGCAGTATGGTGGCTTCCCGCGGTTGCTGACCGTTTGCTAGCAGTGGCTACGGTCTGATAGGTTGCCGCAACTGTAACACCCCTGATTATTTCAGTATTTATTTTTATTCCTGTAGTGGCGTAATTTTGACGTCAAGCCTTTACGTGGACGCGTGTTTGACATGTGCCGTGGCTAAAACGTAGTTTTTGCTTTTTAGGTTTTCAATGTGGCTGGGTTTAGCGTGTTTGCAAGATTCTCTTGCGAGTCGGGTCTGTTTTGGTGACTGGGTGGAGCCTTTTTGGGAATGCTTGTGTTTTGGCTTCGGGTGGTGTTTGCCCAAGTTTGATTTGTCGGATTTGAGTTTCGACTTCGCCGTTAGATTCGTAGCATCGGTATTTAGCTATGGTGCGATTTTCGTAAGATTCCGAGTTGTTATGGATTTCGGATTGTTTTGGATTAATTGATATTAATTGCAATGTAATATTGTGTTATAATAATTAATTATAAATATATATATACATATAAAATCGGGCATTAGGTCACGTGGTTACTATTCATCATCTTCCCAAAACCCGAGCGGCAGATATTTCGCGGAAGGGTGCACGGAGCGAGCTTTCGGCCGGCGTTATAGGGAGTTCGGGTGGTCGGTTCCGACGATTGAGAGGAGATTTGGAAAGCTCTCGGTGAGGGATTCACGATCGTGTTTCAGGAAACATTGCTTAGGGCATTTTACGGCCGATCCTTATTGCGGTGCGAGCGGGCGGCGTTTCTTCGAAGGTTCAAGGCAAGTGAATCTTCCCCCCTTGCATGTCCGTTTCTTACTTGATCTTTCTTCCCTTTTTTATCCTTCTTTAGAGAATATGAGTAGTATAGGTGGATCATGAAAAGCTCTCCTAGGCTAGGGTTCGATTTTCGGCCAAACCATAGAAACTAGATTTAGTGTTAAGGAAAATTCGGCGGGTATCAGGTAGCAATTCGCCGAGTATAGGTTTCGGGATTTGACGAGTATAGTAGTTTAGCCTAAGTAGAAATCGGCGGGTATCGGGTAGAAATTCGGCGAGTATCGCCGAAATTGGATAAGTAATTTTTGGCGTGCGTCATTTTGAAGTCGTCGAATATCATAAGTTAGCTTAAGGCAGTTCGACGAGTATCACCAGTCTATTCGTCAAGTATTGATAGGAATTCGTCGAGAATCTTCGATTGTCGCAAGTCATTTTTACCGAGTATAGAAGGATTCGTCGAGTATCATCTTCTAATTCATCGAGTATCGTTGAGGTTCGTCGGGTATAATCGCTGAATTTGGCCTAGACTTGGAATTTTTCGCTGTTTTTGGCCCGATTTGTCGTGTATGGTCCTTAGAGTGGTTTTAGGACTCGTTTAAGTTTTTCTTTGGGTTTAGACTTGGGATTTGATTAGGTTTGATGTTTCTTCGGCTGTGAAGGTTGACAGTGGATAAAGGACCGCCAACTGGACGTCGGTTTGTGGATCATTACACTTGGAGGATGTTTGGTCTCTGTTTTTTGAGGACTGTTGGTTTGGGTTTGGACAAATGGTCACCACCGCAGGGCCTTTTTTTGAGACATTTGGGTCTGGGAGCCCGGTATGGGACAATTAGTCACCGACTCCACCCCGGTTGATTTTACCAAGTGTTAATGATTCACATTTTTGAGCTGTTTGTGCTCAGGTTGCTCCTTAGTTCAGTCTTTGCATTTCAGGCTAATACCTGTAGATTTTGTCAAAGCATGGCTTCGTATCGCACTTGGTGCATTTATCCAATTAATTCCTTTATTGCAGACTTTTACTGTACTTGTATTTATTTGGCTAATCAGCTGTGATTTTCAGAATTTCTTTTACTCGAGTTTGGTAAACCCTTCTTTGTCATTGTACTTATTACATGATTAATTTCCTTTGTCACTTGTATTTTCTTGCTGAGGTGTTCTTCTTTTGAATTTCTCAGGTTCAAGACAGTAGCCGGCTGAGCGGCTAAGTCTGGGAGCTTGTTAGTGGATTGCTTGTTGTAGAAGTTTTCCTCACCCTTGTGAGGTAGTTTCTTGAGATGTTTACTTTAGTACTGACATACATACCTTCAGTGGGTTCGTGTCAGGTTGTTGACGCCCACTGATGTTTTCTCTCGAATTATAAAGTACTTTGCTAAGCTGCTGAGTTTGCCTTTTTTGTGGTTATTTATACTTGCTCTCTGGGAAGGCTTTATGTTAGGTTGCACTGTTAGGTATTTTAAAATATAAAAATTTATATTATTACCCCATACATGTCATATTTGAAAACCTAAATCACTATATTTAAACGGTTGTAAAAGCTATTCTTACTATTGTAATAAATCTAGGGTCTTGCATATCATGAGTTGTCCTCCGATGATATTTATACTCATGTAGGATGTTAAATCAATATAATAAAAGTATTTCCGCAGCGTATAACTATATTTTTCCTAAGTAGACTAGTTGAGCCACTAAGCCGAGGGATATGACTAACCGTTTAACTTAAACTGAATTTTCATTAAATAATTTATAAATCTTTCGTAAAGGTGTTCGGTTAGAGTTTGACCTGAGCGTCTGCAGTTATCCACTGCTGACGTGGCATCATGACGTGCATTTTCCCTAACTCTGATATACCCTTTAATGCGGAAAAAATGCGGGTTGTGATACCCATCTAGACAGGTTGGTCTGGATTGGTGATGATTGTTCTGTATGCCGGAGAAGACTCTGTGGTATGCGTGTAAATTTCAGATTCGTAGGGTGTGCAAGTTGCTGCAGAGAGAGTACTTGAGTAGGTCTCTAGGAAAACACCCATTTGGAGGAGAAGAATCGATTGTATGTCCCCTACCGCACGACGGTAGCACTACCGCCGGCGATAGCTCACAGTGAGCAATGTGATTGTGAGGTATGTCTCTTGGAGACCTGGGACCATTGTGATTGTGAGGTCTGTCTCTTGGAGACCTACAGGCCAATGTGTTAAGCTGAGAGCCCAAGGGTCCCAGCTTGGCGGGCCGTGAGTGCCGGTCCTGGAACATAATAGAGTTATGTGTTGATGTGATTGGGAAAGGGGAGGCTGACCCGCATCTTGGCATGCAAGCCTGATGGTTTGAGCAACGGGATGTGGTTGACATGTACCCACCTTATGACGATCGGCTTGGAGTGAGTTAGTGGCTTGAATCGCAACATGACTTTGCCATATCATATGGAGAGTCTTTGGCTTTGGCCCGGAAAGACTAGAGAATGCTCAAATTATGCTAACCGCCGCTGATAACGGAGGTGGGACCCTGGTGTATAACCCGTAATTCATCGAGATCAAAAGTACCAAAGTAGACAACCATTCATAGACCATTGGGCGAGCAGAGCCGATCTGTGGCAAGCAGAGGCGAGCTGTGGGGAGCATAGGTGAGCTTGAGCGAGCAAAGGCGAGCTTGGGCTAGCTGAGGCGAGCTTGGGCGAGCAGAGGCGAGCTTGAGTGAGCAGAGCTGAGCTACAGCTATCAGAGGCGAGTTGTGGCAAGCAGAGGCGAGCTTGGGCGAGCAGAGACGAGCTTGGGCGAGCATAGACGATCTGTGGCGATCTGTGGCGAGCTTGGGTGAGCAGAGACGAGCTGTGGCGAACATAGGCGAGCTTGGGCGAGTAGAGGCAAGCTTGAGCGGGCATAGGCGAGTACCCCGAGAGTTTAGGCGTGTATGGGCGAGTACCTCGCGAGTATGTGTGAGTAGACCTAGATACTCGCTAGCAAAGGTTGGATACTCGTCTATACCCCCCAGGATTTCTCTATAAATAGACCCCCATGGGTACTAGAAATGAACTTTTGGAAGAGGTTGAGGTCCCCCTAAGTGGATACTCGCCCAGTCCATGTGTGTCTAGTACCTCACCCAGCCTTTTGGTTGCGGAGGAGAAGTTTCTCCCAAACTTTCGGGTATGTGGTGGGACCTTCCTGCTGGAGCACTTGAGGTGTGCTTATAGATAGTTTCCTCTCTCTCTCTCTCTCGCACTAGCCATTTGAATTGTGACGTCGGACCGCAGAATCAGTAACCTTAGGCTGCATTGATCCGAATTTTGGAGTAGGAATTTTCCCGGCTTCAACACCTGCGTATGTCCAGTACACCGATAATGTGCCATGGGTGCACGGGGCATGAGGCCGATAGTGCCAACATCCGTGGTGAATGATGCTTAAGTTGCACGTTTTGTTTGTCATTATATAAATATGCTAAATGTCTGTAGGGAAGGAGCGTCGCCACCGCGAGCGAGGGGTGTGATAGTTATAATTTGGCCAGCTAATGCTGACCGTTGCTTTGTTTGCCACCGTTGGGGTGGAATGGTTTCGTGCTGGTGTAGTCGAGCCGAGCGGGAAATAGCGGGTTGCAACCCTTGATAGCAAAGCCGGCCCTCGAATGCCAAAACGAAGTGTTTACTTTTTGTTGCTGTATAGACCTGGGCGGACAGGCGGCTAGGACTGGCGGTCTGGTAGCCGGGCGGTCAGCCCGGCTAATCTGGCGGTTTGGTTGTCGGGTAGTCTGGCGGTCTGGCGGTTTGGTAGCCAGGCGGTCTGCCGGCTAGTCTCTGGGATCTTGATGGTCGGCTGAGTGTTCTCTGGTGGTGACCGGGCGGTTAGTTCCTACTAACCGCACGGTTAGGCGGTCTGTTTGGCGGTTTGGCGGTTAACTTTGTAGATGTTGTCTTTTGTAATTTTAGTCCCACATTGGGTATTTGTATTCTCTCCCATCTCCTCCATTCTATATAAGGGAGGCCATACCTTTGTAATAGATATCTTTTTCTGATAATAAAATTTCAGTTATACCCGTTCCGGCTTATTTCTAGTTCGTTTCTTACATGGTATCAGAGGACTCGATCTAGTCCTCCTGATTGTGTTTTCTTCTGTCCGTGCGACCTCTGCCTTCTATCCGCGGCTTGTCTTTTAGCTCGCGCGAGTTCTCCTCTCCTGTGGATTCTTCTATCCTCCTCTTCTGTTCGCGCGGTCTGTCTGCTAGCCGCCCGACTTCTCTCCCTCTGTTTGGTTCTGCGGCTTGGTCGTGGCTTCTCTGGCCGCTGGTGTCTGACATCGTGACCGCTGCAGATCTGTTTCTTCCTTTCCGCGTGATTTCTCGCTGTTCGCGCGAGTTCTGCCTTGTTTAGGCGGCCTCTCTGCCCGCCGCGGTTTGTTTTTTGTTCGCGCGGTCTTCTCGCTCTCTCTATCCGTGCGGCTTCTTTTTCTTCCCGCCCGGTTTACCCTTCTTAACCGCGCGACCTCTCTTCAGGATGACCAATTCTGATGGCTCCACCTCGTCTACTGTCGTTGCCCCACCGCCGCCTCCTCCTCCTCCTCCTGCTTCAGGGAATCTTGGCACCGTCTCTAAGCTTTTGGGGCCCAATTATCCCTACTGGAGTGTCTCCTTCACTTTTCTTCTCCGCTCTCAACGCAAGCGTCATCATCTTACCGATGACCCTCCGCCTGCGGACTCTGCCCAGTTTTCTGACTGGGATGCGAATGATGCGCTGGTTCGTACTTGGCTGGCGAATAGCCTGTCTGATGAATGTCTTCCTGTCATCCGTCACGATGAGACAGTAAAACAAGCTTGGAATCACTTGGCCGCTCTCTACTCCAAGGGGGGACAAACGTCTCGCATCTATACTCTCTATGCGGATCTCTTTGCTCGCCAGTCCATGTCCCCTCCTGCCGCTTACCAACAGGTCCAAGCCCTTGGAGCTGAGATTCTCCAAAATCGTCCTCTCTCGGCAGATGTGGCCACTCAGCTGAAGCACTTCCAGGAACTCCTAGTGGTCTGTTACCTTCTGCGGCTTCCGGACTCATATGATATGATCCGGCAGCAAATTCTTGGAGAGGCTGAGTCTCCTACCCTCGATGCTACTGCTGCCCGTATTGCTGCTGTTACCTCTCTCCTCCAACGCCCCTTGCTTGCCGCTCCTCCGGCTCCGGATTCCTATGCCCACCAGGCTCATCGTGGTGGATTTAGTGGTCGTGGTAACCACTCTGGCGGGCGTGGCCCCTCTCGCTACCTCTGTACTCATTGAGGCCGCCCAGGACACTTGGTTGACCGCTGCTGGACAAAGCATCCGCATCTTCGTCCCGCTGGTGATACTCCTCCTTCTTCCAAGCCATCTGCCTCCGTGGCCACGACTTCAGGTAGTGCCCACGTAGTTACCCAAGGTAAATGGCTAATCGACTCTGGCGCCACTAATCATATGACGGGCAATCCTCAGTGCTTTTCTCTCCTAGAAACACATGATCGGTTGCCCCCTGTTCTCGTTGCGGATGGTTCTCCCTCTCCGGTGCATGGAACAGGCATGGTTCAAGTTACTTCGTCCCTTCGCCTGGAGGATACTCTTTATGTGCCCAAGTTTCCGTGCAATTTATTATCGGTTACTTCTCTTTGCAAGCAGCTTCAGTGTTCGGTAACATTTACTCCTTCTTCTTGTTCATTTCAGGACCCGGACTCCAAGCGGACGTTTGCTACTGGGACTGAGAGGGGTGGTCTCTACTTCCTTGATGATGTATCTGCTCTTACCGTCTTCTCTCCCGCTTCTACAGATCTTCTTCAGTGGCACCTTCGCCTGGGGCATCCTCCCTCGCGTCTCATCCACCAGCTGTTTCCTCACCTCCCTCAGCAGGACTCTCCTCTCAACTGTGATGCTTGTCAACTGGGCAAGCATCACCGTTCCCCCTTTCCTCCTAAGCAAGGTCGTGGCTCTTCCAAGCCCTTCGACCTTATTCACTCGGATGTTTGGGGACCTTCCCCTACCCTCACCATCGGGCGTGGAAGTTCCTATTTTGTAACCTTTATTGATGATTATTCTCGCTGTACGTGGGTGTATCTATTAAAGGATCGCTCCGAACTTTTTTCTGTATGGACTTCATTTTATTATATGATTAAAAATCAATTTGATGCCTCTGTCAAACTTTTTCGCTCTGATAATGCAAAAGAATATCTGAGTAGTGATTTTGCTTCTTTCTGTACGCAACATGGCATCATTCATCAGACTAGCTGCGTCTATACCTCCCAGCAAAATGGGGTGGCGGAACGTAAAAACCGTCACCTCCTCGATGTAGCTCGCACTCTCATGACGCAGATGCATGTTCCTCGTAGCTATTGGGGCTACGCGGTCCTCATCTCCTGCTACCTCATCAATCGCATCCCCTCTACCGTCCTCAAAGGCAAAACCCCTTTTTCCATCCTCTATCCCTCCAAGGACCCCTTTCCCTTACCTCTTCGCATTTTTGGGTGCACTGCCTTCGTTCATAGCCCTGCCGCAACTCGCGACAAATTGTCCCCTCGTGCTACGAAGTGTATCTTTTTGGGTTACTCCACAACTCAAAAAGGTTACTGCTGTTTTGATCCTGTTCATCGCAAGCAGTTCGTCTCGGCGGATGTGACATTCTTTGAGAATGCCGCCTACTTCTCTTCTGATCTCCCACAGGTCGATGGATCGAACCTCCCTCTTCTTCCTACCGACTCGACCTCTCCTCCCATTCTATCCACCACATCCACTCCTCTTGAGCTTCCTCCATCCCCACCTCCACCAGCCGCTCCTTCTCTTGATCATGATCCTTCTCCCTCGTCCCCTCGGACGTCTCTCTCTCCTCCCGGGCCAGCGATCTCTGCCACGGATGCACCGGCGACTGAGGAACTCGAGGACCTGGAGCTGCCCATTGCCCTTCGCAAAGGGGTTCGGACGTGCACCCAGCACTCGCTGGCAGCTGTTATTTCTTATGATCGGCTAACACCTTCTCGCAGGGACTTCGCCCTAGCCATCTCCGCGACTACCACCCCTCGCACCTACCAGGAAGCCCTTGATATTCCTCACTGGAAGGCTGCCATGGATGAGGAGATTGCTACTCTCTCTGACCGGGGCACTTGGACCCTTGTGCCTCCTCCTTTTGGCACGGATGTGGTTGGTTGTCGCTGGGTGTTTGTCGTCAAGTTCCGTCCTGATGGCAGTGTGGACCGGTACAAAGCCCGTCTTGTTGCAAAAGGGTTTACTCAGACCTATGGTGTTGATTACTTTGACACGTTCTCGCCAGTTGCTCGCCTCAGCACCATTCGGGTCCTTTTATCAGTGGCGGTTAACAAGGATTGGCCTATTTCGCAGTTGGACGTCAAGAATGCCTTCCTCTATGGTGACCTTCACGAGGACGTCTACATGGAGCAACCTCCTGGGTATGTTGCTCAGGGGGAGACTCAAGTATGCCGGTTGAAGAAGGCCATCTATGGCCTAAAGCAAAGTCCCAGGGCGTGGTTCGATAAGTTCAGTAGCATAGTTGGGGCTATTGGTTTCACCAGGAGTTCGGCTGATCACTCCTTGTTCATTCGCAAGACATCTTCGGGTCTGGTTGTGCTAGCTGTTTATGTGGACGATATTCTTCTTACTGGCGACGATCAAGCTGGTGTAGCCTTGACGAAGGTCCATCTCCGCCAACACCTAGTCACGAAGGATATGGGTTCTCCAAAATACTTCTTGGGAATTGAAATCTCTCGGAAACCGTGTTCCTTGGTTCTCTCCCAACGGAAGTATGCTCTTGATTTGTTGAAAGAGGCAGGATTGACGGGTGCTAAACCTGCCCGGTGTCCCATGGCTCCTGGAGAAGACAAGACATGGACAGACGAATCACCTCCTCTATTGGATACTACGAGGTATCGGCGTCTGGTTGGCAAACTCATCTACCTTACGGTGACCAGACCAGACATCTCCTATGCAGTGGGAAAGGTCAGCCAGTTTATGCAGTCGCCTAGGGAATGTCACCTTCAATCTGCTCTAAGGATATTGGAGTATGTGAAGTCCGCACCTGGGAAAGGTCTTCTCTTTCAGAAAAACGGTCACCTAAGAGTCGAAGCGTACTCCGACGCTAGCTATGCGGACGACAAAGGGGATCGCAAGTCGACTTCCGGATTTTGCACGTTTGTTGGAGGAAACTTGGTTAGCTGGAAGAGCAAGAAGCAGTCAGTCGTCTCCAGGTCTAGTGCGGAAGCAGAATATCGTAGCATGGCATCAACCACGTGTGAGTTAAAATGGTTGCGGGCTCTCATGCTAGATCTAGGAGAGGTCTATAACTATCCTCTTCCCATGTTCTGTGACAACAAGGCTGCGATCTACATTTCCAAAAATCCGGTATTCCATGAGCGAACAAAGCACATAGAGGTTGATTGTCACTTCATTCGGGAAGAAGTGTTGAAGAACCAGATTTGCACTCCGTTTGTTACCTCGGAGAAAGAGCTGGCAGATATATTCACAAAACCTGTGTCCGCCTCTTTCTTCCACATTTGCAGCAAGCTAGGCATGATTGACATCTATGCTCCAGCTTGAGGGGGAGTGTTGCTGTATAGACCTGGGCGGACAGGCGGCTAGGACTGGCGGTCTGGTAGCCGGGCGGTCAGCCCGGCTAATCTGGCGGTTTGGTTGTCGGGTAGTCTGGCGGTCTGGCGGTTTGGTAGCCAGGCGGTCTGCCGGCTAGTCTCTGGGATCTTGATGGTCGGCTGAGTGTTCTCTGGTGGTGACCGGGCGGTTAGTTCCTACTAACCGCACGGTTAGGCGGTCTGTTTGGCGGTTTGGCGGTTAACTTTGTAGATGTTGTCTTTTGTAATTTTAGTCCCACATTGGGTATTTGTATTCTCTCCCATCTCCTCCATTCTATATAAGGGAGGCCATACCTTTGTAATAGATATCTTTTTCTGATAATAAAATTTCAGTTATACCCGTTCCGGCTTGTTTCTAGTTCGTTTCTTACACTTTTACTATTTCATGTGTGGCCGGCCCGCGTGCCAAAGCATGAAAAATACGTTTATTTGAGGAAACCTTTGTAAGGCCAAAAAGTCATAACTATTTGTGTATTTTTCTTTTCATTCCAGTTTGGTTTAGTGAGCATTCGTATGGTTGGATTCTTAATACAATTTAATTGATCTTCAGATAAAATGCACTCTGAGTTAGGATGCGTGATTGAATTATGATTTCAATACGCAACTCTGCTAACTGTCTGTAGAATATGACGTAAGACTCCGGCCAGACCTTCTGTTATATCATATGTGACGACCAGACCTTCTGTCATTGTATGTTTGGTATGACAAATGTTACTACCGTTATAAAAAAAAGAAACTAGTTTGGAGCATAAGATTTTTGCATGACAATGACATTTTTGTGCAACCTCACCGGAGTAAATAAATCACGATAAGTCGCGTCAAATGCAACCTTAGGCTCTCCTTGAATTACCTTTTACCATTATTTTTAAATTTGACTCAATATTATTGTTAGACAAGTGATAAATAACACCCAATTGAACACTGTTTCACAACCACCGGTAATTCTATTCGGTGGTTATTTTCATAACTTATCATTATTTAAAATATTTGGTTAAGGCTCCATTTGGTTCGGCGGTGGCGGGTGGAAACGGAGTGTTCGAACCGAAGGGGGGAGGTGGCTGCTCCAAACGAAATGTTTTGGGGCGTTTCTCAAGGCGGGCAGGTGAAAACGGAGCAAACGCTACCGAAAATTCATTTGTTTACCCTCCTTCCGATAACATTTGCCCAAAATAGAGCAGCGAAACGCCCAAACAAATAAAGCCTAAGTTAATTCTAATAATAACATTTTAATATCTTAATAAAACACTACAAGCATTAATAATTACAAACATGACATGGGGAGCTAGGGGAATGACTAGGGCTTCTTTCGCCTTATTTTCTCCCGTGAGTTTGTTCAAAAACAGCAACATCATACAATGCAAAACAAACGATGGTTCATCAGCACGGCCTTCATGGCTGGCTACCAACAAAATAAACATCTCCCGAGCATAAAATGCATGATTTTTTTTTTTATTTAAGTTCGGGCGAATGACGGTTCATGACCATCGCGACCAGCATCACCGCGGCAATCGAAGCCAAGGTTTTGACACGAAGAAGTCCTTCATGGAGGAGAAAAAAGAATCCGGATCCTCAGGAGTTCGTGCGGGAACACCATGGTGGAGTTCGCCAATCAACGACAGCGATTTATAGCTCAAACAACCATCAACAATCGCATAATACCATCATGCGGAACTCCACCCGGGCCCACTCTTAAGACTCCGTTTGGGGGGACTTATTTTCACCGGTCAAGCGGTTATGACCACATGAACCGGACCTTAATTAAGTCCCGGTTCATGCGATCATAACCGCTTGACCGGTGAAAATAAGTCCTCCCAAACGGAGCCTTTAAAGCGAACTCCATCCTGAAATTCCCGCAAGAACTCGAGAAGATCCGGGTCGGAGAAAAAAATGGGTTTTTTGATCTTAACAGGGGAATGGGATAAAGCTGGACGCAAGGGAGTTCTTGAGACAAATGTTTTTTTTTGACAATAATAAGAGTTGGAAGGATGAGAAATAAAGCATTGGAAATCAAAATGAAGATTTTGGAGTGTTCAATGTTGAAATTGGAGAGCTATCAGACAACAACAGAGCATTAAAGAAAACTAATTTATCTGATACAATTTAAAATAATTAAGATAGATGTAAATTATGAGCAACTGTCGATTAATTACATCAAAATTAATATAGAAAGTTGCATTCGAAACAGCCAAATAAAACAGAGGAAGAAAAGAAAGAGGGAGGTGGACAAAATCTCAGCAGGGAAGAGAGAGAGAGAGAGAGAGAGAGAGAGAGAGTACAACTCAACATCTGAAGAAGTATGACGGGGGAATCGAGAAGTTGCAACAAGTGAATCCAAGCGCTCCCGACAAACCCCGCTTCAGAAAGCAGAGCAAAAGTAAAGCAGAGTCGTCAGAGTGTTGATAGATAGATAGATGCCACCTCCCCTTCAGGCTTCATCCTCTCTCTCTCTCTCTCTCTCTCTCTCTCTTCAGTCTTCGCTCTCTGTCTTTCTTCCCCAGAAAAAAACAGAGGAAACAGAGAATATATATACAGTATAGTAATATATACATAGAAATTAATAATGAAGTTCCTGCAGCTACCCAGCCGAGGGAAGACTCCTTCCTCCCTCTTATTAAAACTTTGGCCACCAAGGAATAGTAATAATGATCGATCTGATCCAAAAGGGCTATAAACATTGATCTGCCGCATCAAGATGCAAATATATCTGCGTTTCTTTCCATGGACGGGGAAAAGCTAAGAAGAGGAAGCGGGTTTCTTTGTGCAAGCAGCTAGCAGCAAGCATATAGTGGCCGGCCGGCTCAAGATGGAAGCTTTATGTTAGAAATATGCAGGTGATGGACAGCGAGCAATGGGTTGTGCCTGGCTCCCTGTATGCCACACGCATGGTTCAATCTATTCAGCTTGGCTTTTGTGTGTGGCGTCCATGGAGCCAAGCATTACCTCTCTCTCTCTCTCTCTCTCTCTTTCCCCCCTTCTTTCATGTTTTGATGCTGGCTGGCCTTCTATTGAAAGTTCTCTCTTAATTATCTCTTTCACTTGCACTCCTCCAGAGCTCTTAATTTCCCATCATTCATGGAGAGATTGTTAATTATGAAGTGGAGGAAGAATTTTTTGAGATTAATTTTTTAATCAACACCTACTTTTATTACTCGTTTAATTAATTGAGCTAGTAGTACTGTTGTAGTAGTAGTAGTAGTAGATTTTCCCCTCTGGCCTCTGCCACCTTTGAGTGCAGCAGATGTTTAGGTAAAGAAAGCTCTTGCTCTCTCTCTCTCTCTATTCCCATTTTCTCTCTATCTACTTTCTCTCTGCTAACGATTCATTCAATTTTCTGGATTTTTCAGCTGCCTCTTTGGGATTTTATATTGGGAGTTGTTATTGGCAAATTAATTTTAGTTATGAACAAATCATTGTTAATGGCAGATCAAAAAAAAATAAAGAGACATAAACTCGTGTGAAGATGGTTTGTCAATAGCCAATTTTCCAAGGCTGCCAATAGAAACATATGGTATGCCATTAAATTTTTTCCTTATGCTTTTTATTCAATGGATGTAATTTATATTTAGTGTAATGTATATACATTATTAAAATCTATTACATATTTAATTAGGAGTGATACACACGGGACTCCATCCTTACAGTCAACCGTGGGAGTTCCTGGTATCCCAAGCAACAGTATTCCGATCGCGACATTGCCCCAATGTGAGGGAGCTTCCGCCGTTCGCAAATCCCCCGAGCGTTATATTCCACCCGTCACTCTGATTATTTTTCCTTGTGCATAGGGGTTTGCAAGCAGCGAGGAAAGTACATTTCTTAATTTGAGCAGAGATTTTCACTATATGGAGGGAAATTTTTAAAAATAAAAGAAATAATAAATATATTAAAGAAATTGAAAATTTTGTAATAAATAAGAATAAAATGAGAAAATTGAATGTTTAACAAAAAAAAAATGCTAGAAATAAGGGTAAAATATAAAAAATTTAATGTTTAATCAAATAATATTTTATTTCTTTTAATATAATATAAATATATACACAGATTAAATATTAATATTTTCTTTGGTTTGACATTATTTATATTATTCAATATTAGTTTGGGGGTTAATTTGAGCACATTTTCAATTTCATAAAAGTAAATTGTAGAAGAATCTTTCCTCAATTTGGATCCAATAATTTTTATAGGGCGTTTATATTGGCAGCCCGTATATTGATATTGGCAGCCCAATTATAATGGCAGTCAAATAAATCGATATTGGCAGCCCAATGGCTAATGACAGCCCAAAAATTAAGTTTTTAAAAGTCATTTTTAGGAAACGTGTTCAACATGAAAGTTCGAGATCTACAACTTTCTATAAATGTTATATAATAGGCCTATTTTCAAAAGCCGCGGAACCCGCATTTTGGGCTGCTATTAGGGGCCATATTACGTGTGTTTTTCATTATTTTACTCGGCTGCCAATATCCAAAGCTGGGCTGCCAATATAAACGCTCTTTTTATAAGAGAGGGTAAACATCTTCCTTACGCAAAAAAAAAAGACTTGAATGTCTCCAATTTAACGGAGTAGTTTCTCCATTATTCTGACACCGTTTTTGTCACGTAAGTTGTCAAAATTCATTGTCTCGGCATTTCCACCTCGCGAGTTTATTTCCGCCAACGTCGACAGCCCACGCCAACCATCGCCCTGAAGATCCGACGCATGATCGCCTAGCCTACCACAGTTTGTTTCCCCCTGCCAGCTTTTCACACTACACGGTTTTTAGATAAGATTTTCTAACACTTCAATACAAGGAGCTATGGATGACAATTATTGATTAGTGCCGCTTTAGAAAGTGATTTTAATATTGTTTTCAATAAATTAGTAGATAATTTTTACATTATATTTTGATATTAATTTTGACACGTGTCACTGCAATTTGGATAAAATCTTTCAAAGCTTGTTTTATTTCAGCATATATTGATATGTATTTATATTTGATTGTTACAGAGATCATCAGCCATTGATCATTGATCAAAGGGTTGGTAGACGATTATAAATCACCGAGCACAAGGGTGGCCGAGACTTATTGACCCGGGATCGGTCATCAGTAAGAATTTGGACATCAATCCCTGATCGTGGACTGATACGCCGACTATTAAAGAATTTAGTAGTCAACCATCATTGATCGCGCGATCCGATCCGCAATTGTTGGCCCCTTCCTTAGCCAAGCAATTCTCTTATTCTTTAAAAAACTTCGGTTCTCATATCAAATATGTATTCTATGACGATGGTGTTTTTATCTGAACTCACCGGAGCGAAAATGCCGCACCAAACGAACCCTTAATATCATCGTAAACATCTGCATCGTTAATTCATGTCATCCACTAGAACCGGCACTGCTTAAATGCAGGAAATGTAAGAAATAACTATGCTCCCATGTATTTTTTGTGCTAGCAGCAACTAAAAATGCCTAACAGTGAAAGCAAAGAGCTGACATTAATCAAATTTTACTCAGGGCATAACACCTGAAAGTGTCAAAGAGACATAACTAGAACAGAGTCTAATATTTTCATATGCTTACTTTGATAATGTAAAATCAGCTTATTAATCCATTGAGGTTCTGATAAACAGTATGATAAGATTCATTGGATTTTTTTCACGAAATTTCAAACCCACGCGAAGATTTTCGTAGCGAAACTTACAAGAAAAACTGGAAAATTTTATTCTTCCAGTTAACCTAAACCCAATTTGGATTTCAAGCCTGTAACATACTATTGACACAGATGCCAAATACATGTGGGAAGAAAGAATGCTAGGCGCAACTAATAGTGCACACTTTACTAGCTTAAAAACCAGCTATACAAACTGTGGATGATGTCTGATCACTGCCTGTCTAGAATCGAAGTGAAGGTAAAGGAGCCGAACGTGGTGTCGCCTTCGCCTGAAAAGTCATCATTAGATGATGCGAGAGATGATAGGGTGAATTCGGTGGTCTTTTTCCCTGAGATCCTCATCTGCATTAAGTCTGAGATAAGACCGGGTTTAGTGATCTTCATGGATTCGACGTCTTTCATTCCCGTCAACATCTTTACGACGGTAGGCATCGAGGGACGGATCTTCGCAGTATCTTGGGTGCAAAGAAGGCCGACCTTCAAGAATCTCGACGCCTCCTTGGTGTCTAGGTCATCCGACAGTGTTGCATCAATTATTTCTTCAATCTTTCCTTGCTCATAAAGCGTCCATGTCTACAATGTAAAAGAACTTGCATTTTTAAAAAAAATCATGTAATAAGTAGCTTCAACATGATGTAGAAACAGCCTAAATTTTCATTTTTATGTTTAAAAAATCACCAAAGCATGGAGAATGAGGAATTCTATTGTATTGTAATAGTTATGAAAACTCTAGATGTCTCATAACGATTTCAACATAGATTAGTATTATTTTGTTCTACAACTAAATGGTGATAATGGATAGATAGCCTACCTTAAAAGTTATTTTACAATATACTAGTCATAAAATTGACAATATAAATAAATTTTTACATAAAACTAAATCAAGCAATATTTAATGATCAAATTGAAATTATAATATATATATAATAAGGTGGCGTGATGTGGGAGAAAGCCTGTGGCGTGATGCGGGAGAAAGCCTGTGGGGTGATGCGGGAGAAAGCGTTGGGCGTGTGGAGTAAATGAAACCTAAACCTAAACCGTGAATTAGAGGAAGAGGCGGGGACTCTTTCCACGGGAATCGCGTTTCCGATTGCGGGATACACATTTCCTATTTTATTTTATTTTTAATTTTTAAAAAACGTTTCCCAGAGTTTCGGAAACGCGTTTCCGAGCATTTCCGGGTGTTTCTCGTATCCAATACGCGTTCGAGCCGATAGCATCTTTAAGTATCCGTGCTTCGTAGGTTGGTTGCCGATGGATTTTTATAGTAAAGCAGAGCTCTGAAGGTATTGTGGAGAGATTCAAGGCACGATTGGTGGCAAGAGGCTACACCCAAACTCATGGTATTGACTACCAAGAGACTTTTGCTCCAGTGGAAAAAATGAATACAATACGGGTCAGATTATCGTGTGTCGTGTGTAAAGGGTGAGACCTTCAACAATTAGATGTAAAGAACATTCTTGTCATGGCGTCGCCTAGGCGTCGCCTAGGCGTCGCCTAGGCGTCGCCTAGGCGACGCCTAGGCGTCCAGGCGCCCAATTGCAAACAAGGCGTTGGGCGCCTTTTTTTTTTTAAAAAAAGGGGAATAGACAGCGGTTATTCTAGAAACCGCTGTCTATTCCCCTGCAGGGCAGCATAGACCGCGGTTATTACAAAAACCGCTGTCTATGCTATCCTAACCTAGCATAGACAGCGGTTTTTGTAATAACCGCGGTCTATGCTATAATAGACAGCGGTTATTCAAAAAACCGCTGTCTATGCTAGGTTAGGATAGCATAGACAGCGGTTTACTGAAGAACCGCTGTCTATTCTACAATCCTGGGAGAAATAGACAGCGGTTATATAATTAACCGCTGTCTATGGGGAGAATAGACAGCGGTTATTCAATATAACCGCTGTCTATTCATTCAATATAAGCTGCTCGGCCGTAAATTTTTTTTTACCCCGACCCTTTTGTTCTTACTGCCGCTGTGCTGTGCGAAAAACCCTAAGGCTTTGATCCCTCGATTCCGCTTCGAAACTTCTCGTTTAGGTATATATCTTACTGCCGCTGTGCATTGCTGTATTGGTAATACCAGTGTAAACCATTCATTACTTCAGTTATTCATGCTGTATGCCTGTATGGTATTGGTTAAACCTCCATTCGTTCTCAAAAAAAAAAAAAATTGGACTAATAGACAGCGGTTATTATTATAACCGCTGTCTATAGTCCCTGAAACCGACTATAGACAGCGGTTATGATAATAACCGCTGTCTATAGTCTCTATAGACAGCGGTTATTATCATAACCGCTGTCTATAGTCGGTTTCAGGGACTATAGACAGCGGTTATAATAATAACCGCTGTCTATTAGTTCCCAGAATTTTTTAAAAAAAGAAAATTGTCGCCTTGCGACTAGCTCGCCTTATTATCGCCTAGGCGTCCGCCTTGTCGCCTAGGCGTCAAGGCGCCCGGCCCTCGCCTTGGTTCGCCTTGACGCCGTGACAAGAATGGTAAAGAATGACTTCCTTAATGGCGAATTGGAAGAGGAAATCTATATGTCGATGCCTCCCGATCTTATCTCTATCGGCTCTGAAGGGAAAGTGTGTAAATTGAAAAAATTCAAGAGCTTGGTTTGGGAGACGTCACAAAGTCATGATCTCATTGGGGTATACCCAAAGCCACGCTGATCAAACTTTATTTATCAGACGAAAAGAGATGAAGGTGGCTATCCTGATGATTGTATATGCTGATGATATGGTTATTACATGTGATGACATGAATGAGTTCTGTGCCCTGAAACTCAAACTTGCTAGTGAATTTGAAGTGAGAGACTTGAGTAAGTTGAGATAATAAATCAACACAAACAAAACATCAACATCACAGACACCAAGATATATAGTGGTTTCCCAATTCTGAGTACATCCACTTTCGCTCTTCACCTATCTAGCAGAGTACTAGCTTAAGACAATTTCTCCAATCTTTTTCAGATCAAAAGATCTTACAACTCAGGAACAATAGTCCCCTACCTCAGACCTTCAACACAAAGTCCTACCACTCAGATCTATCACAAGATCCTACAACTCAGGCCAAACACAACCCTATCTCAATCTATACAAGCAGAGATCTACACTCAGATCTTATCAACAGATCATACAGCTCAAATTCTCAATAGAATCCTACAACAAACTCAGATCCCGCAAGGATCCTACAGTTACAAAAGTTTTTCAAAGATTTTGGCTCAAATGACAAAACTTAAGTCTTCAATAAAAGTTTTGTGTGAGCTTCTTCTTCCTTGATCTTGGATGAATCTTCTTGGAATGAATTAGGCTGGATCAAGAACACTTTGACCATAGAGAAAAATTCTTCAGAAAGAATGTTGCTGAGATGAGCCTTGAAAGAAAATTTCTCTGGTGCTTGCTGTTGAAACCGGAAAAATTCTCTACTCCAAAATTCGGATCAAGGCAGCCTAAGGTTACTGATTCTACGGTCCAACTTAATAATTCAAATGGCTAGCACGAGAGAGAATAAACTATCTATAAGCACACCCCAAGTGCTCCAGCAGGGAGGTCCCACCACATACCCGGAAGTTTGAGAGAAACTTTCCTTGCACAAAAAAAAGGCTGGACGAGGTACTAGGCATGCATGAACTTGGCGAGTATCCACTTGGGGGGGCCTCAACCTCTTCCAAAAGTCCATTTCTAGTACCCCTGGGGGTCTATTTATAGAGAAATCCTGGGGGGGGGGGGTATGGGCGAGTATCCAGCCTCTGTTAGCGAGTATCTAGGGCTACTCGCTCATACTCGCGAGGTACTCACCCATACTCGCCTCTGCTCGCCCTACCTCGGCTCTGCTCGCCCAAGCTCGTCTCTGCTCGCCCAATGGTCTGCGAAAGCCATCTGCTCGGGTACTTCTGATCTCGACGAATTGCGGGTTATATACTTGCAGTGACTGAAGACAAGAAAATTTTCTAAAGCTTGAGCACTGCAGAAAACTTGCACAGAAAATTTGGAGTTGTATGCACGTGTAGATCTCTCTTCTGTATTTTTTTTGAACTTTACAGGTCCCCATTTTATAGAGCGCATGATCGGCAAAAGGCAAGATGCTCAAAAAGGAAAGCTCAAACGGCTAAAGAATCTGCCCAAGGAAAATTCTGGAAATGGAAAGATTTTGAAATAAAAGAGAAAATTCATTTCCTCAAGCAACACCTTGATTATCGCAGCAGATAGCGGGATTTGAATTAATTCAAATAGATTGGGCAATCTTTGGCTTAAACACAGGAAAGAGCTGTTAGACCACGCTTCAGGCCAGTAAAAATATCTAAGTAAAACTCCTCTAGATGTAGTCAATAAAGTTTTTTAGCTCTTATAGAAGTTATGCAGTCAGCATGATATACTTTAAGAACCTAAAAGAAAGCATCCAACACTTAAGCATCCAACACTTAAGTTATGCAATCCTTCTGTCATAGTGCAGTCGATGCAGTCGATAAAACTTGTAGTCTTCCAAAAGATGCAGTCGACAAATCTTTTAAATGTCCAGCCGATGCAATCGATAAAACTTGTAGCCTTCCAAATGATGTCGTCGACAAATCTCTTAACTGTCCAGCTGATGTAGTCGACAGATCTCTTAACTGTCCAGCCGATGCAGTCGATAAATGACTTAACTTCTAGTCGATGCAGTCGACAGATCTCTTAACTGCTCAGCCGATGCAGCTGATAGATGACTTAGCTTATAGTCGATACAGTCGACAAAAAACTTGTCTTCTAACTTATGCAGTCGACATATGACTAGACTAAATTGAGCATCTGCCTTTAAATTCCTTTAACTTCAGTGACTTTCCTCATGATAGTGAAATGTCTAACATAGGATTAGATCATAGGTCAACATGAGTTTTGCATCTTAAGGGATTACAAGGACAAAACTCTATTTGAGTGACCATAAACCTAACACTACATTAGCCAAACACTTTTTGTCAAGTTTGTCACAACAAAACTAAAGCACACATCAAATACAAGATGTTTATTGTCATCTTTAAATCTTCTTCAAATCAAGAATCTTGTGCACAATATTCCCAACAGATACTATTTCCAGAATAATGATAATATATACACATGTACAAGAGAGGGTGCCCACAACACCCAATGCGAGCCTAAGCTAACTCTACCGCACAAGATGTACACTATATCTAACAACACTAAGAATTATTAATGCACATCCCGAGCAGCTCGATACAGAAGGAAGCCAGAATACTTATCAACATAGGTTCCTCATGTCCACTCCAGTGAAATAATAGTAGATATCAAAGGAGCTGAGTGACATAAGATTTGGATGGGAGATCTAGAAAACCATAGCAGGTGTCCTTTGTGCGGTCTCATCCTACCACAATAGGAACACTTGCAACTTCGATCTCCAATACCAAGTCCTCCATTATACAAAGTGCTCCCTCCGTGACTTTGACTCTCTGTTGGAGTCAAACTAGTAAGTCATGTATAATGATCAACAACACCATTGATGGCAATTGTAGGTCTGGTGCATTCATGATAGAGGCTCAAGTCACTCCTGGTGCATTCATCATAGACAGTGAAGGTTAGGGTAGAGAGAGAACTTGCTTTGATGCCACATTAGATGAAAAATAAACTGGAGTGAACCAAAGGGGTTCTAAAATTTGGTCTTTTTCAGCTTCTCGGTTAATTTTTTATTAATAATTGGTTCAACAAAGAACCTATCATGGGATTTCTAT
This sequence comes from Platanthera zijinensis, assembly GCA_039513925.1. NCBI lineage: Eukaryota > Viridiplantae > Streptophyta > Magnoliopsida > Asparagales > Orchidaceae > Platanthera > Platanthera zijinensis. Next base: position 153,504,098 of record CM077095.1, on the reverse strand, counting down.
AATGTGGTTTTACTAGATGATGTTTACATGATGAAATATGCAGCAGAGGCATCTACTATTGTTGGTTCATCAAAAAAATATATTTAACTCAAATAAGTCAACTCAATACATGTGAACTAAAGAAAATATAAAGGAAAGTGATAATCAAATCTCTCATGAAAAAAGGTGATCAGACACCTGTCATAAATTAAACGCACTTACCCTATCAAGAAGAAATTGCTCTTCATAAGGCAGCCTTGTGTTTGTATTACATCTGCCACTAACAATTTCCAAAAGAAGAACTCCAAAGCTGTAAATATCCGATTTCCGTGTTACCTGCCCGCGGATGGCATACTCAGGTGCCAGATATCCTCTGATAGAACAAAAGTACTTCAGTAAAGAACAATAAGAATATCACTTAGAATGGGATACAAATCCTTTATAATTACCATGATAAATGTAATGGGGGCAGTTCGTTCATTAGCGAGACAATCTACTATGGATGATAGAAATTGATTCCAGAAACTGTTATCAAAACCATTTGATTTTTCTTTAAGCCCTGTAGAAGAACTATGAATAGGCACAACGTAACCCATTAGGAGATTCCTCTCATGTATAATTTAGTCTCATATATTTGTTTGGAGTTAAGATATCACTCCTCCCTCCTATATGTATATGTAATTTAGGCTCATATCTTAGTTTGGAGTTAAGATATCCACCAACATCAAGTGCATATACCACAACAAAACAGTGTGGCCGAGCGAAAGAACCGTCACCTCCTTGAGGTTGTCAGCTCTCTTATGTTTCAAATGCAAGTTTCCAAGAATAATTGACACTTTGCTATTACAACAGGGTGCTATTTAATTAATCGCATGTAACATCCATGTTTTTGGCGTCGCGTTAATTTAAAATTTCAGGGTCGGACCGTGAGTTAAATTAATCGAGCCGACGGCTTATGGAGGTAACAATCTTTTTAATCAATTCTTTAATTACGTTAAAGAAATGTTAATATTAATAATAAGACCATTTTCCCCCTTACTTAAGCAGTTTTCCCCTTGCCGGTTCACGGAATTAGCAACCGCAAGGATATTATTAGAAACCGCCCGTCTTTCCGCTCGAGATTAAAAACCCGCTCCCTTTCTTTCCTTTCCCGTATCAGCACATTTCGATTAAACCCCCCAGCCGAGCGGTTTCGTTTCTTCCGCATTTGTCTGCGGCGTAGTCCCGCCGACTCCTGAAGCCCGCGCTTCGTCGGCCACCGGAGCCCCAATCGGCCAGTGCCGACGCCTCCTCCCTCTACGTACTCCAGTGACTTCCTTCCTCCTTCCCAGCGCAGAGGAGGTTTCCGTTTCCAATCCTAACCGGTGGAGGGAGTTCCCATTTTTTCGTTGTTTTGGTTTCGGTGAGTATTATTCCTTGCTATTTTCTTTTCCTGGGGGAATCGTTAAAATTGGAAACCAATTTTTTTTATCTTTTTGGTTTTTCTTTCCCTAATTTAGAAATCGAAGTTTTCGGCCTTCCGCAATCAAAAATCGGTCGCTTATTTTGGATCTAATCGTTGTTAGATCAAGGTAATGTACCATTTTTTATTGTTCATGAATTGTTCAAATAGTATTCTTATTATTTTGAGTTTTTCCGACCAAAACCCCTAAGGGGGAAAACGCGTAAAATAGGGTTACCGTTGGATTTCAGATTTTGGTGGACGTTAGAGTTAAAGAGTTAGTGATGGACATATTTTTGCAAAGAGTATCATGTTGTCTCGCCGCGTGTACGAGCGTTGAAACACTGTAGTAAGAAACTCGACTCCTTTTAGACTAACAGTTCAGATAAAATTTCCATTTCATGCGTTAATCATATCAGCATATGCACTTTAAAATTTCAAGTTCCTATAGTCTGAATTAAACCAACGGGGTGGGCATACGCATAGGCTAAGTTAGCAGTTTCAGTGTCATGAAACCCTAAGTCCAGTATATTTTCGTAACTAGAGCGCTACTCCGTGTTTGACTAACTGAATACTAGTCTAAATTAATTCAGGAAAGAAGAGGGTGAGGGAGGTTTACCCTCGTGGTTTTGGTGGAGGCACGCTACCGCGTGCTCAGGGCCAGTAGGCCACTATTTCTACATCAAGCTCAGGGTCGATGACCCGGGCTACTTATATGTAACTCCTTAGATAGGAGTCTTTGTTCCACTCGAGGAACACCCAATTCAGGGCACCATCAGGGTTGCCACTCAGACCGCAGTGACTAGTTTGTGCACCGTCTCCCTTAGATACAAGTGTTAATAAGACAACCCGGAAGCTGGTTAAATTTTATAGCAGTCAATAATTCAAACTACAGAAATCAATGATTTGTTCAATTGAGACAAGGGTGTGTCAGATCACACTATAGACCGATTCTATTATAGATCGTGAACTCAAGTGCTAAGTTTTATGTTAGAATAATTTTGCAAATTTTACATTCAAGTAATATTCACTTGTAATATTTTCTTTAAGTGTTGCTGGAGGGAGTAGTTTTCTTACTCTTCAGTGTGCCTGACCCATTTTGGAACTTGTTTTTCGCAGGGGGCTCAGGTTAGGGAATCCGCTTAGGATAGACGGTGCAGTCTTCTCAGTTGTTAGTTTTGTTCAGTTATACCCTATGAAGCACGGATACTTCACCGAAGGCAGCGTGCCCGTATTGGATACGTATCCGGTACCTGTACGTACCCGATACTTAAGAGATACGTCTATATGGACACACTTGGACTTAGCACATCATTCTGTATATTGTGATAGGAGTCTGTTTTTCTAGAGTAAATAAAAGTTGGCTCTATGCTAGGAAGCATTAATATGCCCAATTAAGTTGTGTATCTGTATCGAGTATGTTTTTGGTACTAGTACGTTTCTGTTACAAGTACGTGTATTGAACGTGTTGATAAGATACAAGTTATTAACAAACAAGCTAACTTGTCTCTAGACTAACCGAAGATTGAAGATGTTGATCTCCAACAATGAAGTTAATCTCTAACAATGAAGAAGAAGAAAACAAGATTGATGAGTAGAATTAAGTTTAAATTTATCTCTTTTAGTTAAACATATAAGATGTTAAATTTTGTAATATTCATGAATGTTTAATGTTTGAAAACTTCATGTTATGTTGCATTGATTTGTGGACCTGTACTTCAAGTTATGATTTATGAACTATTTTTGATGATATATATTTCATATATAATATTTGTTATAATGATACCACACCCGTATCCTTCTTTTTTCAATTTTCTACCGCCGAGATACATAACTATTTAGGTGCTTTGTTATACCACTGTTGTACTTGTCCTCTTTGTGATATATATGTTGTATACATGTTTTATATAATATTTGACGGTTATTCTCTCTTAATGTACAGTTTTAGTTGGCTCTGTGAATTCAGTATCATACCATAGATTTACTTTAACTTTCGGCTGTAAGTTTTCTTTTTTAACACTCTCATTTACTTTTCCTGTTTTATATCAGTTTATATACCGTTACTTAGTTTACTTGTTATCGCGGACCCGGCTGGGCTGCTGATTCCTGTTAAACTAGGTTGGAGTGTTAAATCGCAAGCCTTCAACCGTCCTAAACTTTGCTACTCTCTTCTTTATCTTGTTCCCCTCAACACCTTTCCCCCTGCCTCGTGTTTTCGGGTGTGTTTGTTTTGCCCATCATCTTGTCCTTCTTGTGGACAAGCTGACCCCGTGGTGCTACAAAATATATCTTTGTTGGGAACCCTCACACAAAAAGTTGTGTTACTCTCCCACTGATAGGAAAACAGGTGGATCCGTTGATGTTACCTTCCTCGAGGATCAACCAATATACACCTCGACTCCTCGTGATAACTTCCCAACGGCTATCCTGCTTCATAATGTCCCAATCAACCTCCTCACGTGCTCCCAACCCCACCTCGTCCTCCCTATCCCACTTTCCATGTGTACACTCATTATCTCCCTCGGTCTGATGGCCTAGGATAGTTTCCCTCTACTGAAGATGCTCCACGACCAGCTCATCCAACTACAACACCCACCCATGATGTTGTCTCCTATATAGCTCACCCTCTCTCGCATTATGCCTCCTTTCACCGCTTATCTCAAGAACTTCACAGATTTGCAGCTTCCTTGTCTTATCTCTCCCCCCTCTTCTGTGCAAGAAGCACTCCATAATCCAGGGTGGCGGGTCGCAATGGATGACGAAATGGCTGCCCTCTGGGTCAATCAGACATGGGACCTTGTCTCTCTTCCTTCCAACCAATCCCATGTGGGATGTAAATGGGTCTTCATTGTCAAGCACCGTTCTGATGGGACGGTTGAGTGTCTCAAGCCCGTTTTGTGGCGCGCAGTTTCACTCAACAATATAGTAGTTGCTAAGCTAAATAAGGTTTGGATATTGATCTCCATGGCCGTCTATCATCATTGGCAGTTACATCAACTTGATATCAAGAATACATTCTTTAATGGCGGCTTAGCGGAGACTATCTATATCCAGCAACCTCCTGGTAATGAAACCACGAAGGAGACCATTGTCTGATATCTTAAAAATCAATCTATGGTTTCAAGCAGTCCCCTCAAGCTTAATTTGATAAGCTTAGTCATGTTGTTCGAGAATTTGGATTCACTCAAAGCTCAACGGACTTCTCTTTATTTACTCATCGTCGCCTAACAGGCACAATGATATTCTTGTGAATGTTGATATTTTCATCACATCCGACGATCTGAATGATATATTTATGATCAAGGAGCACTTGACCTCGCACTTTAATACCAAAGATTTGGGCCGCGTCCAATACTTCATAGGTATTGAAGCAGCTCATCGACCTGATGGACATGTTTTGTCTCCGCGGAAGTACTACCTTAATCTTCTTCACAATGCAGGCTACTCAGGTTGCAAGTATGATGACAAACCAATGGATGCCAACCACAAGCTTCGTGCTCACATGTCTGACTCTGATCAGCTTCTTCCCAATCTGGAGTACTCTCGTTCTCCTGTTGGCAATCTTATCTATCTGACTATCACACGACCCAATATCTCATTTGTTGTTGGTGTGGTCAGCCGCTTCATACATGCACCTCATATATCTCGCCTCCAAGTTATTAATCGAATCCTCTAATATCTGAAGAATGCTCCGGGACAAGGGATTGTGCATAAGCCCTCCTCTTCCCTATAATTAATTGTCCATTCTAATGCAGATTATACTGGCTGCCTCGATAATCGTCGGTCCACGAGTGACTATTACACATATTTTGGAGGTCACATGGTTGCTTGGTGGAGAAGCAGTCAGCGGTGGCACGCTCCTCTGCGAAGGCTGAGTATTGTTCAATGGCGTCTGCTGTTTCTAAACTCACGTGGCCGGAAAGTCTCCTTACTGATCTTGGTGTCAAGTTACCCTCTCCGACCGTCTTCTAGTGTGATAGTCAAGCTGCTATTCATATCTCCGAAAATCCCATTTTTCATGAATGCACCGAGTATATCGAAATTGACTGTCATTTCATTTGGGAAAAAGTTCAACTTCGCAAACTTGTTTTGTGACACATACCTATTACCGAGCAAATCTCTTCTATCCACACCAAGACCTCATCGTGCCCCCTATACTGATAGTTCATTTCCAAGCTTACGCCTACAATCTGTATGCTCTAGCTTGCTATGGAGTGTAGAAGCACTATGAATAAGCTCAATGTAAAGGTCCACTTCTTGGCCCATTAGGAGATTTCTCTCATGTATAGTTTAGTTTTGCATTTTGGTTTGGAGTTAAGATATTACTCCTCCCTCCTATATTTGTGTACAAATACTTGTATTTTATGTTTTACATATACAAAATAATAAAATTATTTAGGCTTCTTGCTAACTTTATCTATATATATGTGTACAAATACTTGTGTTTTTTGTTGTTTATATATGAAATAATAAAATTATTTAAGCTTTGTACTCACTTTCTCTGCAATCCCAAACATCCAAATTAAGCTTACATTATTGTAATGTAGAACTGAATCTCTACATTTACCATGATAACTACAAATATTTCATCCATTCCACCACTTCTACTGCTCAACTATTTGAATAAATGTCGTTATTCAGATTATCATGAGCATGCAAATGGGGGGACAGCATAATCATTTTGCAATTTTGAAATGATATCCATTCTTGATCATGATCAACATACAAATAATTAATCTAGACAATTTTTTGATCAAAACAAAAAATCACAGGTAAACTCACGCTGTTCCTGCTACTCTTGTACTGACATGGGTTGCATTTGGAGGCAGCAACTTTGCTAAACCAAAATCTGCTATTTTGGGATTGAGATCTTTGTCAAGAAGGATATTGCTTGCTTTGATATCTCGATGAACAATATGGGGCTCAACTTCCTCATGAAGAAATGCAAGCCCTCGTGCAACACCGATGCAGATTTTGCATCTTGTTCTCCAGCTAAACTGAAGATTGCTGCGGTTTGCACCTACGTGGAAGGAAAAAATACTTTACAAAATGGAGATATAAATAATGATATAAGTTCAGATAAAAATGAGAGTAAAATTGCAGAAGTCGCTTAAAATGATTACCGGATATAACTTCTATAGAAAAAATTGAGAGTTAAACTGCTGAAGTTGCTTAACATGATTATGCATTAAGAGGACATCAGTAATAAAGTAAATTTTATAATTGTAATTATGTAAGCGGAGATAGAAAAATTCAAGGATTGGGCAGTCAACAAGTTTTGACAGTTATTTAATGTCATAGCTTATTATTTAGTGTATTTATTGTAAAGTATATAAATACTCTTGAGAAGGAATAGAAAATGTACAATTTACTTTTCTTGGTATCAAAGATAGGATTAGCTACCAAAAGTTCATTCACGCCCTTCTCAGTGTCTCCTAAGCGAAATTTCCAATTGACGCTTTCTAAATCTCGTCTTTACCTCCACCGATCATCATTGCTCAGGATCCTGCCGGCCAATCATGTCTTTCTCAGCGTCTGTTGATTGGCGACCTCATTCTCAGTGTTCTTGCTCTCTTCCTGATCAACAACAGCGAACCTTCCCAATCAACGCACCTGCTCTCTTCCTGATCACATCCTTCTTGGCGCTCCTGCCCTCTTCCTGGTCAGCGTCCCAACTCTCTTCCTGATCGACGCTCCTGCTCTTTTCCTGCCGATCACGTTGATGACGAACCTACACTGTGAATGACAGCGACCGGATCAATGTCGCTTTCCCTTGGCACTTCTCTACAACTTTGTTCAGTAACCTTCATGGCCAAGGAGATTAGTACGGTAGTGAACACTATGGCGATCATTGTGGGGGCATGGAGGATATGCTATTGAGAACACATCCTTGCAATGTGGTCAAATAAAATTATAAGAAGCTGAAAATTACTTGTCTTGGTCTCGAGATTTTATGTTCTTTATTCGAGTCCTGGAAGCAGCCTCTGGAAAAAATGCAGGGTAAGCTTTGCCTACTTTTCACCCTTGTGGTGGGACCCTTCTCCAAACCCTCGCTGCGTGGCGATGCTTGGCGCACCGGGCTGCCCATTCAAGAACATCGACTACATGCCTACATCACCAGGAAGAAACTCAAGAATGTTGAATCTGATCCTACTTTCAATTAGTGGGATTCTGATAATATTGTGGTCATGCCCTGACTCATTAACCTCACATTGGAGATAGGTACTTCATGTTGGACTGCAACTGCCATCTGGAGCACTGTGAAGGAGGATATTTCTTAAGATTGGAAATGATGCCTACATTTATGCTATCAAAGTCAAGATCTGCAACACCATTTAAGGGGACCTCGCAGTGGGTGAGTATTATGCCTGCATTAGCAAATTGTGGTAGGAACTTGATCACTACCAGGCATATCAACCAAAGTGTGTTGATGACAAGACGAACTATGAAATCATGATTGATAAGGACAAGTTTACAGATATTTTAGCCAGCATACATGATATGAAGCATCGATACTTCCCTAAGGTCACAGTACCTGTACAAGGTATGCTTCCGATAATGATATGTACCAGATATTCGTCGGATACACTTGCTACTCTAGTTTGCCGATATGCTTGGGCTTGGTAGATCGTTCGGCATATTGTGATAAAAGTTTGATTTTCTAAAATAAACAAAACTCTTTCCCATGTCTTTTAGAAAAGAAACAATTATAACTACTAGCAGTGTTTGTTTATTATAATAACAAAACGTGCTTCATACTTAGATTTGATTATTTTATTTATTTATTAGGTATATGAAGATTAGATGTTTTAAATTTGTAGTCAGTTTATATTTGTTCAATGTTAACTTTTCTAAGTTTTACATTCTCTTTTTAAAAAAAGATGGCATATATATACATGCATGTATACATATAAATCAATTTTAATACTTTCATACTCAAAACGTACCCGCATCCTTAATTTTTTGGAAGTGGAGTCTTGGCACACTGGTTGAGGTGTTGTCGTATGACCTTGAGGTCACGGGTTGCGAGTCTTGGAAGCAGCAACCTCTTGCAAAAATGCATGGTAAGGTTTGCCTATATTTCACCCTTGTGGTGGGACCCTTCCTCGGACCCTCATTACATTGGGATGCCTTTGTGCACCGGGCTGCCCCTTTTGTACTATATAGGTATCATGCATGGTACTCGTACCTATACCGGTGCCATAGCTTACAAGATGTGTATGACCCGATTTGCTCATCTATTCTAAGTTGTGTGTCGTTCCCCACTATTCGGAAATCTTCCATATTGTTGATCAGAAGTGAATCGCCAGCATACTATGTTACATGTCTTTGTTCCCTCAATGGAGTGTTCCGATTTAGTGACACCGGCCATGTTTGTGTCACCAATTGTTATGGCTAGTGTTAAGCTGATTACTGCTTTAGAAGTTCAAGGTATTTGGGTGACTATTGTGAAAAACTGCAACATGTTCAGGGAATGTGTTGGAATCTATATGGCCGTCCTAGCCATGAACATGGTGGGTGTGGTCAAGGTCGTGATTCTGATCCAGCTTGTTAGAAAGCACGCGTCTCTGACTCTACTAGAGGTGCTACCCTTGACTCCCTCGCGACATTAGTTCAGTAACTCACAGCACGAATGGATGACACATATGGTTCCTCAGGTTTTTCTTCACATGCTTGTTCACTTGTAGCTCAGTCATGTATCTCCCCATCTTTGAATCACATTCCTTGGATTATTGATTCTAGGGATTCTTCTCATGTGATGGATACCTCTACTTCTTTTTCCAATGATCACTTGAGTGTGACCTTTAAACATGTTTGTATAGTTGATTATTCATTCTTTTTTGTTAAAGGGAAGGGATCTATCTCATGTACTCTCCTCCTAAGCCTTAAATCCGCTCTTCATGTTCCTACTAGTAACAAAACTTTAGTTTGCTTCCTCGTGATTCAAACTACAGATAATCATTTTCCCTATATATTGTTTTTTCAAGACCTAACAAGCGTGAGGACTACCGGATGTGGTAAGGTGGTGGATGTTTTGTACTACTTGAAGCCTACTTTCAAGACTATTGGTTATGGAAATGGAGTGACTACTAAACCAAATAAAGAAAAGGTCTTCAAATGGCTTAGACGTCTTGTAAATATTCCATTTCCCATTTGCAAATACTTTATCCAAATTTATTGCATCATTGTAGTTTGACAAAATGAAGGGGGGCCTTGGCGCACTGGTTGAGGTGTTGTCGTGTGACCTTAGGGCACGAGTTCTATTCCTGGAAGCAGACTCTTGCAAAAATGCATGGTAAGGTTTGCCTACATTTCACCTTTGTGGTGGGACCCTTCCCCGGACCTTCGCTGCAAGGGGTGTCTTTGTGCACCAGGATGCCATTTTAGTGTAGTTTGACAAAAGGTGTATGTGAATGTTGTGGGCAAACTAAACATACTCGCTTGTTTTCTCCTCCTATTAATGTTAGAAGTGATTTCCCTTTTCATGTTATTCATAAAGATGTTCGAGTACAAGTGATAAAGTATTGATCGCAGGAACCTTTGGTTTGTCACCTTGAATGGATGTTGCTGAAGGAAATATGTAAAAACTCATTAGTAAAGGTCCAGTTAGTCTCTTAGATAAGATGTTTTTGTCCCACATCTTGAATGAGACATTCTCTCCTCTTCCTCCCATATAATTGTACTCATACATGTATATTGGTGAGTTTTTTGTATATATAAAAATATTGGGGATTTCTACATGGTATCAGAGCGAGGTTGATGGATCCTTCCTGCGGTTAAGATGTTTTTGACCGCCCCTCCTGCTCACCTCCCTTTAACTGGCTAGTCTTGCGGTTTTCGTTTTTTCTAGCCGCTCCCACTTCCCTTTTTTTCCTCTCTTCCGTGGTGTCCACAACTTATCCTCTTCACCTCCCCCAGCCTTTTTATCCTCACTGCTCATGGCCCACTCTCTCCCTCCCTCTCTCTGTTTCTCTTCCCGTAAGTTTTTTTCTCCGGAACAGCCTTGTCTGCCTGCAGGTATTGGTATTTATGGCCCAATTCGCTGCTCCTTACTCAATCCGCGGCTCTTTGGCTTCTTCTGCAAAGCCACGCAATCCGCCACCGGTTAGATTGCTTCCTGCTGTTTGTGGTCTCCTGCCTGCAGCTTTGGACTGCCCTTCTAGCTGCGCCTTGGACTAGCCCTTCTTTTTCAAGCCACAGTCTTCTCTGTTCCGGCCGACAGTCACCTGTTCGTTGCTTCCTCAGATCGCTACTGCCTGGTGCTGCCTTTCTGGCCGCAGTTCTTCATGTCGCCCCAAGTTTTTTCCCCAAGTCGCTGAGCCGCGATAGTTCTCAGGTCTCCGCAACCCTCACTGTCTCTGTTTCTTTAGTCGCTGCCTCAAGTCGCTGCTTACGCGGCCTGCCTTGCTGCCTCCCTTGCCTTGCCGCCGCTGCCTCAAGCCGCCGCTTGCCGCGTTCTGCTCTCAATTAGTCGTTGTCTGCTCTAGCTGTGGATTGCTCTTGGCCTGTTCTCTCTGGCTGCTGATTCTCTAGCCCGGGACTGCCTTGTCGCGCTTGGAGCTCTATCTGCAGGCACTCTATCTGCCCTCTGACTTTCTCCAGGCCGCCTGCTTCTTGCCGCCTTCATGGCCTCCTTTTCTCTTCATAGCCACAGGCTCTGGCCTCCTATATGCTGTCCTTGGCTGCCTGCCTATTTTGTGCTATGTGCGGCTTTGCCCCAATGACTACAACTTCTACTCTCCACCGCATTCATACAGACATCCAAACAGACATTGCTGATTTGCGCAACCAAATCCAACACCTTTACGGTCTGGTCGGCCGTCCCCTGGGCTCAGCTGTGTCTGTTTCGGGTGGCGACGTTTCCTGTCTTGCCCACAGTTCCTCTTGGATTCTGGATTCCAGGGCTTCCCACCACTTTCCCCACGAAAACCTTCCACATACTTGAGCTCTGCGCATCCCAAGTTCATTACTGTGGCCAATGACGAAACTATTCCAGTCGTTGGTTCTGCCAACGTCACCCTTACCTCCTCCCTTACTATTCGCTCGGTCTTCATATTCCGGTCTCTTTTTTTAATCTCCTCTCTATTCACTGTCTCATACAAGATCTGGATTGCTACGTCACATTCACTTCTACCTCTTGTGTTGTGCAGGATTGACAGACGCAGAACATCATTGGTAAAGGGCAACTCTCGAATGGGCTCTACATCCTGGACCCCTCTCCCCCTACTTCTAGCTCTATCGAATGGCACCGGCGTCTTGGACACGCTCCTCTTAACATACTCCGAAAAGCTCTTCTCGATGTTTCTCTCCATGATTTCACTTGCGAGTCTTGTATCTATGACAAACATCATTGGTCTACATTCTCACCCCATCCCACTCGAGTCCTGCTCCCTTTGATTTAGTTCACTCTGATATTTGAGGACCCTACAAGATCGTCGGTGTTTTTGGCTATCGTTACTTTGTCACTTCTGTAGATGATTACTCTTGAGTGACATAGTTGTATCTCCTTTGTGATCTCTCTGAACTATCTGGTGTCTTTTGTGCCTTTATCATTGAAAATCGCAACTAGTTCTCTACTGTAATTAAAACTCTTCGTATCGACAATGCACGAGAATACACTAGTCATGCGTTTACTAACCTGTGTGCTGAGTTTGGGATCATACATCAAACCTCGTGTGCCTAACTCCGCAACAAAATGGCATGACTGAACGCAAAAATCGTCACCTCCTTGAAATTTTGCGGTCTCTACATCCTGCTCTCTTATTAACCGCATGCCTTCCTTTATTCTCAACTTTACGGTTCCGTTCAATCTTCTTTTTCCCCCCACACCTCCTTTTTCGGTCACTCCTCGCATGTTTGGTTGTGTGTGCTATGTTCATAATCTTGGCCCATCTACAGACAAGCTTGCTCCACGTGTCACAAAATATATGTTTGTTGGCTACTCCCGTACTCAGAAGGACTGTCTGCTTCTCTCCAAAGGATCACAAGGTTGTTATTTCTGCTGATGTTGCCATTTTCGAATACCAGCCCTGTAATTCTCAACCAACTGATTTTTTACTTCCACCACTCCTTTCGAGGCCTGATTTCCTGTTACTTCCAACCTTCCACCTCTCCTTCCCACACCACTCCCACCAAACCCACCTCTCCTTCCCACGTCACTCTCACCCAAACCACCTCTCATTTGTGTGTATACTCGTCCTCCTCCTACGTCTACTACTCTACAAGAGATGCCCTCCTCTGATTATATTTTGCAGCCTACAGATCCGACAACTGCTTCTACTGCTCACCCGATGGTGAATTATCTCCCCCTCCACCGCCTCTTTTCGGAACTCCGACGATTTGCTCTTTCTTTATCCTCTATTACCATCCCTACTTCTGTGCAGGAGGTTCTCCAACATCCGGGATGGCGGACGGCTATGGACGATGAAATGTCTGCTCTTTGGGCAAACCACGCTTGAGATCTTGTCCCTCTTCCTCACGGACAGACTTGCCTGGGTTGTAAGTGGGTGTTTGTCATCAAACATGGTCCAGATGAGACGATTCAACGTTTGAAAGCTTGTCTAGTAGTTGGCGGTTTTACTCAACAGTCTAGATATGATGAGACCTTTTCTCCAATCGCCAAACTCAATACTGTTCGTGTGTTGATCTTTCTCGCTGTTCATCAACACTGGCCCTTGCACCAATTGGATGTCAAAAATGTTTTTCTTAATGACGATTAGCAGCAGATTGTCTATATGCAACAACCTCCCGGGTTTGAGACCACGGGGGAGTCTCTTGTCTGTTGTCTGAAGAAGTCTCTTTATGGTCTCAAACAGTCGCCTTGGGCATGGTATGAAAAATTCAGTCAGACTGTTAGTGTTGTTGGGTTCACTCAGAGTTCAACCGACTTCTCTTTATTCACTCGTCATCGTCCAACAGACACAGTGATTGTCTTGGTTTATGTTGATGATATTTTGATTACAGGAGATGATCTTACAAGAATACATATGATCAAACAACATCTGGCGACTGTGTTTCAAACAAAGGACCTGAGAAGTCTTTGTTACTTCCTTGGTCTCGAGGTGGCTCGGGGACCTGATGGGTTTTTGTTATATCAAAGAAAGTACTGTCTTGACTTGCTTCGTGATGCAGGCTACTCTAGATGCAAGCCTGCAGAAATTCCCATGGATATCAATCAAAAGCTCCGCCCTCATGCCTCAGACTCTGATCTGCTCCTTCCGAACCCAGAGTACTATCGTCTTGTGGGAAAGCTGGTATATCTGACTGTTACAAGACCTGATATATCATTTGCTGTTGCAATTGTAAGTCGATTCATACATGAGCCAAGTATCTCTCATCTCCAAGTAGTTGAGCGCATTCTTCGATACTTGAAGACTGATCTTGGACAGGGACTTGTATACAAGCCCTCTTTGTCTCCCTTATCTCTGAGTGCATACTGTGACGCTGATTATGCTGGTTCATTGGATGATCGTCGTTCCACAAGTGGATGTTGCACTTATTTTGGTGGACATCTCATTACATGGAGTAGCAAGAAACAGTCTGTAGTTGCTCGGTCATCCGCTGAGGCTGAGTATCGTTTAATGGCAGCTGTAATGTCTGAGCTTACATGGATTGAGGGTCTCCTTGATGATTTAGGAGTCAAGCTTTCCTCACCGGCCACCATATTTTGCGATAGTCAAGTTGCCATACACATTGCCAAGAATCCTATTTTTCATGAACGGACGAAACACATTAAGGTTGACTGTCATTTCATTCGGGAGAAGGTTCAATTAAAGAAGATAGAGTTAATGCATGTTCCCGTTTCTGAACAAGTTGCTGACATTCTCACCAAGGCCTTACCGCGACCTCTGTACTATCAGTTCTTGTCCAAGCTTGGTGCCTACGATTTGTACGCTCCAACTTGCGGGGGAGTGTTGAAGGAAATATGTAAATGCCCATTAGTAAAGACCCAGTTAGTCTCTTAGCTAGGATGTTTTTGTCCCACATCTTAAATGAGACATTCTCTCCTCTTCCTCCTATATAATTGTACTCATACATGTATATTGGTGAGTTTTGTGCATATATAAAAATATTGGGGATTTCTACAGATGCTATAGCAGGACTGCATGGGTCTATCTTCTAAAGGGGAAACATGGGGTTTTTACCTATTTCCAAAGCTTCCACCGGCTGATTTTGACACAATTCAATGCTCACATCAAAATTCTTCGAAGCAACAATGATGGTGAGTTTGCAAGTTATATGGATACTCAAGGTAGAACGGTGTCACGAAGAGAAAGAGAAAACATCTTTTGAAGGTCACTCGAACACTGCTTTTTCAGACCTCTCCCAAATTCCTATTGGGGGACATTACTCTGTGCCTCATATCTCATAAATCACATGGCTATTCATATTATCAGCTTCCATTCACCTCTAGAATTGTTACATGCCTCATATCTCATAAATCACATGGTGTGTTAGTTTTGTCCGCACCTCAAAGCAAGCTAGAGTCTCGTGTTCTACTGGCTATTTATATTGGATACTCTACTATACAGATTGGTGCAACCATTCCCCCACTAAAAATCACTTCTTTACCATGGATGTGATGTTTTGTCAGAATGAGTCCTACTTTATTCTGCCTCATCCTCATGGGAAGATTGAGGAGGTGGTGCTCCAGAATGTGGTTCCACCTAGGGAAGACTTGTGAAGTACACTAGGTGTGAAGGTTCCATTGATCAATGAGTCGGTTGATAAATCTCACAATTGTACTGGAACAACAGGTCAAGGGGGAGGAAAATTACTATCGCAAATGGTCTTATAAGAAGGTACAATATTCTTGGCGGGCACAAGCCACCACTTTACCACATCATTCATCGACCCGCATGATAGCCCTTCTCATACTTATCATACTTCCTATGAAATAGATATTCCATCTTTCCCTTTTAGTTTTGATTATTGACCTATTGTTTTTTAGGAAAGGTGTGTCATCTTGCACAGAACATCATATTTCTCACTTTGTTTCGTATAATGCTCTCAATTCTTCATGCAAATCCTTTACTAGTGCCTTGGATAGTGAATCTATTTGGAAAAATTGGAAGACAGTCGTGGGTGATCGAAGATAGAAAAATGCTATGCTACAAGAAATTAATACTTTGAAGAAAAAAACGTGCTTTGAAGAAAATGATACATGCGAGCCGACTTTGATGCCTCTGGGCAAGAAGATTACTGGTAGAAAGTGAGTGTACACTATTAAATACAAAGTGATGACTATATTGATCGGTATAATGCAAGGTTGGTAGCTAAGGGATTTACTCGAACTCATAGTATTGGTTATCAGGAAATCATTGTTCATGCTGCTAATATGAATAATATCGGGATTCTATTGACATGTGTTGCGATCAAAAATTGGAAGTTTGAACAGTTTGACGTTAAAAATGCAGTTTTGCGTGGAACCTAGAAGATGAGGTATACCTTGAAGTTCCACCTGGCTTTGCGGGAGATGAAACTATAAGAAAAACATGTAAAATCAAAAAGACTTTTATTGGATACTCTGCTACACAGAAAGGTTATTGGTGTTACAATCCTCCCACTAAGGTTGCGTTTGGGGGGACTTATTTTCACAAGTGAAGCGGTTACGACCGCATGAACCGGACCGCTTGACCGGTGAAAATAAGTCCCCCCAAACACAGCCTAAAAGTCTCTTCTTTACCATGGATATGATGTTTTGTGAGGATGAGTCCTACTTTATTCCGCCGCCTCCTCAAGAAAAGATTAAGGAGGTGGTGTTCCAGAAAGTTATTACACCTCGATAGGTGTGAAGGTTACATTGATGAACAAGTCAGCTGTTAAATCTCAAGATTGTAGTGGAACAACAAGTCGGGGGGGGGGGACTACCACAAATGGTCTTATGAGATTGTACAGTACTCTCAGTAGACGTAAGATGCCACTTTATCACATCATTCAATGGACCCACATGATAGCCCTTCTGATACTTCAGATACTTCCCATTAACTAGGTATTCCATCTTTCCCTTCTAATTTTGACGATTGTCCTATTGTTTTTAGGAAAGAAATGTGATTTTGCACCCAACAACTTATTTCTCACTTTATTTCTTATAATGATTTCAATTCTTCATACAAATCCTTTATTAGTGCCTTGGATAGTGAATCTATGCAGCAGGATTGGAAGACAGTCATGTTGACAAAAGATACGAGTTCACTGCAAAAGGAGAAGTACAATGACGAGACAAGGAACACAACTTACAACACATGATGACACAATAACAGATGCTATGGAACAAGAGCAGCAATAAACCCAACTTCAAGCAACAAAAAATAGTAATGTTGATAGAATAAAAAGCTCTGGAACAACACAACAAAGGACGCGGTTGTTAGCAGCTCCAAGCGCAAATGATGAGCTAAACACACAAAACGACTATGTACGCAGACTTAAATGGGAATGAGCAACTCAGCACAGACGACTGAGACTAGAACAGCAAAGGTCGTGGATGTCGGAAACTTTAGATGTGAACTACAAGCTCAACACGCAAAAAAGACGTCGAGAATGAAGACGCACACAGCCAGACAATCCAGATGATGATTCCAGTCACAGACGATGCTCGCAGCTTGCAGCAAGCCTCTGTCAATCGATGAGGCCGGCGAGAAACATGCGTGAGATCTTCACAAACCTAGCTTTTATCCTAATGAAGTCCACAGTGAAGAGTGCAGTCATGCCCTAGCTGATAAACCTGATATAATTTGCACTTTATAATCTTACTCGGAGAATAGACGTATATATGTCTCATACTTATTAAGCGATATGCTCACCACCCTTGAAAGGTTGCATATGCATTAAATAGGGAAAATAAAGTACAACCTAAAAGAAGGGGAATATATTATCCAGGTCATTCTTGATTACAACAACAAACTCAAGTCTTTATCCCACTATAGTAGTCATTCTTGATTAATTCAAGAAATTCCAAATAAGAACAATCAACAGCAACCCAACAAAAAGGAGTAAGCAAAGAGAAACGAGCACAAAAGTCAGCAGCTCAGTTGGCCTCTCACGGAGCATGGTGGAACATCAACTGGGTGAAGTTGGAGAGGAAATCCAAATCCTCTGCAAGCGCCATGTTGCCGGTCCATCGCCCCTACAAGATGCTCTCCTGGAAATACTCGATCAAGTTTTTGCAATCATCCTCAATAATGACACCCTTTGCAACTAGCATGGATGGAAAAATGAAGTCTTTGAGAGCAAGGGGGCCATCATTTCCACCCCACCAGGATCCCAATGCAGTACCGCCCTCCCGGCGGCCCAGAGAACGACGCCGAGCTCGTCTCGCACGACCATTCCAACACCAGCTTGCCGGTTCGAAGACACCACCCAGTGACTCAGTGGCTCAGTTCTAGTGACCTTCTCACATGTCTAATATTGAAGTTCCAAGTATTTAGAAGCTTTCACAATTGGCACCCGTTCACAACCTTCCCCATTTCGGAACACCACAGTGAGAGCTCCTTGCCATCATTGGGAACCCTAGGGTTCTATAGATTGGCATCTCCTTCAATCCCATTCTTCGCTAGTCGATGATGATGTCCTTGACTAAGGCATGCGTTATTATGATGGAAATGAGAATATTGAGATGAACTTGTCACACAACCAGGAAGAACATAAATTAAGAAATGATAATATTGAAGGAACAAATAGTATGGTATCTATGGAGGATTACAAAATTGGAAATAGACACTATGATATGTATGCACTCCCTCATCCAAGAGGCTCTTAAACAAAATTAGCTCGAAAAATGCTAGGGAATTCAACAATTATTCAGACTTAGCAGCAGAATTTGACACAACGGGTAGCTTCTTACTCTTCTATGTTATTAGGTTGCCACTAAAATATGTGCAAAAGCCATTGGTAGATCAGAGATCATCCGCGGGTCACGCATAGTCCACATCTGAATAAGCTATCAGAGAGAGTAGTTGATACTCGATGATAAGATCCTAGTTAAGAGCGCGCTTTTGGTACTGAAAAATGCACTCAACAACCTAAATATATGAAACTCAACAAATACGCATAAATTGGCTCATAATGCTCACCACAACGAGATATCAAGATGAGTGACCGTCAAGTAAATCAGCTTCCAAACTAGCCTTAGGTAACACTCAAGATCGAGAAACAAAGGATAGGAACTGGAGGAACTAGAGGAGAGCTTAACATTTGCCTCCAAGTGTATATCAACAAGTTTTTATCCTAAGAATATAGCATCTTGAAAAAATCCGTACAATATTTTCTTTGAGAAAGGAAGTTGGAGTCACCTTTATATGCTATTACAATAGCCTAGGAAATAGCAGAGAGGACAGCCAGACAATGGCGGATTCTCTGCCACTGCGGGGATGGAGCGACAGAAGTATTGAGAATCCAAGATAAGATCACGACAAGACAAGATGCTTATCATTACGATAGGTGCCAAGTGGAAGAGCAGATATATGCAACGAGGCATCCTAATAGACCGGGAGATTTGAACATTGTTCCTACACGACCTGATAAATTCGATCAGGCATTCACAATCTATTTACATTGTTCAATTGATTGACAACACGAAAATCCCAAAGGCCTCTGCCTATCTATCGGATAGAAGGTTAGAGGACACCGAATCAGCCCACTCACCAATCTGGCCCCACCAACTTGAAATCCCGGCAAGAACTCCCATCTCTCACTGCTAATTAATATGGGTAAACATAATGCCATTAACATTATGCAGCCAATATCATTAAAGATCCCGACAAATGCACTTGGTCATCGTCAAGCGCAAAAGGACTCACCGCACAATCATTTTTCTTCCCCCAAACATGATTATGTCATTGTGCAAAAGTTCTCTGGCTCGACCGTGGAGACAAGGAAACTTTTAACGATAGTTGTACTGATATATATGCTCCCCTGGATAGGGGATACATATACACACTCTAGAAAAACCCTATTCACAATGAGAGAAATTTCTGAGCCATTTCTCTAATCTTATCATTTATTGATATATTCTAAATTAGCTTCATGTCTTTTATGTAATTTTCCTTTTAGTGGCAATTTGACAATTTACTTATGAGAGTATTCTCTCCCTACCTAGGAGAGTGTAGTTTACTCTTAGTGTTCATGTTAAATGGCTTATTGTATCTCTCATTTAGAGAAGAACTCTCAGAAGGAACCATCCCTTAGATAGTTGATGCGAGCATGTCTCAAAAGTTTGTATCAATTTCCTATTCTAGTATAATTAGGAAAGAGAAGTGGTCGATCTAAATATAACATAAAAGTTCAAAACGATTTGTGAAGAATAACTGATGCGGGGGAATCTATTGGCGGCGGAAAAATCGGTGACTTAACCCTATATGTTATGCAAAAATCTGACGGTTATATCATAATTAGACAATAAATTTCAACATTCCACGCAAAATATTCATAGCAAGGCAAAATAGTTAATTAGAGTGAAACAAGCTTACACTTTCCTCCGCGTGGAGGGCCAAACCAAGAGCGCGCGGCGAATAAATTTTGCAAATCATGATAATTATCTAAACAAACTACCACAATACAATATATCCAAATAAATACAGCATCCAGTCCAATATAAATATGCTGAAAATAATAATTCAGTGCAACGAATACTCACCAAGTAGTGAACTGATCAAGCCACTGAGGAATTCGGAGCCGGAGATGCGTGTACGACGATCCGAGGTGGAACTGGTGGCGTGGAAATGATAGTAGTGGCTGTCCTCGGCGGTGGATGGTGGAATCAGATCGGAAATGGATAGATTCGGCCATATATGGATAGATCCAGGCGGGGAAGGGTGGATCCGTTGTTTAAGAGCAGATCCGAGCTAGGATAGGAAGGGAGGGTGAGGATAAATGGTGGATTGGGGCTGCAAACGTCCAGATCTGGACTGATCTGGATGTAGGGGTTGATTGGAGGTGGTCCCACAAAGAGGAAGGATGTGGGTATGGAGGGAGGAGAGGAGGCGGTGGTGGCTCTGGGAGGCAGGGGAGAAGCCGGCAGTCACTAGGTAAGGGTTTGGAAGCCGGCAGGTGGGAGGTTGGCTAGACAGGAGGGGTGGCTGGCGGCTGGGGTATTGGAGGGAAAACAGGGCTGCTGTATGGAGGAAGACAAGGTGGCGATGGCCTTAGGAGGAGGAGGCTTCCAGGCAGCAGTGGTCAATGGGGTTGGCGGAGGAACAAGGAGAGGGAATACTTTAGGGATGAATAGGGTATTTCATTTTTGAACAGTGAAAATGAAAAGAAACATGGACTAAATTTGGGCAACAGATGGTGGCTAGTTTTGGGGGGCTGGGAGGTGGAGGCAAGGGGAATTGAAAGGGGAGAAAGCGGCATAGGGTTAGGGCAAACCTTGGGGAGGGAGATACACACCTAAGAGTGGTCACCTACTGTTTTATAGAGTCGGCACCATGGGATGATCACGGGAATCAACTCTCCAAATTCTGCAATGCCAATAATCAGTCCCTACATGATCAATTTATAATAAAAGGAGGCTAGGACATCCCACCATCGATGACTATGATTGGCAGGAGGTGGGGCCACCCAAATACATCAAAATAAATGCAAATATAATAACTAATATACGAAATTAATTCGCAACGCGAATCCGAACGCATCTTCGGAGTCCGATCATCGATTCGGGCACGCCATATATGGAAAGTCACCAATCAGTCCCGAACGAGCTCAAAACTCATCCTCCACTGCAGGTACTCGTCTCTGCTCCGCATCAATCTCCCCGGCTTGAAAGAATTCATCTCTCGACGAATGGGGATCAGAATTATCTTGATGTATGTCAGGTAAGACTCGAAGAGGTCCACTAGGGGCCGTCCAAGTGTCGTCGAAGGAAGAGTGTCCTCGTCAAACAACCCCCCCCCCCGACTGAAAAGTTGTCATCGCCGGTAAATGGAGACGATCGTATTGAAGTCGAAGTCCAGGGGGAACCGATCAAGTTCTGCTGCAAGTACCCAGGTTTCATCAACGTCTGTAGTAGGAATATACCGGCAGAATTTGGCCGAAATGCCCTCAACACTCAACTCAAGAGTGGTGGATCCCGGTGTGATCGGTGGCGCCGTAGGTAGAACCAAAGAAGACGAATCCACAGGAGGGTGGGTGTTAGAAGTGTGTGAGTAGTGGTGTCCATTAGACGTGTGTGGGCTATGAAGGTGGCAAGGCAACGAAAATGGAGGTGTGGACGGCTGGAAGTCCTTATTGCTCGGGTACACATACTTGTCAGGCTCGAAGTACGACGTCATATCTTCAACACTAAATACCAGGTGGATACTCATACTTGCAGGGATATATCAAGATCATAGGTGTTTGTTTCGATTCGTCTCACGATTATATAGGGATTCATTCGCCTAACGCTCAAGCTTTTAGCATGCCTTGTACGGAGCCTCACAACGCAGATTATCACCATCACCAGCTCGCTTCATGAAGTATTTGTTCTTGTCAGTGAACATCCGCATGTGACTTACAAAATTTATTATCATTATGAATTCTTCGTTGGACCGACTCATAACACACATACAAATGATGAACATACAACACAACAAACTCATGCAAATGATGAAGAAACGACTCAACGGACTCATGCAGATGATGCAAGTGAAACACGGCAGACACTACATGCCTTTTATGAGAAAATCTAATAATGACTAGAATGTCTTTAAAATATGGTGACCTATTATGGGGCTCTCTCGATGGAGTGTAGAAAAACTCATCCTGTGTGTGCCGAGTGCTCAGGTGACCGTGCGGAATATCTACACTCAAGGGCGAGCTCATAAAGAGTCAAATGTCTCTCAGGGAACATGACACATCAGGAGGCTCACCAGGAGGTGTGTACGAAAAGTCATCGCGAATGCAACGACCACCTGAATGAAAATCGTATATACCGACTAGAAGACGTGACTCTAGAGTGTGGTAAGTGTCCCTGAAAAGAAAGAGTTTGTCTGGTGGGTCAACAAGTGGCGCGTCCCAAAACTCATCGAGGGTGCGATGTGTCACCAGATAGGACCCCAAAATATCAGGAGTATGTTCAAGTATGCTCAAGGAAGGCCCTATATACGACATGCTCCACTCAAAACCCATTCTCTGGAGCAAAGCCAGAGATGATAATGAAAGAAGCGCCAGTAACGTGAAACTCGTAAACGAACGGCTCACTGAATCGCATCGTCACCAGGGTGAGGCGGCTCATCAGGAGGTTTAACAAGGGGGTCATTATAGAACTCGTCACTAGGGTAATGATACGACATATGAGTACCCTTGTACGGGGTAGTGTCCCCATGAATGGATGACATAGCAACTATGAGATCAACACCAGGTTTTGGGCTCTCGGTCGTGACGTGACTCGGGGTAATGACAATGAGAGAGCGACATAGATCTACACTCAAGAATGAGTCTGTGGGTGCGGTGTCAATAAATGGGTCTGTGGTTGGGGTGCTAACTAACCTGGTGCATGACAGAAGAAGAGGTGTGGGTAATGGACACAACACTACAGACTCAATAGGTCGCTCAGGCTCACTCTCAATCGAGGTCGCTAGAGGAGCGTCAAAAACAGAAGATAGGTCTCTTGCTGGGCTAAGCACCGCACTGGGGTGAGAGCAATCTGCATCAGGTATCACTTAATCATGTCTGACGAAACAATGATAGGCAAAGTGGTGTCCTCGGTGTAGGAGTAGGTCGTACTGCGGAGGTTAAGGTGAGGATCCAACGACCAGCTCTGGTGGATCTCATAGACTATTTATAACGAAGGGCAAACTGATACGTCTGCTCGAGCGACTTTGAGTTATGATAAACCACCTTAGTACTTATGTCAGATCGAAGTCCAGACCGAAATCAGGAAGTGGTCATGGTTGGGTCCTCTCGGATATCACTCCTCACAACTAACTCATCGAAGAAATCTATGTACTCAGTGACAGACATGGATCCTTGCTGAAGGGAAAATAATTGGTTGAGCAAGCAATTCTGATACGACAAAGCCAGATACCTCTAACACAAAGTATGCTTCATGTCCACCCAACTAGTGATGCGACGAAGACGGTCTCGCTCGTGGGTCCTCTCAACGTTAGACCAATAAGCCCTCGCCTGATCTAAAAGTCTAAGTTTCGCAAACTTGACGCGACGCTCGCCGAATAACTTAAAATGATCGAGATAATGTTTCATATACACAATCCAATAATTGAAAGACTCGGGACTCGAAAGATTTCTCTCAAAGCGCCGTCCTTATAATAGTCATATTTAAGATAATCGAGTCGAGTCGAAGGATCAACACGATCCGCTCGGGTGCAAGGAAATGAACGACGACAATCATCATATTGATCATCTCTAATGTAGTGAGGTCGTGTCGGTGGGTCAACACGATCTCTAAAAGTAGTGTGTTGCGATCGAGAATAATCATCGTAGTAACGTGAGGATCTTTCTGGCGGGGCTCTGTGAGAGCGGGTGCAAGTGGACTCGAGACCTCCAAAGTGAGGAGAGGAATAATTGTGACACCTTGACATAATAAAAAAAACTTATAGACTCTACGACTGCATATCAAAAGAGCATGTAACCTACCTCCAATACCAATTGACGCAGGGGGAATCTATGGGTGGAGGGAAAATCGATGACCTAACCCTACATGCTATGCAAAAGTCCGACGGTTAAATAGTAATTAGATAATAAATCTCAACATCTCACGCAGAATATTCACAGTAAGGAAAAATAGTTAATTAGGGCAAAACAAGCTTAGACTTTCCTCCGCATGGACGACCAAAGTAAGAGCGCGCGGCGAATAAATTCTGCAAACCACGATAATTATCTAAACAAACCGCCACAATATAATATATCCAAACAAATACAACTAGACCTGAAATTTAAAAACCGAAATTGCAAGAAACCGCAACACCGCACCGCACCGAACGGTGTGGTTGCGGTGCGGTTTTGGTTATTGGAAAACTGCATAGTTTGCGGTGTGGTTCGGTTTTTGCCTTGACAAAACCGCATAAACCACACCACATTGATTATAATAATATTTTACTTTTTATTTTTATATCTTATAAGTTATAAATATTTTACAAATTAATTTATATATCTTATATTAATTAATATATCTAAAGCTAAGCTATAATAATTCTTATACAGACTGCAACAGTTAGAGCAACTCCAATGGAAGCCTCTATATTTAGAGGCTTCCATTGTACCATGTTCTCCAAATATGGAGAACATGGTGGGAGCAACTCCAACCATGTTCTCTATATTTAGAGAACATGGTATTATTTTATGTATATATTATTATTTAATATATGTTTATATTTTTTTTATGTATATGTATATTTGTATATAAGTATATATATATATAATATTTATAGTATATGTATATAACTAAATATATTCAATAAAATAATAGTTTAATAATACTATAATAAATATTAATTAGAAAATATCCAATGTTAGCCTCATTTTTTAGGTATCGAAACAACTTTTTTATTATTATTTTTTGTCTTTTTAAACAAAAAAAATTTGACGAAACATGATCAAATAAATATTATATAATTTAAACATTACAGTTACATTATAAAAATAAAATAAGCATTACATATTTCAAAATTAAAATATTACATTTGGAATTTAAACTAAAAATCTGGGAGGTCATCACTGGGTTCGCTACGACTTCCGCGCGCGCTATCCCCCTGTTGTTCTCCTCCATACGTTGGTATGTTGTAGTCGCTTCCTCCATACTGGCTTCCTCCCTGCTGGTCTCCTCCGAACGGATGTCCTTCAAATTGGCTTCCGCCGTACTGGTTTTCTCGGTATTGGCTTTCTCGGTACTGATTTCCTCCAAATGGAGGTCCTCCAAATTGAGGCCCTCCAAATTGAGGTCCTCCATGTCGGTCTCTTTCATACTGCCTTCC
Organism: Platanthera zijinensis; assembly: GCA_039513925.1. NCBI lineage: Eukaryota > Viridiplantae > Streptophyta > Magnoliopsida > Asparagales > Orchidaceae > Platanthera > Platanthera zijinensis. The sequence goes on along the minus strand of CM077095.1, from coordinate 153,478,772 downwards.
TCTGTACTGACTTCCTTCATGTTGACCTCCTCCAAATGGAGGTCCTCCAAATTGAGGCCCTCCATATCGATGTCCTCCATGTCGATCTCCTTCATACTGGCTTCCTCCACACTGGCTTCCTCCAAGTTGACCTCCTACAAATTGAGGTGCTCCATATTGGCTTCCTCCATATTGGCTTCCACCGTAACCACTACCTCCGTATATGCCACCTCCATATTCAGTTCCTTCGAGTGTTGAAGATCCTCCAAATAATGGTTTTATAATATTTCTATTCATAATTTCTTGTTTTTTTTGTCGAAAATACTGTCGTTCTGGAGTTCCTTTGATGCTATCCAAATCTATCATCATGATATCGTGATTTTGTTTAGCGCTCTGAAGATCTAGTTTTCTTTTTTGATTTTCTGCTTTTATTCTCATGAGCTCTTGGATAGCAGACATATCGTTTGCTCGTTTTTCTTGCCCTCTCTTTAAAACCTCTAAGATTTCTTCGTTTTTTTTAGTATGAAACTCAATATCATAACCCTTACCACTCAATTGTCTCCTCCTCTCCTTTTCTCTCTTTCTCCCAGTTGGTCGATTATTGGATGTTGAGTTTGGAGATTCTTCATCCCCAGTACTACCAGGATTCATGCCAATGCTATCTGCATTTAAGTCTATTCCTCTCCGTTGACTAGGAGAATTAGAACCTAACGTTTGTGACATGTCAATATTTTGAGAGTTGATACCTTTTGTAGACCCCGGCGTATCCATCCACTTCTCTGTGTTTTTTAAAATATTCCAAACATGCTCGAAGCCTCGAACATGAAGCCTTTCTTCTCTTTTGAATCGGAGGCATATAACATCTTGGCTTCATTGAGCTACAAAAAAATTATTTTAATCGCACATTATTTATGAAAATTAGAGATCTAAATTCTAAAAAATACTTACAATATCAAGTTCAGATGCACCGCTGGGGTTTCGTTGCTCTATCTGTCGAATACATCCTCGGAATTTGCTTGTTTTACTTGCCAAAAGGGACCAACGACAAGAAAGAGATTTTGGGGTTCTCTGTCCTACGCAAGTTTGAGGTCTTGTACTGTGAAAAATGGTTGAAATTCTTTCCCACAGTCTGTGCTCTCTTTGATTACTCCCCATAACTGGGTCTTCCGAGACCTCAAGCCAAGCATAACATAATGTTTGATCTTCTTTTGGGGAGAATGCTAGCCCACGGTTGGCAGACATGACGACAAGTAAAGAAAGAAGAGAGTGCTTGATTTTGGAGATAGAGTGATGGGAACTTAGAGAGAGTGCTGGAATGGGTACTTATAGAGAGTGATGGAATGGGTACTTAGTAAAAGAGAGGCTTGAGTGGAGAGGGAATCAGATGCTTGGGAGAAGGCATCCAATGCTGGGAAAAAACAAGGCTCCGGATTTGATATTGACAGGATTGATGAGACACAAGAGAGGCTTGAGTGGAGAGGGAATCAGATGCTTGGGAGAAGGCATCCAATGCTGGGAAAAAACAAGGCTTCGGATTTGATGTTGATAAGATTGATGAGACACAAAAGAGGCTTGAGTGGAGAGGAAATCAGATGCTTGGGAGAAGGCATCCAATGCTGGGAAAAAACAAGGCTCCGAATTTGATGTTGACAGGATTGATGAGACACAAAAGAGGCTTGAGTGGAGAGGGAATCAGATGTTTGGGAGAAGGCATCCAATACTGGGAAAAAACAAGGCTCCGGATTTGATGTTGACAGGATTGATGAGACACAAGAGAGGCTTGAGTGGAGAGGGAATCAGATGCTTGGGAGAAGGCATCCAATGCTTGGGAGAAGGCATACAATGCTGGTAAAAACCAAGGCTTCGGATTTGATGTTGACATGCTTGGGAGAAAACGCCTTAAATAGGCTTCAGCATAACAGATCGTCGAGCTCGGCCGAACGTCGAACGGCGGTCGACGATCGTCGAGCTCGGCCGAACGTCGAGCTCGGCCGAACGTCGAACGGCGGTCGACGATCGTCGAGCTCGGCCGAACGTCGAGCTCGGCCGAACGTCGAGCGGCGTTCGACGATCGTCGAGCTCGGCCGAACGTCGAGCTCGGCCGATCGTCGAGCTGGGTTCGCCGCGTCGAACGTCGAGCTGGATTCGACGTTCGACGTCGGGATGGGTTCGACCTCCGCCGGGGGCTGCCTCCCCCGGACCCCCGCTGTCGTCGGTCCCGGAGATGTCGAAGGGGGATCACACTTCGATTCATCTAAGCTCACGTGGGCAAACCCGATGTGAGAAACAAGAGGACCAGAAGTGTTCCACAACCCCAACAAAGACAAGACAGAGGCTTGAGTGGAGAAGGCATCCAATGCTTGGGAGAAGGCATCCAATGCTGGGAAAAAATAAGACTTCGGGTTACGAGATGACAGGATTGACAAGACAAGACAGAGGCTTGAGTGGAGAGGGAATCCAATGCTTGGGAGAAGGCATCCAATGCTGGCGAGCTATATAAATGCCCTTTTAAGATAGTCAATGATACATTCAAAAACATTCTTTTCTTCTAAGAAAAATGAACTATGGAGAAGGTTCATCCCATTTGCGATCTTCATCATCTTCAGATGATGATGAACAAATACTTCTCCAGTGGGAAGAAGACCTTAAAAATTGGGAGAATGAAGATGAAGTTTTAGCTCGCATGCATGCCTCCAACAATGCCATAATCGCAGCTCAACTTCAAGAAGATGCACGTCCGCGACGCAGAGGTTCAATACCTGGCCACGTGGTAATCAATCGGGGCAGGATTGAAGGCAACACTAGACTTTGGAATGATTACTTCTCCGAACACCCCACATATGGGGAAACTTTTTTTCGACGAAGATTTCGAATGCGAAAAAATCTTTTCCTTCGCATTGTTACTGACGTGCAGGAGCACGACAATTTTTTTGTTCAAAAGAAGGATGGTGTTGGTAAGCCTGGACTATCAACAATACAAAAATAACAGCAGCATTTCGTATGTTAGCATACGGAACATCAGCTGATAATTGCGATGAGTACATTCGAATTGGCGAGTCTACTGTGATTCAATGCTTGAAAAGATTCTGTAGGGCAATTGTACAATTATACAAAGATGAATATTTGAGATCTCCCAATGCAAATGATGTAACAAGATTACTACAGAAAGGTGAAGAACGAGGTTTTCCAGGGATGTTGGGAAGCCTAGATTGTATGCATTGGCAATGGAAGAATTGCCCAACGGCATGGGCAGGCCAATATTCAGGACGTCATGGTAGACCTACAATCATTCTCGAGGCAGTAGCATCATACGACTTGTGGATATGGCATGCATATTTTGGCTTACCTGGATCTAACAATGATATTAATGTCTTGCAGGCATCAAATTTATTTGCAAACTTAACCCAAGGTATAACGCCTCCTACCAATTATACAATACTGGGTAAAAATTATGATGTTGGTTATTATTTAGCCGACGGTATCTATCCGAAATGGTCAACACTAGTTCAAACCATTTCTCATACACAAGATAAAAAAAAACAACACTTCGCAATGATGCAAGAGGCATGCCGAAAAGATGTAGAACGCGCATTTGGAGTTCTCCAATCACGCTTTGCAATTATTAAAGGGTCTTGCCGTTTTTGGGATAAAAATGTGTTGCACGATATCATGACTGCTTGCATTATAATGCACAATATAATTATCGAAGACGAGCGAGATGAAAATGAAGATGTTATTATTTCTCCACCGCCGCCAACTCAGAATGTTGAAGAGATGGACACAAGTGAAGTCGAAAGATTTCGACAGTTCCTACATCGGCATAAAAAAATCAGAGACAAAGAGGCACATTTCGCACTTCGAGATGCACTAATTGAACATTTGTGGGCACGACATGGTAATGAAACAATGTAATTTGAATGTATTTGGATTTATGTATTTGAATGTAATTTGAAAAATTGTATGCATTTTAATTTGAATGTATTTGGATTTATGTGCATTTTTATTTAGTAAATCGTGTTCTCTTCCTATTTGTATGATCAATAATAATTATAAAGTATGCAATATTAGTCTCGTTTTGTAGGTCCCGAAAAAACAAATTTATCGGTATATTATATGTCAAGATTGGAAAAATATTTTAGCGGATACGCGAGTTATTGTGTAATACAAACTTTTCTTATATATAATAAATAAATAATAAAAAAAAAATACATAAAAAAATTATGCAGGCTCGCCAATTCCTCTCTCCCTCCTCTAAATTTAGAGGAGGGGAGAGCTGATCGCCATTTTTAGAGGGCAAACTGGCGATCGGTTGGAGGGGGGAAAATCTCTATTTTTGGAGAATGGAGAAGCGTTGGAGTTGCTCTTAATACTTAGACACTGCATTTACGCTATACTAATTCTTATATTAATATAATAATATATGATATATGTATTCAGTATTATGTATATCTAACGCTAGGCTTGTTATATGCGTGAAGCCGTAAACCGCATTTACGCAACAGTCACTCGCCGGCTTATTTTTATTTTTCCCTACTTCGGGTTTACACACTGTTGCACGCCTGGAGGCTAAATTTCAGCGAATTGGGCGCCCGATTTGCACAATTTCAGCGAATTGGGCGCCCGATTCGCTCAATTTCAGCGAACTGGGCGCCCAATTCGCTCAATTTCCTTTTTCCCCCATTTTTGCGCCCGACGTGCGCCTTGCGCCTAGGCTCCAGGGGCCCTTTGCGCCTCGGTGCGCCTTGCACCTTTGATAACTTAGGTACCTGACACTTTTTTGATAAATGTATAAAAACTGAAACCGCACCGCAAAAACCGACTCCAAACCGCACCAATGTCAAACCGCATCGCACAGTTTGGATGCGGTGCGGTTTTGTGAAGTCCAAAACCGACCCTTTTTGGCGCAGTTGCGGTTTGGGCTCAAACCGCACCAGTTTCACCCCAAAATACAGCATCCAGTATGTGAAAAAGTGTTGATTAAACCGACAAGAGATAAATAAACCGCAAATTTTATTGCTCCAAAAAGATCAACAATACATATGTATGCCCCCTTATTTATAGAAAATGGGGGAGATGAGAGAATTCAACAAGAGATGTGAGACTAAATACAATCCGCGCGGCCTATGCGGTTTGACAAAGTCAAACCGCACACTATACAGAGAACAACGGAAGATCACCCAGCAACAACAGATGGAAGCCGCCAGGCCGCTAGGGAAGACCGCCAGACCGCTGTTGTGGCTAATCTCCAGACCGCAGTTGTGGCTTACCAACAGACCGCTGTTGCGGCTAACAAACAGATCGTTGATGCAGCTACCCAGCAGACCGCTGCTGCGGCAAACCTCCAGACCCCCGAGACAAACCGCTAGAACAGGGAGACTAGCAGGCCGCCGAGCCAAACCGACAGACCGGGGAGATAAGATGATCGTTGCGGCTAGACATCAAACCGCCCGACCTCCATAAGCTTCAACAGTCCCCCTCAAGCTGGAGCATATATATCCACCATGCTCAGCTTGCTACAAACCTCCCCAAAATGAGTAACTGGTTTGGTGAAAAAATCAGTTAGTTCTCTCTCTGAGATAACAAAAGGAGTGCAAATCTGATTCTTCAGAATCTCATCTCTAATGAAGTGACAATTCACCTCGATATGCTTTGTTCTCTTATGAAAAAACTGGATTTCTCGAAATATATATTGCTGACATATTGTCACAGAACATAGGTAGGGGATGGTCATAAAACTCTCTCAGATTAAGCAAGAGTGTCCGAAGCCACTTCAACTCACAAGCAGTCTGAGCCATGCTTCTATATTCAGCTTTTGCACTTGACCTGGCAAGTACAGCCTGTTTCTTGCTCTTCCAGCTGACTAGATTACCTCCAACGAAAGTGCAGAAACCAGATGTAGACCTTCTATCTTCTTTATCATCTGCGTAGCTAGCATTGGAATAAGTTTCAAACTTTAAATGTCCCATTTTCTGAAACAAAAGCCCTTTTCCGAAACAAGAGCCCTTTTCCTGGTGCACCTTTTACATACTCTAAAATATTTAGAGCTGACTGCAGATGACATTCTCTGGGAGCTTGCATAAACTGGCTCACTTTCCCTACTGCATACCAAATATCTGGCTTTGTAACCGTCAGATAAATGAGTTTACGCACAAAACGCCTGTATTTGGTAACATCTTCAAGAACAGGAGAATTCTCATTCCAGCATTTGTCATCTCCAACAGCCATAGGAGTCCGAGTGGGTTTAGCCCCAAGAAGACCCGTCTCTTTCAAGAGATCTAAGACATACTTCTGCTGTGAAAGAACAATAGAACCAGACTTCCGAGATATCTCAATCCCCAGAAAGTACTTAGGAGACCCCATATCCTTGGTAACAAAATGCTGAAGCAGATGTTTCTTCGTCATGTCAATACTGTTTCTATCATCCCCTGTAAGAATAATGTCATCCCCATAAACTGCAAGAATAACAAAACCAGTCGAGGTTTTGCGGATGAACAAAGAATGATCTGCAGCACTTCGAGCAAACCCAATCACAGAAATAACTTTGTTAATCTTGTCAAACCAGGCCCTGAGACTTTGCTTAGGACCATAGATTGCCTTTCGCAGCTTACAGACTCGAGACTCCCCCGAAGCAACATACCCAGGAGTTTGCTACATATAAACTGTTTCCTGCAAATCTCCATAAAAAAAGACATTCTTCACATCCAATTGAGACATTTCCCAGTCCTTATTGACAACCACAAAAAACAGAACACAGATTGTAGTAATCCGAGCAACGGGAGAGAGAGTATCAAAGAAATCCACACCGTAGGTTTGCGTAAACCCTTTGGCAACAAGCCGGGCTTTGTACGGATCAACAGTACCATCAGGAAGAAATTTGATGACAAAGACCTAGCGATAGTCAACCAGATCAGTTCCTGGAGGGGTTGGAACAAGAGTCCAAGTACCCCGTTCAGTGAGAGTTTTCATCTCCTCATCCATAGGAGCTTTTCAATGAGGAATAACCAGAGCATCTTTATAGGAAGCTGTAACAACATTTGCGGATAGAGCAAGAGCAAAACTCTGAGGCGAAGGAGATAACCGCGCATAAGAAACCACATCCTGAAGAGGATGTTGAGTGCAAGACCGAATACCTTTTCGAAGAGCAATAGAAAGATCAAAGTCTGTCCGGTCTACAATATCAGTACCATCCGAAGAAGGGGTAGCTGGCCCAGGAGCTGTTGACAACAGTTCAGTAAAAGAATCAGAGACAGTAGGAGAATCAGAAATAGAAGGAGAAGAAATACATGCAGGCTCTGGAAGAGGTGCCGACACAAGAGGAAAAGAAGAAGAATCACTAAAAGAAGGGAGAACAGAGGGAGAAGAAAAGAAAGGAGCATTCTTAAAGAAAGTGACATATGCGGAAACATATTGTTTTCGGAGAACAGGATCAAAACACCGATACCCTTTCTGGGTCGGACAATACCCCAGAAAAATGCACTTGACAAAACGAGAAGAGAGTTCGTCACGACCAGAAGAAGGAGAGTGGACAAACGTTGTGCATCCAAAGAAACGAAGAGGTAAAGGATTCGCATCAGGATATAGAAGAGAAAATGGAGTTTTGCCATGAAGAACCGAAGATGGAACTCGATTAATGAGAAAGCAAGAGGGAAGAACATCATGACCCCAATAAGACCGGGGAACATGCATATGAGTGAGAAGACTATGAGCCACATCCAGAAGATGTCGATTTTTACGTTCAACAACGTCATTCTGTTGAGAAGTGTAAGGACAAGTAGTTTGATGGACAATGTCATGATACAAACAGAATGACGTGAACTGATGACAAAAATACTCAGTATTATCTATGCGAAGAATTTTAATAGGGGTATCAAATTGTGTACGAACCTCATTATAAAACGTAGTAAAAACAGAGAATATTTCAGAGCGATCACGCAACAGATACAACCATGTACACCGAAAGAAATCATCAATAAAAGTAACAAAATACATGCTACCCCGACCAACAGTCGGAAGGAGAGCAGGACCCCAAATATCTGAATGAACCAGATCAAAAGGTCGAGAAGAGCTGCACTCATGCTTAGCAGGAAAAGTAGATTGGTGATGTTTTCCAAATTGACAAGCCTCACAATTAAGAGAAGAATCTTCTCGAGGTAAATCAGGGAAAAGCTGATACAGAATCCGGGGAGGAGGATGCCCAAGACGAAGATGTCATTGAAGTAAAGAAGATGATGAAAAAGGAGATGTGGTATCAAGGTAGAACAAGTCACCGCTTGCAGTTCCCGTAGCAATCGACTCTTTGGAGTGAATCCCGAAAAACACAGGTAGAAGCAGTAAAAATAGCTTCACAGTTCAACTGTTTGCAAAGAGCAGTGACAGAAAGAAGATTGCACGAAAAACTATGAACATAAAGAGTGTCATGAAGTTCAAGAGAATGAGTAACATGCACTGTGCCAGATCCACAAATCGGAGAGGGAGAACCATCCGCAAAAAGAACTTGAGGCAACCGGTCAGTCGTATCAAGAGAAGAGAAAACGAGAATTTCCGTTCATATGATTAGTAGCACCAGAATCAATGAGCCACCTTCCTGTAGTGGTTAACTGAGCAGCAGAAGTAACAAGAGAAAATGAAGGAGTGTCCATAGAAAACAACTACAAACCACACGGTTTAAACAGAACAAACCGCGCGAGAAGAGAAGAGAGAAAGAGACCGCACGGTCACGGTGACAACACACCAGCGACAAGGAAGAAGTCACGACCAGGATGCAGAGCCCGCAGCGGTTAGAGAAGCCAAACAAGAAAAGTTGCAGCGAGAAGAAAGCGGAAGAGGAGAGACCGCGCGAGTAGAGAACAACCCACGCGAGAAGAAACAAGACGCAGGAAGAAACAACCCGCGGGGAGAAAGAAGAAAGCGCGAACAGTCAAGAAGTCGCGCGAACAGAACAAGTCGCAAAGAAGAGCGACTAGCAAAGAAGCCGCGCGAATAGAACACACACAAAGAAAGAAGTCACAGGAGTACGACAAGGGAGGCAAGGGCAGGAAGCAGAAGCAAACCAGAAGAAGACCAGAAGAAGAAGCCGGTGCGGTTAGAAAAACAAATCGCAATCTGATTGGAGCAACGGATCGGTTTCCTCTGATACCATGTGAAAAAGTGCTGATTAAACCGACAGTAGTTAAATAAACCGCAAATTTTATTGCTCCAAAAAGATCAACAATACATAGGTATGCCCCCTTATTTATAGAAAATGGAGAAGATGAGAGAATACAACAAGAGATGTGAGACTAAATACAATCCGCGCGGCCTATGCGGTTTGGCAAAGTCTAACCGCACACTATACAAAAAACAACAGAAGATCACCCAACAACAACAGATGGAATCTGCCAGACCGTTAGGGAAGACCGCTAGGGAAGACCGCTAGGGAATACCGCCAGACCGCTACTGCGGCTAACCTCCAGGCCGCACCTGCGAATTGCCAACAGATCGTTGTTGCGGCTAATCTCTAGACCGCAGCTGCGGCTTACCAACAGACCGCTGCTGCGGCTAACCAACAGACCGCTGATGCAGCTACCCAGCAGACCGCTGCTGCGACAAACCTCCAGACCCCTGAGCCAAACCGCCAGAATAGGGAGACTAGCAGACCGCTGAGCCAAACCGCTAGACCGGAGAGATAAGCTGACCGCTGCGGCTAGACATCAAACCGCTCGGTCTCCTCAAGCTTCAACACAATCCAATATAAATATGCTGAAAATAATAATCTAGTACAACGAATACTCACCAAATAGTGAGCTAACCAAGGCACTGAGGAATCCGAAGCCAGAGATGCGTGTACGACGATCCGAGGTGGAACCGGTGGCGTGAAAATGATGGTGGTGGCTATCCTCGGCGGTGGATGGTGGAATCAGACTGGAAATGGATAGATCTGGCCACGTATGGATTGATCCGGGCGGGGAAGGGTGGATCCGATGTTTAGGAGCGGATGCGGGCTAGGAGAGGAAGGGAGGGTGAGGGGAAATGGTGGATCGGGGCTGCAAACATCCAGATCTAGAGTGATCTGGTTGTAGGGACTGATTGGAGGCGGTTCCACGAAGAGGGAGGATGTGGGGGGGTGCGGTTTTGAGTTGTGGAGGGAGGAGAGGAGGCAGTGGTGGCTCTGGGAGGCAGGGGAGAAGCCGACAGTCACTAAGCCGGCGGGTGGGAGGTTGGCTGGACGGGAGAGGTGGCTGGCGGTTGGGTTATGGGAGAAAAAAACAGGGATGTTGTATGGAGGAAGACAGGGTGGTGGTGGCGTTAGGAGGAGGCTTCCAGGAGGCGGTGATCAAGGGGTCTCGCGGAGGAAAGGAGAGAGGGAATACTTTAGGGATGAACAAGGTATTTCATTTTTGAACAGTGAATATGAAAAAAAACATGAATTAAATTTGGGCAGCAGGTGGTGGCTGGTTTTTGGGGGCTAGGAGGTGGCGGCAAGGGGAATTTAAGGGGTGAAAGCGGCCTAGGATTGGGGCAAATCTTGGGGAGGGAGACACACACTTAGGAGTCGTCACCTAGGGTTCCACGGAGTCGGCGCCGTGGGATGATCGCGGGAATCTGGAAATCAACTCTCCAAATTCTAATGCCAATAATCAACCCCTACATGATCTATTTATAATAAAAGAAGGTTAGAGCATCCCATCATCAACAACTATGATTGGTCGGAGGTGGGGCCACCCAAATACATCAAAACAAATGCAAATATAATAAACTAATATATGAACTCGATTCGTAACACGAATCTAGGCGCATCCACGGAGTCCGATCGTCGATCCAGGCACGCCATATATGAAAAGTCACAAATCAGCCCCCGAACGGGCTCAAAACTCATCCTCCACTGCAGGTCCTCGTCTATGTTCCGCATCAATGACTTTAATAACTTGGGCATTACTCATTAGGGATGAACGATGAATGAGGATTCATAAAGTTGGCCCAAATTATAGAGACAAAGATAATAATGATGAATACGATGATGATGACTGTATAACATGTAATTCATCGAGATCAGAAGTGTTTAAGGTGATGGCTATTCGCAGACCATTCAGCTCGACAACCTGGCGACTATTTGTAGACCTCAGCAAAAGAGTACTCGACATCCTCAGGGAAGAGAATAATGGTAAGTACTCGCAAGTATGGGTGAGTAGCCCTTATAACACGCTAGTATGAGCGAGTAGCCCTTGTAACTAGCGAGTATGGGTGAGTAGCTCTTGTAACTCGCGAGTATGGGTGAGTAACCCTCGTAAATCGCAAGTATGAGCGTGTAGCCCTCGTAACTCGCCAGTATGGGCGAGTATCCAAAAACCTCAGGGCCATTCTTGCTTACAACCCCCCCCCCCCCCCCGGATTTGTCTAAAAATAGGACCCCAGGGGTAACATGAAAGGCACGTTGAGACCACCCAAGTTCCATACTCGCCAAGCCCTTGCCTTCCATATACCTCGCTCAGCCTTTTGGTTGCGGAGGGGAAGTTTTAATCAAACTTTTGGGTACGTGGTAGAACCTCCCTGCTGAAGCACCTGGGATGTACTTGTAGACATCTCGCTCTCTTTCTCTAGCCATTAGATTTGTGGCATCCGACCGCGGAATCAGTAACCTTAAGCTGCACTTAGGTTCGAACATTTGAAGTTAAGCTTTCCTGAACGATGACTTTATGACATTAAATAAATAGAAATTTCATTCTCCATAATACTTTAAATTACCAAAAAGAGTTTGAGCAAGACTATTGTTCTCAAGATAATTGTAGACGAGTATTCTGTAATTTCCTTCAATGCATACACCATACAGCTCAACAAGATTCTCATGCACTATATCTGAAATTGCAGCGATCTCTGATAAGAATTCCTTTACTCCCTGTTTTGACTGACTGGATAGCATTTTTACAGCAACATTAGTCCCATTCTTAAGTTTTCCCTACATAAACCAACAAAAAACACAAATAAATGTACAATTTGAACAAATTGATTGAGACATCTGTATATGGCAATATTAGTCACCTTGTAGACAGATCCAAAGCCACCCTCGCCAATTTTATTGCCTGGGAAGAAGTCTTCAGTGGCTGCTCTCAATTCCTTGTGAGAAAATAATTTTACATTTTCCATGGCTAAAGAATACAAAAGCATAAAAGAAAACATTTATTACAAAGAACTTGATATTCTAACAAAAAAACAAAAACAAAAAATCATTGAAGCATTTGAAAAACTATAGCTGGTTTGCTGATGGCAGCATTGCACTGCAGATGGAGATACTAAGCATACCTTCATGGAGTTGGAGAGTTTGCTGCTCCCAGGTACCTTTTCTTCGAAAAAGGAATTGGCAAGAAAGGATTTGGCGACAACCCATTATTGGTTGGTTGAATAACCAAAAACAGCTTAGAAAAGCTTTTAACGCCTGCAAGTTTAAGGGAAAAAATAAGTTTAACATTCATAATTACCACTATTTTTATTGGATTATAATTATAAGAAATTAAATTGTGGAATAAACTTTAATAAAGATGAAATCAATCATAACAGATCCATCATTGTTTTATGGAAATTGTTGGAAATAATAAAGGAAAGACTACGTTGTTTTATTCAACCTCATAGGAGGTATATAAAGCATTACAAGGAGACACATAACACCGATAACCGATGTGGAACTAAACCCTAGATCTAATACATTGATACTAATAATCTGACATATTACTATAAAACTCATAAACTCTAACACTCCTTTTAAGCTGAAAGGGGAACCTTCATCTTGGACATCATAATAACGGCAATGGAGATTAGTAATGTGGGACAAAACATCAGACGAGCCACCGGGAAAAACACCAAATCGGGGAATCAAACCAGGGACATAGCCGCACATGATGCAGACCCACACATGACGCAAGACCCACACACGATGTGGACTCGCTGGAAACCGGTCAACCAACATCACCTACACACACAACATGCAAAAGAGAACAAACAATGTGCAACAAATCATCAAAAGGGCAACCAGGGATAATCCGTCGGGAATAATCTGTTGGGGATAATCCGCACAAAGAGCGGTCCCACATGACACAGTCTTGCGTGACACGGTCCCACACGACACAACCCGCTGAGATTAAAACACCAATATTAGTCGTGTCCCAACACACGACCAATCCAAAGAAATATGGAGAAACATAACAACATATGAAGTCAGTCTTTCCTCGTGTGGGGAAAGATCATTTGAGTCGTCTTCGTCCAAATCACTCCCCCTCACGTAGAAAATATGTTCATATAGGCATATAACACAAAACAAGAAACAAGCATACACCACACAAAAAACAGCAAAAAACAACACAAACATCAACATCTGTAAGAGAATACCACCCTAGAAGGGGGTGGGCAACAGGAACCGACTGGAATTGTCGGAAAAGCTGAAGGGCAGTAGCAGGAAGCAGCAAATAATCAACAAGAAAAACCAGGGCTGAGAGGAGATAAATAAAAGAGAACGTTGACGGGAACAACAACACGGACTAGGAATGAGAGCGACATCTGAAGGAGGCTTCGTCGCAGAATCGGAGGAAGCATGATGTGTTATAATCGCTCGACGAGGAAGAGAAAGGGATTGTTGTAGTCAACAGTACCTGCGAACAAGAGCAAACTCGATCGGGTCGCCGAGAGAAATAGCGGCAGTAACGGTTCCAGATCGGTGGTGAAAAGAGTTAGCGTGACTGGTTCGTCGAGAAAGGAGTGGGTCAAGGTAGTCGTGGGCATGCTTTTTGGACACGACTAGGTCAAAGTGGACTACAGCGGGTGATGGTGGCTGGGCGGCGATGGCGTCGGGCTGGAGGATCTGACCAGGCATCAACGTCATCAATGCGGAACACAGATGTATGGCTTGAGAGTCCGATCAAGTGAGTAGCAAATGTTGGTCGGCAACACAGAGAAATAAACGAGTGTTTCTCTGTTGTCCGGGTTGCCTCCTTCACTGTAATATTTGGGATAGCCCCTAGAGGAGGGAGAATACGTAACGTCTTAAAAAATTTTGTCGCAGCGAAATAAACGAGTCATAACCACTGAGAGAAAAAGAAGCACACCACAAAGCACACAAAAATTTATAGTGGTTCCCCGATTTGAGTACGCTTACTTTTCCCCTTCGCCTATCTTAACAGTGCGCTAGTCACAACAACAACTCCAAATAATCTCAGATCAACATATGATCTTACACTCGGAGAACGGATCTCTTACATCATGAACACTAACTCGTTCCCTATCTCGGATCCCCTAACTCAGGATCCTACCACGGATTCCACGGAAGAATCCTACACAAAACTTGGATTCACAGACGAATCCTACAAAGAAGAGGTATTATAGTTTTTACAACAAACTTCTTAGACTTAAAGAAAAATAGATCTTGAAAACGATGAGTCTTCTTGAAGCTTGAAGGAATAAGATTGATGAAAAACTTCTTCTTGATCAGAACCTTCAGATCTTGAATAAATCAGCCTCCTTGAATGGATCAGTTTCTAATGATGAAGAAGAACCTGGATCTGAAGGCTTCCAACTAATCTTGGATCGCAGAGCTGAGAAACTCTTTTGCTCGATGAAGATTTGCAAGAAGGAATCGAACAAGACTTAAGAACCAAATGTTTTCTAATTGCAGCAGTTGTCTTCTCGATCTCCCGTTCTCAGATTCGCTAAGTTCTTAGAAAATAGATGAAGCGGCGCGGATTAGGATTTCTGAATTGATCGAATAGGGTTAGCGGCCGCCTTTCCTTCGTATTTATAAGAGGCACAATTTCCAACGGCTAATTTGACTTCACCATGATGCGTCCACGTGTCCAAGACAGATATACAAGTCAACGCAAAGAACGGGATTGACTTAAATGAGAATCTGCAAACCACGTATTTGAAAATAGGAAACAATGTGTTGTCTCGTCGATATGAACTGTTCATTTTAGTCAACATAGTTAATAAAGTCGAAATGCACAGTCTTGAACATCTCCAGTCGATGGGGAAGTGATCCAGCCGATATACACCATCAAATCGACAGGCACTGAACTTCCGGTCGATGAACAACTTCAGTTAACCTTTTAGTCGATGTGCTGGCTCTCTAGTCGACAAGCTGAGCTTCAAGTTGACAGAAGTAATTAAAAAGAAAATGCTTTGATCTATTTAGTCGACATCTTTAGTTATGGGAATTTTCTAGTTGACAAAAGACTTAAGCCATTTATTATATCAAAGAAACTTTTTGTCAACAGCTGAATCTCTAGTCAACAGGCCAAATCTCTATTCGATAGGCTGAACTTCCAGTCGACATAATGATCTTCCAGTCGACATAATGATCTTCCAGTCGACATAATGATCTTCCAGTCGACGTGGATCTAATCGACGGGCTTAATATCGACGACATGGTCGATATTTGACTTAGATTTTGCCAAGGACTGCTCTGATCGTCTCTGACTGTAGATTCTTCATGTTGAATAGAGGTATAGTCGATTTTTAACTTAGACAGATTTTTATATTCAGGAGATTTATAGTCGACACTACACTAATTGCTACTTCTTCATGCCGACACATGGTCTAGTCGTCAACCTCAATGTCGACTACGTGTTTAGTCAATTTTTTTACTTAGACTGATTTCAAACTTTTCTGAATTATTAACTTTTGCTCCAATCAACTGTGTATGCTTTTGTGAATAGTGAAATTGAGGAAGTGACAAGCTTAGCATAGCCTAGAACTTATGTCGACATGGTGTTTTGCATAATGAGGGATTATATTGGCAAAACTATGTCTTGTGAGATTAAGGTGGCGTTTGGCTGAGCTTATTTGTTGCGGTGCGGTGGAAACGCAACGCAATTTTGTGAAAAAGCAGCGTTTGGCTCGGCTGATTTTGGAAACCCCGTTTATTACCCTCCGTGGTTTTATATTATGGCGCAGACGCGATTCCTTTCCCCGTTCCGCCGCAACATTCGTTTCCCCGCAGCTCTTGACCTAGCGCGATAGCAGCGGCCTTCCCCGATCGACGACGATCCTCGCCGTCGCGGTTTTTGTTGGATCCAGACGCGATTCGCTTCCCCGTGCGCCTCCTCTTCCCGGTGTTTCCTCGATCGTTATTTGCGCCTCTTCTTCCCGGAGCGGTAGCAGCGGCGTCCCCGATCGATGACGATCCTCGACGACGGCTAGCACCTGAGTTCCAATTTCTGGAGATTATTGCTGGATGCGAGTGTTTTCTGGAGGTTATTGCTGGAGCCGCTGCGCCTCTTCTTCCCGGAGCCGCGCCCCTTCTTCTTCCTCACGCAGCCGCCATTGTAGAAGGTATCCATCCTCTTCTTTTTCTCCTTGTTTTTCTTTAGCTTCAGTACTAGTAATTGCATTTTCCTGTTGTGTTTTTCTGTGCTTTTGTGTGAGTGTGATGTTGTGCGTAGGTATTGTGTGTTTTTGTTATTATCTGTATATTGGTCTGTTATTTAGCTTGTAATAATGATTTGTCTATATATTTGATTCCTCTCCTCATTTGGAGATGAGAGTTTTTCATCCAACATGGTATCAGAGGGATTCTAGGGTTTTCGTTTCCGCTCCGGGGTCGCTCTTCCTCCCGCTCGTCGATCGCGATCTCCCGGCCTCTCGGGCATATCGCGACTGGATCGTCTTTTCCTGCATCGATCGGCTCCGTTCTCGGGTTTCCGTGGATCGTCTCTTCCTCCCGCTCGTCCTGCATCGATCGGCTCCGGCATCGAATACGATCGGCTTCTGCATCGATCGGCTCCTGCATCGATCGGCTCCTGCTCTTCCTCCCGCTCATCGATCGGCTCCGGCATCGAACACGATCTGCATCGATCGCGATCGGCTTCGTCTGCTTCAGCCGCATCGATCGGCCCGCATCGATCGGCCTCTCTCGCAGCCGCATCGATCTGCCTCTCCCGCTGATTTTCTTTTGTTCTTGATCCTCGATCTCCTTTGTGGGAGGGATCTCCTGTTGATTTATGGCTTCTACAGACACCTACGAATCCTCCTCGAGGAGGATCACTAGCATTCTTCTGGATGAGCGGAACTACTCTTCTTGGGCTACATCGATGAAGGTGGCCCTTGCAGGCCGGAACAAACTTTCTTGGTTGACTGGAGGACCTCCCAAGCCTCCTGATGACAAGAAAGATGATTTGGTCAAGTGGTCCACGGAGAAATTCATGGTTCTTGGCTGGATTCAGTGCTCGATGGAACCTCGTATCTTCGGCCAGTTCATGCGATTTGAAGACATCACCGAACTTTGGTCTGCTCTTCAGCGCACCTTCGGGCATACTCGTGTTGACGCCCAGATTTTTGGTGTCTTTCAGGATATTGCTTCCGCCACTCAGGGGGAGCGGTCTGTTCAGGAGTACTTTACCTACCTCCAGGATCGTTTTCTGGAACTCAACGATCTGGAGCCGCTTAGTGCCCTGAAATCTCCAGAGGATGTCACCCTTATCCGACAACAGCGACAGCGTCGGGAGACCTACCAGTTCTTGATGGGTCTTCGCCCCGAGTTTGAGTCCACACGTGCTCAGATTGTGGGCATGTCTCCCTTGCCCGACCTGCTTGAGGCCTACTCCATTATCTCTGAGCATGAAAAACGCCTGTTGCGTCAATCATGCCTCTCCGGCGCGCGTACTACTTCCTCGCTCCCTACTGAGCAGATGGCTCTTGCAGCTTCCTCTCGTCCTCCCACTTCCCGGAGCCGTGGTGGTCGCGGGTCATCTCCTCAGTCTGGGGGACGTGGCTCCTCCGGTGGCCGTGGCTCTACAGGTCCGCCTGGCCCTTGCTCTCATTGTGGGCGTCTCTATCATGACCGGAGCCGTTGTTATCAGCTCTACCCACACCTTCGGGGTTCTGATCGTACTTCGTCTGGTGCTGCTCCGCGCTCTACCGTTGCTGCTGCCGAGTCTGTTGATACCGTCGAGCGTCCCTCCGGAATCACTGCGTCGGATTTCAGTCACCTATTGGCCCAGTTTCAGCAGTTCCAGCAATCTCAGTCCTCCACTACTACCTCTGCCTCTCCTCGGTCTTCATCCTCAGGTACTCCGTTTGCTTGCACTGCGACCATGGTTGATCAGGGTTCGTCACCCTGGGTGATTGATTCTGGTGCCACCGACCATATGACTGGTACGTCTTCCCTCCTGCGCCAGGTTGCCCCTTGCTCACACCGGGATGTGCGCCTTGCTGATGGCTCGTTTACTCATGTCCTCAGCCAGGGCACTGTCTCTCTCTCTTCCTCTCTTTCTCTTGACTCCGTTCTTCATGTACCTCACATGGCTCTCAACCTTTTATCTGTTAGTAGCATTACTCGTGCTTTGAATTGCTCAGTTACTTTCTACTCTGATCATTGTGTTTTTCAGGACCTGCAATCCAGGAGGACTTTTGGTACGGGGATTGAGAAGAATGGGATGTACCATCTGGTGCTGCCTCCACCTACTGCTGCTACCACCACCACTGCTGTTCTTGCTTCGCCATCGAGTTTGCTTTGGCATGCCCGCCTCGGTCATGCTAGCCCCCCTCGGATGTTATCTGTTTGTCCTGATGTACCTTTTTCTTTTCCTTTTTATTGTGATGTCTGCGAATTGTCAAAACACACTCGCAGTACCTATGTATCTTCTACTAGTCGTGCTACTTCTTGTTTTGAGTTGATACATTCTGATGTTTGGGGTCCGGCCCCTATTGTTTCTTTTGATGGATTCTCATATTTTGTCACTTTCATTGATGACTATTCTCGCTGTTTATGGGTTTACCTTCTGAAACGTAAGTCTGACGTTCTATCTGTTTACACTCACTTTACGGCTATGATACAGACACAACATGGCAAGTCTGTTCACATTCTTCGCTCTGACAGTGGCGGTGAATACACCTCCCGCTCCTTTGACGAGTTTCTTTGCTCGGAAGGCACCCTCCATCAGTTTTCGTGTCCGGCCACCCCCGAGCAAAATGGCGTGGCCGAACGCAAAAACCGTCACCTGTTGGACACTGTTCGATGCCTTCTTCGGGGCATGCATGTTCCTCAGTCCTACTGGAGTGCTGCTCTTCTTACCGCGGCCTTTCTTATCAATCGAACTCCGTCCCGCCCTCTTGGCGGTATTGCTCCCTATAGTCTTCTCCACCCTTCCGCCTCTGTTTTTCCCATCCCTCTTCGGGTCTTTGGCTGTGTGTGTTTTGTCCAGGATCGGCGTCCTTCCCGGACAAAACTCGACGATCGGGCTGTTCGTTGCCTCTTTCTCGGCTACTCGACTACCACTAAGGGGTATCGCTGTTTTGATCCCCGTTCCCGTCGTATCATTCACTCTCGTGATGTAACGTTTCACGAGGAAGTACCCTTCTTTGTCTCTTCCTCGACTACCCCGGACCCTCCTACTATTGTCCAACCTGTCCCGGTCGTCCCCACCGTCTCCCCTCCATCGTCTCCACCCGTTCTACTTACTTACACTCGCCGCCGCGCGCCCACACCAGCTGTTACTCCCATTTCTCCCTCAGTTCCGGATCCATTGCTCCTTCCGGTTGCAGGTACTTCTCTTGAGCCTTCTCCCTCTACTACTTCTGATGACTTGCCCATTGCCTTGCGCAAGGGCCAACGTGCTTGTGTTCACTCCTCTGTTACTAAGCACCCGCTGGCTAGTGTTGTTTCCTACCAGCGGTTCTCTCCTTCTTACCAGGTTTTTGTGGCCGCTGCTGATTCGGTTCGAATTCCTGCTTCGACTGCTGAGGCTCTCCTTGACTCGCGGTGGGTTCGGGCCATGGAGGAGGAGATGTCTGCTCTTCGTCATACCGGGACGTGGTCCCTTGTTCCTCTACCTCCTGGGAAACGCACCGTTGGGTGCAAATGGGTCTATACTGTGAAATATGGTGCTGATGGTTCAATTGACCGCTACAAGGCTCGTTTGGTGGCTAAGGGATTTACTCAGGCTCCGGATGAGTTTGGTGCCACGTTTGCTCCCGTGGCCAAGCTGACTAGTGTTCGTCTTCTGCTCTCTCTTGCCGCCTCTCGGGCATGGCCTCTCTACCAGCTCGACGTCAAGAATGCTTTTCTTCATGGCACCTTACAGGAAGAGGTTTATATGGCTCCTCCACCGGGATTTGCCCTTAAGGGGGAGTATTCGGGCAGGGTTTGTCGTCTGCACAAATCCCTGTACGGCCTGAAGCAATCTCCGCGTGCCTGGTTTGACCGGTTCAGCACTGTTATACTTCAGATAGGCTTCACTCAGTGTCACGCAGATCACACTTGCTTTGTTCGCGCCGCGACAGATGGCCGTCGTGCCATTGTCCTGGTCTATGTTGACGACATTATTCTTACTGGGGATGACTCTGCCGGTATTTCTGAGGTGAAAGCTACTCTCCGGGCCGCCTTTGAGGTGAAAGATCTTGGATCTCTCCGTTATTTCCTTGGGATTGAAGTGGCTCGCTCCCGACAGGGCATCTCCATATCCCAGCGAAAGTACACCTTAGATCTCCTCCGGGATTCTGGTCTCCTGGGATGTCGTCCTGCGCGTACGCCTATGGATACCAATCATCGTCTTCATGCGGAATCTGGTGATCCTCTATCAGACCCTTCTCAGTACCAGCGTCTGGTTGGCCGCCTGATATACTTGACAAATACGAGGCCAGACATCAACTTCTCAGTAGGTGTTCTGAGTCAGTTTATGCATTCTCCTACGACTGCTCATCTTGAGGCCGCTCGACGTGTTCTTCGCTATCTCAAGCATGCCCCGGGACTTGGTCTATTCTATCGGGCTGACAGTGTTTCCAGTCTCTCCTGCTTCACTGATGCTGATTTTGCCGGTTCTTTGACTGATCGGCGCTCTACTACCGGCCTCTGTGTGTTTCATGGGGATCATCTTGTTTCATGGCGGAGTAAGAAACAACACATTGTATCACGCTCGTCCGCTGAGTCCGAATACCGGGCCATGGCACACGGTGTCACTGAGTTAATCTGGTTGCGATCGCTGCTGACTGAACTTGGTCTATCTCTGACCACTGGCTCGACTCTCTACTGTGACAATAAGTCAGCTCTCCTTCTCACTCAGGATTCAGTGCTTCATGAGCGTACCAAGCATATCGAAATGGATGTTCATTTTCTTCGTGACCACGTTCGTACTGGGACTGTCCTTCCGACCTATGTTCCTTCGGTCGACCAACTTGCTGATGCCTTCACTAAGGCCCTTGGTCCTACGCGTTCAGATTTGCTATCTTCCAAGCTGGGCATGATTGACATCTTTGCTCCACCTTGAGGGGGAGTATTGGCGTTATTATTGTTATTATCTGTATATTGGTCTGTATTTAGCTTGTAATAATGATTTGTCTATATATTTGATTCCTTTCCTCATTTGGAGATGAGAGTTTTTCATCCAACATGTAGGTGTGTGTGTGTTTTTGTTGTTGTGTGGGCTGTTGTGTGTGCTGTTCTGTGTGTATGTGTGTTGTGGTAGTGGGTTGTGTTTGTGTGTTGTGTGTGTGTGAGTTGTATGTATGTGTGTGTGTATATGTGTGTGTGTGTGTGTTTGTATGTGTATGTGTGTACGTGTGTGAGTGTGTGAGTGTGTGAGTATGTGTGTATGTGTGTACGTGTGTGAGTGTGTGAGTATGTGTGTATGTGTATATATGTGTGTGTGCACATGTGTATGTATATATATGTGTGTGTATGTATATATATGTGTGTGTGCACATGTGTATGTGTGTATGTGTATGTGTATGTGATTTGTGTGTGATTTGTGTGTGTTTGTATGTGTATGTGTGTATGTGTATATATGTGTGTATGTGTATATATGTGTGTGTGCACATGTGTATGTATATATATGTTTGTGTATGTATATATGTGTGTGTGCACATGTGTATGTGTGTATGTGTATGTGTATGTCATTTGTGTGTGTGTGTTTGTATGTGTATGTGTGTACGTGTGTGAGTTGTGTGTGTGTGAGTTGTGTGTATGTGTATGTGTGTTAATGTGTTTTGTATGTGTGTGTGTGTGTGTGTTTTGTATGTGTGTTTTTGTGTGTGTGTATGTTTAATATATTAATCATATTGTGTTAAGAATTATTTTTGTAATATTTTTTAATATTGTTTTCTCTCTATTATGTGTTGCTTTATAAAGATGGGCAAAACAAAAGACGATGGGGTGGCCGCAATGTGGGACAATTCTGATGTTCTCCTCTTTTGTGATATCTGCATAAAAGAGATAGAACGTGAGAATCGTCCTACAACACATTTTAGTAAAGAGGGGTGGTCCAATATAATGAAGACATTTGAAGAGTCGACTGGAAAGAAATACGATAAAGTGCAATTCAAAAACAAATGGGATCATCTGAAGGAGTGGAAACTTTGGACGGAGTTGAAACGAGATGAGACCGGCTTGGGTTGGAACACATCAAGAAAAACTATAGACGCCTCGGATGAGTGGTGGGACGAGCGATTGAAGGTATTCAATGTTTGAATTCAATTATTTCTCTTAATTAATTATTGTATGCCCGTTTTAAATAATTGAATAATATTTCAGGTTGTCCCTGCCGTAAAGAAGTTTCGTTATTCCGGAATACAGCCAGAATTAGAGGAGAAACTGAACATGATGTTCAGCTCTGTTGTTGCGACTGGACATCATGCTTGCACCCCTCATTCGAGGAATGTTGGGCCCGAGTCTACTGGTGATAGAGCATTGTCAGACGGTGGACAAGAAGACGTTGATGTCAGTGGAGTTCCTCCTGTAACTGAGAACACAGCAACATCCGAGGTTGGCCAAAAAAGGAGGAAAGGACAGAAGAAAGATATTACATCGGTGTTAGAGGATATGACAGAATCTTCTAGGAGCATGTGTCGATTCATACAGGAGCCACCAAAGCGCAATTCTTCCTTCACCATTGCCCAAGCACTTGAGAAGTTAGCAACTTACCATGAAGTGCAATCAGATAGGGAATTCCACTTCTTTGTCATCACCTATCTGATGGACAAAAATCATAGGGAGACCTTCATGTGCATGCCAGAAAGTCTGAATGTTCAGTGGCTTCGTAGTCGCTATACTAGTGGCGTGTAGTTGGGTCTATCTTCTTTATTTCTGCGTTGTTTTGTCAGTGGATGCTATTATGTTTTTACCGCACTAGTCTGGACATTAATATGTTATTTGCTTTATCTGCTTTATCTGCTTTACATGCTTATTGATATTTGGATGATTTATATGCTTACTAGTTTTTTAATCCAACACTTTTGTATGACTTCTTTTGTGATATTTTTATTTGTTTATTCCAGAATATGTCGAGCGAGGACTCTGATAGTTCCATCGAGAAGTACGAAATAGCCGGGACAGACGTTATATGCCTTTCTTTAAATATTGCGTTGGGGCTATAGACGGGGCATATGTTGACCCGTGCATAGCAGTTGGACAGCAGGTACCCTATATTGGGAGACAGGACAATCCAACTCAAAATGTCATGGCTGCTTGCGATTTCAACATGTGCTTCACTTTCGTCATGGCGGGTTGGGAGGGATCTGCACACGATAGCCGCATTTTCAATTATGCCTTAAATGATCCTCAATATAATTTTCTTCATCCGCCTCGAGGTAATGTTAACAATTATATTTATCTATTTCTTTAATTTATTTGAGTGGTTAATTAATTTTTAACACATTATCAGGAAAATATTACTTGATCGATTCTGGATATCCTTTGCAGAGAGGGTATTTGAAACCATATCAAGATACAAGGTATCATTTGCCAGACTTCGCACGCGGTGGTCGTCGAGCAGAGGGACGTCGAGAGAAGTTCAATCATACTCACTCATCGCTAAGGAGTGTGATAGAACGATCGTTCGGCGTTTGGAAGAAGAAATTGGCCATACTGCGGGACATGCCGAGCTATAGCTTTGCGAAGCAGGCAGATATTGTGATGGCCACGATGTCTTTACATAATTTCATTCGCCGACACCCTTCCCGCAACGATATAGATTTCAATGAGTGCGAGCAGGAGGGTCAAGATAATAGGGTGGCCTCACAAGGGCGACAAGAAACCTGCTCTGACACTGCAGGTGGAGTAGAGGAGATGATCGCGCTACGTGATAGTAGCGCGAATCAGTTGTATGAATCGAGAGCATAACTCGAGATTGCGGGTGTACCTGGATTTTTTTTGTTACGTGTTTATTTAGCCTGTTGATTTTTTTATTTTGAAAAAAAAAATTTAATTCAAAACTCCGTTGTGAATCCAAACAACTTATTCAAAACTCTGTTTTCAAAACTCCATTTCATCCAAACAGTTTTTTTAACAAAACTCTGTTTTCCAGAATCAGCACTTTTTCCATCAGCAGCTTCTCATCAGCAGCTTTCCATCAGCAACAGCCCAACCAAACAGATCCTAAGTCTAGTCCTATGCTAATTTTACACTAAAATAGACTTGAAACATCAAATCTAAAGCAATATCAAATACATAGTGGGTTTATCTTTATCCTGAGTACTTTTTCAAATCAGAAACATTGTGAACAATTTTCCCAACAATCTCCCTCTATTTGAAGAAATCAGAACCTCAAGTAAAGATGAACTATACTTGAGCAATAAAATAAAAACATGAACCCAACTTTGAGTCAACACACCAAAATTTCATATACGAATAAGATTAAAATGTTTATACAGAGATTAAACTACAATTTTCCCTTTCACCTGTCATCACCCCCTGTCCTCTTGGCTTTCTTTGAGGATTCTGCCATAGTTGCTTCCTTTGCTTTCTGTTGTTGCTTTGAGTCAATGCACCAAATTTTCATATACGAATAAGATTAAAATATTTATACAGAGATTAAACTACAATTTGCCCTTTCCCCTGTCATAATCCCCTGTCCTCTTGGCTTTCTTTGAGGATTCTGCCATAGCTGCTTCCTTTGCTTTCTGTTGTTGTTTCTTCCTCTCAAAGCAACTGATAGGCTTAGAATGTACCTTTTGGGATCAGGAGGGACATTCTCAAAAATTGAATCAGGTGCACTTTTGTAGGACTTTTTATAAATCCTTCTCTGTCTCCTGCTCTTGATATTTCCTCCATTCTTTTGAACTGTATAGCGTTTTTGTCTCTTTCCCATCCTTTCCGAAATTTTTCTAAGTCTATAGAATGATATTTCAAGATTCCGGACTCCAGAGTTCAAAATTGGGATCTTTCTCCCTTTGCTCTTGCCTCGATTAAGCACCTGTCTTCTCTTCAAAAAGTTTCCTTTTGGTTCCAGACCTAGACCAGGGCTCTGGCTCTTCCATGATTTGGACTTCCTCGTTCACAACATAGAATTGTTCCTCCGGGGGCTGAAAGAAAGTTGTTGGGGGCTGATAGGACTGATACATCACTTGACTTACCTCATTCAGCAACCAGGAAGCAGTGTCAAGGGACATACTCTCCCTCTTTCTGACTTCTTCATAACTATGCTTCAAAGGAATGACAAAGAAACAGAGACAGTATCCTTTGAAAATATGGGGCCTCCAGAGATTCCTTAAGCTTTGCAAAGAGGACTTTTCCCGAATCTGTTTTTTTCTTTAGAATAATCCTTACCATCAGATTATAACCGTTGTGCTGAATGACTTTTTTATTCATTGATAAGCATGCCAAGTTTTATTTTGAAAAAGTTAAACTTAACTTCATCGAGCGGCTTTGTGAAGATGGTTGTTACTTGTTTCTTTGTGGACACAAACTTCAAGCATATGTTTTCCTTCTCCACAAACTCCCTTATGAAGTGATATTTGATCTTTATGTGAAATTGGTCTTACTGTGAGAGACTGGATTCTTTGCAATTGAAATAGCTCTGGATGAATAAGAGAACATAGGGGTGTTCTTGATCTTCAAATTTTAGTCCTTCAATTGATGTTGAATCCACATAATTTGAGTACATCAACTCCCAACTGAGATGTATTCTGACTTGACAGTTGAAATAACTACACTTATTTGTTTCTTGCGACTTCATGAATTAGCCTTCTTCCCAGGAACTGACATATGCTAGAAGTACTTTTTTTATCTTTCTTTCATCTTGCAAAGTCTGCATCTGAAAAACCAATTAGCTCAAAATCATTACTCCTAAGGAACCACAAGCTAATATTAGGTATACCTTTAAGGTATCTCAAAATCATCCTAGCAGAAGTATAGTGAGATTCCTTAGTGTTCACCTGATATCGGACATATAGATATGTGGAAAACATTATATCTGGTCTACTAGCGGTAAAATAGATCAGAGATCCAATGATGCTTTTGTACAAGGTTTCATCAAAAGATTTCCCATTTTCATCATTGTACAGAGACATTTGATCTCATTAGAGTCCTCATAAAAGTTGCGCTCTTCATTCTGAATTTCTTGATTAACTATTTGGTGAACTTCGTTTGAGAGATGAAAATTTCATCTTCAGATTGTTTCACCTGGAGGCCCAAGAAATGCTTCAGCTCTCTCATACTGCTCATTTCAAACTTCTTTTGCATCAAGTCAGTAAACTTTTTGTAAAGATTGTCATCAGTAAATCCAAAGATAATATCATCGACGTATATTTATACTAGCAATATCTTGTATTTGACTTCTCTTATGAATAATGACGTGTCTATCTTTCCCCTTGAAATTTTGTTATCAATGAGAAAGTTGTACAGTGTCACATAACATGCCCTGGGTGCTTGTTTCAACTCATATAGAGTTTTTTTTTAGAAAATAAATGTAATCAGGATGAGTAGGATTAACAAAATCTGAGGGTTGTTCCACATACATCTGATACACTTTTTGATACATTTTAGGAAAATTGACTTCACAATCATTTAATACACTTTGAATTCTTTGTGAGCGGTATATGCTAGGAACAATTTGATGGTTTCTAATCTTACAACTGGAGCAAATATCTGATCAAACTCAATTCCTTTTTCTTGTTTGTATCTCTTAGTCACAAGACATATTTTATTCTTTATTATTACTCCATTTTCATCCATTTTATTCTTATAGACTCATTTTGTTCCAATGACATTCTTACTTTTTGGTCTAAGAAACAGCTTCCACACTTGCACCTCGTGAACTGGTTGGGCTCTTCTTGCATAACCATGATCCAGGAAGAATCGTTGTTGGCTTCTTCAAATTTCTTTGGCTCAACTTGAGACAAGAAATTGAGGTGTAGTACTTCATTTTGTGCATTTTTCCTCGTTTGCACTTCTTGAGTTATGTCTCCAATGATCTGGTGTGGTGGATGATCTCTTTGGTATCTTCCGGCCAAAGGGAGTCTTTTTTGTGTTTCTGTTGCTTCATCTTCAGCAGGATGATTTGCTTCAACTAGGTTTGTGTTACGTGCCCTAGATTGAGAATGCGCGCACGGGGGAAGTGGAGGGAAGTCCTCGAGGGAGGAGGGAACCTTCTTGGAGCCTCGAGGAGCTATGGATGGCGGCAGGGGCAGCGGCTACAGAAGACGAATGGGGGGAGTCGCGGAGTCGCGGTTGCGATGTCGAGGGGAAGCTAGGGCGAGGGTCGGGCCTTCCGTGAGATAGAAGAGGGTTAGAGAGAGAGATAGGAAATAGAGAGAGAGATAGAGAGAGAGAGAGATGAAATTAAAATAACTTACTTGCTTCCTTGTCTTGGCTCCCCACCTGGGTATAGTCACACAAAAATGGCCCTCCTTGGGCTTAGACACGGAGAATCAAATGCGCATAATAAAATATAAAGTAAAAGTAGATAAATGTCTGCGATATACGCGACCAAAGCGGGACCATAACATCTCCACCCTGCCTAACGACAAGCTTGCCCTCAAGCTTGTTCTGTGGTGATGGTCGGCGTCGGATCCCCTGTGTCCGTGTCAGCATCCCACTCTGCAGTAGAGTCGCCTACCTCCAGCCAGAAGAGGCGCTTACAGCGATGTCCACGAAAAAATGACTCGTCGCTGTTGTAACAGAGGCCCTTGCACGACAGTCACTCATCTACTGTGTAGATAGTCGGCGAATGGTGGCTGGACGGTCAACA
This sequence comes from Platanthera zijinensis, assembly GCA_039513925.1. NCBI lineage: Eukaryota > Viridiplantae > Streptophyta > Magnoliopsida > Asparagales > Orchidaceae > Platanthera > Platanthera zijinensis. The sequence goes on along the minus strand of CM077095.1, from coordinate 153,450,876 downwards.
TCGTGGTCTGGAGCGAGGAGACTGACTGTGGGTGATGACAGAGGGCGCGGGGTGCGGCTAGACCTCACAGTGTCTGGGTGATAGAGATGAGGGCGATCCAAGAGCATACGCTTCTCGCAAATGCGAGCCAAGCTCATGACAGTCGTCAGGTCTGCGGGAGCCCGAAATTCCACATCCATGAGGAGGCGCTCATTGAGTCCTATCGTGAAGATGGGCACCTGCTGGATAGGATGAATTGAGTGAGTTCGGGCCAGGATGACCTGAAACTGTTCAAGATACTCGTCGATCGGACCAGTCTGCCGAAGAGAATGAGATCTCCCAGGGGATTGTTGTGGAGGGGCGGGCCGAAACGGAGGTTGCAGCTGGATTTGAAGTCCTCCCATGAGGGGAAGGGTTTCTCCCGTTGCAGTTGGGAAAACCAAAGTTGAGCGAAGCCCATCAGGTGGAAGGAAGCGATATTGAGCCATTCGTCCCAAAGAGTGCACTGATTGGCAAAGAACTGCTCACAGCGAGAGAGCCAGGTCAAGGGGTCCTCGTGATCGTCGAAAATTAGAAAGTCCATCTGCACGTATCGTAGCACACCGTTGCCCCCGTACCTCGGGGGTAAAAACTCTGGCGGGGTTCGCAGAATCAGCGAGTCATTGGAGGAGCTCGTTGTCGGTTGAGTCGGTCAGTTAGCCGCTAGTTGTGCAGTGACAGCGTTGATGAGTGTTGTGTTGTTATTCGCTAGGAACTTTACGAGGGACTTAAAAATTTGAGAGAGGGAGGGCGATTCGGCCATTGCTGGAGGAGAAATTGGTGGGTTGTCGGCGCCGGAGGGGCAGAAGGAAAGAAGAACCGGCGGCGGAAGTAGCCCGATAGAGGCCGCGAGCAAATAACGTCCGTCGATGGAGGATCCGAGTAGAATGGGTGTCGAATGTGAATCGGCGGAGAGCGGCCGAGGCGGGGTCGGCCGAACGGAGCTGTTGGGGGTCCACGCGCGTTCGAGACAGCGGGATCTGCAGGTACGGTGGTTATCGTCTGTTATACAGGGGTGGATCGGCGCGTGCGGGAGCGAAAAGTCTCGGTCGAAGCGGTAGACGACGTTGTGCTCAACGGGGATGTCGTGGTCGGACACGGCTGGGGGAGAACTCGCTGGATCTGGAGTTGCGGCGGCGGGGAGGGTCGTTCCCTCTGATACCAAGTTGTTACGCGCCCTAAATTGAGAGCGCGTGCACGGGGGAAGAGGAGGGAAGTCCTCGATGGAGGAGGCGGGAACCTTCATGGAGCCTTGAGGAGCTATGGCTGGCGGCGGGGGCAGCGGCTGCGGACGATGGAGGGGGGAGTCGCGGAATCGCGGGGTTCGCGATGTCGGGGGGCGGCTAGGGCGAGGGTCGGGCCTTCCGTGAGATAGAAGAGGGTTAGAGAGAGATAAGAAATTAGAGAGAGAAAGATGAAATTAAAATAACTTTCTTGCTTCCCTGTTTAACTCCCCACCCAGGTATTAATAGTCACACCAAAATGCTTCCTTCATAGGCTTAGATGCGGAGGATCAAATGCGCATAATAAAATATAAAATAGAACTAGATAAAAGTCTGTGATATATGCGACCAAAGAGGGGCCATAATAGTCTGGTACATCCTCTTGAATTTGGACTTCATCTTTAAGAATAGCATCCGGTGAAGTTGACTCTTTAACTTCTTGATGCTCATTGATGGTTAACACCTTAAATCTTGATTCTGTACCTGCAACAGAAGAACTAGACGAGACCTTGTGTATCATGTTCGTTTCATCAAATACAATATTAATCGATTCTTCCACTATAAGAGTTTTCTTATTATAAATTTTATGTCTTACTATGACTATTATATCCTACGAAAATACCTTCATAAGTTCATAGAAAGTCTTATTGTGAGCTTTGGTTATTAAGGCTTTATTTTGCACATGGTAGGTTGTGTTGACTTCTTCAGCCCAAGAGTATTATGTTAGTGAAGAGTCACCAACATCGCTCCACTCATCTCTATGATTCTTCTATTCTTTCGTGCAAGTGTGCAACTACTCTATTTGCTGGGGTTTGAGGAGCAGAAAACTCTTGAAAGCTACTTTGGATTTCACATAATTCTGTCATAGTCCCTGACTAAATTTTTGTATCGTGATCACTTCTGATTTTGACCACAGATGATTTCATTTCATTCTGGATTTGGTTGACAAAAGAGCTGAAATTATCCAAAGTATCTGACTTTCATTTCAAAAAGAAAAATCATGCAAAACGTGAGTAATCATCAACAACCACATAAGTATAAGACTTACCTTCAAAACTACGAATAGACATAGGCCCAAATAAGTCCATATGCAGCAAATATAAGCATCTAGTATAATCTTTGGAACCAATGTCCTTAAAAAACTCTTGTCTGTTTGCCCATTTGGCATGCATGATATGAAACTTCTTTAATGCACTTCAACTTTGCTCTATCCCTTACTAAGTTGTTTGAAAGGTATATATCGTCTTAAAATTTATATGTGATAATCTCTTGTGACATTGGACACAAAGAAATGCACTATCTTTTACAATAAAACACACTGTGTGGATGAATCTAAACAGAGAAAATTTAAACAATAAATATTCACTTCTAGTGTCAGACAAGATAGTTTCTGAATCAATAGACTGTTAGATGATGCACTTATCCTTGTGGAACTCAACTACATAGCCTAGATCACATAGTTAACGTATGCTTATCAGGTTATGTTGCAACTCTTCCACATAAAGTATTTTTGTGAATGAGACTATGTCGTTGGTAATCATACTGTAGCCTTTTGTTATGCCTCTGTTAGATCCACCAAAGATAAATTTGGGTTCATCTTCAATAGGGGTGAAATTCTTCAGTAGGCTTCTTGTTTCAGTCATATGTCTAGAACATGCACTGTCCAAATACCAAATAAGAGTTTTTTTGGCCTTTGAACTATCCTGCAAAACAGAATAATTTACCTTGGAAACCCAAACCATTTTGAGACCTTGGTTCTTGTTAGTTCTAATTACATTATGTATCTTAATTATATTCTTAGATAGTTTTACATTATATGCCCTTGACAATGTTGGGTTAAACCAACAGTCTATAGCAAAATGAACAATCTTGTCACAACACTAACAATTAAATTTGTTGTACATTCTCTTCAGGTTCACTCTATGAATCAAGTGACTGAGTTGGTGACCAGAAGAGCTGGCTTCATAAGTCATAGCCAGTTTACCACTTGGTCTTATGAATATGTACGTGAGTGGAATGAGGTACCAAAGTCACAGACTTCTTAAAAGTAGACTTATGATAAACAACTTTTTTTGCCTTTTCTTGATAGCACAGAAGATCCAACTACAAATGGTCCATGGTCCTTTAAGATAATCTCTTAATGAGATGCCTTGAGAGCACTCGTTCCGAAATTTCTGGGGTATCTCCATTTCTGTGGCTTCATAGTGACACTGGAAAAACTTCCATTGGTTAAGTAACCAAAGGACAAATCAAGGTCATATCCATTGGAGGGCAATACAACCTTCTTGAATAAGGTTTGCCCTTGATGAGATTTCCTGATAGTTCATTCTTTTCCATGACGTACACCTCCTTCATAGGGTGCAGAGAATTCATCAATGCAAGATAGTTTCTAGCCTTGAGAATTTTGAAACCAAATTTCTCTCGATTAGAAGTTTGTCTTCCAGTTCCTTGATGATCATCTCCTTTTGAAGGATATTTCAGCTTGGGCTTCAGACTTCTCTTGAAGCTCCTTGAATTCATTGCTCAACTGAGTCAACTATTCAGTCTCCTCAGAGAGCTCTGACTCAAAGGACTTAAGAGATTCAATCTCTTTAGCATGAGCCTTCACAACCTTCTTGCTCTGTGTTAGAGCCTTTAGTAGAACACCAAACGGCTCTACTAAATCACTTTCATCCTTATGCTGAGCAGGTGTACTTGCTTCATATTCTATTTAAGAGGCTGATAGAGGGATGTGAGAGAGTACCTTCCCATGATTGGATTCATCATGGAATTCATCCTCTGACCATGCTATGAGTCCAAAGTAAGCTTCTTCCTCAAAATTGGAAGAGCTAGAGTCGCTGTCACTTAAGGTTTTCCCCATTTTGGCTAAGAAGCTCTTCTCCTGCTTCTTCTCCTTGTGTGATCTCCTCTCATCGGACTTCCCTCTTTCATTTCTTTTGACGGGACAGTCAGCAATCATATGACCTGTTTTCTTACAACAATAGCAAACTATGTTAGAAGAAGATTGTTTGTTCTCATGGGACTTATACCTGGCCTCCTTGGACTTATGTTTGTGCTTGTCATTGTAGTAGTTCTTCTTGGAGCTAGAGGAGGAAGAAGGTCTGCTCTTTTCATGCCTTCTTTTCTTTAGAAACTTCTTGAATTGCCACGAGTAGAGAGACAATTCTCCATGAGACAGTTCAGAGCCTGAAGCACTCTCTCATGTCTCCTCATGTTAAGTAGATCTTGCCAGATGAATAGGAGATTCATCCTGGCTTCTTCTAGAGCTCTCTGCCTTGAGAGCAAATAATTTTTCTTTGGAGAAGGACTTACTTCCCTTTTTTTCAGCTTTCTTGGTGTTCAGCTACAGTTCATAGGACAGCAGTTTCCCAAACAGATTTTAAGACTCCATTATGGCTAAGTTTTTCATCTCCCTAATAACATGGATCTTGATGTCTCATTTCTTATTTAGGGATCTCATGAACTTATCATTCAGATCATAGTTGGAGAACACTCTACCATATGTTCTCAGCCCGTCGCAATCTTGAAAAACTTCTTATAACACTCCGAGATAGAGGTCTTCTCCTGACGGAAAGCTTCATACTCTTGATTTAGCAGAAAGTTCATATCATCTCTGACTTCTTCAGTGTCTTGCAATGAATACAATCAGTGAATCTCACATTTCTTTAGCAGTCTTGCAATGAATCGGATTCTGAAATGTAGAGTCATGTATAGCACCGACCAGAATATTCTTCGCTCTATTGTCCATTGTGATTAAGGTGATTTCATCCTTTAATCATATCAGCAAGTTTCTTTGAGACCATAACAAAATTTTCAATAGTAGAGGCAGTCGTTGGAATGAAGGAGTCTTGCTCAACATTGATGAAAATTCTTGAGTCTGAAGCTTTCATAAATAGTCTGACTCTTTCCTTCCAGATAGAAAAGTTCTCTTTGGTGTATATTGGAAGCTTCGTATAACTGAGCTCCTTGTAGTTCTCTCCACCAGGCATGTTGATCAATTATAAATTCCCAAGATAGATCTTGTTCAAGTTGTTAGACTGTTGACGAACAACCTCGCTTTGATACCAATTATAATATTCGGGATAGTTTAGCTTTCACTTTGAGGGTGGGGGGGGTGAATAGGTGGCGTCTTAAAAAAATTGTCACAGCGGAATAAACGAGACGTAACCACAGAGAGAAAAAGCACACCACAAAGCACACAGAGATTTATAGTCGTTCCCTGATTTGGGTACGTCCTTTTCCCCTTTCACTTATCTAGAAGTGTGCTAGCCTCGACAACAACTATAAATAATCTCAGATCAACAGATGATCCTGCACTTGAAGAACAGACCTCCCACCTCAGGAACACTAACTCGCTCCCTATCTCGGATCCCCTAACTTAGGATCCTACATCGGATTCCACAAAGGAATCTTACACATTCCTACACAAAACTCAAATTCATAGAAAAATCCTACAAAGAAGATATATATTCTTTTTTACAACAAACTTCTTAGACTCAAAGAAAAATAGATCTTGAAAATGATGAATCTTCTTAAAGCTTGAAGGAATTGATGAAAATCTTCTTCTTGATCAGAACCTTCAGATCTTGAATAAATCAACATCCTTGAATGGATCAGCTTCTAATGATGAAGAAGAAAGAGATTTGAAGGCTTCAGACTGATCTTGGATCGAAGAAACTCTTTTGCTCGATGAAGATTTGCAAGAAGGAATCGAACAAGACTTAAGAAGACCAAATGATTTATGATTGCAGCAATCGTCATCTCGATCTCCCGTTCTCAGATTCACTAAGCTCTCGAAAAATAGATGAAGCGGGGTAGAGTGAGATTTCTAAATTGATCGATTAGGGTTAGTCGTCGCCTCACCTTCATATTTATAAGAGGCACAATTTCGCACTGTCTCGTCGATATGAATGAGGTCTCGTCGATATGAACTGTTCCTTCTAGTCGACATAACTAATCAAGTCAACATGCACTGTCTTGAACATCTCCAGTTGACAAAGAAGTGGTCCAATCGATATCCACCATCAAGTCGAGAGGCATTGAACTTCCAGTCGATAAACTACTTATGTAGACCTTCTAGTCGACGTGCTGACTCTCTAGTCGACAAATTGAGCTTCAAGTCGACATAAGTAATTAAACAAATAAAAGGCTTTGATCTGTCTAGTCGACATCTCTAGTCGATATGGGAATCTTCTAGCCGACAAAAGACTTAAGACATTTTTTATATCAAGGAAACTTCTAGTCGACACCTGAATCTCTAGTTGACAGGCTGAATCTCTAGTCGATAGGTTGAACTTCCAGTCGACATAATGATCTTCCAGTCGACTATCGACGACATGTCTAATCGATATTTGACTTAGACAGATTTTGCTAAGGACTGCTCTGATCGATTCTGACTGTAGATTCTTCATGTTGATCAGAGGTCTAGTGGATTTTTTAACTTAGATTTTTATATTCAGAAGATTTCTAGTCAACACAAGCTACACAAGATTTCTAGTTGATTTTTGACTTCAACTAATTTCAAATTTTTCTGAATTATTAACCTTTGCTCCAATCAACTGTGTGGGCTTTTGTGAATAGTGAAATTGAGCAAGTGACAAGCTTAACACAGTCTAGAACTTATGTCGACATTGTGTTTTGCACAGTGAGAGATTACATTGACAAAACTATGTCTAGTGACACTATGTCTATCCCTATGCTAACTTTACACTAAAATAGACCTCAAACATCAAAACTAAAGCATATATCAAATACATAGTGAGTCTATCTTTATCCCGAGGACTTCTTCAAATAAGTAACATTGTGAATAATTTTCCTAACATTCATAGTGCTCCAATTAAATAGAAGGCAAGGGCAACTTTCACATAAATCTCTCAAATTATTTATTTCTATAGCAGGCTAATTTAATTCCTGCCAGCTAATTCCGAATCAAATCCTTCCAAAAAATGTTTAACTCCACATGGTTTCATATATATTCTTTTATGATGGATATTTGGGTCTCTTTTGAATTTGAGTTTGCCTAAATTAGATTTATGCATCCTATAAATAATTTGAACTTGCATTTATTGTCCTTATTACTAAAATAACCGGACCTTTTATTCAAAGTCTCATCAGGTGTTTACAAAATACGGATACAACTCAAATATACCTCCAACAACTCCAGCGGTCTCAACCTCTGATAGATATTGAGTCGACAGGTAACTTATATGATAGTCTGATACTACCCTACTTAATTTTGACCTTGTTTCTGATCCTAATCAGGATGATCTTGACCTTCCCATTACCTTAAAGAAAGAAAAATGCACCTCCATCAATTATCCTATTTCACTCAATTTTTGCAAAGAACATTTCTATGCAACACAAAAGTTTTATCTCATCTCTTGATTTTGTATCAATCCCAACATCAGTACATGATGCGTTAAAGGATAAGAATTGGGTTTAAATCATAAATAAGGAGATGAAAGATCTGAAGAAGAATGAAACTTGGGATATTGTTTCAAGGACAAAGGAAAAAATTGGTGGGGTACAGGTAGATCTACTCCTTAAAATATAGATCTAATAGCACCCTAGATTGATATAAGACAAGATTGATTGCGAAATGGTACACTTAGCCATATGGAATAGATTACCAGAAAACTTTTGCTCCAGTATCAAATATGAATATTATGAGAGTTTTGCACTTCCTGACAGCCCAGTTCAACTGGGAACCACATCAATTTGATATCAAAATGTATTCCTTTATGGAGATCCTAAGAAAGAGATGCATATAGATAACCTACCTAGTTTTTGCTCAACAATAATGAGAATCAAATGTACAGGCTAAAGAAGGCTGTGTATGGACTTAAGTAGAGTCTCTCCGAGCCTGATTTGGGAGATCCTTCAAAGTTATGCTGACATTATGGTATAAACAGAATCAAATTGATCGCATATTGTTCTTCAAATACTCACGGAAAGATAAACTCACCTTGTTTTTTGTTCATGTCAGCGATATTATCATTTCAAGGAATGACATAGCTGAGAACAAATTGCTAATGGAAAAGTTAGCAGACGAATTTGAGATAAAAGATCTAGAACTAAAAAACTCTCTAGAAATTGAATTTACCTACTCTACAGGAGGAATCTTTATCTCAGTGAAAATATGTTCTAGATCTTCTCACAAAGACGGGAAAATTGGGATGCAAGACTACTAGTTTTCTCACTGAGCGGAATCACGGAATAGAAGAAGCTGAAGAAAGTCCAAAGGTTGATAAAGCTCAATATCAGAGGTTGATTGGGAAACTAATCTATCACATTCAAGACATAATCATGCATATGCAGTCAGTGACATCAACCAATTTATGCATGACCCAAGGACCAAATATCTGCAAGTTGTCGAACAAATCCTTCAGTATCTCAAAAACACTCCAGGGAGAAAATCGCTATTTAAAATGGGTGGAAGAATATCTTTGGAGACATACATGGAAGTTGATTATGGAGGATCTTTGATCGCCAAAAGGTCTAATTCTGGCTATTATACCATCCTGGGTGTCAACTGCCGACCTTGTCACCTGGAGGAGTAAGAAACAAAAATGTGGTGTCTAGATTTAATGTTGAAGCTGAGATTAGGGCTATGACACAAGGTATATATGAACTACTATGGACGAAAATTCAATTGGATGATCGGAAAATCAAGTATGAAGGTCCAATGACACGATTTTGTGATAATAAATTTGCAATCTGGATTGTTCATAATCTAGTTCAGAATGATCTAACAAAACACACCAAATCGACTGCCACCTTAATAAGGAGAAACTGGACAGGGGCCTGATATGTACTTCACATGTTTCTTCTGAATTACAGATTGTTAATGTTCTAACAAAGGGGTTGCCAGACAAAAAACTCCACAATCTTACTAGCAAACTGTGAATGATAGACATCCATTCCACATCTTGAGGGAGGGTGTTGTAAAAAATATATCTTGTTTTTTTTCTATTTCTTGTATTGTACGAGAATAGTTAGGTCTTTTTTCCTTCAAGTGAAATATGTATATAATATTTCTTAAAAGCAATGAAAAGGTAATCCATTTTGTGTTTCCTACATAAGCTCACAAACTCAACTCGCAATTCACCTCAGAATCTTCACTTGACTTCAACTCACATTTTATTGAAGAATCCTAATTTAGGGAGTTTCCTTCAAGCTTTTTATTGTGTGTTAATTTTAACCATCTTATTCATGCACATGTGGTTAACTGGTTTTGAGTTATATGATAAGATTGTGATTACCTAGGGGTTGTTGTGAATTTTTTTATGTGGGTAACATTTGACATAGGGTGTGTGGTAGTCAGACTTCACCTACATTATGCTTTAGTTGAGGGTGTGAGGCAGTGCCAAGTGGATATGATGTGTTATCAAAGAAAAAAAATCAAGTTTTCATATGATCATGTTTTGGTATCGTGAGGGTGTAAACGCAACACTTGAATCTTGGCGAGATACTTCAGAAAAGAAGGGTTTTAGGTTGATCAGGGCAAAGACGGAGTGCATGAAGCTTAAATTTAGCAGTACAAGAAGGACGGATGACTTTGTTATTAAGTTGGTTGATCAAAATATTTCCTGTAGTGAGTGTTTTAAATATCTTGGATCGATAGTTCAAACTACGGAGTATTGATAAAGATGTGACACGTAGAATTCAAGCAGGGTAGTTGAAGTGGAGAGACGCGTCAGGGATCTTATGTGATCGTAAAGTACCACTAAAACTTAAGGGCAAGTTTTATCGTACTGCAATTAGAACCGCGATGCTCTATGGTTCTGAGTGTTGGGCAGTGAATTGTGTACATGAGCAAAAATTGAGAGTTGCGGAGATGAGAATGTTTAGGTGGATGTGTGGACACGCGAGACTTGATAAAATTAGGAATGAATGTATTAGGGATAAGACAGGAGTGTAGCACCAATTGCAGAGAAGATGCGAGAAGCTTGACTAAGATGGTTTGGACACGTACAAAAAAGACCATTAGAGGCACCTGTTAGGCATTGTGATTGTGAGAGAGTCTAGTCACTAGGCATGTTAAACGAGGGAGGGGTAGACCAATAAAGACTTGGAATGAAACTATACGGAAAAACATGATGTACTTAGGCATTAGTGAGATTATGACAAAAGATAGGGCACAATGGCGACAAATGATCCATATAGCCGACCCACTATAGTGGGATAAAGGCTTGGGTGTTGTTGTTGTTCATATGATCACAATGTGACACATTGGTGAAAATTCGGAAGAAACAAATGTATTGCCAATCTTATTTTTTTGTACATGTGCTTATATTGTTTTGCTCAATTGAATTAACTTTGTTTTATCGGTTGTGCATTGCTATTTCTAAATCACTATTTTTAAATTGTTTATTTCATAGTAGTTTGAGAAATGTTATTCATCCTCCTCTAAGGTTGTTTGATGATCCAACAGTCTCATCTGAAGAGGGTCGGTCTGATAAGAGTAGCCCGATACCATGTAGCTGACACCTCCTATAGTTGGTCAAGAATCCAGTAACAAGTCCACCCATGATTGTCGCCAATTAATCAGATTGTTTCATTTAGTTAATTATTTAAATTAATTTTGTGATTATCATGTAGCTAGCAATAACCATCCCCACTAAACATGAGATTCACTTCATCTATAAATGGATGAGGCCAATATTGATAGGATCAGAAAAATTGATTAAGATTGATTGTTTATATAAAACTTAGAGAGTGTACATTATTCCTCTAATGTTGTAATCCCCCAACAAAAAAGACACTTCGCCTATGTTGTCATTTACGGATGCCTTCCTCTTTGTGCATGAGTGTCATGAATTATGAATCAACTACTGAGAGAGGGAGATAGAAAAGTTCCATCAAATATGCTAAACAAAAACTTCCTCTAAAGAGTTTTCATGCAACCCTCTACAAGTTCATTTCCTATATGCGACTCTAGAATCTGAGCTTGCAGGTAGACTTCAATTCACAACTAGAAAATATAATACTGTCGTTTACTTTCTCACCATGGATACCCCTTTAACACAAGTATATTTGTCAATAATCCTTTGTATTTATTTATTGCTGATTTTTTAAGCAGTGCACAACTAGCTTGTGCCTATACAGCACCATACCTATGCAAACTAATCGAAATGGACTGTCAATATCATCAATATTTATAGTCATCTCTTTAAATGTCCAAAATTTCCAATCTGGAACCTAACAGCCAATAAAATTTTCATGATTTATGAATTTTGAAACCAAAAAATTAGTCAGTTTTGATCTTTTTAAACCTTATTAACAATCCCTTCCCTTCATCTTCATTACAGCGAGCATCGAGCATCGAGCGCCAAAATCTTACAAGACTCCACCAGAAGTAATATGCTATACTTTTCTAATAGGTCAACTCTCTACACACCTGAAGAGGTATTATTTTTGCTCTTCTAGGTTTACCTAAATTGGTCTATGATTATGAATCTCTTTACTTACTTCTCGAAAATACAACGAAATGGTGCATTCAAAAAGGCTACAGATGTTGTAACTACGGCAATACTTCTTCCGAGATTCTAAGAGCCGAAGTGTAGAAATGAAACAGAGATTCGATGGAGTTAGGAACAAACCTTCAAAGCAAGCAGGTCTCTTAACTCGCAGTACCCGAAAACCCTCGGAGGGGGGTGAGAGAAGCCGGCGGCGAGAATTAACTGGTGGCTGCGGCGACGGCGAGAGAAAATAAAGCGATGATGGCAGGAAGGGGAAAGGGAGGAGGAGGGCAGGGCTTTGACTTGAGCAAAGAGAAGACTTTCGAATGTGAAATCGCTCTCGGCTGGGCGCGTAGACGAAGCAAGCCCACGAGGCGGTATCTTGTTCATCCAGGCCATATATTCTATTTTTTATTATTATTCATGTGAACGTGTACTTTATTAATGTTTCACTAATTTGCTTTCTAATTTAATATTTGACTTTCAACTTTCAAGTTGTTTAACCTGGTCTGCGGAGAATTCTACCGCTCAGCTATTTTTTTATAGAGATTGAGGTCACAATTATCTATATTATATATTTTTTTTAAAAAAAACTCAAATGTTGCAATTCACGGTGTAAATTGAGATCTCAAATGACTTTCAGGCACCGGGTCGGAAAACCGGAACTGGTAAGATTTCAAGCCCGGCATGGGCCGGGCTTTTCCCGGAACGGGCCTAGCGTGGCCGGGCCATGGCGGCCGCGGCATGACCGGCCTCGGCCATGGCGGCCACCGCCGTGTCCGGCCGCCTCCTCGCCGTCGGCGTCGTCCGGCGGACCCCGCATCGGGATGACCTCTCCCACCGTCCGATCAATTCCGCCGGCCGTCCGATCGGGGCAAAACCACCCACTAACCCACTAGGTAGTGGTGGGGCCCGCCAAAACATTCCCCAGGAGCCTATAAAAGACCTCAAGGGGCTTCAAATTGATAACTTTCTTCTCCTACGCTTCCCCCCTTCTTCTTCCTCAGGTGGGAGCTCTCCCCGTTCTTTCCGCCGGCGGCCACCCCTCGTCGTCAACAACCAGCGGCCGCCTCTCGCCGCCAACCACCGGCCGCCGCCCTTGACCCCCAGCGGCCCCCCAGTGGCCTCAGCACCCACCAGCAGCTATCAGCACTCGTCCTAGGCCGTCGGCCCCGTCATCGGCTATTGGCACCCCTATCTGGCTCAATCGCAAAGAACACACCAAGAACAGAGAAAGACGAGCAAGGGAAGCACGGAAACCCTGGAATACACACCGCCTCTGAGCGCACACGCCTAAAGCGTCCCGCGCATTCCCCGTCTCAGTCCCGTTGGTGAGGCAGTCTGTTGGGCCGGACTGCATACATTCTCTCCCTCTTAAAGATTGTAACGGGAGCGGCCTGTCGCCCCTTCCCCATCAAATTGTAACCTCAAGCAATCTAGTGGATTTTGACCGCAGAGACCCGGTCACGTGGTTTTTTACCCGGTTGACGGTTTTCCACGGGCCTAAAATTCCCGGTTCACTCCCCCTTTTCCAACTGACTGTGTGCGCGCTTTCGACCGCCCGGAGCTAAGGCGGTCCAAGATTTCCGGTCCGACCGGGGCGTCGGGTTATCCGCAACAATATATATAATCTACACACTATAAAGGAAAATATATCTAAATCACTATAAAAGAAATATAAATTGCATAACTTTTAAACTCATTGGAATGATTTCGGCCGTCCGATATAAATGGATATATTTAGCAATCGTTTGATCAAACGCACCCTCTCTCTCCACTTTTTCGTAGAGTTCCCAAACCTATATAGGTTGTCCTAAAGCTATGTAAAATTATGGAGAAATTTAAAACTTAGCTAGCCCAAAGTGGCGTCTCACAATCCAGCTTATATCTATATATATATCTCACCACTATAAAAGGAAATATATCTAAACCACTATAAAAGAAATATATAAATTGCATGACTTTTAAACTCATTGGAATGATTTCGGCCGTTCGATCTAAATGGATTATTCAGCAATCGTCTGATCAAACACACCCTCTCTCTCCACTTTTTCGTAGAGTTCCCAAACCTATATAGGTGTCCTACAACTATGTAAAATTATGGAGAAATTTAAAACTTAGCTAGCCCAAAGTGGCGTCCGACAAGTCCAGCTTATATACTGCACTCTATTGTCTCTATATAGCCCGCCATTGAGATGGTCGCCGCTCTTCATATTATTAGCAGCAATTCGTGCTATATAAACTAATGGTCATAATTACGTAGGCGATGTGGGACTATCCTGTGATAAGCAAGGCGCATACACTGTTTTATTAAAAAAAAATTGCGCCGTTTTAATTAAAAAAACTGCACAGTTTTTATAAAAAAAATCTGTGCATATTTTATTAAATCCATATAGATAATTATTTCTAATATTTTAAAAAAATATTAGAAAAGCATATTTAAAAATTTTTATTTTTTAAAACAGATTGTATGACTTTTAAAGTCATTGGAATGATTTCGACTGATAAATGGATTACCTTTCTTCCCACTTTTCGTAGAGTTCCTAAACCTATTAGGTAGTCCGATCGGGGCAAAACCACCCACTAACCCACTAGGTTAGTGGTGGGGCCCGCCATAACTTCCCCCTGGAGCCTATAAAAGAACCTCAGGGGCTCCTCATTTGATAACTTTCTTCTCCTACGCTTCCCCCCTTCTTCTTCCTCAGGTGGGAGCTCTCCCGTTCTTCTCCGCCCGCGGCCACCCCTCGTCGTCAACAACCAGCGGCCGCCTCTCGCCGCCAACCACCGGCCGCCGCCCGTGACCCCCAGCGGCCCCCAGTGGCCATCAGCACCCACCAGCAGCTATCAGCACTCGTCCTAGGCCGTCGGCCCCGTCATCGGCTATTGGCACCCCATCAGCGCTCAATCGCAAAGGTAACACACCAAGAACAGAGAAAGACGAGCAAGGGAAGCAGCGGCAACCCTGGAATACACACCGCCTCTGAGCGCACACGCCTAAAGCGTCCCGCGCATTCCACCGTCTCAGTCCCGTTGGTGAGGCAGTCTGTTGCCCACCAGCGACTGCATACATTCTCTCCCTCTTAAAGATTGTAACGGGAGCGGCCTGTCGCCCCGATTCCCCCATCAAATTGTAACCTCAAGCAATCTAGTGGATTTTGACCGGCAGAGACCCGGTCACGTGGTTTTTCACCCGGTTGACGGGTTTTCCACGCTAAAACTCCCTGTGTTCACTCCCCCTTTTCCAACTGACTGTGTGCGCGCTCGACCGCCCGCGAGCTAAGGCGGTCCAAGATTATCCGGTCCGACCGGGGCGTCGGGTTAGTCCGCAACAATATATATATATCTACACCACTATAAAGGAAATATATCTAAATCACTATAAAAGAAATATAAATTGCATGACTTTTAAACTCATTGGAATGATTTCGGCCGTCCGATCTAAATGGATTATTTAGCAATCGTTTGATCAAACGCACCCTCTCTCTCCACTTTTTCGTAGAGTTCCCAAACCTATTAGGTTGTCCTAAAGCTATGTAAAATTATGGAGAAATTTAAAACTTAGCTAGCCCAAAGTGGCGTCTCACAAGTCCAGCTTATATCTATATATATATCTAAACCACTATAAAAGAAATATATCTAAACCACTATAAAAGAAATATAGATTGCATGACTTTTAAACTCATTAGAATGATTTCGGCCGTCCGATCTAAATAGATTATTCAGCAATCGTCTGATCAAACGCACCCTCTCTCTCCACTTTTTCGTAGAGTTCCCAAACCTATTAGGTAGTCCTACAACTATGTAAAATTATGGAGAAATTTAAAACTTAGCTAGCCCAAAGTGGCGTCCGACAAGTCCAGCTTATATACTGCACTCTATTGTCTCTATATAGCCCGCCCATTGAGATGGTCGCCGGCTCTTCATATTATTAGCAGCAATTCGTGCTATATAAACTATATGGTCATAATTACGTAGGCGATGTGGGACTATCCTGTGATAAGCAAGGCGCATACACTTTTTATTAAAAAAAATTGCGCCGGTTTTAATTAAAAAAACTGCACAGTTTTTATAAAAAAAATCTGTGCATATTTTATTAAATCCATATAGATAATTATTTTCTAATATTTTAAAAAAATATTAGAAAAGCATATTTAAAAATTTTATTTTTTAAAACAGATTGTATGACTTTTAAAGTCATTGGAATGATTTCGACTGATAAATGGATTACCTTTCTTCCCACTTTTTCGTAGAGTTCCTAAACCTATTAGGTAGTCCAATGTAAAATTATTGAGAAATTTAAAACTTAACAAGCCCAAAGTGACCGCCCGACAAGTCCAGCTTATAATACACTGAACTCTATTCTCTATATAGCCCGCCCATTAGAGAAGGTCACCGGCTCTTCATATTATTAGCAGCAATTCGTGCTATATAAACTACATGGTCATAATTATGTAGGCGATGTGGTACTATCTTGCCATATAAGCAAGGCGCATACACTTTTTATTCAAAAAAACAGCGCAGGTTTTAATAAAAAAAAACTGCGCAGGTTTTAATTAAAAAAACTGCGCAGGTTTTAAAACAAAATCTCCGCAAATTTTATTAAATCCATATAGATAATTATTTTATAATTTTTTTTTAAAAAAAGAAAAGCATATTTAAAAAATTTATTTTTAAAACATGTGATCGTGCAGCCCGCCGTCGTTGACCGGGTACTGTCGCGCTTGACCGTAGAGGCGGTTGAAGCCAGCCAGATGCGGGCGAAGCCCGCCATCACGCGGGCCGGGTACTGTGGAGCGTAGCCATAGGGGTGAAGCCCGCCGTCACGGGCCGGGTACGAGTGACAGGCACGGGTCTTCGGCCCGGGGGACATTTGTCGTGGGTGCGACATATGTCATGGGTGCGACATATGTCGTGGGTGCGACATATGTCGTGGGTGCGACATATGTCGTGGGTGCGGCATATGTCGTGGGTGCGGCATATGTCGTGGGGGCGGCATATGTCGTGGGGGCGACATTTGTCGTGGGGGCGACATTTGTCGTGGGGGCGACATTTGTCGTGGGTGCGACATTTGTAATAGCGGCGGCATTTGTCGTGAGCGACGACATTTGTCGTGGGTGCGTCATTTGTGGTGGAGGCGACATTGGTCGTGTGAGCAGCATTTCTCGTGGACGGTGGCAAATTTTGTGGACTGCGACATTTTTGGTGGGAGGTGACATTTGATGTGGGCGGCGACATTTGTCGCGGGGGAGATATTTTTCGTGGGTGCAGCATTTGTCGTGAGTGCGACATTCGTCGTGGGTGTGACATTCGTGCTGGGTGCGACATTGATCGTTGATGCGACATTTGGCGTGAGTATCCGCATAAGTTTTAAAAATTAGTTAAAAGTACACTTGGATCATGATGTTAGTCATTTACTAATAGTAGAGTTTCTCAGATGAAAAATCCCAATTACCTCTCGGGCATTCCACATTCAAAAAAACACCTTGATTCTATTCACTAATTTATACCAAATGAAGAAAATTCTATTCACTAATTTATACTAAATTATATGTAACTAAAGCAAGAGGTGGGATGGTGGTGAAATGAGAGATTGAAAACAAACCTATAGATGATTCAAAATAGTATAAATTCAAGGATTAGACGTTCTCGAAATCGACAAATGAGATGCGTATCAGGTTATATTTTTGACTCCTCTTGGATGGAAAGATTTTGGCGGGCCACCTGTAGAGAAGGATTAGAAGCTCTTAGAAAACATTAGCAGAAACAGCTAGAGAAGGATTAGAAGCTCTTCAAGCATTAACAGAAATGCTAGAGAGAGGATTAGAAGCTCTTCAAGCATTAGCAGAAATTGCTAGAGAAGGATTAGAAGCTCTTCAAGCCATGAAAACAATAGAATGGAAGTGTTTCAATGCCTAGATATGAAATTATATGCAAAAACATTGATATGGTGGTATTTGGAGGTAGAAGTTGATCAATTATCAGGCATTGTTGGTTGAGTGACCCTCACCTTTGGTTGAGTGTTTTGTATGCTCTATAAATGTATGTATGATGATTAAAACATGTAAATGCTTGTAGTATTATATGTATGAGGCATCCTATGTATCAATATTGAAGAATGATGCTTGGAACATATTAATCGGTGCTGGGCAGTTGAGAACAATTTTATCTATGGAACAAACAATTGATATTTTCCATATGGATAAACATATGCTAGCCAAACCCAAGCTCGCTCAAAATGTGTGAGAAAATTAAAGTAGTGATAGAAGAACATAAATAATGGACCATCAATTCATTTTTGTTATTTGATAATCATCAAAGAGCGGAGAAAGTAAATATATTCAGTACAAATTTTATACATCTTATTTTGAGGAGGAGGAAGAACGAAGAAGAAGAAGACATCGCTCTGTTAAAGCCCTAAAACAAAAATGGAGAGGCAAACTTCTGCTAATTTGAAGAGATTTGTTACCTATGCTCCAGATTAGTAGGAAGAAGACGACACTCAGCTAAACTGTGGGCAGAAGTTTGATAAAAACAAATTAGCATGTTGACTATCATATCATGTTTGTTTAAAGCCATGATTAGTTGAAACAACCCATAAATCCAATTAAAACTTATCTATATCATTATAATTCTACTACAAAAGACTTAAAAAAAATTCATTTAAGCAAGTGAAAGTTGTTCTGCAAGTAACACATTCACACTCACATAACATTCTAGCATCCTCACATTCACATGCCTCTCAGATCTGAACATAGAGATTTGAACATAACATTCTAGCATCCTCACATTCACATGCCTCTCTCTCAGATCTGCTAATAGATCTACATCTTCACGCAATCAAAGCCGCAACCACTTCCTTCAACCAAAGCCTTGCGACCGACATTCAACCTCCTCTGTATTCTCCGATAAATTTATGTTCACCGGTCTTCTCTCTTATTGCTTTGAATATCAGGCGCCCTTTAAGGTCTTCCTACCTCTGTTTAAATAAAAATAGAACACTGACATCCAGGTTTTCTTTCTAAACTTTTTTTTACAATAGTTTCCTCCCTCTTCAATTTTACTGAATTTCTAATGCCCATCTTTTAATGAATTTCTCTAACTACTCTAGAGTACATATAAATTCATATTTTTCTGCGCTAGACATATATGTTTAACAAAAAAAACCAGGAACATAGGATAATCAACATTTTTGGAAAACATATTGATTGGGCAAAACATCAGGCATGTCCAGTGCATGAAAATGCAAAAAAAACGACTAAAAAAATTAGTAGGGGTTAGGGAAAACAGTTCATTGCAATTAGAATCATGCAGAAAGAGACAATCCATAATGTTCTTTATCATTGAAATCAATCATTTTCAACATGCGAGTGATCCGGACATGTGAGAAGGAGTTGAAAACGAAAACGAAATCCGAAACGGAAATGTGAAAAGGAATTCAAAAACGGGTAGACGACGAAAAGGAATTTGAAAACAGAGATGTGAAGAATGCAGATCTAATCAGAAAACTGTGAATGTGAAGATCCAAAAACCGTGAATATAGATCTAATACGAAATCAAGAGCGGTTTGTTTTAACGAATTCAGTTAGGAAATCGATTGAGATCTGAAGGGGGGAGTGAAATCGAGAGAGAAGAGTTATGTGTATTCACCGGCGATCAGTGCGCGACCAGTGCACGACGGAGGCGGGTTGTGCGAGTGCGAGACCAGTGCGCGACGAAGGCGGGTTGTGCGAGGGCGGCGAGCGTCGTTTTGCAGAAAGAAGAAGGCGATGCGGGGGCGGCTGGTTCCAGTGCGCGTTGGAGGCGGGTGAGAAGATGAGCAAGCGTGCAGTTGTGCGGGAGCGATAGATTAGAGCATCTTGAACGTGAGATCTCCATATTTGTAGATGCAGTGGTACTATGTTCTTCAAATATGGAGAATATGAAGAACCAACTTCAATCATGTTCTCCATATTTGAAGAACATTGAATTTTTAATATTATATATATAAATAAATATACATTTATTAATGTCAAAATATATTTATATAAATTACATATTTATATGTATAAATAAATATATATAATTGATGGGCTCCACCTTAATTTATAAGAAAAAGAGACCCCCATGAATGGAGATCATGGCGGGCCCCCCTAACACCCATGATCTCTCATGGAGATCATGGGAGTTGGCCCCCTCTCTCCCCACCATTTGGGGAAGGAACCGCCCCCGGCGGTTCCCCCTCCGGCCATGGCCGGCCGGCCACGATCGTGGCCGGCCGCGGCCATGGCCGGCGCGGCCATGGCCGGCCTCGGCCATGGCCGGCCGCGGCCATGGCCGGCCTCGGCCATGGCCATGGCCCGGCCATGGCCGGCCGCGGCCATGGCCGGCCTCGGCCATGGCCATGGCCCGGCCATGGCCGGCCTCGGCCATGGCCGTCCTCGGCCATGGCCGTCCTCGGCCATGGCCGGCCTCGGCCATGGCCGTCCTCGGCCATGGCCGGCCTCGGCCATGGCCGGCCTCGGCCATGGCCGGCCATGGTCGGCCCCGACCATGGCCCCGACCATGGCCGGCCGCCGCCGTGGCCATGGCCGCCCAGCCATGGCCAGCCGTGGCCATGGCCGCCCCGGCCAGGGCTGCCCCGGCCATGGCCGCCCCGGCCATGGCCGCCCCGGGCCATGGTCGGCCGTGGCCTTGGCGCCCCGGCCATGGCCGCCCCGGCCATGGCCGCCCCGGCCATGGCCGCCCCGGCCATGGCCGGCCGTGGCCATGGCCGCCCCCGGCCATGGCCGCCCCGGCCATGGCCGGCCGTGGCCATGGCCGCCCCGGCCATGGACGGTCGTGGCCATGGCCGGCCGTGACCTTGGCCGCCGCCGGCCTCCCTCGCCGGCCCGCCCGGCTGCCGCCGCCGTCATGACGGCCCGCCATCATGGGAAGCCCTCCCCACCGTCCGATCGGGGGAGAGGCCTCACCGGCCGTCCGATCGGGACAAACCACCACTAACCCACTAGGTTAGTGGTGGGGCCCGCCATAACTTCCCCCTGGAGCCTATAAAAGGACCCCAGGGGCTCCTCATTTCCTAACTTTTCTCCTCCTACGCTTCCCCCTTCTTCTTCTTCCTCAGGTGGGAGCTCTCCCGTTTTCTCTGCCGGCGGACCACCCTCGTCGTCAACCACCAGCGGCCGCCTCTCGCCGCCAACACCGACAGCCACCGCGACCTCCAGCGGCCACCAACGGATACTAGCACCCGCCAATAGCTACCAGAACCTGTCATCGGCTCTATTGGCACCCACCAGAACTCAGTTACAAAGGGAACACTCCAAGGACTGAGAAGGACGCACAAAGGAAGCAGTGACACCCTTGGACACGCGTCGCCTCTGAGGCGCACGCGACTGAAGTATCCCGCGCATTCCACCGTCCAAGTCCCGTTGGCGTGGCAGTCTGTTGCCCACCAACGAGTGCATACTCTCTCTCTCCTCAAGATTGTAACGGGAGCGGCCTGTCACCCCGATTCCCCCATCAAATTGTAACCTCCAACAATCTAGTGGATTTTGATCGGCACCGACCCGGTCACGTGGTTTTTCACCCGGTTGAAGGGTTTTCCACGTTATTAAACTTCCCGTGTCCATCCCCCATTTTTCAACTGACTGTGTGCGCGCTCTCGACCGCTCCGCGAGCTAAGGCGGTCCAAGAATATCCGGCCCGACCGGAGCATCGAGTTAGTCCGCAACAGTTTGGCGCCGTCTGTGGGAAACATTCCCAATATCCTTCGCAGAGAGCAAGTTCATCACAATGGCAAAGAGGAGTACCCGCACCGCAGAAGGATCCGCACTTGGCGGACACACTGAGCCTGCACGATCTCACTCTCTGGTAGACGTGCCACTGACCGCTGATGAAGCAGCGCTTGCCCCTGTCGCCGCTCTGGAGGGGCGTGTCCGCCAAATGGAGGAGCAGCAGACAGAAATGCTCACACTGCTTCGGAACTTGGGAGCGCCTCCAGCTCCGCCCAGGTCACCTCCGCCAGCTAACCATCCTCCACTATTTAATCCACCAAGGAACCAGGAAGACCCTGTGGAGCAGGAAGGACCCGAAGATCATTCAGATACCGCCAGTTCGGCTCATCCCCGTCTAGGAAGAGCAAGGGCAGATCGCCCCCACGATCCAGTTAACGATGCTCTCATCCACCCTCTACTACTCGTCAAGAGATCAGGGAGGCCGTGGCTGAAGAATGTCGCCAAGCCGCAAGAAGAGATTTTCCACCCTCAGCGAACGCTTTATCAAGGCTCCCCTTGACCCAGCAGATCCTCGATCACCCAATTCCACCCGGGTTCAAACTCCCAAGCGTCGAAACATTCGACGGAACTGACGATCCACTCGAGCATGTCAATCATTTCACCACCATCATGAGGATCTTCCATGCCACCGTTCAATTGTTATGTCAAGTATTCCCAACTACTCTCAAAGGGCAAGCTCGAACATGGTTCCACTCTTTAAGGCCCGGTACCATTGCTAGTTTTGCCGAACTAACCAGACAATTCTCCGACCAATTCATCGCTAATCGAAAGATTGTCCGTGATCCATCTCATCTCTCTGGAATCCGCCAGAACGAAGGGGAAACCCTCAAAGAATTCTTTTGACGTTTCACTGCAGAAGCCCGTCAGATCCCGGGCGTCGACCCCGAACTCCTACGTGGAGTATTCCTGGGGGGTCTTCGCCCCAACGGCTTTTATTCGGCACTCATGAGAGAGACCGTACCCAACTACCTTCCCGGATCTGGTGCACAGAATTGAGGCACAGATAGCCGCAGACGAAGCTATTGAAGCTCATAGGCGACAGTTCGATGGGTACAGAAAAGGCAAAGAGATAAAGAGCCGGCTCCTCAACGGCAGGAAGGAAGATTCCATGAGGAACGTCGAGCCGGAACAACGCAGGCGTGACTCGCAGAGAGATCCCCCTAGGGACTATACCCCTCTCAACACTTCTCGTACCAACGTTTTGTATGCCATTCAGAATGAACCAGCATTACAGCGACCAAGGCAACCACCTCCTAATCCTAAGAACGATCAATCAAAGTATTGTGAATATCATCGACAACCGGGCATACCACTGAAGAATGTGCTCGCCTAAAGGAGGAAATCGAGCGTTTAATCCGTTTAGGACTGCTCGGTAGATTTCTACAAGGAAGGGTCCAAGAGCAGCAAGACCCGCCTAGGCGACCCAGGGACCATCAGAATGCCCCGCCAGCGCCCGAAGGAGGAAGGCAAGCAGTAGGAAACATTGAGACTATTGCCGGGTCACCTATTCTAACCTCGCAGATACTGTCAGTCCACTCTGTAAAGGAAGCCCATGAAGATAAAAGAAGAAAGCAGGACACCACCATATCATTTGGGGATGAAGACCTTATCAACGTCCGAATCCCGCATCAAGACCCGCTTGTAATTAGCGCCGGAATCGGAAATCCCTGCTATAACGTTAAGCGAATCCTCGTCGATAATGGCAGTTCAGTCGACGTCCTTTTTTCCACCACTCTGCAGAATATGAATATATCTCGACAGCAGCTAACTCCAGCCGCGGGACCAATATATGGTTTCGACAACCATCAGGTCCAAGTCATCGGAACAGTCACTCTACCGGTCACGTTGGGAGAATTCCCAAGACAGATTACGCATGAAGCTCAATTCGTGGTAGTAGATTCAAACTCAGCATACAACGCTATATTCGGAAGGCCAGTTCAGACTACCTTCAAGGCCATCCCATCTATCCCCCATCTAGCGATAAAGTTCCCTACTCCTGGAGGAATTGGAGTAGTACGCGGAAACCAGGAAGCCGCAAGGAGTTGTTATTCCAAACAAGCACAGCCCACCGAGCCTACCATGCTAAACATCGATGACTTCGACCTCAGAGATGAAGCGGTTCTGCAGCGGGGGGCACCCTCCGAAGGTCTAATTGAAGTCCCCCTCTCTTCGACAAAGCCGGATCGCACCGTCCAGCTTGGATCCCTCTTACAGGAGCACGAGAGGGAAGAATTAGCAGCCTACCTCCGCAAGAATAAGGATATCTTCTTCGCCTGGTCCCCAGAAGATATGCCTGGGATCGACCCTCAGGTCATCCGCCACTCCTCCACTCCCTCAACATCAACCCTGCGTGTAAGCCCGTCATTCAAAAGAAGAGGAATTTCGCCCCTGAGAGGCTCCAAGCAATAGAAGAAGAGGTTGAAAAACTCCTGCGCGCGCAATTCATTCGAGAAGTTGGCTACCCTGCTTGGGTAGCTAACGTTGTCCTAGTAAAGAAATCCTCAGGAAAGTGGAGAATGTGCGTGGATTATACAAATCTCAACCAGGCTTGCCCTAAGGACAGCTTTCCACTTCCCAGGATCGATCAACTAGTTGACTCAACCGCCGGACATCAACTGCTTAGCTTCATGGATGCCTACTCTGGGTACAACCAGATTCGAATGGATCCGACCGACGAGGAACACACGGCTTTCCGTACCGACAAAGGAATTTATTGCTACAAGGTAATGCTATTCGGACTTAAAAATGCAGGAGCCACCTACCAGCGACTCATGAACAAGATCTTTAAACAACTAATCGGCAGATCCATGGAAGTGTATGTAGACGATATGCTGGTTAAGAGCATTCGCCGAGAAGACCATTTAGAAGACCTAGAAAAATGTTTCAAGATCCTCAGACAATATGGAATGAAGCTCAACCCAAGCAAGTGCGCCTTCGGTGTCACTTCCGGAAATTTTTGGGGTTCATGGTTACCCAGCGAGGAGGAATAGAGGCCAATCCTGAGAAAATCAAGGCTCTCGAAGAAATGTCTCCACCCAGATCACTTAAAGATGTACAACGGCTGAACGGAAGAATCACAGCACTATCCCGATTCCTAGCTCGGACAGGGGACAAGTACCTCCCTTTCTTCAAAATTCTACGAGGAGCACGAAGCTCAGGGTTTCAATGGACCGATGAGTGTCAATCAGCCTTTGAATCCTAAAGCAATACCTGGCCTCTCCTCCACTCCTATCCAAGCCAGCTCCCGGAGAAATTCTCTTTTTATATCTTGTCATCACACCAGCAGCCCTAAGTTCAGTCCTAGTAAAAGACGAAGGGGGAATTCAACGCCCCATCTACTACCTGAGCAAAATCCTTTCTGATACCGAAACCCGCTACCCAACCGCAGACAAAACGGCCTTAGCACTTGTCTTTTCCGCAAGAAAACTCCGTCCCTACTTCCAGGCACACACTATTAAGTCCTAACCGAGCTACCACTCCGGCCATTCTTCAAAAACCCGAAGCATCCGTGTCGATTGGTTAAGTGGGCTGTCGAGTTGGGTGAGTTCGATATCCACTTCCTCCCGCGCCCCGTCATCAAATCTCAGGTTTTGGCCGACTTCATTGTAGAGAACACTCTACCGATGGAAACAGAATTTGCACCCACGGAAGCCGGACGAACATGGACGTTATACGTAGACGGGCCTCAGGGGCTGAAGGTGCTGGGGCAGGCCTGCTCCTCATTAATCCAGAACTCGTTACTCTAGAATATGGACTCCGACTAAAATTCCCTTCCACAAACAATGCAGCAGAATACGATGCCCTCATCGCGGGACTCAGGCTCGCCATCAGCTGCCAGGTCAAGCAGCTGACCATTTTACTCTGACTCACAACTTGTTGTCTCGCAGGTAGAAGGAGAATTTGAAGCCAAGAATGAACAGCTATCCCAATACCTAAACTCGTCAAGTCCCTTCTCATCCAAATCCCACAAATCCAAATTATGCATATCCCTCGAGAACAAAATAACAAGGCAGATGCCCTGTCAAAGCTTGCCACTTCTCCAACGCAATACCAAACAAGAGGGCACCAAGTTGAAGAAATAGTCTTCCCCAGTATTCACGGCCCGTGGGAAGTAGCAGAAGTCAATAAAGCAGAGGAATCATGGACAGCCCCGCTAATCGCCCATCTGAAGGGCCAACTATCACCGGAAGATCAAAAGGAGGCTCGTCGCCTGAGAATGAGAGCGGCAGCATTCACTTTGATAGACGGGGAACTATACAAACGGTCCTTTGCAGGACCCTACCTGAAATGCCTATCAGGAGAAGATGCCGAGTACACGCTCCGCGAAGTTCACCAAGGGGTATGCGACGAACATCTCGGGGGAAAAGCCCTGGCCAGGAAAATCCTACGGCAAGGATTTTACTGGCCAACCATGAAGAAGGAAGCGACAAATTCGTTCAAAAGTGCAAGAGCTGTCAAGTACACGCTAACATCCCGGCAGCCCCCGGTAGCCCTCACGTCGATACAAGGAGCCTGACCGTTCGCACAATGGGGGATAGACCTCCTGGACCTTTGCCATTAGCTTCCGGTCAAAGAAAATTCATCATTATGGCAATCGATTATTTTACCAAGTGGATCGAAGCAGAACCACTGGCCAAGATAACCGAAGAGAACGCCAAACAGTTCGTCTGGAAGAACATCGTATGTCGCTTCGGCATACCGGCAATCATTTTCACAGACAACGGCACTCAATTCACTGGAAAGTCCTTTACCAAGTTATGTGAAGACTTAAAGATAGCATTGCGACACACAGCAGTATCACATCCCCAATCCAATGGGCAAATTGAAGTAACCAACCGTACTTGTACAACCCCGTATTCGCAGAGTGGGGGTCCTCCATCAGGCGCAAGGGGGATGAAATATTTGCCTCCCTCCCGGCTCGTCAGGCCAGCCCTCGCCCGGCTCGTCAGGCCAGCCCTCGCCCGCTCGTCAGGCCAGCCCTCGCCCGGCTCGTCAGGCCAGCCCTCGCCCGGCTCGTCAGGCCAGCCCTTCCGGCTCGTCAGGCCAGCCCTCGCCCGGCTCGTCAGGCCAGCCCTCCCGGCTCGTCAGGCCAGCCCTCGCCCGGCTCGTCAGGCCAGCCCTCCCGGCTCGTCAGGCCAGCCCTCCCGGCTCGTCAGGCCAGCCCTCCCGGCTCGTCAGGCCAGCCCTCGCCCGGCTCGTCAGGCCAGCCCTCGCCCGGCTCGTCAGGCCAGCCCTCGCCCGGCTCGTCAGGCCAGCCCGCCCGGCTCGTCAGGCCAGCCTTCGCCCGGCTCGTCAGGCCAGCCCTCCCGGCTCGTCAGGCCAGCCCTCCCGGCTCGTCAGGCCAGCCCTCGCCCGGCTCGTCAGGCCAGCCCTCCCGGCTCGTCAGGCCAGCCCTTCCGGCTCGTCAGGCCAGCCCTCGCCCGGCTCGTCCGGTCGCCCGGGCCCTCTTTTGGCCTTGTTCTTACTGTTGTGCCCTCGGGGGGGGGGTTACCTCTTTGCCCCTTGGTGTGGAGGTTTGCTATTGGCTCAAGCAAAAAGGTCGTAGGGGCATTTCGGTCATTTTACCCCCAGGACTTGAAAAACTATAAATAGACCCCCTGGGTACCTTGGAGAGGCATTGGCTTTTGGCTTCCTCCTCCCTAGCTTTCCCCTTGGTAGAGTTGAGAGAACTCTCCAAGGTACCCAGCTCTCATTGGTAAGGGAGGGAAGTGTTCTTGTGACCTTCCGGTGTGTGTGGGACCTCCGCGCTAGAGCCGAGGGTCTGTTCCTAGTTTCCCAAGTCTTCGGCCTGTGACATTCTTCCGAGTGTAGTAGGTGTGAGGTCACCCCTTCCCCAAGGGTCGAACTCCACAGAGACCAAGTTTTTGGTTTCAACATTTTGGTGCGGTGAGCGTGGAGAGTGACCAGCACAGAAAATCTCGGGAGAGTGTCATGACTGAGATCAGGGAGGTAGTGATGACCTCGGTGGTCTCCCCAACCTGGGACCCTTTGTAGGAAAGGGAGGAGTTCATGGCTTCCATCGAAGGCATCATGGGGATGCTTAGAAGCATCGCCCCTCGGGCTGACAGCTCAACCCCCACCCCCCAGGGACTAGCTCCCAGGGGTCTCGGCGAGCTGACCCAGAGTGGTCTCGGCGAGCTGGCTCCCAGGGGGCAAGGCGAAGATCACCCCAGCAGGGGGAGAAGAAAGTGTGCCAGGTAGGCGACCTGGGAAGGAAAGGATGGGAGAAGGGGTCGAGAGAGACCTCCCCGGCCGGGAGCTGTTCCCCAGCCCGGCGAGAGCTAGCCCTCCAGGCGAGCAGGTCGCGCGAGTAGAGGTGGTGAGAGCACCCCTTAGGGGGTCACCCTTCAGCGAGCTGATCATCTCAGCTCCCGTTCCCGAGGGGTTCAGGGAACTTGACAAGGCATACTACACCGGGAAGGACGACCCCATCCAGCACTTACAGTGGTTCGAGGATGCCGTCTCCATCATACCAATGACGGATGCCTTCAAGTGTCGCCTCTTTGCGATCACGTTGAAGGAGAAGGCAAGGGACTGGTTCCATCAACTCCCTCCAAGGTCCATCTTCGGGTTCGAAGACTTGAGCCGGAGCTTTCAGCTTCGCTTCTCCACGTCCAGAAGAGGAAGAAAGGTCCTGAGTCCCTCTTCCTGATAAAGCAAAGGGCCGAGGAGTCGCTGGCCCATTACGTTGACAGGTTCCAGGAGGAGGTCCTTGACATCCAAGAGGTGCCAGGTATGCCCTCCAGATGGCATTCACGGTGGGGTTGCGTGAAGGGTTCTTCAAGATGAGCTTGACCCGGAAGACCCCTCTTTCCTTCGAGGAGCTGATGAAAGGGCGGCAGAAGAGATAGCCATGGAGGCAGCCAACCCGGCCTTTGTAAAAAAGTTGGCTAAGTTGACGGAGGTGGAGTCGAAAGAGCAAGGTGGCTCAAGGCACCAGGAAGGAAGGCGGAGAGAGGCAGAGAGCCCAGGGTTCCAGAGACAGGAGGGTCCGGAGCCAGGCTGGAGGCAGCAGGGAGGACCTGCCCAGGGTCCAGGAAGAGCTCTTGTCCAGGGTGGGGGGAATCTTCACGGGGGCCAAGGGAGGTTCGACTTCCAAAGGCAAGCCCCAAGACAACTCCTACCCCCACCGCAACAGGCCTTGGCAATAGGCGAAGGAAGAGAGGCAACGGGAGAGATCGCCGAGTCCGCCGAAGGAGGCCGGTAGAAGAAGCATTGCCGTACTGTGACTACCACCAGGTGGAGGGGCACGCGACAGCTACCTGCCCCGAATTCCTGGAGGTAAGAGGAGCGAGAGGTCAAGCCCAGCAACCACCCCCGAGGCAGATCGAAGCCCCGCCCCCAGCCAGGGAGGAAAACAGATGTGAGGATCGGGTCGACGTGGGCAGCCGGGGAAGGATCGGTTAATGCAAGAGGTGAAGGAGCCTCGCCTCAATAGGAACTTGTATTTTTTTGTTATGTTGTATCGAGTCTAGCCCCCGACCCACTGAGTCGGGAGAGGTCATGTAACCCATCATTTTTTCCCCGTTTGAGGATGTTGAATTTGGCAAGATTTTGTTGAGACCCCAACTCCTTAGCTCCGATGATGGTCCCGCTGTCAGGCTCTCACTAGCTGGCAGGTCAGGCGTACCTCTCGTGGAAGCCCATGTTCTCTTAGCTCCGATGATGGTCCCGCTGTCAGGCTCTCACTAGCTGGCAGGTCAGGCGTACCTCTCGTGGAAGCCCAAAGTCCTTAGCTCCGATGATGGTCCCGCTGTCAGGCTCTCACTAGCTGGCAGGTCAGGCGTACCTCTCGTGGAAGCCCAAGTTCTCTTAGCTCCGATGATGGTCCCGCTGTCAGGCTCTTACTAGCTGGCAGTCAGGCGTACCTCTCGTGGAGCCCCAAGTCCTTAGCTCCGATGATGGTCCGCTGTCAGGCTCTCACTAGCTGGCAGTTCAGGCGTACCTCTCGTGGAAGCCCAAAGTCCTTAGCTCCGATGATGGTCCCGCTGTCAGGCTCTCACTAGCTGGCAGGTCAGGCGTACCTCTCGTGGAAGCCCAAAGTCCTTAGCTCCGATGATGGTCCCGCTGTCAGGCTCTCACTAGCTGGCAGGTCAGGCGTACCTCTCGTGGAAGCCCAAAGTCCTTAGCTCCGATGATGGTCCCGCTGTCAGGCTCTCACTAGCTGGCAGGTCAGGCGTACCTCTCGTGGAAGCCCAAAGTCCTTAGCTCCGATGATGGTCCGCTGTCAGGCTCTCACTAGCTGGCAGGTCAGGCGTACCTCTCGTGGAAGCCCAAGTTCTCTTAGCTCCGATGATGGTCCCGCTGTCAAGCTCTCACTAGCTGGCAGGTCAGGCGTACCTCTCGTGGAAGCCCCAAGTCCTTAGCTCCGATGATGGTCCCGCTGTCAGGCTCTTACTAGCTGGCAGGTCAGGCGTACCTCTCGTGGAGTATGACCTTTTTACCCTGAGGAGGTCTCGCCACCCAGGCTCTCATCAGCTGGCATGGCAGGTTGACCCCCCAGGAAGCTAAGTGTTTTTAACCTGAGGAGGTCTCGCCACCCAGGCTCTCATCAGCTGGCATGGCAGGTTGACCCCCCAGGAAGCTAAGTGTTTTTACCCCGAGGCTGTCTCGTCACCCAGGCTCCCATTAGCTGGCATGACAGGTTGACCCTCGGGAGGCTAAGTGTTTTCACCCCGAGGCTGTCTCGTCACCCAGGCTCCCATAAGCTGGCATGACAGGTTGACCCCTCGGGGGGCTAAGCATTTTCACCCCCGAGGTTGTCTCGTCACCCAGCTTCCCATTAGCTGGCATGACAGGTTGATCCCTCGGAGAGGCTAAGTATTTTCTCGACCGCGCAAGAAAAGGCCACTCAGCGAATACGTTGGGTTGGATGTTTCTTTCCGAGCTTGTGCCAACCTCAAAAAGAGCGGGGATTGTGTACAACCCCGTATTCGCAGAGTGGGGGTCCTCCATCAGGCGCAAGGGGGATGAAATATTTGCCTCCCTCCCGGCTCGTCAGGCCAGCCCTCGCCCGGCTCGTCAGGCCAGCCCTCGCCCGCTCGTCAGGCCAGCCCTCGCCCGGCTCGTCAGGCCAGCCCTCGCCCGGCTCGTCAGCCAGCCCTTCCGGCTCGTCAGGCCAGCCCTCGCCCGGCTCGTCAGGCCAGCCCTCCCGGCTCGTCAGGCCAGCCCTCCCGGCTCGTCAGGCCAGCCCTCGCCCGGCTCGTCAGGCCAGCCCTCCCGCTCGTCAGGCCAGCCCTCCCGGCTCGTCAGGCCAGCCCTCCCGGCTCGTCAGGCCAGCCCTCGCCCGGCTCGTCAGGCCAGCCCGCCCTCGCCCGGCTCGTCAGGCCAGCCCTCGCCCGGCTCGTCAGGCCAGCCCGCCCGGCTCGTCAGGCCAGCCTTCGCCCGGCTCGTCAGGCCAGCCCTCCCGGCTCGTCAGGCCAGCCCTCCCGGCTCGTCAGGCCAGCCCTCGCCCGGCTCGTCAGGCCAGCCCTCCCGGCTCGTCAGGCCAGCCCTTCCGGCTCGTCAGGCCAGCCCTCGCCCGGCTCGTCCGGTCGCCCGGGCCCTCTTTTGGCCTTGTTCTTACTGTTGTGCCCTCGGGGGGGGTTACCTCTTTTTGCCCCTTGTGTGGAGGTTTGCTATTGGCTCAAGGCAAAAAGGTCGTAGGGGCATTTCGGTCATTTTACCCCCAGGACTTGGAAAAACTATAAATAGACCCCCTTGGGTACCTTTGGAGAGGCATTGGCTTTTGGCTTCCTCCTCCCTAGCTTTCCCCTTGGTAGAGTTGAGAGAACTCTCCAAGGTACCCAGCTCTCATTGGTAAGGGAGGGGAAGTGTTTTCTTGTGACCTTCCGGTGTGTGGTGGGACCTCCGCGCTAGAGCCGAGGGTCTGTTCCTAGTTTCCCAAGTCTTCGGCCTGTGACATTCTTCCGAGTGTAGTAGGTGTGAGGTCACCCCTTCCCCAAGGGTCGAACTCCACAGAGACCAAGTTTTTGGTTTCAACAGTACTATCCTAAAGGGACTAAAAACACGACTAGAAGATGCTGGGGGGCAATGGGTGGACGCTCTTCCTAATGTGCTATGGGCATATCGCACCACAGAGAGAACGCCTACCGGAGAAACTCCTTATAATCTCTGTTATGGAACGGAGGCTATTATACCCATCGACATTGGCGTCCCTAGTCCTCGGACGTCCGACTTCGATCCCCAGATAAACAACGAGGCGCTCCGAGACAACCTTGACCTGATCTTCGAAGTACGAGAAGAAGCCGCTCTTCGCGCCGCCGCCTACCAACAACGCACAGCCCGCTACTACAACCGCCGGGTAAAGGCCCGCTCAATCAACATCGAAGACCTAGTCCTCCGCACCTTGGAAGCTGCCGGGAAGGGAACACAAGGCGACAAGCTATCTCCAACATGGGAAGGACCATTCGTTGTCACCGCTATGGTGAAGCCAGGCACATACAAGCTACGAAACGCCGAAGGAAAGATTCTCCCACGCACCTGGAACGCACAAAATCTACGCCGCTTTTACCAGTGACACATTACGACTCTTTTATGCCGTCATTTTCAATTCAAGACTACGTGATCTATATAAGTCACAAACCTGATCTCATGCAAATACTTCGAATCACGCTTATTACTCAAAGAATTACCTTTTATTTTCTGCAAACACTGCATGTTCTAACGAAATTCAAAGCCGTGGGCCTGTTCCACGCGACACCGTGGGGGCCTGCCCCCCTCACGAAGAAACCGCGAGCCTGTCTCGCGCGAAAAGCCGTGGGCCTGTTCCACGCAACATCGTGGGGGCCTGCCCCCCTCACGAAGAAGCCGCGAGCCTGTCTCGCGCGAAAAGCCGTGGACCTGTTCCACGCGACACCGTGGGGGCCTGCCCCCCTCACGAAGAAGCCACGAGCCTGTCTCGCGCGAAAAGCCGTGGACCTGTTCCACGCAACACCGTGGGGGCCTGCCCCCCTCACGAAGAAGCCGCGAGCCTGTCTCGCGCGAAAAGCCGTGGACCTGTTCCACGCGACACTGTGGGGGCCTGCCCCCCTCACGAAGAAGCCGCGAGCCTGTCTCGCGCGAAAAGCCGTGGACCTGTTCCACGCGACACCGTGGGGGCCTGCCCCCCTCACGAAGAAGCCGCGAGCCTGTCTCGCGCGAAAAGCCGTGGACCTGTTCCACGCGACACCGTGGGGGCCTGCCCCCCTCACGAAGAAGCCGCGAGCCTGTCTCGCGCGAAAAGCCGTGGACCTATTCCACACAACACTGTGGGGGCCTGCCCCCCTCACGAAGAAGCCGCGAGCCTGTCTCGCGCGAAAAGCCGTGGACCTGTTCTACGCGACACCGTGGGGGCCTGCCCCCCTCACGAAGAAGCCGCGAGCCTGTCTCGCGCGAAAAGCCGTGGACCTGTTCCACGCGACACCGTGGGGGCATGCCCCCCTCACGAAGAAGCCGCGAGCCTGTCTCGCGCGAAAAGCCGTGGACCTGTTCCACGCGACACCGTGGGGGCCTGCCCCCCTCACGAAGAAGCCACGAGCCTGTCTCACGCGAAAAGCTGTGGACCTGTTCCACGCAACACCGTGGGGGCCTGCCCCCCTCACGAAGAAGCCACGAGCCTGTCTCGCGCGAAAAGCCGTGGACCTGTTCCACGTAACACCGTAAGGACTTGACCCCCTCACAAAGAACCCTCATACAAACTAGGCCGCGAGCCAGGCCCACACACTAAGCCATGGGTCATCCCCATACAAATACACCATGACAAAGATCAACTCCCACAAACAACCATCTCGTGGCAAAATGCATCTATGCAAAACACATGACAACGACATACAAGTAAGGCTATCATAACAACAACAACAAATGGGAGCCCTAGCGGCAACAATCTCAAAAGCTATAACAGAAATAAAGGACTACAAATAAACAACGAGACAGACAAAGGCAGATAAACACTACAGCTACTCATCATCAGCATCTGAGCTAGAACGCTCATCATCTGAAACGTCCGCGAAGCTGAAACTGGAAGTATCACACCCAAGATGCTTCCCTATGAAGCGAAAGGCCTTCGAAACACCACGACGAAGTGCTAACTGGCGCATGTCATCCATCTGAGGCTCTACTTCCTTGGACCAAATGTCATCACGAACCTCCTCCGCGATCAGGCTACGATCCCGCATATAGTCCAAGGACTCCAGGTACTCCACGAGGCCTGCGGCCTTCAATTCTGATGTACGGTCATCCGAAGATAACATCTCTACCTGCGCCCTCGTCGCACAAAGCTGGGTCTCAAGGCCTGCAACCTCATCTCGCGCCGCATGCAATTGAGTCTCTAAGCCAGATATTTCCTCCCTCGCATGTTTCAACATCTGGGCAGTCCTCTCCACTACGGCTTTCTCCACGTCCAAGGAAGCACGCACGTCTTCTAGCTCAGACTTCAGCTCTGACCCAACTCGATGATACTGCGCGATGTCCCGGTCATGTTCTTCCTTGAGAGAAGAAAGTGAACCCATCGACAGTCGAAGCTTCTCCTGCAAAGCAAGATAGCCATCCTTCAGGCTCACGTAATGATCGTTCCAGGTGACCGCTATCTGCGCCTGAGTCTCGATCTGCAAAAGGAAAACACGCAATTAGCCGCCTTCAAGCAAAAAATAGAAGAAGGAGGAAGAAACAATAAGGCACCAACTTACTGCATCACTCATCGCCCTCAAAGAGGAAGACATCCGAGGAACCGCTGCGCTAGCAAGCGCCCGTGGAGTCGGGGAAACAGGTAACTGCGTCTCTGGGACTGAATCATCAGAGGCTACCACCACAACGTCAACATCACTATCGGGGGCCATGACCGCTTTTCTCTTGCGGCCTCCTCCCTGAGAAGACGACACCGCCCGTCCTGTGCCAACAGAAATACCACATCCCAACAATCGTTTCTCTTCGACAAACGCATATATGTTGAAGAGACGGTTAGCCAATTCACGAGGCTCGGAAAATCCCAACACAGGAGAGAAGTCTCGCTCCCTCCCTTTCACGCGGCGACAACGGTCGGGAAGCGCATTCCACACCTCAGGAAGACCCCAAGAGTTCTTCACATATCCGAACAAAGTGTTACCGTGACGACGATCTTTGCGAGACTCAAACTCCAGCCAAACCTTGTTGCTGCGCACCTCGATCCGCTCACCACCATCAAAGCGCACGTCGCACCAATCACGGAACTGGTCTAAAGAAAGGGAGCCCCCGTGCTCACGAAAAAGCAATCAAGCCCATGATACGAGTAACCCCGGTAGGGGCAAACTGGGAAATAGGAACTCCGCAAAACTTCAGAATCTCCACCACCTCGTCGCAGGGAGGAAGACGGAAACCAGATCTGAGTGACACTTCGCAGACAGTCAGCCAACCACGGGGAGGATTTTGAACCCGCTCCTCGGGACGCGGGATCCTCACCTCCAAGTCTGAAGGAAGCCCGAACTTTGTTCTCCAAATAGCAACGCCGTCTTCAGTCAAGGAGGAGCGTAGACGCATTGTCCAGCAGAGCGCTTCGGTACCTGCACACCACAAAAAATATAGTCATTTCAAAATAGTAAAAATCACGCACACAACCCTCTCCATGGCCGCGCACGGCCTGCGCGAAAGCACCGCCTGCGCGCGCGCATACACGCAGCCTCACCAAGTCCGGCCAGCAAGCACGCGGCCAACACGCACAGCCTGCGCACGCAGCCTGTGCGCGCGCGCGGCCTGCATGCGCGGCCGGCACGCGAACGGCCATCACGCGCGCACGCCCAGCACGCCCGCAGCCAGCGCGCACGACATACGCGCGCCAAGGCCTGCGCGCGCGACCTGCGCGCGCGCGGCCCGCGCGCAAGGCCTGCGCGCGCGCGGCCTGCGCGCGCGCGGCCTGCGCACGCAGCGCGGCCTGCGCACGCGCGGCCTGCGCGCGGCCTGCGCGCGCGGCATACACGCGCAAGGCCTGCGCGCGCGGCCTGCGCGCGCGCGGCCTGCGCGCAAGGCCCGCGCGCAAGGCCCGCGCGCGCGCGGCCTGCGCGCAAGGCCCGCGCGCAAGGCCTGCGCGCGCGCGGCCTGCGCGCGCGCGCGGCCTGCGCGCGGCGCGCCAGGCCGCGCGCGCTTGCGCGCAAGGCCCGCGCGAGCGGCCTGCGCGCGCGCGGCCAGCGCGCGCGGCCAGCGCGCGCGCAGCCTGCGCGCACGCGGCCGGCGCGTGCGCGACCTGCGCCCGCACGGCCTGCGCGTAAGGCCTGCGCACGCGCGGCCTGCGCACGCGCGGCCTGCGCGCGCTCTCGGTCCCTCTCCCGCAACGGGGGCACACCACCAACTCCTACGCCTTGCCGGCCCCGCGCGAGCCCGTCTGGCGTCCGCTTTCCAAACTAACACGAACCAACATACCTTAGAGCCGCTCACCATCGCCGCCATCCCGGATTCTACGCCGGCAATCACCACCGCAACCAGAGTTAAAAATCTTTCTCCGTGCTCGCTTCCCTCCCAACTGAAAGAGAT
Organism: Platanthera zijinensis; assembly: GCA_039513925.1. Taxonomy (NCBI): domain Eukaryota; kingdom Viridiplantae; phylum Streptophyta; class Magnoliopsida; order Asparagales; family Orchidaceae; genus Platanthera; species Platanthera zijinensis. Next base: position 153,414,927 of record CM077095.1, on the reverse strand, counting down.
TTGGGGGGGCAATTGATGGGCTCCACCTTAATTTATAAGAAAAAGGAGACCCCCATGACCCCCATGAATGGAGATCATGGGCGGGCCCCCCTAACCCCCATGATCTCTCATGGAGATCATGGGAGTGGGCCCCCTCTCTCCCCACCATTTGGGGAAGGAACCGCCCCCGGCGGTTCCCCCTCCGGCCATGGCCGGCCGGCCACGATCGTGGCCGGCCGCGGCCATGGCCGGCCGCGGCCATGGCCGGCCGCGGCCATGGCCGGCCGCGGCCATGGCCGGCCGCGGCCATGGCCGGCCGCGCCATGGCCGGCCGCGGCCATGGCCGGCCTCGGCCATGGCCATGGCCCGGCCATGGCCGGCCTCGGCCATGGCCGTCCTCGGCCATGGCCGGCTCCGGCCATGGCCGGCCTCGGCCATGTCCGGCCATGGTCGGCCCCGACCATGGCCGGCCGCCGTCGTGGCCATGGCCGCCCAGCCATGGCCGGCCGTGGCCATGGCCGCCCCGGCCATGGCCGCCCGACCATGGCCGGCCGTGGCCATGGCCGCCCCGGCCAGGGCCGCCCCGGCCGTGGCCACCCGGCCATGGCCGGCCGTGGCCATGGCCGCCCCGGCCATGGCCGCCCCGGCCATGGCCGGCCGTGGCCATGGCCGCCCCGGCCATGGCCGCCCCGGCCATGGCCGGCCGTGGCCATGGCCGCCCCGGCCATGGCCGCCCCGGCCATGGCCGGCCATGGCCATGGCGCCCCCGGCCATGGACGGTCGTGGCCATGGCCGGCCGTGACCTTGGCCGCCGCCGGCCTCCCTCGCCGGCCGCCCGGCTGCCGCCGCCGTCATGACGGCCCGCCATCATGGGAAGCCCTCCCCCCGCCGTCCGATCGGGGGAGAGGCCCCACCGGCCGTCCGATCGGGACAAAACCACCCACTAACCCACTAGGTTAGTGGTGGGGCCCGCCATAACTTCCCCCTGGAGCCTATAAAAGGACCCCAGGGCTCCTCATTTCCTAACTTTCTCCTCCTACGCTTCCCCCTTCTTCTTCTTCCTCAGGTGGGAGCTCTCCCGTTTTCTCTGCCGGCGACCACCCCTCGTCGTCAACCACCAGCGGCCGCCTCTCGCCGCCAACCACCGACAGCCACTCTCGCGACCTCCAGCGGCCACCAACGGATACTAGCACCCGCCAACAGCTACCAGAACCTGTCATCGGCTATTGGCACCCCACCAGAGCTCAGTTACAAAGGGAACACTCCAAGGACTGAGAAGGACGCACAAAGGAAGCAGTGACAACCCTTGGACACGCGTCGCCTCTGAGCGCACGCGACTGAAGTATCCCGCGCATTCCACCGTCCAAGTCCCGTTGGCGTGGCAGTCTGTTGCCCACCAACGAGTGCATACTCTCTCTCTCTCTCCTCAAGATTGTAACGGGAGCGGCCTGTCGCCCCGATTCCCCCCATCAAATTGTAACCTCCAACAATCTAGTGGATTTTGATCGGCACCGACCCGGTCACGTGGTTTTTCACCCGGTTGAAGGGTTTTTCCACGTTAAAAACTTCCCGTGTCCGTCCCCCATTTTCAACTGACTGTGTGCGCGCTCGACCGCTCCGCGAGCTAAGGCGGTCCAAGAATATCCGGCCCGACCGGAGCATCGAGTTAGTCCGCAACAATAATAATTAAAATAAAAATTATATTTAAATAAAAACGTCGAGCTGAGCTCGACATTACGTCGAGCTCAGCTCGACGTTTACGTGGAGCTGAGCTCGACGTTTTTCCCCGAGCTGAGCTCGACGAACGTCGAGCTCAACTCCACGTTTTTTCATATTTTTATTTATTATAATTAATAATTAATATAAATAATAATTTATATAAATAATAATAATTAGCTTGCCAAATTAAAATAAGCATTACATTATAAAAATAAAATAAGCATTACATATTTCAAAATTAAAATATTACATTTGAAATTTAAACTAAAAATCTGGGAGTTCATCACTGGGTTCGATACGATTTCCGCGCGCGCTATTCCCCTGTTGTTCTCCTCCATACCTTAGTATGTTGTAGTCGCTTCCTCCATACTAGCTTCCTCCCTGCTGGTCTCCTCCGAACTGATGTCCTTCAAATTGGCTTCCGTCGTACTGGTTTTCTCGGTATTGGCTTTCTCGGTACTGATTTCCTCCAAATGGAGGTCCTCCAAATTGAGGCCATCCATAGCGAAGTTCTCCATGTCGGTCTCTTTCATACTGGCTTCCTCCGTACTGACTTCCTTCATGTTGACCTCCTCCAAATGGAGGTCCTCCAAATTGAGGCCCTCCATATCGAGGTCCTCCATGTCGATCTCCTTCATACTAGCTTCCTCCACACTGGCTTCCTCCAAGTTGACCTCCTACAAATTGAGGTGCTCCATATTGGCTTCCTCTGTATTGGCTTCCACCATAACCACTACCTCCGTATACGCCACCTCCATATTCAGTTCCTTCGAGTGATGAAGATCCTCCAAATAATGGTTTTATAATATTTCTATTCATAATTTCTTGTTTTTTTGTCGAAAATACTGTCGTTCTGGAGTTCCTTTGATGCTATCCAAATCTATCATCATGATATCGTGATCTTGTTTAGCGCTCTGCAGATCTAGTTTTCTTTTTGATTTTCTGCTTTCATTCTCATGAGCTCTTGGATATCAGACATATCGTTTGCTCGTTGTTCTTGTCCTCTCTTTAAAACCTCTAAGATTTCTTCGTTTTTTTAGTATGAGTCTCAATATCATAACCCTTACCACTCAATTGTCTCCTCCTCTCCTTTTCTTTTCTTTTTCTCCCAGTTGGTCGTTTATTGGAAGTTGAGATTGGGATTTCTTCATCTCCAATACTACCAAGATTCATGTTATTGTTATCTGAATTTAAGTCTATTCCTCTCCCTTGACTGGGAGTGTTAGAACTTAATGTTTGTGACATGTCAATATTTGGAGAGTTCTTATTTTTTGTAGACCCTGACGTTTCCATCCACTTCTCTGTGTTTTTTAAGATATGCCAAACATGCTCAAACATGAAGCTTCTCTTTTGAATTAGAGGCATATAACATTTTGGCTTCATTGAGCTACAAAAAAAATTACTTTAATCACACATTATTTAAGATATTTATGCATTTAAATTCTAAAAAATTCTTACAATATCAAGTTCAGAAGCACCGCTGGGGTTTCGTTGCTCTATCTGCCGAATACATCCTCGAATTTGCTTGTTTTACTTGCCAAAAGGGACCAACGACAAGAAAGAGATTTTGGGTTCTCTGTCCTACGCAAGTTTGAGGTCTTGTATTGTGAAAGATGGTTGAAATTCTTTCCCACATTCTTTGTTCTTTCTGATTACTCCCCATAACGGGGTCTTCCGAAACCTCAAGCCAAGCATAACATAGTGCTTGATCTTCTTTTGGGGAGAATGCTTGGCCACGAATAGATGACATGATGACGAGGAAAGAAATTAGAGAGTTCTTGGTTTTGGGGATAGAGTGATGAGAACTTGACTTCTGCAATGGGTACTTATAAAGAGTGCTAGAATGGGTACTTATGAAAAAGAGAGGCTTGAGTGGAGAAAGCATACAATGCTTGGGAGAAGGCATCCAATGCTGGGAAAAAACAAGGCTCCGGATTATGAGATGACATGATTGACAAGACAAGACAGAGGCTTGAGTGGAGAAGGCATCCAATGCTTGGGAGAAAACGCCTTAAATAGGCTTCAGCATAACAGATCGTCGAGCTCGGCCGAACATCGAACGACGGTCGACGATCGTCGAGCTCGACCGATCGTCGTGCTCGGCCGAACGTCGAACGGCGGTCGACGATCGTCGAGCTCGGCCGAACGTCGAGCTCGGCCGAACGTCGAACGGCGGTCGACGATCGTCGAGCTCGGCCGAACGTCGAGCTCGGCCGAACGTCGAACAGCGGTCGACGATCGACGAGCTCGGCCGAACGTCGAGCTCGGACGATCGTCGAGCTGGGTTCGGCGCGTCGGACGTTGAGCTGGGTTCGACGTTCAACGTCGGGCTGGGTTCAACGATCGTCGAGCTGGGTTCGACGATCGTCGAACCCAGTTCGACGATCGTCGAACCCAGTTCGACGACTGGAGAAACCATCTCCCCAAAAAATTTGGTCCGGGGGCGATGCCCCCGAGCCCCCACCGGGGACGCTGTCCCCTGGACCCATGCCCGCTGTCCGGTCAGCGGGACCTCCGCTGGGGGCTGCCGCCCCCGGACCCCCGCAGTCGTTGGTCCCGGAGATGTCGAAGGGGGATCACACTTCGATTCCTCTAAGCTCACGTGGGCAAACCCGGTGTGAGAAACAAGAGGACCGGAAGTGTTCCACAACCCCAACAAAGACAAGACAGAGGCTTGAGTGGAGAAGGCATCCAATGCTTGGGAGAAGGCATCCAATGCTTGGGAGAAGGCATCCAATGCTGGGGAAAAACAAGACTTCGGGTTACGAGATGACAGGATTGACAAGACAAGACAGAGGCTTGAGTGGAGAAGGCATCCAATGCTTGGGAGAAGACATCCAATGCTGGAAAAAAACAAGACTTCGGGTTACGAGATGACATGATTGACAAGACAAGATAGAGGCTTGAGTGGAGAAGGCATCCAATGCTTGGGAGAAGGCATCCAATGCTGACGAGCTATATAAACGCCCTTTTAAGATAGTCAATGATACATTCAAAACATTCTTTTCTTCTAAGAAAAATGAACTATGGAGAAGGTTCATCCCATTTGCGATCTTCATCATCTTCAGATGATGATGAACAAATACTTCTCAAGTGGGAAGAAGACCTTAAAAATTGGGAGAATGAAGATGAAGTTTTAGCTCGCATGCATGCCTCCAACAATGCCATAATCGCAGCTCAACTTCAAGAAGATGCACGTCCGCGACGCAGAGGTTCAATACCTGGTCACGTGGTAATCAATCGGGGCAGGATTGAAGGCAACACTAGACTTTGAATGATTACTTCTCCGAACACCCCACATATGGGGAAACTTTTTTTCGACGAAGATTTCGAATGCGAAAAAATCTTTTCCTTCGCATTGTTACTGAAGTGCAGGAGCACGACAATTTTTTTTGTTCAAAAGAAGGATGGTGTTGGTAAGCCTGGACTATCAACAATACAAAAAATTACAGCAGCATTTCGTATGTTAGCATACGGAACATCAGCTGATAATTGCGATGAGTACATTCGAATTGGCGAGTCTACTGTGATTCAATGCTTGAAAAGATTCTGTAGGGCAATCGTACAACTATACAAAGATGAATATTTGAGATCTCCCAATGCAAATAATGTAACAAGATTACTACAGAAATGTGAAGAACGAGGTTTTCCAGGGATGTTGGGAAGCCTAGATTGTATGCATTGGCAATGGAAGAATTGCCCAACGGCATGGGCAGGCCAATATTCAGGACGTCATGGTGGACCTACAATCATTCTCGAGGCAGTAGCATCATACGACCTGTGGATATGACATGCATATTTTGGCTTACCTGGATCTAACAATGATATTAATGTCTTGCAGACATCAAATTTATTTGCAAACTTAACCCAAGGTATAACGCCTCCTACCAATTATACAATACTGGGTAAAAATTATGATATTGGTTATTATTTAGCCGACGGTATCTATCCGAAATGGTCAACACTAGTTCAAACCATTTCTCATACACAAGATAAAAAAACAACACTTCGCAATGATGCAAGAGGCATGCCGAAAAGATGTAGAACGCGCATTTGGAGTTCTCCAATCACGCTTTGCAATTATTAAGGGGCCTTGCCGTTTTTGGGATAAAAATGTGTTGCATGATATCATGGCTGCTTGCATTATAATGCACAATATGATTATTGAGGACGAGCGAGATGAAAATGAAGATATCGTTATTTCTCCACCGCCGCCAACTCAGAATGTTAAAGAGATGGACACAAGTGAAGTCGAAAGATTTCAGCAGTTCCTAAATCGGCATAAAAAAATCAGAGACAAGGCGGCACATTTCGCACTTCGAGATGCACTGATCGAACATCTGTGGGCACGACATGGTAATAAAACAATGTAATTTGGAAAATTGTATGCATTTTAATTTGAATGTATTTCGGTGTATGTGCAATTTTATTTAGTAAATCGTGTTCTCTAGCTATTTGTATGATCAATAATATTTAGAAAGTATGCAATATTAGTCTCGTTTTGTAGGTCTCGAAAAAACAAATTTATTAGTATATTATATGTGAAGTTTGAAATAATATTTTAGCGGCTACGAACGTTATTGTGTAATACACGTTTTCCTTAAATATAATAAATATTGATAGGCTCCACCTTAATTTATAAGAATGAAAGAGACCCCCCATGATCCCCACCAAGGGAGATCATGGGAGGGCCCACCTTGCCCCCATGACCTCTCATGGAGATCATGGGGGTGGGCCCCATCTCCTCCCCTCTCCCGCGGAGGGAACCGCCGCCGGCGGCTCCCCCCGGCCGGCCACGGCCATGGCCCGCGGCCATGGCCGGCCGCGGCCATGGCCGGCCGTGGCCATGGCCGGCCGCGGCCATGGCCGGCCGCGGCCATGGCCGCCGGGGCCATGGCCGGCCGGCCGTGGCCATGGCCGGCCGCGGCCATGGCCGGCCGCGGCCATGGCCGGCCGCGGCCATGGCCGCCGCGGCCATGGCCGGCTCGAGATGGCCATGGCCAGCTCGCGGCCATGGCCGGCCGCGGCCATGGCCGGCCGCGGCCATGGCCGGCTCGCGGCCATGGCCGGCCGCGGCCATGGCCGGCTCGCGGCCATGGCCGGCCGCGGCCATGGCCGGCCGCGGCCATGGCCGGCTCGCGGCCATGGCCGGCCGCGGCCATGGCCGGGGCTCGCGGCCTTGGCCGGCCGGCCGGGCGGCGCGGCCGCGGTCGGCGCGCGGGGCCATGGCGTTCGGCGCGCGGCCATGGCCGGCCGCGGCCATGGCCGGCTCGCGGCGATGGGGCCGCGGCGGGCCTCGGCCATGGCCGGCTCGCGGCCATGACCGGCCTCGGCCATGGCCGGCCTCGGCCATGGCCGGACCCGGCCATGGCCGGCCCGGCCATGGCCGGCCGCGGCCATGGCCGGCCCCGGCCATCGCCAGCTCGCGGCCATGGCCGGCCCCGGCCATCGCCGGCTCGCGGCCATGGCCGGCCCCGGCCATGGCCGGCTCGCGGCCATGGCCGGCCCCGGCCATGGCCGGCTCGCGGCCATGGCCGGCCCCGGCCATGGCCGCTCGCTCGCGGCCATGGCCAGGCTCGGCCATGGCCAGCCTCGGCCATGGCCGGCTCGCGGCCGTGGCCGGCCTCGGCCATGGCCGGCCTCGGCCATGGCCGGCCTCGGCCATGGCCGGCCGGCCTCGGCCATGGCCGGCCGCGGCCAGGGCCGGCCGCCGCCGTACCCGGCCGCCTCCTCGCCGCCGGCGTCGTCCGGGCGGCCCCACCACGGGAGGACCTCCCCACCGTCCGATCAAAGGGGAGGCTCTACCGGCCGTCCGATCGGGGCAAAACCACCCACTAACCCACTATGTTAGTGGTGGGGCCCGCCGTAACTTCCCCCTGGAGCCTATAAAAGGACCCCAGGGGCTTCTCATTTCCTAACGTTCTCCTCCGACGCTTCCCCCTTCTTCCTCTTCCTCAGGTGGGAGCTCTCCCGTTTTCTCTGCCAGCGGCCGCCCCTCGCCGTCAACCACCGGTGGCCGCCTCTCGCCGCCAACCACCGACGGCCATCCGCAACCTCCAGCGGCCACCAACAGATATTAACACCCGCCAACAGCTACCAGAACCGTCATCGGTTATTGGCACCCCATCAGAGCCCAGTTACAAGGGGAACACTCCAAGGACCGAGGAAGACGCACAAAGGAAGCTACGACAACCCCAGGACACGCGTCGCCTCCGAGCACGTGCAACTGAAGTACCTCGCGCATTTCCACCATCCAAGTCCCGTTGGCGCGACAGTCTGTTGCCCACCAACGAGTGCATATAGTCTCTCTCCTCAAGATTGTAACGGGAGCGGCCTGTCGCCCCGGTTTCCCCCATCAAACTGTAAAACTCCAGCAAACTAGTGGATTTTGATCGGCACCGACTTGGTCACGTGGTTTTTTACCCGGTTGAAGGGTTTTCCACGTCAAAACTTCCCGTGTCCATCCCTCACTCTTCAATTGACTGTGTGCGCGCTCGACCGCTCCGAGAGCTAAGGCGGCCCAAGAATATCCGGCCCGACCGGAGCATCGAGTTAGACCGCAACAGTTTGGCGCCGTCTGTGGGAACATTCCCAGTATCCTTCGCAGAACAAGTTCATCACAATGGCAAAGAGAAGTACCCGCACCGCAGAAGGATCCACGCTTGGCGGACACGCTGAGCCTGCACGATCCCACTCTCTGGTAGACGTGCCACTGACCGCTGAGGCGGCACTCGCCCCTGTCGCCGCTCTGGAGGGGCGTGTCCGCCAAATGGAAGAGCAGCAGACAGAAATGCTCACACTGCTCCGGAACTTGGGAGCACCTCCAGTTCCCCCCAGGTCGCCTCCGCCAGCTAACCATCCTCCACTATTTAATCCACCAAGGAACCGGGAAGACCCTGTGGAACAGGAAGGACCCGAAGATCATTCAGATGCCGCCAGTTCGGCTCATCCCCATCTGGGAAGAGCAAGGGCTGATCGCCCCCGCGATCCAGTTAACGATGCTCCCATCCACCCTCTACTAACTCGTCAGGAGATCAGGGAGGCTGTGGCCGAAGAATGCCGCCAGGCCGCAAGAAGAGATCTCCATCCTTACCGAACGCTTTATCAAGGCTCCCCCTTGACCCAGCAAATCCTCGAACATCCGATTCCACCCGGATTCAAACTCCCAAGTGTCGAAACATTCGACGGAACTGACGACCCACTCGAGCATGTCAATCATTTCACCAACCATCATGAGGATCTTCCATGCCACCGACCAATTGTTATGTCAAGTATTCCCAACCACTCTCAAAGGGCAAGCTCGAACATGGTTCCACTCTTTAAGGCCCAGTACCATTACTAGTTTTGCCGAGCTAACCAGACAATTCTCCGACCAATTCATCGCTAATCGAAAGATTGTCCGTGATCCATCTCATCTCTCCGGAATCCGCCAGAACGAAGGGGAAACCCTCAAAGAATTCTTTCGACGTTTCACTGCCGAAGCTCGCCAGATCCCGGGCGTAGACCCCGAACTCCTACGGGGAGTATTCCTGGGGGGTCTTCGCCCCAGCGGCTTCTATTCAGCACTCATGAGAGAGACCGTACCCAACTACCCGGATCTGGTGCACAGAATTGAGGCACAGATAGCCGCAGACGAAGCTATTGAAGCTCATAGGCGACAGTTCGATGGAGTGCAGAAAAGGCAAAGAGATAAAGAGCCGGCTCCTCAACGGCAGGAAGGAAGATTCCATGAGGAACGTCGAGCCGGACAGCACAGGCGAGACTCACAAAGAGATCCCCCTAGGGACTATACCCCTCTCAACACATCTCGCACCAACGTTTTGTACGCCATTCAGAATGAACCAGCATTGCAACGGCCGAGGCAACCACCTCCTAATCCTAAGAACGATCAATCAAAGTATTGTGAATATCATCGATCGACCGGGCATACCACTGAAGAATGTGCTCGCCTAAAGGAGGAAATCGAGCGTTTAGTCCGGTTAGGACTGCTCGGTAGATTTCTGCAAGGAAGGGTCCAAGAGCAGCAAGACCCTCCTAGGCGACCCAGGGACCATCAGAATGCCCCGCCAGCGCCCGAGGGAGGAAGGCAAGCAGTAGGAAACATTGAGACTATTGCCGGATCACCTATTCTGACCTCACAGATACTGTCAGTCCACTCTGTAAAGGAAGTCCATGAAGATAAAAAAAGAAAGCAGGACACCACCATATCATTCGGGGATGAAGACCTTATCAACGTCCGAATCCCACATCAGGACCCGCTCGTAATTAGCGCCGAATCGGAAATCCCTGCTATAACGTCAAGCGAATCCTCGTCGATAATGGCAGTTCAGTCGACGTCCTTTTTTCCACCACTCTGCAGAATATGAATATATCTCGGCAACAGCTAACTCCAGCCGCAGGACCGATATATGGTTTCGACAACCATCAGGTCCAAGTCATCGGAACCGTCACTCTACCAGTCACGTTGGGGGAATTCCCGAGACAGATTACGCATGAAGCTCAATTCGTAGTAGTAGATTCAAGCTCAGCGTACAACGCTATATTCGGAAGGCCTGTTCAAACTACCTTCAAGGCCATCCCATCTATCCCCCATCTAGCAATGAAGTTCCCTACTCCGGGAGGAATTGGAGTAGTACGCGGAAACCAGGAAGCCGCAAGGAGTTGTTACTCCAAACAAGCACAGCCCACCGAGCCTACCACGCTAAACATCGATGACTTCGACCTCAGAGATGAAGCGGTTCTGCAACGAGGGGAACCCACCGAAGGTCTAATTGAAGTCCCCCTCTCTTCATCAAAGCCGGATCGCACCGTCCAACTTGGATCCCTCTTGCAGGAGCATGAGAGGGAAGAATTAGCAGCCTACCTCCGCAAGAATAAGGATATCTTCGCTTGGTCCCCAGAAGATATGCCTGGGATCGACCCTCAAATCATCTGCCACTCCCTCAACATCAACCCTGCATGCAAGCCCGTCATTCAAAAGAAGAGGAATTTCGCCCCTGAGAGGCTCCAAGCAATAGAAGAAGAGGTTGAAAAACTCCTACGCGCACAATTCATTCGAGAAGTTGGCTACCCTACTTGGGTAGCTAATGTTGTCCTAGTAAAGAAATCCTCAGGAAAGTGGAGAATGTGTGTAGATTATACAAATCTCAACCAGGCTTGCCCTAAGGACAGCTTTCCACTTCCCAGGATCGACCAACTAGTCGACTCAACCGCCGGACATCAACTGCTTAGCTTCATGAATGCCTACTCAGGATATAACCAGATTCGAATGAATCCAACCGACGAGGAGCACACGGCTTTCCGTACCGACAAAGGAATTTATTGCTACAGGGTAATGCCATTCGGGCTTAAAAATGCAGGGGCTACTTATCAGCGACTCATGAACAAGATCTTTAAGGAACTCATCGGCAGATCCATGGAAGTGTATGTAGACGATATGCTAGTTAAGAGCATTCACCGGGAAAATCATTTAGAAGACCTAGAAAAATGTTTCAAGATCCTCAGACAATATGGAATGAAGCTCAACCCAAGCAAGTGCGCCTTCGGTGTCACTTCTGGAAAATTTTTAGGGTTCATGGTTACCCAGCGAGGAATAGAGGCCAACCCTGAGAAAATCAAGGCTCTCGAAGAAATGTCTCCACCCAGATCACTTAAAGATGTACAACGGTTGAACGGAAGAATCACTGCACTATCCCGATTCCTAGCTGGGACAGGGGACAAGTACCTCCCTTTCTTCAAAATCCTCCGAGGAGCGCGAAACTCAGGGTTTCAATGGACCGATGAGTGTCAATCGGCCTTTGAATCCTTAAAGCAATACCTGGCCTCTCCTCCACTTCTATCCAAGCCAGCTCCCGGAGAAATTCTCTTTTTATACCTCGCCATCACACCAGCAGCCCTAAGTTCAGTCCTAGTTAAAGACGAAGGAGGAATCCAGCGCCCCATCTACTACCTGAGCAAAATCCTTTCTGATACCGAAACCCGCTACCCAGCTGCAGACAAAACAGCCTTAGCGTTTGTCTTCTCCGCAAGAAAGCTCCGTCCCTACTTCCAGGCTCACACTATTAAGGTCCTAACCGAGCTACCACTCCGAGCCATTCTTCAAAAACCCGAAGCATCCGGTCGATTGGTTAAGTGGGCTGTCGAGTTGGGTGAATTCGATATCCACTTCCTCCCGCGCCCCGTCATCAAATCTCAGGTGTTGGCCGACTTCATTGTAGAGAACACTCTACCGATGGAAACAGAATTTGCACCCTCGGAAGCCGGACGAGCATGGACGTTATACGTAGACGGGGCCTCGGGGGCTGAAGGCGCTGGAGCAGGCCTGCTCCTCATAAATCCAGAACTCGTTACTCTAGAATATGGACTTCGACTAAAATTCCCTGCTACTAACAATGCAGCAGAGTACGAGGCCCTCATCGCAGGACTCAGACTCGCCATCAGCTGCCAGATCCAACAGCTGACCGTTTACTCTGACTCACAACTTGTTATCTCGCAGGTAGAAGGAGAATTTGAAGCCAAAAACGAACAGCTATCCCAATACCTGAAACTCGTCAAGTCCCTCATCATCCAAATCCCACAAATCCAAATTGTGCATATCCCTCGAGAACAAAACAACAAGGCAGATGCCCTGTCAAAGCTGGCCACTTCTTCAACACAATACCAATCAAGAAGGCGCCAAGTTGAAGAAATAGTCTTCCCCAGTATTCACGGCCCGTGGGAGGTAGCAGAAGTCAATAAAGCAGAAGAATCATGGATAGCTCCGCTAATCGCCCACCTGAAGGGCCAACTATCACCAGAAAATCAAAAGGAGGCTCGCCACCTAAGAATGAGGGCGGCAGCATTCACCTTGATAGACGGGGAACTATACAAACGGTCCTTTGCAGGACCCTACCTGAAGTGCCTATCAGGAGAAGATGCCGAGTACACGCTCCGCGAAGTTCACCAAGGAGTATGCGGCGAGCACCTCGGGGGAAAAGCCCTGGCTAGGAAAATCCTACGGCAAGGATTTTACTGGCCAACCATGAAGAAGGAAGCGACAGAATTCGTTCAGAAATGCAAGAGCTGTCAAGTACACGCTAACATTCTCCGGCAGCCCCCGGTTGCCCTCACATCAATACAAGGAGCCTGGCCGTTCGCACAATGGGGGATAGACCTCCTTGGACCTCTGCCACTAGCTTCCGGTCAAAGAAAATTCATCATTATGGCAATCGATTATTTTACCAAGTGGATCGAAGCAGAACCACTGGCCAAAATAACCGAGGAAAACGCCAAACAATTCGTCTGGAAGAATATCGTATGTCGCTTCGGCATACCAGCAGTCATTATCACAGACAACGGCACGCAATTCACGGGAAAGTCCTTTACCAAGTTATGTGAAGATTTAAAGATAACATTGCGACACACAGCAGTATCACATCCCCAGTCCAATGGGCAAATTGAGGTAACCAACCGCACTATCCTAAAGGGACTAAAAACACGACTAGAAGACGCTGGGGGGCAATGGGTGGACGCTCTTCCTAATGTGTTATGGGCATATCGCACCACAGAGAGAACGCCTACCGGAGAAACTCCGTATAATCTCTGTTATGGAACGGAGGCTATCATACCCGTCGACATTGGCGTCCCTAGTCCTCGGACATCCAACTTCGATCCCCAGATGAACAGCAAGGCGCTCCGAGACAACCTCGACCTGATCTTCGAAGTCCGAGAAGAAGCCGCTCTTCGCGCCGCTGCCTACCAACAACGCACAGCCCGCTACTACAACCGCCGAGTAAAGGCCCGCTCAATCAACATCGGAGATCTAGTCCTTCACACCTTGGAAGCGGCCGGGAAGGGAGCACAAGGCGACAAGCTATCCCCAACATGGGAAGGACCATTCGTTGTCACCGCTATGGTGAAGCCAGGCACATACAAGCTACGAAACGCCGAAGGAAAGATTCTCCCACGCACCTGGAACGCGCAGAATCTACGCCGCTTTTACCAGTGACACACTATGACTCTTTTATGCCGTCACTTTCAATTCAAGACTATGTGAACTATATAAGTCACAAACCCGATCTCATGCAAATACTTTGAATCATGCTTATTACTTAAAGAATTACCTTTTATTTTCTGCAAACACGGCATGTCCAAGCAAAATTCAAGGCCACGCAACACCGTGGGGGCCTGCCCCCCTCACGAAAAAGCCGCGGGCCTGTCTCGCGCGAAAAGCCGTGGACCTGTTCCACGCAACACCGTGGGGGCCTGCCCCCCTCACGAAGAAGCCGCGGGCCTGTCTCGCGCGAAAAGCCGTGGACCTGTTCCACGCAACACCGTGGGGGCCTGCCCCCCTCACGAAGAAGCCGCGGGCCTGTCTCGCGCGAAAAGCCGTGGACCTGTTCCACGCAACACCGTGGGGGCCTGCCCCCCTCACGAAGAAGCCGCGAGCCTGTCTCGCGCGAAAAGCCGTGGACCTGTTCCACGCAACACCGTGGGGGCCTGCCCCCCTCACGAAGAAGCCGCGGGCCTGTCTCGCGCGAAAAGCCGTGGACCTGTTCCACGCAACACCGTGGGGGCCTGCCCCCCTCACGAAGAAGCCGCGAGCCTGTCTCGCGCGAAAAGCCGTGGGCCTGTTCCACGCAACACCGTGGGGGCCTGCCCCCCTCACGAAGAAGCCGCGGGCCTGTCTCGCGCGAAAAGACGTGGAATTGTTCCACGCAACACCGTGGGGGCCTGCCCCCCTCACGAAGAAGCCGCAGGCTTGTCCCACACAAAAAGCCGTGGACCTGCTCCACGCAACACTATGAGGACTCGGCCCCCTCACAAAGAAGCCCTCATACAAACTAGGCCGCGAGTCAGGCCCACACATTAAACCATGGGTCATCCCCATACGAATACACCGTGACAAAGATCAACTCCCACCAACAACTATCTCATGTCAAAATACATCTGTGCAAAACACAGAACAACGACATACAAGTAAGGCTATCATAGCAAATAATGAATGAGAGCCCTAACGGCGACAATCTCAAAAGCTGTAACAGAAGCAAATAACTACAAATAAATGACAAAACAGACAAAAACAGATAGGCACCACAGCTACTCGTCATCAGCATCTGAGCTAGAACGCTCATCATCTGAGACGTCCGCAAAGCTGAAACTAGAAATATCAGACCCAAGATGCTTCCCTATGAAGCGAAAGGCCTTCGAAACACCACGACGAAGCGCTAACTGGCGCATGTCATCCATCTAAGGCTCTACTTCCTTGGACCAAATGTCATCACGAACCTCCTCCGCGATCAGGCTACGATCCCGCATATAGTCCAAGGACTCCAGGTACTCCGCGAGGCCTGCGGCCTTCAGTTCTGATGTACGGTCATCCGAAGATAACATCTCCACCTGCGCCTTCGCCGCACAAAGCTGGGTCTCAAGGCCTGCAACCTCATCTCGCGCCGCATGCAACTGAGTCTCCAAGCCAGATATCTCCTCCCGCGCATGTTTTAACATCTGGGCAGTCCTCTCCACCACGGCTTTCTCCACATCCAAGGAAGTACGCACGTCTTCTAACTCAGACTTCAACTCTGACCCAACTCGATGGTACCGCGCGATGTCCCGGTCATGTTCTTCCTTGAGAGAAGAAAGTGAACCCATCGACAGTCGAAGCTTCTCCTGCAGAGCAAGATAACCATCCTTCAGACTCACGTAATGATCATTCCAGGTGACCGCTATCTGCGCCTGAGTCTCGATCTGCAAAAGGAGAACACATAATTAGCCGCCTTCAAACAAAAAATAGAAGGAAAAGGAAGGAACAATGAGCCACCAACTTACCGCATCACTCATCGCCTTCAAAGAGGAAGACATTCGAGGAACTGATGCGCTAGCAAGCGCCTGTGGAGTCGGGGAAGCAGGCAATTGCGTCTCTGGGACTAAATCATCAGAGGCTACCACCACAATGTCGACATCACTATCGGGGGCCATAACCGTTTTTCTCTTGCGGCCTCCTCCATGAGAAGACGACACCACCCGTCCTGTGCCAACAGAAATACAACATCCCAGCAATCTCCTCTCTTCGACAAACGCATATATGTTGAAAAGACGGTTAGCCAATTCACGAGGCTCGGAAAATCCCAACACAGGAGAGAAGTCTCGCTCCCTCCCTTTCACACGACGACAATGGTCGGGAAGCGCATTCCACACCTCAGGAAGACCCCAAGAGTTCTTCACATATCCAAACAAAGTGTTACCATGACGGCGATCTTTGCGAGACTCAAACTCCAGCCAAACCTTGTTGCTGCGCACCTCGATCCGCTCACCACCATCAAAGCGCACGTCGCACCAATCACGAAACTGATCTAGAGAAAGAGAGCCCCGTGCTCACGAAAAAAAGCGATCAAGCCCATGATACGAATAACCCCGGTTGGGGCAAACTGGGAAATAGGAACTCCGCAAAACTTCAGAATCTCCACCACCTCGTCACAGGGAGGAAGACGGAAACCAGATCTGAGCGACACTTCGCAGACAGTCAACCAGCCACGGGGAGGATTTTGAACCCGCTCCTCGGGACGCGGGATCCTCACCTCCAAGTCTGAAGGAAGCCCGAACTTTGTCCTCCAAATAGCAACGCCGTCTTCAGTCAAAGAGGAGCGTAGACGCATTGGTCCAGTAGAACGCTTTGATACCTGCACACCGCAAAAAATTAGTTAATTCAAGGTGGTGAAATCACGCACACAACCCTCTCCATGACCATGCACGGCCTACACGCAAACACCGCTTGCACACACGCGCACGCACCGTCTCACCAAGCCCAGCAAACACGCGGCCGGCACACGCACGGACAGCACGCGCGCACGCCCGCGGCCAGTGCGCATGACATCCGCACGCGGGGCCTACGCGCGCGGCCAGCACGGGCGCAACCTGCGCGCGCGGCCTGCGCGCGCGCGGCCTGCGCGCGCGCGGCCTGCGCGCGCGCGGCCTGCGCGCGCACGGCCTGCGCGCGCGCGACCGGCGCCCGCGCGGCCTGCGCGCAGAACCAGCGCGCGCGGCCTGCGCGCAAGGCCAGCGCGCGCGGCCTGCGCGCAAGGCCAGCGCGCAAGGCCTGCGCGCAAGGCCAGCGCGCGCGGCCTGCGCGCAAGGCCAGCGCGCGCGGCCCGCGCGCGCGGCCCGCGCGCGCGGCCCGCGCGCGCGGCCCGCGCCCGCGGCCCGCGCCCGCGGCCCGCGCGCGCGGCCCGCGCCCGCGCCTGCGCACGCGCCCCGCGCGCGCCGCCTGCGTACGCGCGGTCTGCGTGCGTGGCGTGACGGCGCGCGCTCGGTCCCTCTCCCGCAACGGTGGCACGCCACCGATTCCTACGCCCTGCCGGCCCCTGCGCAAGCTCGTCCGACGTCCGCTTTCCAAACCAGCGCGAACCAACATACCTTGGAGCCGCTCACCATCGCCGCCATCCCGGATTCCACGCCGGCAATCACCACCGCAACCAGAGTTAAAAAATCTCTCCCCGTGCTCGCTTCCCTCCCAACTGAAAGAGATTTGGGGGGCAATTGATAGGCTCCACCTTAATTTATAAGAATGAAAGAGACCCCCCATGATCCCCACCAAGGGAGATCATGGGAGGGCCCACCTTGCCCCCATGACCTCTCATGGAGATCATGGGGGGTGGGCCCCATCTCCTCCCCTCTCCCGCGGAGGGAACCGCCGCCGGCGGCTCCCCCCGGCCGGCCACGGCCATGGCCCGCGGCCATGGCCGGCTCGCGGCCATGGCCGGCCGCGGCCATGGCCGGCTCGCGGCCATGGCCGGCCGCGGCCATGGCCGGCCGCGGCCATGGCCGGCTCGCGGCCTTGGCCGGCCGCGGCCGCGGTCGGCGCGCGGCCGCGGTCGGCACGCGGCCATGGCCGGCCGCGGCCATGGCCGGCTCGCGGCCATGGCCGGCCTCGGCCATGGCCGGCTCGCGACCATGACCGGCCTCGGCCATGGCCGGACCCGGCCATGGCCGGACCCGGCCATGGCCGGCCCCGGCCATGGCCGGACCCGGCCATGGCCGGCCCCGGCCATCGCCGGCTCGCGGCCATGGCCGGCCCCGGCCATCGCCGGCTCGCGGCCATGGCCGGCCCCGGCCATGGCCGGCTCGCGGCCATGGCCGGTCCCGGCCATGGCCGGCTCGCGGCCATGGCCGGGCTCGGCCATGGCCAGCCTCGGCCATGGCCGGCTCGCGGCCGTGGCCGGCCTCGGCCATGGCCGGCCGGCCTCGGCCATGGCCGGCCGGCCTCGGCCATGGCCGGCCGCGGCCAGGGCCGGCCGCCGCCGTACCCGGCCGCCTCCTCGCCGCCGGCGTCGTCCGGGCGGCCCCACCACGGGAGGACCTCCCCACCGTCCGATCAAAGGGGAGGCTCTACCGGCCGTCCGATCGGGGCAAAACCACCCACTAACCCACTATGTTAGTGGTGGGGCCCGCCGTAACTTCCCCCTGGAGCCTATAAAAGGACCCCAGGGGCTTCTCATTTCCTAACGTTCTCCTCCGACGCTTCCCCCTTCTTCTTCTTCCTCAGGTGGGAGCTCTCCCGTTTTCTCTGCCAGCGGCCGCCCCTCGCCGTCAACCACCGGTGGCCGCCTCTCGCCGCCAACCACCGACGGCCATCCGCAACCTCCAGCGGCCACCAACAGATATTAACACCCGCCAACAGCTACCAGAACCCGTCATCGGTTATTGGCACCCCATCAGAGCCCAGTTACAAGGGGAACACTCCAAGGACCGAGGAAGACGCACAAAGGAAGCTACGACAACCCCAGGACACGCGTCGCCTCCGAGCACGTGCAACTGAAGTACCTCGCGCATTTCCACCATCCAAGTCCCGTTGGCGCGGCAGTCTGTTGCCCACCAACGAGTGCATATACTCTCTCTCCTCAAGATTGTAACGGGAGCGGCCTGTCGCCCCGGTTTCCCCCATCAAACTGTAAAACTCCAGCAAACTAGTGGATTTTGATCGGCACCGACCCGGTCACGTGGTTTTTTACCCGGTTGAAGGGTTTTCCACGTCAAAACTTCCCGTGTCCATCCCTCACTCTTCAATTGACTGTGTGCGCGCTCGACCGCTCCGAGAGCTAAGGCGGCCCAAGAATATCCGGCCCGACCGGAGCATCGAGTTAGACCGCAACAAATATATAATTAAAATAAAAAAAAATTAAAAAAATATTTAAAAAGTCGAAATGGAGGGCCGGCATTTCCTCTCCTCCTTCTCTAAATTTAGAGGAGGAGGCGGAAATGCCGCCTCCTCCATAATTGCAGCCTCCAATGCCGATGCATTGGAGGGCAACCGGCCTGCATTTCTGAGAAATGCAGGCCGGTTGGAGATGCTCTTAGGGCACGATAGTGGGCGGCGGATTTTAACCATTTTTTGGGATAGAATTAGGGGAATACGGTTGATGGGCTACGTTGAACTGCTGTGATTGTTTAGATGTTCTAATTAGCTAGTCAAATAGCCTAAGTTGATAAATCTTTTTAATATAGTAAGATATATATATATCTTTATAGGGGAAGCTGAATGTCCGCGCAGCGCGTATAAAATTAAATACGCGCTGCGCACTGTAGCCATTGGATTTAATCCAATGGTTACAGGAGGCTACAGGAGACTTTTACAGCAGCGGGGCGGGGTGCGGCAGCGGGGTACCTGCTGTAAAAAAATTTGCAGCAGGGCCGGCCGTTGCTACAAATTTTTTTTACAGCAAGGCGGCCGGCGGCTGCGGACTCGCCGTCCACCGGCCGCCCCGCTGTAAAAAAATTTGCAGCAGGGCCGGCCGCCACCGTTGCTACAATTTTTTTTACAGCAGGGTGGCCGGCGGCTGCGGACTCGCCGGCCACCGGCCGCCCCGCTGTAAAAAAATTTGCAGCAGGGCCAGCCGCCACCGCTGCTGCAAATTTTTTACAGCAGGGCGGCAGGCGGCTGCGGGCTCGCCGGCCACCGGCCGCCCCACTGTAAAAAAATTTGGAGCAGGGCCGGTGGATACACGCCGACGAGCCGAGGGCGGCCGGTGGCCGGCGAGCCCGCAGCCGCCTGCCGCCCTGCTGTAAAAAAATTTGCAGCAGCGGTGGCGGCCGGCCCTGCTCCGAATTTTTTTTACAGCGGGGCGGCCGGTGGCTGCGGGCTCGCCGGCCACCCCGCTGCAGCGTTTGTTGGCCGGAAACAAGCAGCGCGGAAATATTTGATATACACGCGACACGTATATTCATTATTCTCATCTTTATATATATATATATATATATATATATATATATATATATATATATATATATATATATATATATATATATATATATATATATATATATATATATATATATATATATATATATATATATATACGAGTGACAGGCACGGGCCTCCGGCCCGATGGCTACGCGCCACAGTACCCGGCCACCCCCGTCGGGCTTCGCCCGCCCCCGTCGGGCTTCGCCCGCCCCCGTCGGGCTTCGCCCGCCCCCGTCGGGCTTCGCCCGCCCCCGTCGGGCTTCGCCCGCCCCCGTCGGGCTTCGCCCGCCCCCGTCGGGCTTCGCCCGCCCCCGTCGGGCTTCGCCCGCCCCCGTCGGGCTTCGCCCGCCCCCGTCGGGCTTCGCCCGCCCCCGTCGGGCTTCGCCCGCCCCCGTCGGGCTTCGCCCGCCCCCGTCGGGCTTCGCCCGCCCCCGTCGGGCTTCGCCCGCCCCCGTCGGGCTTCGCCCGCCCCCGTCGGGCTTCGCCCGCCCCCGTCGGGCTTCGCCCGCCCCCGTCGGGCTTCGCCCGCCCCCGTCGGGCTTCGCCCGCCCCCGTCGGGCTTCGCCCGCCCCCGTCGGGCTTCGCCCGCCCCCGTCGGGCTTCGCCCGCCCCCGTCGGGCTTCGCCCGCCCCCGTCGGGCTTCGCCCGCCCCCGTCGGGCTTCGCCCGCCCCCGTCGGGCTTCGCCCGCCCCCGTCGGGCTTCGCCCGCCCCCGTCGGGCTTCGCCCGCCCCCGTCGGGCTTCGCCCGCCCCCGTCGGGCTTCGCCCGCCCCCGTCGGGCTTCGCCCGCCCCCGTCGGGCTTCGCCCGCCCCCGTCGGGCTTCGCCCGCCCCCGTCGGGCTTCGCCCGCCCCCGTCGGGCTTCGCCCGCCCCCGTCGGGCTTCGCCCGCCCCCGTCGGGCTTCGCCCGCCCCCGTCGGGCTTCGCCCGCCCCCGTCGGGCTTCGCCCGCCCCCGTCGGGCTTCGCCCGCCCCCGTCGGGCTTCGCCCGCCCCCGTCGGGCTTCGCCCGCCCCCGTCGGGCTTCGCCCGCCCCCGTCGGGCTTCGCCCGCCCCCGTCGGGCTTCGCCCGCCCCGTCGGGCTTCGCCCGACCCCGTCGGGCTTCGCCCGACCCCGTCGGGCTTCGCCCGACCCCGTCGGGCTTCGCCCGACCCCGTCGGGCTTCGCCCGACTTTCCCCGATGGCTACGCGCCACAGTACCCGACTGGCGGGCTTCGTCACAGTACGCAACCGTCTATTTTTTATAATTAATTTAAAAATAAAAGTGAGATTAAATATAATAAAACAATTATTTTAAAAATAAAACATCAAATATTATAAAACATTTAAAAAAAATTAATAAATTTAAATATATAAAGCAGGCGGGTGAACAGTGCGCGCGAGCACTGTTCACCCGCGTGCTTTATAACAAAACATTTATTTTTAAAATATAATATATATAAAAACTTTTATAATAATATTAAATATTCGGGTATATATTAAAAATTCGGGTATATATTAAATATTCCGCATGAACAGATTGAATAATATGGGCTGGTGGGCTTGCAAGCTGGCGGTGGCCTTTCTTAATTTCTCTTTGGCGAGCTTGCGGGCTGACCGGGTCTGTGTTGCGGGCTTGCGGGCGGATTCTTCATTTTAAAGGACTCGCAAAGCTTGCGTGCTGACCGGGTGTGGCTATTTTCAAAATTTTAATATTACTTTAGGACGCCCCTAGTAGGTTTAGGAGAGCTACGAAAAAATGTAGAGAGGGAGCGCTTAAGATCAGATGGCTGATGATTTATGTAATCAAATCGGACGGTCCTGATGATCTCAATGAATTTATATTTCATGCCCTACAATATTTCTTTATATATGGTAGAGATATATATATATATATATATATATATATATATATATATATATATATATATATATATATATATATATATATATATATATATATATATATATATATATATATATATATATATATATATATATATATATATATATATATATATATATATATACGAGTGACAGGCACGGGCCTCCGGCCCGATGGCTACGCGCCACAGTACCCGGCCACCCCCGTCGGGCTTCGCCCTCCCCCGTCGGGCTTCGCCCGCCCCCGTCGGGCTTCGCCCGCCCCCGTCGGGCTTCGCCCGCCCCCGTCGGGCTTCGCCCGACTTTCCCCGATGGCTACGCGCCACAGTACCCGACTGGCGGGCTTCGTCACAGTACGCAACCGTCTATTTTTTATAATTAATTTAAAAATAAAAGTGAGATTAAATATAATAAAACAATTATTTTAAAAATAAAACATCAAATATTATAAAACATTTAAAAAAAATTAATAAATTTAAATATATAAAGCAGGCGGGTGAACAGTGCGCGCGAGCACTGTTCACCCGCGTGCTTTATAACAAAACATTTATTTTTAAAATATAATATATATAAAAACTTTTATAATAATATTAAAACAGGCGGGTGAACAGTGCACCCGCCTGTTTTAGTCCCACACCGCCTGTCAAAAGTAAAAATTCGGGTATATATTAAATATTCCGCATGAACAGATTGAATAATATGGGCTGGTGGGCTTGCAAGCTGGCGGTGGCCTTTCTTAATTTCTCTTTGGCGAGCTTGCGGGCTGACCGGGTCTGTGTTGCGGGCTTGCGGGCGGATTCTTCATTTTAAAGGACTCGCAAAGCTTGCGTGCTGACCGGGTGTGGCTATTTTCAAAATTTTAATATTACTTTAGGACGCCCCTAGTAGGTTTAGGAGAGCTACGAAAAAATGTAGAGAGGGAGCGCTTAAGATCAGATGGCTGATGATTTATGTAATCAAATCGGACGGTCCTGATGATCTCAATGAATTTATATTTCATGCCCTACAATATTTCTTTATATATGGTAGAGATATATATATATATATATGGGGGCGCTGGAAAAACGCGTCACGCGTTTTTTGGGTATATACGCGCTCGATTGAAAAACGAAAAATACACCTCCTAAACAGCATTTTTAGAAAAAGTGGTCAACATGAAAGTTGTAGATCGCGTCGAGATCTACAACTTTCATGTTGACCACTTTTTCTAAAAATACTGTTTAGGTGGTCTATTTTCAAAAGGCGCGAAGGGGGGTCCGCGCAAAATTAAAAAATCGAAATAATTACCGGGCGGAACCCCCTTCGCGCCTTTTGAAAATAGACCCCCTAAACAGCATTTTTTCAAAAAGTGGTCAACATGAAAGTTGTAGATCTCGACGAGATCTACAACTTTCATGTTGACCACTTTTTGAAAAAATGCTGTTTAGGGGGCCTTTTTTTCGTTTTTCTGGGGAGCGCGTATTTTGCTAAAAAACGCCTCACGCGTTTTTCCAGTTTTCGGTATATATATATATATATATATCTATCTATCTATCTATCTTTAACTACATTAAAGAAGTAATTTTAAAGAAGTAATTTTGAATTATAAAATTAAATCATGACTGTTGAATATAAATCAAATATTTGATCGCAACCGTTGATCACAACAACGAATCAGGGCTGTTCATATTTTTTCTTAGATCTCCTAAACCTATATAGGGCCTCTCAAATCAATATATTTTTGTAGGGCACCCATACAACCCACCAGCCCAATCCAAAATCAAGCACAAACACTACTTAAAAAGCCCACCAGGAAAGCCCAGTAAGAGAAACAGCCAGCCAGTTTTGGGCCTCCAAGAACATCACTTATTTTACAATAACACGACCTAATATATACCCAAAAAACATAAGCCGACTGGCGGTGTGAGACTAAATCCCGTCTGGGATTAATACAATCCCAAGCGTGTTTAATTAGGCCGGATTAATCCCAGCGAGATTAAATCCCGCCTCTAAGTTAGGCGGGATTTAATCCCACGGATTTAATCCCGGGATTTAAGTCCGGGATTAAATCCCGCCTCCAGCAATTAGGCGGGATTTAATCCCGCCTAAGTCTTGGCCCGCTAGGGGCGGGCACCGCCCACCCCGTGGCCGCACCGCCCGCCGGGAATCGGGCGGTGCCCTCCTCGATATAGGTCGAAGGGCGTCGGGGGCGGCCGCAACTCGTCGGGGGGCGACCGTAGCCCCGGCTGTGGCCGAAGGGCACCGGGGGGTTGGCGAAGCCAGCCGGGTGCGTCGAAGCCCGACGTCACGGGCCGGGTACTGTGGTGCATAGCCATAGGGGCGGAGCCCCGTGTCGGGCACTCGTGTGTGTTTGTGTGTGTGTGTGTGTGTGTGTGTGTGTGTGTGTGTGTATATATATATGGGCGGACCAAATAAAGGGCGAGTGTGGGCGGCCTCCCACACTGAGGAAAAAAATCGTGGAATAGGGTCCTTCGCGAGCGGGAGCAGTGCCATTTCTGGGTCTTATTTTTTTTACAAAAAATAATCGAATAGACAACGGTTATTATAATAACCGTTGTCTAAAGTTCATATATATAGACAGACTATAGACAACGGTTATTATAATAACGGATGTCTAAAGTCTGCAAGACGGGCAATAAACAACGGTTATTATAATAACTGTTGTCTATAAGTTAGATTTTTCCATTCATCTTTTTTGTCAATTTAATTTCTCTAATTTTAATTAAATTTTATTAGTGCTCGGGTTATGCATATCTCTGGATCTTCTGGCTGCCTTACGGTTTGCATTCTGCCACTTTTCCGGCGGGCAGCGGCACAAGGCGCATAAGTATTCATCAAGCGAGATGGGTAATTTTTTCCTTCTCTTCTTTTCTTCAAAGACCCTATTTGTTTTCCTACCAATCCTACGCCAAAAATGATTTCGATCTTCCGGCTGCCTTAGGGGTTAGGATTTCCTTCTCCCCTTAGGGGGATTGCCGATTGGTGAATACAAACTACATGCGTTTAAAATCTTTGATATGCCAAACATAAATTCAATGCATATTGCTGTATTTTGTTGATTCTCTGCGGCTCTGCCCAAACTCACGGGAGCAAAAATGTTGGGTCAAACGGAGCCTATTTCTCTGGATTTTTTTTCCCTATGTAATGCGGGCGGACCTAATAAAGGGCGAGTGTGGGCGGCCGCCCACACAGAGAAAAAAAATCGCGGAATAGGGTACTTCTTCGCGAGCGGGAGCAGTGCCAAATTTTTGGGCCTTATTTTTTTTAAAAAAAATAATGGAATAGACAGCGGTTATTATAATAACTGTTGTCTAAAGTTCATATAGACAGACTATAGACATCGGTTATTATAATAACCGCTGTCTAAAGTCTGCAAACAGATAATAACCGCTGTCTATAGACTGCATTAGATTTTTCCATTCATCTTTTTTGTCAATTTAATTTTTCTAATTTTAATTAAATTTTATTAGTGCCCGGGTCATGCATATCTCTGGATCTTCTGACTGCCTTAGGGTTTGCATTCTGCCACTTTTCTGGCGGGCGGCGGCACAAGGTGCATAAGTGTTCGTCAAGCGAGATCGATAATTTTTTTCCTTCTCTTCTTTTCTCCAGAGACCCTATTTGTCTTCCTACTGATACGGCCAAAATGGATCTACGTAATCACGCAAGTGCACGTGTCGAATCAAGTAATAAAATGATGAGTTGAGTTATCGTTCCTAGAGGAAGTGCAACGTTAGTGCTCGCAATTACTAGCCTTACCCGTTCCTTGAATCCAAGTGGATACTTTTTCTTAGTGGATTAATTTTATAATAAAGAAAACTTAAACTAACAATGATAAAACTAAATACGATTCTTAGAAAATACTTTTATCAAGGTTGGAGAAATGATCTTGCATGTTGTTTTCCCTTGCCTATTGTGACGAGATTTCTAGTGATATTTAATGGTTCTCTTCATTACTATCATGCATCGATTTTAAGGTGGATTTCATCATCTCTCGATCTCAGAATTCCATTTACCCAATTTCCCCTAGTTATCTCTAACTTAGGTGGAAAGTTAAATAACATGACGAGCAAAAATCAATGATGCTAACTCAAGAGGAAATCTCTTTCTCTCTTGACGCTATATTGGAGTTTATGCCACACTTACGTCACTCCTCTCTCGAATCTTGCAACGCAGTAAAAAGATGGAATTTTGATTTAGAAAACTACGCAACTCCTCTCTCGAATCTCGCCGCGTAGAATAACGGATTCAACCCTAGATTAGCATAACTCCTCTCTCGAATCTCGCCATGCTAATTAGAAGATGAACGCTTGCTCAAAAATTTCCACAAACAAAGACCATAAACCCAATAAAGATAGCGATTCAATCAACCATAAAATAAATTTAAAGTAAAATCATCACAATAGAACAAGGTACTCACACCATACAAGATCCATACAATTAGTTCATGATATAGGGATGAAACCAAATGAGAAAGATCTTACAAGACATGTTTAAGAATGTTAAATGCTGCAGGAATATGTGTGAAGATCTCGCTTTAGACTCTTCTTCCTTCTCGACGGTGCGTCCAAACCCTAGCCGGCCCTCTCCTTCTCCTTTTCCAAGATGATGGCTCTAAGAACTCTATCTCCTCTCTCTAATTTCGTCCCTTTTAGGTATGAAAAACACCTGTTAAAAACGAGCAGCCCTTTCCCAATAGATGCCTCATTCCATATTTGGTTTTGGCGCAAAATTCGAAATTCGAATTTTAAAACCGTCCAGACTTGTTATAACAACTGAAAACAGGTTTCTGTAACAACTGCACAGCCAAAATATAATTCCAGCACTTGCTTCTCCGGTTCGATTTCTACGTCATTTCTAATAAGAAAAACATAGGCAAAGTAGGTAAATCACACATGAATAAGATAAATATTAATTTATGAATATTTATACTACTTTAAATAATTTTTTCTCATTTATCACAATTATTATTGTAGAAAATAGGGGACTAGATAACTTCATTTGAGAAGTTATCACACCTCCACACTTGAACTTTTGTTAGTCCCTAGCAAAGATAAATCATATGAATGGATTGGATGAAGAAATACTACTGAGATGCAAATTCAAATGATCCATCTTGTAAAATAACTTAATCAAGGCATACTTCAAGAAATTCATTTTACTTAACTGATAGGCATAGAAATCAATAAGAGCTCAAAATTCACAAAGTCATTAGTTAGATATAAGATAAAGCTCAAATAAGTATCTTAGTGCGGTGCGTGCTCTTCTTTTAAAAATAATTTACTCTCATGCAATTTTCACACCGAACCTCCACAATTATTGGAAAGGGGGAGAATACTCTAGTCTTTCGATTTAGCCTCCACATAAGTTAGCAGTGTAATCGAGTAAGATAGACTTTGGCTTGATTTGGAATTATGAATAAACTTTGATAGTGGAATGTCATTTCCTAGTTAGTAATCTTAGTAACTCACCATATTATGGAGTTTATCAACATATACTTTTTTATTTAATATATATGAATTCATGGTAGGGATCTTTCCAAGTACAAGCGCACATACCTAGGCCACATATCAATATGATGTTCAATCATTTTTTTAACTCATAGTTGGGATCATTCCAAGTATGTTTTCACATACTTGGGCCGCATATCACTATGACATAAATTTCTTTATATTTTTTTTTGTATCATCATAGTTGGGATCATTCTAAGTATGTGGGCATATACTTAGGCCACATATCACCATGAAGTTCAATCATTTGCTTATAAAAATTAAACATCCATAAATGGCTAAGTTACTAAGATACAACTAGTAGAAATATAGGAAATTTAGGCATGAAATAATAATTATGAAAAAGTTCAAGCTCAACAATTCTTGTAAATGTCAAAATGGAATAACTACCCAAGCTCATGTCTTGGCTTACATCATTGACTAGTTCTTGCTCGCCCCTCCCGTTATTTGTAGAGATCAATATCAAAAGATTGTCATGGAAGTAATCAAAAATTTTGTGCATAAAATTAAAATGCTTAAGTGAGCTCTATCATAAAAAATCTTACTAATTTCAAATTCACTAATTGAACTCTTTGGATTGTTCAGTCATACCAATTAATTATTATTGAATATATCTAGAATAGCGTTTTGATTAAATGAAATAAGAATTAAGATCATTCAATATGTGTTTCAAGGGAGTATAATTCATTCAAATGGTAGGGTCAAAACAACCCCCACCTCCACACTTAAATCCTTTGCTAGTCCCTAGCAAAGCTATATTTTTACCATGAAAATACTTTAAAATGATTTTTACTAATAAGCACATAATCATACCGAAGAAATTAATTGAAATATAAATAACTTCCTTGAAATTGGAGTCTTAACAACTCTGTCCATTTGTTCTTAAAGTGTCCTTGGTTTCATCATGTTTCATTCCCCTTTCCTTACTGAGTGTCATCATTAAAATTAGTGCAAAACCTGTGAACAAATAATACTAGACAATTTTCCCAATTAAGCCGCTCAATTAATAAGTAAAGCAAAAGTGCAGTGAAAAAATCATGCGATATGTTAGTATACGAGTGCAGTCAATATCAAAATAAAATAATACACAAAGGAACATATCATAATACTCATTTTTCAATTGGTGAGGGATAAAATACAATATAAAAGTAGTGCAGTAATCATCATGAAACATCAAAACATATATAAGTGAAGCACAATAGGCATTATTCAAAATATCATATCACAAAATAGATCATCACAATATAGTTCAGAGCAAAACATAACGTAAAGCAAAATATAACAAAATATAGCACGAAGCAAAATGTAAACATAACTATGCAAAAGTCAAGGTGGATATGAGATAATCATGCTCGTCCTCCTCTTCACCTTTGTTTTTGTCTTCCTCTTCATTTTTTAATCTTTTCTTTAGACGACATAACCTCAGAAATTTTCAATTCCTAGATTGCAGGAGCTCTCACTATCCTTGTTTGATACAACTCGCTAACGCTCGACATTACCACCACTCGCCGTCCACCTATTTTTTTGCAGATCTCCATATATCCAATCGTCATCACCTCCACACTTGAACTTTCTTCCGTTGAATGTGTTCAGAAATCGCTAGTTTGCCTTTTTGTTACTCACTGCACGCCACACCCGATATGAAATCCTTGCAGTTTATCATCTCCAGTTTCCTCTCCGCTCTTCTAACATGAAGTCACTCTTCTCTAGTAAACCCTAGATAGGAATTGGGATTTGGGGAAAAGGAAAAGAAATAAGCATTTTATTTGAAATAAATTAATTAGGAAGATTAATGTAATTAATCAAATCTTAACCGCTTTTGGAAAGAAATAATCTCGGATTTAAAAATTGAAAATAAAATTAGTTTAAATTAATCAAAATCCAGATCATCGGAGCGCTGAATCGCGTGTGCCGATTCAGTTCAGCACTAGCAGGTTGCAGCGCCTTTCCATGAAGGAGCAACATGAAATTTAATTCTCATTACATATGTTTTTGGGTTGTTATAACAACTGGCTTTCGCTTTATAAATTCAGTTTTCCTTTTGCTTTACAACAACCAGAAATTTAATTCTCGTTACATATGTTTTTAGGTTGTTGTAACAACCGGCCTTTAATTCAGCGCTATTTATGAAGATCTGGACAGAAACTCGAAAACTGTTACATACGTTTCCGGAGTGTTGTAACAACTGCCGTCTGCGTTACGAAAATCGTTTTTCCTCAAACATCGAATCGGCAACGTGAACCGGTTCAGCCGAACCGCTGCTAGACCGCTCCCGGACAGAAAACTGAAACCTATTACATATGTTTTCAGCAAGTTGTAACAGCTGCCATTTATTTTACAAAATCTGTTTTACTTTGAATTTCTGCATTTTTTTTTCCAGATTTTTCATTCCTTCAGCATTTTCACTCCTAAAAATTACTGAGCATAGTCAACTAGGATCATATGGCTTTGCTCCCTCCAACATTTTTTTTACTAACGAAAACAAACGAATATTTATTTATTTATTTATTATTATTATTTCTATATAATCTTATATATATATATATATATATATATATATATATATATATATATATATATATATATATTTATGATATGATGGGTTGCCTCCCACCAAGTGCCTCATTTAAAACATCTCGGCAAGACGTTTCTCCTCGTCACTCGTCATTGCAAATTCATGACCGTCGACTCTCGACGATCAATATCCATATGATATTCCTTCAGCCTTTGGCCATTCACCTTGAATTCAGAGCCATCCTTCTCATTGCAAATCGTGATTACCCAATACGGGTGCACCTTCTTCACTATAAATGGTCCTGACCATCTCGATTTTAGTTTTCCCGGGAATAATTTAAGTCTTGAGTTAAATAACAATAACAATTGCCCTGTCTTGAACTCTTTCACTGTTAATCTTGCATCGTTCCATTTTTTTGTTCGCTCTTTATAAAGTTTGGTGCTCTCGTATGCATTGATAAGAGTATTACTAGCATAATGAATGGTGTGGAAAACCTTGTCGTGCATTTGCCCCAACACGGCTCCCACCGCATAGTTACTCGCATCGCACATGAGAACGAAAGGTAATGAGAAATCGGGTGCCTTGACAATGGGTGCCGAGATTAATTTTTCCTTTAACATTTGAAACGCTTCTAAGCACTCGTCGTTGAAAATAAAAGGTGCATCTTTCTCGAGTAAATTGCATAAGGGCTTTGTGATTTTTGAAAAATCTCTAATGAACCGCCTATAGAATCTGGCATGGCCTAGGAAACTACGTATGGCCTTGACATTTGTTGGCGGGGAAAGTTTTTCAATTACTTCAATCTTTGCTCGATCCACTTCTAGCCCTTGACTCGATACCTTATGTCCTAATACAATGCCCTCGCGTACTATAAAATGGCACTTTTCCCAGTTCAGTACTAAGTTAGTCTCAACACAACGGGCCAATACCCTCCCCAGACATGCCAAACATGCATTGAACGATTTACTGAAAATGGAAAAATCGTCCATGAATACTTCGATTCCATACTCTGTCGGATCAATGCCTCGAGCGATGAGATCGGCTAGTATTGCCAAAATACAACGCTGAAATGTGGCGGGGCCGTTGCATAATCCAAATGGCAGTCTCCTAAACGCAAATGTACCAAAGGGGCATGTAAACGTTGTCTTCTCTTGATCTTCTGGTGCAACCATAAGCTGGTTGTATCCCGAATATCCGTCCAAGAAACAAAAATACTGGCCACCTGCCAATCTATCTAAGACTTGGTCAAGGAATGGTAACGGAAAATGATCTTTCCTAGTCACTTTGTTCAATTTTCGATAATCAATACATATCCTCCATCCTGTGACCGCCCTAGTAGGTATAAGTTCATTATTTTCATTCTTAACCAACGTGACCCCTCCCTTCTTTGGTACGCAATGCACTGGGCTTACCCACTTGCTATCTGAAATAGGATAAATAATGCCCGCGTCGAGCCACTTAATGATTTCCTTCATCACCACCTCCTTCATTGGAGGACTAAGCCTTCGTTGATGTTCAATGGATCCTTTCTCCCCATCTTCTAATAAAATTTTGTGCATACAGATGGATGGGCTAATCCCCTTGATGTCGGCAAGAGTCCAACCAATCGCTTCCTTAAACTCCCTTAGTAACTCAATTAATTTTAACTCTTCTTCCATTCTTAATGATGCATTGACTATGACCGGAAGGGTGTTGTCTTCCTCTAGAAATACATACTTAAGGTGTTCAGGTAATGGTTTTAGTTCCAATTTAGGTGGTTCAATGATAGAAGGTTTCATTATTCTTGTTTCACTTGGCCTAGTTATCACTTCAAAACTCTTATATGGTGGCAACCTTTCACATGAATTGAGTATGTGAACCACTTCTTCCATTACTTTATCTTCTTCACCCTTATCGTTAACCAAGATGTCTAACAATTTATGATCAAAATTTTCTTCCTCGTGTGTCAACCTAGAGGGCACTTCAACTTCTTTAATAGAATAACATTCTTCTTTATCTTCAGGGAATTTCATTGCCTTAAGAATATTGAAGGTTACCTCCTCTTCATTAACTCTCATTGTTAGCTCTCCCTTTTGTACATCTATAAGGGTGCGTCCCGTGGCTAAAAATGATCTTCCTAGAATAATAGGAACTTCCTTATCCTCATCCATATCTAGCACCACAAAATCCGCGGGAAAGATGAATTTATCCATCTTAACCAATACATCCTCAACAATTCCCTTAGGAAAAGCTAAAGACCTATCGGCCAACTGTAAAGTAAGAGACGTTGGTGTAATCTCTCCCAGACCTAATTTTGTGTAAATAGATAAGGGCATCAGATTGATGCTAGCCCCCAAGTCACACAATGCTCTCCCTGAAAACATCGTTCCTATCAAACATGGTATTGTAAAACTACCTGGATCTTTTAATTTTTGAGGTAGTTTCATTTGTAATATTGCACTACATTCTTCAGTTAGGGCGACTATTTCCCTCTCAACGAATTTTCTCTTCTTGGATAAGATGTCTTTCATAAACTTGACATAACTAGGCATCTGTTCAAGAGCCTCAGCAAACGGAATATTTATAGTTAATTTTTTAAAGATTTCCATAAACTTTTGGAATTGCTTATCGAGCTTTGTCTTCGCTAATCTAGATGGGAAGGGAGGTGGAGGATAGATGATTTCTTTCTTTTTATTATTTAGTGGTTGTACTTCAACTATCTCCGGGTCCTTAACTTCTACGGGCTCTTCTTCTTGCATCCCCCTAGGTTCATTTCCTTGTTCCTTCCTCTCGTCATCTCTAGCTTTTTCTAACAACCCATCTCCACTTTGAATTTCCACCCCACTCCTTAGAGCGATTGCATTACAATGATTATGAGGTTCCTCTCTTGTTGGATTAGGCATAGTATCCGATGGTAATGATCCAATCGGCCTTTTGCTTAACGTGGTTGCTAATTGCCCCAATGTGGTCCCTAAAGATCTTAGAGATGACTCAATCCCTCCAATCCTAGACTCATTCTTTTGGAACATCCCCACAATTACTTCGTCAGTTAACTTCCTAGGGTTGTTTTGATTGTTTTGAGGATTCCCTTGGGTTAGATTCAGATTTTGATGGAAACCCGGCGATTGGTTCACTCCTTGATTATTTCTCCAAGAGAAATTAGGGTGATGTCGCCACTCGGGGTGATAATGATTAGCAAATCCTGGTGGAATTTGCCTCTGTTGCCCTCCTATATAGTTGGCTTCCTCCGTTAATAGATTTAATTATTCCACCGTTAGTGGTGCACTAGGCGCAGGATTAGATAATGAATCTAGCATCTTGTTAATCAAGTTGAATTGTGTTGCCATTTCGGCGGCTAAAGATGTGATTTGATCTACATGGTGCACCCCTGCTGGATTACTTGTTGCTTGTCTTTCATATGCTTGG
Source organism: Platanthera zijinensis (assembly GCA_039513925.1). NCBI lineage: Eukaryota > Viridiplantae > Streptophyta > Magnoliopsida > Asparagales > Orchidaceae > Platanthera > Platanthera zijinensis. The sequence continues at coordinate 153,381,722 of CM077095.1, read as the reverse complement.
TAATTATTAGATGTTAAATCTTCTAAAATGGCATACGCATCTTCCGGATATTTTTTCATTAGGGAACCTCCCGCGGCTCCATCTACCAGGATCATGGTTGCGGTTTGCAACCCGTTGTAAAACGTAGATACTTGCTGGTGTTGTGCTAACCCATGGTGTGGACATTTTCTTAACAACTCCTTAAAATGCTCCCATGCGTCATAAAGAGTCTCCCCATGATGTTGTCTAAATGTAGTGATATCCCTAATCAACTTAGCCGTCTTAGAAGGTGGAAAATACTTATTTAAAAATTTATCTTCTAATTGGGCCCATGTGGTGATAGCATCATCGGGTAAAGAGTCCAACCAATCCTTCGCTCGACCTTCTAAGGAAAACGGGAATGCTCTTAATTGAAATGCGTCTGCAGACACACCATTTGCCTTAAACATATCGCATATTGTTAGAAAGGTTTTTAAATGAGAGTTTGCATCTTGATGGCTAAGACCCCCAAATTTATTTAGTTGAACTTGTTGCATAATGAAAGGGTCCATCTTGAAATTATTGGCTTCTATAGCCGGTCGGGCTATACTCATGAGTAAACCTCCCCTAAAAGGTGTGTTGTAATCCCTACATGTCATTCGGGGCGGCACATGTTGATTATTAAGATTAGCCTGCCCGTTATGGTTCACGTGACCCTCAACGTCGTCGATAACTTGTTGTTCGTTTTTATCCATCTCAGGATGAATAATGTTTTCCGTTCTAAGGTTTCTTCGATTTTGTCTACAGGTGCGCTCTATTTCTAAGTTTAGTGACAATAATTCTGGGCTTCTGAACCTTGACATACACCACAAAGCTTCGAAATAAGTGCTAAGACAAGAAAATAATTAAAAACAAAATACTTGATCTCCAACTACTAAAGTTTAACTAATATTACGAGAAATAAAACACTAAACCAGTTACGCTTCCCCGGCAACGGTGCCAAAAACTTGATACGGCCAAAATGGATCTGCGTAATCACGCAAGTGCACGTGTCGAATCAAGTAATAAAATGATGAGTTGAGTTATCGTTCCTAGAGGAAGTGCAACGTTAGTGCTCGCAATTACTAGCCTTACCCATTCCTTGAATCCAAGTGGATACTTTTTCTTAGTGGATTAATTTTATAATAAAGAAAACTTAAACTAACAATGATAAAACTAAATACGATTCTTAGAAAATACTTTTATCAAGGTTGGAGAAATGATCTTGCATGTTATTTTCCCTTGCCTATTGTGACGAGATTTCTAGTGATATTTAATGGTTCTCTTCATTACTATCATGCATCGATTTTAAGGTGGATTTCATCATCTCTCGATCTCAGAATTCCGTTTACCCAATTTCCCCTAGTTATCTCTAACTTAGGTGGAAAGTTAAATAACATGACGAGCAAAAATCAATGATGCTAACTCAAGAGGAAATCTCTTTCTCTCTTGACGCTATATTGGAGTTTATGCCACACTTACGTCACTCCTCTCTCGAATCTTGCAACGCAGTAAAAAGATGGAATTTTGATTTAGAAAACTACGCAACTCCTCTCTCGAATCTCGCCGCGTAGAATAACGGATTCAACCCTAGATTAGCATAACTCCTCTCTCGAATCTCGCCATGCTAATTAGAAGATGAACGCTTGCTCAAAAATTTCCACAAACAAAGACCATAAACCCAATAAAGATAGCGATTCAATCAACCATAAAATAAATTTAAAGTAAAATCATCATAATAGAACAAGGTACTCACACCATACAAGATCCATACAATTAGTTCATGATAGAGGGATGAAACCAAATGAGAAAGATCTTACAAGACATGTTTAAGAATGCTAAATGCTGCAGGAATATGTGTGAAGATCTCGCTTTAGACCCTTCTTCCTTCTCGACGGTGCGTCCAAACCCTAGCCGGTCCTCTACTTCTCCTTTTCCAAGATGATGGCTCTAAGAACTCTATCTCCTCTCTCTAATTTCGTCCCTTTTAGGTATGAAAAACACCTGTTAAAAACGAGCAGTCCTTTCCCAATAGATGCCTCATTCCATATTTAGTTTTGGCGCAAAATTCGAAATTCGAATTTTAAAACCGTCCAGACTTGTTATAACAACTGAAAACAGGTTTCTGTAACAACTGCACAGCCAAAATATAATTCCAGCACTTGCTTCTCCGGTTCGATTTCTACGTCATTTCTAATAAGAAAAACATAGGCAAAGTAGGTAAATCACACATGAATAAGATAAATATTAATTTATGAATATTTATACTAATTTAAATAATTTTTTCTCATTTATCACAATTATTATTGTAGAAAATAGGGGACTAGATAACTTCATTTGAAAAGTTATCACCTATCAATCCTACGCCAAAAATGATTTCGATCTTCGGGTTGCCTTAGGAGTTAGGATTTCCTTCTCCCCTTAGGGGGATTGCCGATTGGTGAATAAAAACTGCAGGCGTTAAAAATCTTTGGAATGCCAAACATACATTCAATGCATATTGCTATATTTTGTTAATCCTCTGCAGCTCTGCCCAAACTCACAGGAGCAAAAATGGTGGGTCAAACAGAGCCTATTTCTCTGGATTTTTTTTCCTATGTAATGCGGGCGGACCTAATAAAAGGCGAGTGTGGGCAGCCGCCCACACTGAGAAAAATATCGTGGAATAGGGTTCTTCTTCGCGAGCGGGAGCAGTGTCAAATTTCTGGGCCTTATTTTTTAAAAAAAATAATGGAATAGACAGCGGTTATTATAATAACTGTTGTCTAAAGTTCATATAGACAGACTATAGACAATGGTTATTATAATAATCGTTGTTTACAGGTTGCATTACATTCTTCCATTCATCTTTCTTGTCAATTTAATTTCTCTAATTTTAATTAAATTTTATTAGTGTCCGGGTCATGCATATCTCTCGATCTTCTGGCTGCCTTAGGGTTTGCATTCTGCCATATTTTCGGCGGGCGGAGGCACAAGGCGCATAAGTGTTCGTCAAGCGAGATCGGTAATTTTTTCCTTCTCTTCTTTTCTCCAGAGATTTTATCTATCTTCCTACCAATCCTATGCCAAAGATGATTTTGATCTTCCGGCTGCCTTAGGAGTTAGGATTTCTATCTCCCCTTAGGGGGATTGTCGATTGGTGAATACAAATTACAGACGTTAAAAATCTTTGGCATGCCAAACATACATTCAATGCATATTGATGTATTTTGTTGATCCTCTACGGCTCTGCCCAAACTCACGGGAGCAAAAATGTTGGGTCAAACGGAGCCTATTTCTCTGAATTTTTTCCCTATGTAATGCATATTGTTGTATTTCTTTGATCAATGAATATTGATGCATGAATTTGACAGTCAAACATTGATTGAAGCCTTGAACCAATCTGTAGTTTTGAAAATTTTGTGATGTTAGATTTGCTTGAAGCCTGGAACCAATCACTTATGTTACACCACAACTTGATTTCTCCGTCTTATATGTTTTGAAATTCAAGTTGATGTAGATTTTTTTGCAAGAAGGTGGATGCAGATTGAACATATCTATATATAAGTGCAAGCTTGATTTCTTGGGCATTAAATCTGCTCTGAGAGATGTGACTTGTAAGCTCTTCATTTTTCTTATTTCAATTAGCTCACAAAAATTGTTTAATATAATTGCTAATTAAGATAGTTTTTCACATTTAAAATTACAGTTTTTCCTATTGTGAGCTGATCTTTAAAGAGTGACAATTGAGGTAAGACTAATAATTTACCGAAAAACGTTCAAGGGCTTCTTGAAATTACTTTTTTCAAGATATTACTTCATTCAGGTTAATGCTTCAATCATTTAATTTGTTTATATTTGATAATTGTTTTTTAGAAATTTTCTTGAGTATTTGAGATAAACATTATTGTAGGTTCTCATGAAAAAAAAAAATTAAGAGAAAAACAAGCTTAAAATCAGTTGTTTCTTTCAGTAGAGTTGTCTGTCCACGATTAGAACTCAATATAGACGAGCTTCCTACAGACTCGGGATTACGAAAGAATATTTATGATTATGATCCAAATAATAGAGAGAAGATTCAAATGTGGTATCTACAGAAAAAAGTTTTCCAACAAAAAAATCATAATTTCCCAATTAGACTTATTGGAAAAGATCCATGTAGATTTATTCATTCTTGGTTTGAGGAATACAGTTACTAGTTGGAGTATAACATAGTAAAAGATGTTGCATTTTGCTTATGTTATTATCTATTCAAGCCCGAGCATGATGACCAAGGAAGAGGAGATGATTTTGTTATTGGTGGTTTCACAAATTGGAAACATAAAGACAGATTGGATGTTCATGTTGGAAATCATAGTAGTATCCATAACAAATGCTTGAGGACTTGTCTTGACTTGATGAACCAAAAACAACACATTGAAGTCGCTTTGTGCACTCAATCTGAACAAGCTCAAAATGATTATCGCACCCGCCTGGAAGCTTCATTGAATTGTATTAGATTTCTTTTAAAGCAAAAATTAGCGTTTCATGGTCATGATGAATCTGAAGAATCTGACAATCAAGGAAATTTTCTAGAACTTCTTCAATTTCTTGCAAATTATAAGATCAGGCCGCCGATGACATTTGCAAAAGATTTTTTTTGTCGAAACAACAGGATCGAGCTTTTCGTGTGATGGAAGGAGGAGAATTTAGGGAAATTTTTTTTTTTCAATCCACAATCTAACGATCTGACGGACCATATTAATTCTATGAATTTTTAATTCATTGTTATTTGCAGTTCTTATATATTTTTAATATAGTATAGATATATAAAGATTCTTTTGTGATGCCGCCTAATCCTAGAGGACCATTAGAGCAATTATAACAATTCATTGTATTGGATATAATTTTAAAAAATAGAATTGTTGCGGTTCGCTCAATGCCCTCGGTAGACCGGTTCCAGATCGGTCCGTCTTAGCCCCGGGCGATTGAGTACGCACACAGTCAAAGTAGAAACAGAGAAATTGTACACACACAACTTTGACGTGGAAAATCCTGGAAAGGGGAAAAAATCACGTGGTCGGGTTTGTGCCAGCAAAACTCCACTATCTGTCTCTGTTACAACGCTCTTGTAAAGAGAAAGCGAGGGCGACAGGCCGCGCCTCGTTATAAATACTGGGGAGTTGAGAGAGCTCTCCTTGGGTGACAGGCCACCGCTTAGGAGTCCGTACACTTCGACGTGCGTCTTTCTTGAGCGCTTGCTCTTCTGGCTCGCGCGCCGCAGGATGCCTGCGCTCTATGCCTCGGACTGAGGAGGGCTGTCTTCACTGACACTTCGTTTCCTTCATTCTCTGGGCGGCGTTCGCAGGAGAACCCGCCAAGTTAGTGAGTGAAAGAGGAACGGAGGAGGAGAGAAGAGAGAGAAGCTCTGGGGAAAAGTAGGAACGAAGAGAGAGAAAGTGAAAGAGAGAATGAAGCTGGGCTCCTTGAAATGAATTATCAAGGGTGCTTATATAGGGTTTCCGAGGTGATTAGGGTGGTTACGGTGGTTAATCGCAGATCGGAGGGCCGCGATCCCTTGTGGCGATCGGAGGGCCGTGATGGCCCGCCATGATCGGACGGTGGAGAAAAGGCCGACCCACGACGGTGGTCAGAGGAGGCGCGCCGGCCAATGGTCGCCCGAGGGAGGGGCGGCCGGCCGCGAGGAGGCGGACGGTCGCGGATGGTCGGCCGCAGCCGCCGACCGCAAGGGGGCGGCCAGCCACGGACGGCCGGCCGCGAGGAGGACACCGACCGCAAAGGGGCGGCCGGTCCCGTACGGCCGGCCGCGGCCGCCGGCCGCAAGGAGGCGGTCGGTTGAGGCCGCCGGCCGCAAGGAGGCGGTCGGCTGAGGCGGCCAGCCGCAAAGAGGCGGCCCACCCCGGATGGTCGGCCGCAAGGAGGCGGCCGGCCGAGGCCGTCGGATGCAAAGGGGGAGGCCGGCCGCGGCCGCCGGCCGAATGGGGGCGACCGGCCGTGGGAGGCCAACCACCGGCCGTCGCCCGCCCGTAAAGATGGCGGCGGCGGCGGTTGCGATTTGGCGCAGGGGAATTACGATCCGGTGCGCGGGAGTTATCCTAATTATCTGTAAATTAAGGGGGACCCACCATTTGCCCCCAAAATTCCGTCGTCTTGGAGCGAACGGCAAGCACAGGAATTTTTTCCTTTGCGACGGGGCTAGGCGGCGATGGCCGGAACGGGTGCTAACACCGGGATGGGCGGCGACGACGACAGTGCTAAGGTAAGAATCCGACCGAAGAGAAGGTCCGGGTACCAGACGAAGCCGGAGGGGCTGACCCCGCGCGCGGGTGCGCGCGGGGCTGGTCCCGCGCGCGGGTGCGCGCGGGGCTGGTCCCGCGCGCGGGTGCGCGCGGGGCTGCACCCGCGCGCGGGTGCGCGCGGGGCTGCACCCGCGCGCGGGTGCGCGCGGGGCTGACCCCGCGCGCGGGCGGCGGCGGCGGCGGGCGGCGGCCGGCGGCGGAATCTTTACTATTGTAACTAATTTATTGTAACGACACACATACATTCGTTACAAGAAGTATTAGCGTCGAGCTTTAGAGGACGACCGTTACATAAAGTTTTTTTCGTTACCAAAGAGTTTTTGTAACGATTTTTAGTACTTATTGTAACGATTTATGTCCTTACTATAAGTGCAATTTGTTGTAGTGGATGGGCCAAAGACCAGCTCACGGGTTGAAAGACGAGAATTGTCTAAGTGTAAATCGTCGAGAATCACTATGAGATTCTCGCCGATTCGTCGAGAATCACTAGGTGATTCTCGCCGAGTTGGGCCGGCTGTCTCGACGCAGTCAGAAAATTCTCTAAGGCAGAATCGTCGAGAATCACTAAGTGACTCTCGCCGATTCGTCGAGAATGACTTTGCAGGTACCCAAATCGGTCGAAGGGGGAAAGTGGACGTACCCAAATCGGGGAACCACTATAAATTGCCTGTGTTATTTTCTGTGCTGTATGGTTTGTTTTGATTCTGCAGGTACCGTTTTTAATTCCGCAAAAGCGCTAAAAGTCACCTATCCCCCCCCATAGGTGAAGGTAGTTGACACTAGGTGAACTTTCAGTGGAGCCACAGATGGAGGACTTGCGGGAATTCACTTTCTGCCAGGGGATGGCGAAGACCCTTCGGATGGTGTCCCGGAAGCGGGGATGCGACGTTGTCGGCCTCGGTCTTGAGGATTTGTTAGAGGAGGAGGGCTCTGATGCTAAGGCGGGCGAGACCGCTGAGTGACAGCTACATCTCTTTGATGCTCTTTATTGATTTATATACATATACTTCTTTGTGTTGGTGGACTTGTCTCTGTCGATTTGTACCTTTGTACTTTTTCGGTTTGTACCTTTGTACTTGATATGTTTGTTGAGTGGTTGTCACTGCTTTTGCTTCTGATTGTTGTAGCCAATTGTTGTCTTAGCCAAGCACCATATTGAGAACCCGCCCACCCATATCGCATCTCAAAACCCAGGTATTGAGATGAAGGGTGGCGGGGTACATAAACACGGAGGAGCAGGCGCTGCGGGCGATGTGGGACTAATCCCAACCACAGAACCGCGGGGATATTCCGCCACACAGGGGGCCCACCGGGGTCAACACCCAGACCAGGAACGCGATGGGGAAAGCCATGGGGGCGGTCCCACACACACGGTCCTGCTGGCAAATTACTCTCAACACACCCCCGCAGCAGGACAACCTCCCTCTGATACCATGTGAGAACCCGCCCACCCATATCGCATCTCAAAACCCAGGTATTGAGATGAAGGGTGGCGGGGTACATAAACACGGAGGAGCAGGCGCTGCGGGCGATGTGGGACTAATCCCAACCACAGAACCGCGGGGATATTCCGCCACACAGGGGGCCCACCGGGGTCAACACCCAGACCAGGAACGCGATGGGGAAAGCCACGGGGGCGGTCCCACACACACGGTCCTGCTGGCAAATTACTCTCAACACACCAACTACGAGGGGCGGGCCCTGAGCGGTGGAAGAGTATTTGCCCTTGATGGGGGGTGAAGAGTTATGGGAGCTCTGGCCTATTGTCGGCGGGAGGCCATGTTCGTTCGAACCACCGCGAGTTGCGGTTAACCCGGTGATATTGGAGGGGTGTGGCCCTGCAGACCCTAACGATGTCGCAACTTACTACGAGGCGAAGGGCGTCCCATTGTGCAAGGGTAGAGAAGCTGAGACCATCGCGCTGCGGGCTGCGCATAACTGAGGGAGTTGGCTCCTGACGATGTCGTGAACTGTTTCATAGGAGAAGGGCGAGCATTTCCACCATGAGAGTGAGGTCGAAGCCGCCGTGCTACAGTCTGTGGAAGACTCAACGTTTGGTCCCTTTGGTGACTCCGCAACCTGTTGTTAAACCGAGGACATCGCGTTGTTGGCAACGCATAACTGGGGGAGCTGGTCCCCGGCGATGTCGCAAACCGCTGGGCGAACGAAGGGTGCACCCCTGAATCGCACCAGAGAGAGTGAAGCCATCGCTCCACAGTGTGGCTGTGGTTGGTTAAGATGTGGATTTAGCGGGGCCGGAACCCGATTTAGTTACGATTGTAGCTTAGTTAGGCACCAGTCGCGAGGGGGGCAGGCCCTGCGAGGGTGGGGCGTCACACTTCGGATGCAGGTGAAGATTCATAATCCTCGGCCTATTGTCGGCAAAAGGACATGGTCGATTCAAACCCCCGCGAGCAGCTGATGGACACTGAGGTTGTAATTACACTGATCGTGGTGGCTTTCCCAGGATGGCGGGGCGTCAAGCTTCGAATGCAGGTGAAGAGTCATAATCCTCGGCCTCTTGTCGGCAGGAGGACATGGTCGATTCAAACCCCCGCGAGCATCTGATGGACCCTTGTATTTGCGAGGCGTGGCCCCGAAGACCCGAACGACGTCGCAACCTACTACGCAGCGAAGGCCGGGTCCTTGAGCTGGTGGAGTGAGGTCGAGGCTATCGCGCTGTGGGATGTGCACAACTGAGGGAGCTGGTCCCTGACGATGTTGCGACCCGCTCCTTAGGAGAAGAGTGAGCATTTCTGTCATAGGAGAAAGGTCGAGGCCACCATGCTATAGTCTGCGTGGGACTTGGTATTCGGTCCCCAGGCGACATCGCAACCTGTTGCAAGGCCGAGGCTGTCGCGCTATGGGCCGCGGTCAACCGGGGGTGCTCATTCCCGACGACGTCGCAATCCACTGGACGGGTGAAGGGCGAACCTTTGAACCGCGGCAGGGGGATCGAGACAATCGTGCTACAGTTGCTCGTCGGACCCCAGAGGACGGATTCCAAATCGATCCTACAAGTTTTAGGAGTTAGTGACATCGCAATCACAGTATATAAATGTAAAGAGATGAGTTTTTTCATTTTTTCTTTAGCCTGGTCGTGCCATTGCACGATGACAGATTCCGAACTGCGAAGCGGGGCGCATGTCGACGGATACCGGACCGCTTTGTGGAACAGCCGATCCTGGCCTCAGGGGGGGTCTGAGGGACGAGATGTCTTTCTAACGTGTTTGTTGCATGACAAGAGTTAGAATGAAAGCAGAAAAAGCAGTAAGCAGGATAGTTTGTGCATGAGGGTTTTCCTTGTGACTTTATAGTTGTCTTTAGGTAGTTTGATATAAGGAAATGTTTTTAGGAGGCACGTTTGCCATGGTTCTGGCCCTTCTCCAGAGCGGACTTTTAGATGCGGTAGATGCTGGTTCCTGAGACGACCTCCGGCCGTGCTTGATGCAGATAGCATGAGTGCGCCACGTCCTGGCTGCCCCTGACGACCCCAACTCCTGTAGGCGTGACAAACTTCATTGTGAGGTGCGGAATTGACGGGACTGCCTGGAAAGCTGTCTGGAGGGGGCGACCAAAAATCGTGTTGTAGGGCGATTCTGTATCGACCCCCACGAATTTCACGTCGTGGGAGACCTGCCTTGGAAATTCTCCTAGTGTCACTGGAAGGGTGAGGGTGCCTGCCACGGATACGGGCGCCCTGTTGAAGCCGTAGATGGGGCCTGATGTTGGATGAAGATTATGCCTTTGGATTCCCATACTGGTTAACACAGTCATGAATATAACATTTACTGAGCTGCCGTTATCCACCAGAATTCGCTTTACGCGGAAGCTGGGGTTGCCGATTTCTGCTACAATAACTAGCGGGTCCTGGTGTGGTGTGCGGAGGCCCTGGAGGTCCTCCTCGCTGAAGCTAATGGTGGGAATGATTCCAGCCGCCTTGTCCTTTTGGGGAGCGGCGATGGAGTTGACCGTGGGAAAGGGAAAGCCAGAGATGACTTCCACAATCCCGACGACCTGTCTGCCCCCCTGCGCTTCTCGGTGCGCAGGTGGCGGTTCTCTCCGCGCAGGCGGGCCCTCGTGCTGCTCTCGCACACATCCTTGCAGAAAACGCCCGAGTATTCCCTGCCGAACAAGGCGCTCTATCTTATCTTTCAACTTTACACACTCTTCAGTAGTGTGCCCAGTTCCTCGATGGAAGCCGTAGTACTTTGACGGATCAACCCTTGGATTGGGCGGGAGCGCCCTTGGTCTCCGGAGCGCCGGATCGTCCTGAATGACATATAGGACGTTATCGCGAGTGGTGCTGAGAGGGGTGTAAGTCTGGGGAGGCCCGTAATCCTGGCCTCTTCGGGGCTCCTGATTGCGATGCTCGATGCGACGGTTCTCGTCGCGCCTCTCTGCCCGTCTTTCGGAGGGCTGCTCCTGCTGCTTCTGCCTCTTTTGGACTCCTTCAAACTGTCGACGGTGGACCTCAATGGCCTCGTCCGCCGCTATCTGAGCTTCCACTCGGTGTACCAAATCCGCATAACTGGGGACAGTATCCCGCATTAGAGCGGAGTAGAATCCGCTTGGTCGGAGTCCCCCGAGGAAGACTCCTCGAAGGAGTTCTGGGTCTACCCCAGAGATCTGTCAAGCTTCTGTAGTAAATCGGCGGAAAAACTCTTTCAAGGTCTCGGTTTCACTCTGTCGGATGCCGGAGAGGTGGGATGGATCCTTTGCGATCCTGCGATTGGCCACGAACTGATCCAGAAATTGCTGGCTCAGTTGGGGAAAGTTTCTGATAGACCCCTCTCGGAGGGAATGGAACCAAGTGCGGGCCTGCCCCTTGAGGGTGGTAGGGAAGACCTGACAAAGCAGCTCATCGGGAGCGTTGCAAAAGTGGAGGATCGTGTAGAAGTGGTTGATGTGCTCCCAAGGATCGTCCACTCCGTCGTACGTCTCGACGTGGGGGATCTTGAATCCCTGAGGGACGGGATAGGCCAGTACTTCAGGAGCCAAGGGTGATGCCCCCCGAGCGGAAGGCCGCGTCGCCATCGCTCGCCGGCCGACTGGTCCAAACTCTTCTTCGAACATTTCGCGGAATGCTTCCCGAGTCATTCCCGCACCTGGCTCTGCTAGGACCGGCTGCTGCTGATTGCTGAGGAGAGGGGCGATTCCCGCCGCCCTGATGTGACGAACGGGAGTCTCGACGCTGTCGTGCCTTGACGACTCAGATTCTTCTTCTACGGCCCTCTGGCCTTCTGCTGGTGGTACTGGTAGATTTTCCTGAGTTGGGACCCTTGCATGCACGTGGGGGGTCTGCGAGTTGTCTCCAGAGGGCAAGCATCTCGACCCGGATGTCTGGCGGGGGCACCGCGTTCTCGGGCGGCACTGCCCCAGGCGCTGCGACATCCTCTTGCGGTGGCGCGTTCGCTAGAGACTGCGACGCGGCTCGATCCTCCTACTCACGCCGGATCGACCCCCTAGACGTTCGGGTGCTCTTTCCGGCCATTCTGTCTCGCTCTGACAAACTTCTGAGTCTTCTCTTGCTTGCTGGGAATGTTTCGCACAGACGGCGTCAAACTGTTGCGGTTCGCTCAATGCCCTCGGTAGACCGGTTTCAGATCGGTCCGTCTTAGCTCCGGGCAATTGAGTACGCACACAGTCAAAGTAAAAACAGAGAAATTGTACACACAACTTTGACGTGGAAAACCCCGGAAAGGGGAAAAAACCACGTGGCCGGGTCTATGTCAGCCAAACTCCACAATCTGCCTCTGTTACAGCGCTCTTGTAAAGAAAAAGCGAGGGCGACAGGACGCGCCTCGTTACAAATACTGGGGAGTTGAGAGAGCTCTCCTTGGGTGACAGGCCACCGCTTAGGAGTCCGTGCACTTCAACATGCGTCTTTCTTGAGCGGTTGCTCTTCTTGCTCGCGCGCCGCAGGATGCATGCGCTCTATGCCTCGGACTGAGGAGGGTTGCCTTCACTGGCACTTCGTTTTCTTCCTTCTCTGGGCGGCGTTCGCGGGAGAACCCGCCAAGTTAGTGAGTGAAAGAGGAACGGAAGAGGAGAGAAGAGAGAGAAGCTCTGGGGAAAAGTAGAAATAAAGAGAGAGAAAGTGAAGGAGAGAATGAAGCTGGGCTCCTTGAAATGAACTATCAGGGGTGCTTATATAAGGTTTCCGAGGTGGTTCGGGTGGTTACAGTGGTTACGATGGTTAATCGCAGATCGGACGGTCGCGATCACTTGCGGCGATCAGAGGGTCGTGATGGCCCGCCATGATCGGACGGTGGAGAAAAGGCCGACCCACGACGGTGGTCGGAGGAGGCGCGCCGACCGATGGCCGCCTGAGTGAGGGGCGGTCGGCAGCGAGGAGGCGGCCGGCCACGGATGGTCGGTCGCGGCCGCCGGCCGGCCACGGACGGCTGGCCGCGGTCGCCGGCCGCAAAGGGGCGGCCAGTCCCGGACGGCCGGCCGCGGCCGCCGGCCGGCCACGGACGACCGGCCGTGGCCGCGAGGAGGCGGCCGGCCGAGGCCGCCGGCCGCAAAGGGGCGGCCGGTCCCGGACGGCCGGCCGCGGCCGCAAGGAGGCGGCCGGCCACGGACGGTCGGCCACGGCCGCCGGCCGCAAAGAGGCGACCGGCCCTGGATGGCCGGTCGCGGCTGCCGGCCGGAAGGTGGTGGCCGACCGCAAGGAGGCGGCCGACCGAGGCTGCCGGCCGCAAAGGGGGCAGCCGGCCTCGGGCGGCCGGTCGCGGCCGCCGTCCGCATGGGGGGGGGGGGGGGGGGGCGCTAAAAGGGGGCGGCTGGCTGTGGGAGGCCGACCACCGGCCGCCGCCCGCCCGTAAAGATGGCGGCGGCGGCGGTTGCGATTTGGCGCGGGGGAGTTACGATCCGGTGCGCGGGAGTTATGATCCGATGCGCGAGAGTTACGATCCGGTGCGCGAGAGTTATCCTAATTATCTATAAATTAAGGGGGACCCACCAAGAATAATTGTGAGATTTGAACTCCAAACTAACAACATTAGTACAATACTCATTAACCAACAAAACAAAATAAATTTTAAGTGATAAATACAATTTTATAATATATATACGTATACTAATATATTTCAATTATATTAAAAAAGTAGTTTAGAGTTGTATAATTAATCTTAGACTTCATTTGAGAGGACTTATTTTCACCGGTCAAGCGGTCATGACCGCGAGAATCGGAACTTAAATAGGGTCCCGGTTCATGCGGTCATAACCGCTTTGTTGGAAATCTTCCCATAAGGTGGACTCGATTCATCGAGACGCTCTGTTAGAATCGTGCGTGAATATTTAGTCTTTTCGGATTCCTACGAGCGCGCGTTATTTCAGTCGCGCGAACGGTCGAAGTCTGTGATAGGTGGGCCCGACCGTCTCGTAAATTTAGTCGCGAACCCGGTCTCACCCTTGGCATATGAATGACATGATATTTAGATCTCAATTAATGTGATGAGATTTGATTTAATTATTTTTAATTGGGAGTTATGAGGATTAATTCACCTCATTTTGATAACTCCCATTAGTGGCTCTCCTATTAAAAGCCCAATCAGAATTATTCATGTAATAAGTGTGAACAAAGGTGAAATCCCGGGTGCTCCCTTTCCTTTTTGCATATTCAGCCGGCCCTAGGTAATTCCTGTTCAGATCTAGGGAAAAGCTCGAACATATCCGGAGGAGTTGGAACGCCACCGCCTCTAGATCAACCAGGATCGGACTTCACCCAATCTACATCGCCGGCAAGTATCTTCACCGGCACCGGAAAAGCTCTTCCCGGCGATCGGCGGCAGGAGGATTTCGCGGATCTTCGGCATCGCCATCGTCGTGTCCTTTTTCTCTCTTGCGGCAGTCCAGACCTGCAACACCTCCGCTTGCAAATCCGGCAGGGCAGTCCTTGGTCTTCTAGGATCTTCACCGCCAACAAGGACTAATGCTCATCTGGACCTTCATTGTTGACGAGAGAAAGGAGGGCGGCGATCTTCTCTCCTCCGTTTCAGAAAACTAGTCGGAGCAGATAATCTCCTCCATTGGTTTTGGAGACAACCGGCAAAAGAAATCACCATTGCTGTTGGGACGCGTGAAACTGAAGGATAACTACAGGTAATCTTCTACATCAAGCTTTCACTAAGGTTTAGAAAACCATCACTCAACAGGAAGAGTAGATATTGCACACATATATTAATTATATGAATACTTATGTCTTGACTGTTTTCCCGTAAAACATTCTACTGTTTGGTTTTCATTGTCACTTATATTAAAAGTACAGTACACTATTTATCGTGCACAGTGATTCACACAAAAATATATCAGTGTTTCTGTGCGATTTAATGTTTGTATACAATCATTATTTGTGCTAATCTATTTGATTGTAGAGATCCATTTTGACAGACGTTGTATGTCAGTGAGTTCCATCGACGTCGCGGAATTCATAAGGAATAAGATGTCGCATCTGTTGCGCATTTCTGCGATCATGAAAAACGAGCAAGAATCCAAAAACGGTATAAATTAATTTCCGCACTTTAGTTACCGTTCGCTCGAGCTCTACTTTATTTTGTGTTCTTAATCTTAGAAAAATAATTTCTGCATACACTCCAAATTAGAGAATAATAATATTTTGGTTAAATCGATTCCTAGGAGTTTTGTGTGCCGCTATATATATTCTGTAGAATTTTCGTTAATACAAATTCGTCGTAGCAACACAAAACTCCTAAAATTTATAACACGCTTGACCGGTGAAAATAAGTCCTCCCAAACGGAGCCTTAGTCATCATATCTAACATGTGTCACGATTTTGATTTCATCCATCTAATGAAGAGAGAAAGAAAGAGGGAAGAAAGAGGAGGAGAGAGAATTTTTATAGTCCTCATATCCTTACATTTAGGAAGAGGGAGAATGAAGAAAAAGGAGGAGAGAAATTGATATTTTTGGTAAAATTTTTGATTTTTTGCAAAATAATAGAAATATTGATTCATATTTTTGGTACTCATTTGTATGTCTTGAATAAAAGTAGGTGTGCATATCCGGGCACATCCCACTCATAGGCGGGAGCAGTCCGCTCGAATGGGGGTGCATCTCGCTCGAATGCGGGCGAAGCCCGCTAAAAGTTAGCCAGCACGGGCGAAGCCCGTGCGGAGCTGCTATTATATATCTATACTATATATACAAAAAGTATCAGAAGTCATTGCGATTGCACGACGTAACATCCGAGTCCCATTAAGTTATTCTTAGTCGTTGGATCTAGGAGGAGCATGACTTGCAAATAAATTTATTCATAAAACCCAAACGAACTATTTCTGAAAATTCCAGATAAAAAAAAACTGGCGTTCACGATTTTAGCCTCCATCGCCGGCGGAGCCGCCGCCTGCCTTCCGGGCGACTCCCGACGGGCTCACAGGTCTCCGGCGAACCTGTCGGGGGTAGCCCGACGGCGCTTCGGCAGGGCCACCGCCGAGCAAACCTTGATCGCCCGTGCGAAGAAGCTCGTATTTATTATAAATTTAATTTAATAATAATATAACCGTAAATATTTATTATAAATTTATTTTAATAATAATAGTAATAATAATAATAATAACTGTAATTATTTATTAAAAATTTATTTTAATAATCATAATTGTTAGGAATGAGATTCAACTTTATAAGTGTGAGTGTGCACATAATCACACCTTCATGATCTCCACATAAAAAGTAGTGGGATCATGGGTTCGGCCGCATGCGCGATCATAGCGCCCGATCCTCCCCCCTCCCCCCCGCACCGATCTCATCACACATAATGGATGAACCTCCGCGGCCGCCGCCTCACCGACATCGGACGGTCGGCCTCCTCCTCGGACGTCAGCCACCCCCTCCTCTCGCCGCGCCGGCCACCGGTGCACGACGGAGGGGACGGCCCCCGACCGCTCTCCCTCCGCCGCCGGGCCGCGACCGAGAGAGCGTCCGTTAGGGCCGCTCACCTTCGGCCGCCGGCCCGCAACCGAAAGAGAGGACGCGCTGGCCGCTCTCCCTCGGCCGCCGACCGCGACCGAATGAGCGGTTGCGCCGACCGCGATCAAGGGAGCGGCCGGCGCGGGCCGCTCCCTCCCTTGGCCGTCGGCCGTGGCCGAGAGAGCGGCCGCGTAGGCTGCTCTCCCTTGGCCGCCGACCGAGCGAGCGGCCGCGCCGGCCGCCTCACCTCGCCGCCGCCGCGCGGCCGAGGAAGCGATCGCGCCAGCCGCTCCCCCTCGGTCTCAGCCGCGCGGCCGATGAAGCGGCCACGCCGGACGCTCCTCCTCGGCCGCCGCCGGTGGTCCTCCCCTCGTTGGCAAATTCGGTGGCGAGTTCGCCGGCCGCCCGTGGAGTTTCGCCGCCGCCGTCCAATTGTTTGGGGTCGTTCCCCGCCGTCCGAGTCGCGTGTAACCACCCACTAATCACCGGGTTAGTGGGTGATTTAATTAATAATTTAATAATTATTTAGGGTGCAAATAGCTGGATTAATTATCATAAATTCCCACCCTTAAAATATTGGAAAAATATTAATTTTGGGTGCTTACGGTGTGCGGATAGCCGCGTAACCACCCCTTAGAGCATATAAAAGGAGCCACATGCCTCCTCATTTCTCACATTTTTCCTCAGATTCTTCTTCTTCCTCAGGTCGAAGCTCTGTCGGATCCTCCTACGAGCAGCACCCGGGCCGACCTCAAGCCGCGCCTGAGCCACATACGAGCCAAGTTGAAGCCGCCCGGCAAAGCCTAATCTCTCCATTTCCAAGTGGCCTCTACAACCGCAAGTTCATTCACTCCGCTCCCACGTCCAGAATCAGCAAGACGCTCAACGAAACTTATCAACGCAAAGTGCAACTTGTAACAAAATCCCGACGCGACAGTCTGTCGTCCACCGCGTGTCAAGTGTTCTCTTCCCTCAAAACTGTAGGTGACCTGTGACCCTCAATTTCACAAATAAGCTGTAACAGCCAGAAAATATTGGACTTTGACCGACACAGATCCGGTCACGTGGTTTTTTACCCGGTTGAGGGGTTTTTCGACGTTAAAACTTTGTGTGCACGATCGATCTACTTTATTGACTGTGTGCGCGCTCGACCGTTCCGAGAGCTAAGGCGGTCCAAGTTATTCCGGTCCGACCCGGACGTCGAGTTAGACCGCAATAATAATAATAATAACAGTAAAAAAATAATAATCATAATAATAAACCTTAGATCTATGTTGCCGGAAGAGTACCGTTAAATTGAATTATTTGGTGGAGGAGGAGGACTGGAGGAGGAGAAGCGGTAGCGGCAATGTCCATCTCGGACGCCCCCTCCATTCCAATGCCCCCATCTCGGACGCCCGTCCCCATTCCCGCCGGCTATCCATCTCCCCCTTCCGCTCCTGCCCGCATCCCACCTCCGCCACTACATATCAGACCACCACCGTGACCCCCTTCCACCACCTATCAGACCACCACCATGACCTCCTCCAACACCGTCGTCAAACCCACCTCCTTCCCCAATCCTTCGCCATTGTCATGCCCCCCGCAAGCCTGGAAGAGGAAGATGACCGAAGCAAAATTTGGAAGAGGAAGAGTAGCGGAAGCGGCATCGGCAACGGTGGGGGCTTCTAGTTGCGGAAGCAACATCGGCAGATAAGAGTTGGGCGATTTTCGCCGGCGAGTGGGAGCGGCGGAAGTTCTGAGTCCGTCTGATGCAGTCCGTCGGAGCAGGGGAGGCGCATGATAAGTTAAAAATGTTAAATAATAGCAGGATAAGTTAAATAATAATGCAGAATGCAGTAGTAAATGACCAAATGGAGCGGAGTGAGGAGCGGAGGCTGGTGTAAATCCAACTATTGTGAAGGCAGTCGTCGGGTGGGGGGAGGCGGAATGGAGGGGGCCGAGTGGGAGAAATTAATAGTGGGAATGAAAATGAGGAGGGATGGAGAGGGTTTTTTTGGAGTTCAAAAACTGCCAAATGGGGGAATTAGTGGTTGAAATTAGGCGGGTGGTTTAGTAACTGCACGAATAGCTGTTTAGCGATGGAAATTAGCGCGGAGGACAAATTTTGTAATCCATGGGAGTTATTTGTGAGGAGAAATCGTGGCCGTAATTTAATCAGATGATCGTGCGGTGTGTATTAAAACTACAGTAAAAGCAGACATATTGTCTTATATATAATAAAGATATAATATTCCTAGTGACACTACACATGGGGCAATATTAATACTAAAATTTTAAGTTGTAATTAATTCAATTTTATAATATTTTGAGTGACACTACACATGGGAGAATATCGTGCCGCCACGACAGTACCCCAACCACGACGATGTCGTGGGAAGGCTTCGCTCGCACCCCCAACGTTCAATACTCTGGCTGACGGTCGATCTTCTAATACGCTCCAGGGTTGTTAGTGGAAAGTGCGTTGTTGCGTCGTTGCGCCGCAACACCGTCGTGATCAGGGCACTGTCACGATGGCACGGAGGGTTCCCCCCTTTGTCACTCGTGTAAAATATACAAAAAATTTTTTTTGGCTTACCGTAGTGTAACCGTGGAGGACCATCAAAGCAATCATATCTGCTAGCTTGTGGCGGGTTGTAGGAAATTAGGGTTTCTTTGTGTTCATGTTGGATTTGGTAGTACTATGAGGTGTTATTTTATTAGTTGCAAGTGCTTTATTATAATTACTATTTGATGGGGATTGGATCCATTTTATATCTTTAGGGGTGCACATAGCAATCCCCAAAATGAAATCATGGGGTTGACTAGTCAACCCCATGATTCCCTTCATGATGGGAGAAGTGGAGGGCCCACTTTCTCTCATATTTTATCTCCTCCATCCAATTCCCCCCTCTTTCTCTCCCACCAAAAATGAGATCCACAAAAAGGGGAAAGAGGGGAGAGAGAATTTCGTCGCCCGAACCTCCACCATCCGATCATGACACGCTACCACGACCGTCCGATCAAAGGGAAACCACCCACTAACCCACTACGTTAGTGGTGGGGCCCACCATGATCTCCCCATGGAGCCTATAAAAGGACCCCAGGGGCTCTTCATTTCTCACTTTTTTCTCTTCTCCGCTTCTTCCTCTTCTTCTTCAGGTGAGAGCTCTCCCGCCTCCTCCACCAAGTCGGCCTCCGCTCGCCGTGAACCACCGCCAGCCACCAGCAACCACCAGCAGCCACCAACAGCCACAAGCGGCCACCACCAGCTACCAGCGGCTATAAGCACCCCACCAAGTCGGCCTCCGCTCGCCGTGAACCACCGCCAGCCACCGGCAACCACCGGCGGCCCCCAGCAACTACCAGCGGCTATAAGCACCCCACCAAGTCGGCCTCCGCTCGCCGAGAACCACCGCCAGCCACCAGCAACCACCGGCAGACACCACCGACCACCAAAAGCTACCAGCGGCTATAAGCACCCCACCAGCACGCTGTCAACAAATGGACGCTCAAGACCGCGAGGAAGCTGAACGAAGAAAACAGTCGACGCTAGCAAGCGCGTGCCGCCCCGAGCACGCGCGCCAGAAGCTTCCCGCACATTCCCTCGTCTAAGTCACTTCCGCGGAGCAGCCTGTTGCCCGCAGGAAGCTACAGTCTTTCTCTCTCCCCTCAAGTTGTAACGGGAGCGGCCTGTCGCCCCGATTCACCCAGTATACTGTAAGCACCCAAAGCTAGTGGAATTTGACCGGCACAGACCCGGTCACGTGGTTTTTTTACCCATTTAAGGGGTTTTTCCACGTCATCAAGACTTGTGTCTACTATACATCTTCATTGACTGTGTGCGCGCTCGACCGCTCCGTGAGCTAAGACGGTTCAAGTTAATCCGGTCCGACCGGGGCCTCGAGTTAGTCCGCAACAGTTTGGCGCCGTCTGTGGGAAACATTCCCAACATCCTTCGTAGAACAAGTTCATCATCCCTACCACCGCGATGGCAAAGAGAAGTGTCCGCACTGCCGAAGGATCTACACTTGGCGGACACACTGAACTAGCACGATCTCACTCTCTGGTAGACGTGCCACTGACCGCTGAAGCAGCTTTCGCCACCGTCCCCGCCTTGGAAGGGCGTGTCCGCCAAATGGAAGAGAAGTAGACAGAGATGCTCGCGCTACTCCGGAACCTGGGAGCACCTCCATCTCCACCAAGATCACCTCCGTCAGCTAACAATCCTCCACCACTTAATCCAGCAGGGATCCAGGAAGCCCCTGCGGGGCGAGAAGAACTTGAAAATTACTCTGATGCCGCCAGTTCGACTCATCCCCCTCCAAGGGGAGCATGGGCGGATCACCCCCGCCACAATCTAGTTAACGCTGCTCGCATCCACCCTCTCCTCACTCGCGAAGAAATCAGGGAGGTCATTGCTGAAGAATACTGCCAAGCCGTGATGAGAGATTTTCACCCTCATCGGCCGCTTTGCCAAGGCTCCCCCTTGGCCCCACAAATCCTCGACCATCAGATCCCGCAAGGATTCAAACTCCCAAGCATCGAAACATTCGATGGAACCGATGATCCGCTCGAACATGTCAATCATTTTACCACTATCATGAGGATTTTCAACGCCTCTGATCCGCTGTTATATCAAGTATTCCCAACCACCCTCAAAGGGCAAGCTCGAATGTGGTTTCACTCTTTAAGAGCAGGCACCATTACCAGCTTCGTCGAACTGACTAGACAGTTCTCCGACCAATTCATCGCCAATCAAAGGATCGTTCGCGATCCATCTCATCTCTCTGTAATCCGTCAAAACGAAGGGGAGACCCTCAAAGATTTCTCCCGAAGATTTACTGCAGAAGCCCGCCAGATCCCAGGAGTCTACCCCGAGCTCCTACGGGGAGTGTTCCTGGGAGGTCTCTGTCCTAGCAGTTTCTACTCAGCACTTATGAGAGAAACCGTCCCCAGCTATCCAGATCTTGTACACAGGGTCGAGGCCCAGATAGCAGCCGACGAAGCTATTGAAGCGCACCGACAACAGTTTGGAGGAGGACAGAAAAGGAAGAAAGAAAAGGAACCAACTCTCACAAGACAAGAAGAACGACACCAGAGTGAGCGTCGTCGCAATAGCCGTAAACGAGACCTTCCAAGGAATGGGGGGCAACATCCATTTCAGGAATACACCCCTCTGAATACCACCCACACAAATGTGATGTACGCCATTCAGAATGATCCGGCCTTCCAACGACCAAGAGCATCGCGGCCATAACCCAAGTCAGACCAGACAAGATACTGCGAGTTCCACCGCGCAACGAGTCACAATACTGAAGAGTGCGCCGGTATCAAAGATGAAATTGAACGTTTTGCTCGCCAGGGGCTCCTCGGGAGATTTTTGCAAAGACAGGCACAGATCCCAGCACAAGGAAACGGTGGAGGAAGGCAGATGGTAGGCAACATAGAGACCATCGTCGGATCCCCAGCAATGAATACCTAGGACGGACGCTCTCCCCGACGCAGGACGACCCTCTACAACACATCTACAGCCCGGAATTTGCGTCGCATCCATCCCTCCGCATTTTTATTTTTTATTAATGGTGTTAATCGTCTGCTTTTTCCATCATCTTGTTTTGCCACTTTAGAACAGTAAAGGTCATGAGCTCAGGCTCGCGAACAAGCAGGTCCTTCAGCAACTTTGCACCTCAAACGTCATGTCATCATCAGGACCTGCCCCCCTCGCAATCGTACCCGGATTGAGCACATACGTTCTCCGGTACCCGGATTGAGCACACACGTTCTCCGGTGCCCGGATTGAGCACATACGTTCTCCGGTACCCGGATTGAGCACCTACGTTCTCCGACGGTCGGATTGAGTACTTACACTCTCCGACGCCATCGCCAGGGCCTTCCCCCCTCGCGATCGCACCCCGATTGAGCACATACGTTCTCCGGTTCCCGGATTGAGCACATATGTTCTCCGGTACTCGGATTGAGCACCTACGTTCTCCGACGGTCGGATTGAGTACTTACACTCTCCGACGCCATCGCCAGGGCCTGCCCCCCTCGCGATCGCACCCGGATTGAGCACATACGTTCTTCGGTACCCGGATTGAGCACATACGTTCTCCGGTACCCGTTTTGAGCACCTACGTTCTCCGACTGTCGGATTGAGTACTTACACTCTCCGACGCCATCGCCAGGGCCTGCCCCCCTCGCGATCGCACCCGGATTGAGCACATACGTTCTCCGGTGCCCGGATTGAGCACCTACGCTCTCCAACGGTCGGATTGAGTACTTACACTCTCCGATGACACCGTGGGGGCCTGCCCCCCTCACGAAGAAGCCACGAGCATCCCTCGCGCAAACTAAGCCGCGAGTATCCCTCGCATAAACTAAGCCGCGAGCATCCCTCGCGCAACCTAAGCCGCGGGCAACCCTCGCGCAATCTAAACAACGAGCAGCCCTCGCGCATTCTAAGTCGCGGGCAACCCTCGCGTAATCTAAGTCGCGCGCAACCCTCACGCATTCTAAGTCGCGGACAACCCTCGCGCAATCTAAACCGCGAGAAGCCCTCGCGCAATCTAAGATGCGAGTATCCCTCACACAAACTAAGCCGCGAGCATCCCTCGCGCGACCTAAGCCGCGGGCAACTCTCGCGCAATCTAAACCGCGAGCAGCCCACGCGCATTCTAAGTCACGGGAAACCCTCGCGCAATCTAAACCGCGAGCAGCCCTCGCGCAATCTAATCCGCGCGCAACCCTCGCGCAGTCTAAGTCGCGCGCAACCCTCGCGCAACCTAAGCCGCGAACAGCCTTCGCGCAATCTAAGCCGCGAGCAACCCTCGCGCAATCTAAGCCACGAGTAACCCTCACGCAATCTAAGTCGCGCGCAACCCTCGCCCAACCTAAGCCGCGAGCAACCCTCGCGCAAGCTAAGCCACGAGCAACCCTCGCGCAACCTAAGCCGCGAGGAACCCTCGCAAAAGTCAAGCCGTGATCGCAAACTGTGCAAATCAAGCCGCGTGCCAGCCTCGTGCAAGCACAGCGGCAGGCCAGCAAAGCCGCAAGCAAACCTCGTTCAAACTAAGCCGCGGTCACAAACCGCGCAAGGCAAAGTTGCAAGCAAGTCTTGTGCGAGCCAAAGTCACGAGCCAAGCTCGTGCGAGCAAAAGTGACGAACCAAGCTCGTGCGAGCAAAAGTCACGAGCCAAGCCCGTGCGAGCAATAATCGCAAGTCAGTCTCGCGCAAAATGATACTGCACGTTAAACTTACGTAAAACAACATCAACCTCGCCAACTGAGGTATCATTCAGCCTCGATAAAAATAGAGGCGCCGTGTTTGCACCCATGCGCCTTGCCGCAGCAAGTTTCCCCTTTCAACCTTGTACAAGAAGTACTCGGTGATACACTCGGGGGGCAACAGAAACTCCACATCTCAGTAATCTCTTCCCTTGGGCGCTTAGTCCGCCATGCATGTTACACCTCGCACACACCACACCCACCACGCATAAAAACTGCGCGTGCGTAGCTCGCAAACTGCGCCCTCGTGGAGCGCAAACTGCGCCCACGCGGCGCGCAACTTGCGGCCGCAAACTAGGCACTCACAGCATTTGTGATGCAGCGCGCTAACTGCGTGCGCACAGCGCGCGCATAGCACGCTAACTGCATGCACACCGCGCTAAAATGCGCGTGCACTGCGCACAACAGCGCACACACGCACAGCGCGAAACAGCGCGCGCGCACTGCGCGCAGCAATTGCACGCTGCAATTATTTAATTGCAGCGCACTGCAATAGCGCGCTGCAATTAATTGCAGCGCGCAGTGCGCGCTACAATAAGCAGTGCGCGCGCACTGCGCGCAACAGTGCAGGCGCACTGCGCGCGCGCACTGCGCGCAACAGTGTGCGCGCACTGCGCGCAACAGTGTGCGCACACTGCAATTAATTGCAGCGCGCAGTGTGCGCGCACTGCCACGCAACAGTGTGCGCACAACATTGCGCGTGCACTGTGCATGCTGCAATTAACTACAGCACACAGTGCGCGCAGTCCGTGTACTACTACCCGCTACAGTTTTTTGCGCGCACCCACATGACTTGGTCCACGAGCCTCGCATGCCCGCGCGTTGGCTGCCATCACGCCGTTCGATCATGGACGCGTCGTCTCCCCTTTTCCCGCAGAAATTTTTTAATATGCAGCTACATGGGCTCGTCGGGTGTCGCTCGCGGACGTTTCTAGCATGTGATTGGATGTCGTCATAGTAAAAAAGAATGAGGAAAAATCCTTGTTCTGTCGTTTGTGCCAATCTCCGACAACAAAGGATTTGAGGGACAATTCATGGGGATTGAATCCATTTTATATCTTTAGGGGTGCACATATCAATCCCCAAAATGAAATCATGGGGTTGACTAGTCAACCCCATGATTCCCTTCATGATGGGAGAAGTGGAGTGCCCACTTTCTCTTATATTTTATCTCCTCCATCCAATTCCCCCCTCTTTCTCTCCCACCAAAATTGAGATCCACAAAAAGGGGAAAGAGGGGAGAGAGAATTTCGCCGCCCGAACCTCCACCATCCGATCATGACACGCTACCACGGCCGTCCGATCAAGGGGAAACCACCCACTAACCCACTACGTTAGTGGTGGGGCCCACCATGATCTCCCCCTGGAGCCTATAAAAGGACCCCAGGGGCTCTTCATTTCTCACCTTTTTCTCTTCTCCGCTTCTTCCTCTTCTTCTTAAGGTGAGAGCTCTCCCGCCTCCTCCACCAAGTTGGCCTCCGCTCGCCGTGAACCACCGCCAGCCACCAGCAACCACCGACGGCCACCAGCGGCCACCAGCAACTACCGGCGGCTATAAGCACCCCACCAAGTCGGCCTCCGCTCGCCGTGAACCATCGCCAGCCACCAACAACCACCGGCGGCCACCGGCGGCCACCAGCAGCTACCGACGGCTATAAGCACCCCACCAAGTCGGCCTCCGCTCGCCGAGAACCCCCGCCATCCACCAGCAACCACCGGCGGACACCAGCGGCCACCAGCAGCTACCGGCGGCTATAAGCACCCCACCAGCACGCTGTCAGCAAAGGGACGCCCAAGACCGCGAGGAAGCCGAACGAAGAAGACAGTCGACGCTAGCAAGCGTGTGCCGCCCCGAGCACGCGCGCCAGAAGCATCCCGCACATTCTCTCGTCTAAGTCACTTCCGCGGAGCAGCCTGTTGCCCGCAGGAAGCTACAGTCTTTCTCTCTCCCCTCAAGTTGTAACGGGAGCGGCCTGTCGCCCCGATTCACCCAGTATACTGTAAGCACCCAAAGCTAGTGGAATTTGACCGGCACAGACCCGGTCACGTGGTTTTTTACCCATTTAAGGGGTTTTTCCACGTCATCGATACTTGTATCAACTATACATCTTCATTGACTGTTTGCGCGCTCGACCGCTCCGTGAGCTAAGACGGTTCAAGTTAATCCGGTCCGACCGGGGCCTCGAGTTAGTCCGTAACACTACTGATTGTGATGATCTTCAGTATTTTTTCATCTTCTTTTGGCTTAATCATTTAATTCTTTTGGTTAAGGGGCTAGATTTGTTCATTTCTGCCTCTTGTCCATTTTTTGTTAGTTTTCTTTCAATAATAAGTTAACAAATTTTAAAATTATAATGTGATTATATCTAGGTTGATTCTAAAATTTTAGATGATTTTGAGTTTGATGGCAATTCTACCAAGTTCCAATACATGTTGCTATTGATGCAGATTTATATAGTTGGTAACGGATCCTTATCGAGTTTGATTAGAATTTGGTAAGAATCCAATAATCCGTCGGGAATTTAGGGTTACGCCTATAAATACCCATGTTGGGGGAGGGGGCAATACGGAGGTCATTCCAAACTTGACGACCACACGGGATGCTTCGAGCGCACTAACATTCTCAAAGTTTCATTTTGTGCGCCCTAGCCCCCTCTCCCGTGAAACTCATGGTCGCTCTTACTTTTCTCTGCAAACACGCGTCGCCGCTCACAATACAGTTCTCACGTTCTCCGTAGGATCTCGCTGCTCGATCGACGCAGTAGGATCTCGCTGCAAGGGAGTTTCCAGACGCGAGGAAACGATCGCACGTCGTCGCTTGCGGGTTTTCATAAATCCCACCGACATCGTGTGAAATCCTCTATTATCAGCGCTGATTGTAGAGGAGAAAAGGCCTATCTCATCTCAGTCGGAGTTCCTGCCTCCCTCCCGGATCTAGGGCTGCCTTGGATTCCCATCGCCGTTCTTCTATAGGCCGCAGTTCTCCAGATCTGGAATTCCTGTTGGTGTCAAACAGAGGAAGTTCTTGGGATTCCTGGTCATAGATGTCATTCTCTGTACTTCTGTTGGCACTGGTTTTTCGCGTGAAGGAAAAATAAGATTTTTAATTCTCTGTTCATTGGATCTAGTCGCCGACCTGGAAAGGAGCAACAGATTTGTGGGAGTTGACTATTCCTGTTGTCCAGATCCAGTTCATTTGGCATTGGTGTTATTGTAATAATTTTACTGATCGGGTATAGTCTTCGGCGATTACTATCAACCAAAGGGGAGAAATAATCTTTTTCTTGATTGGATCTGAAGATTTAGTCTTCTTTACAAGATCAGGTGACTTCTTTCTTTTTTTCTGCTTGCAATTTAAGATGCTAGTAGAAATCTGAAACTTGGAAAGAGACTCACAATGTCGAAGGTAAATTCTCCCGTTCCGATGATCAAGTTAGAGAAATTCTCCAACTCAGAGTTCAGTGCCTGAAAGCGGAAGACACAGTTCAATATGAAATATTTGAACATCTTTTATAATGTGCAAACCGATTTCGAATCTTTTAAAGGAGGAGAAGATGAGGAACACTGGATCAACGACGAAGACTTTTGTCACGATTACCTCCTCAACTGTCTCTCTAACAGACTGGCAGAGGCATACAGTAAGATGAAAACTGCAAAGGAGATCTGAGACGCTAGTGAGGAGTGGTTCAGAGAGGAAGAAAACATGTCAAAGACAAACATGGCGGATAAGTTCATGACCTTCACCTTTGCTAAAGTCAAAGAGATTCTTCTACAGGTTGCATATTTGGAGAATCTCGTGGACAAGCTCAACAGTGAGAACATTCTTTTGCCAGATGAATTTGTTTCATGAGCTATCAATTTTAAGCTCTCATCGACATGGTATTCTTTTAAGATGAAGATGCACCAGAAGAATACATAGGTCAGTATTAAAGACCTCAAGTGATTCATTTGCATTAAGGATGAGATTCATACTAGACACGCCTTAGAGACAGTTAGTAAGCAAAACTATGCCGCTAATATGGCCACGCTTCCTAAGCATAAGCCTAAACATGAAAAGACTAGACTTCCGACCAGTGTACCTACAGTTGCTGACACCAACAAAAAAAAATTAAGAAATTCAAAGACAAGTGCTATAACTATAATAAGTGGGGTCACTGTGTTTCCGAGTGCAAGCAACCTAAATGAGGCGAATGAAGCACACCTAAGACTGATAACAAAGCAAATATGTTTTATCAGATTACATCTGCCTACTTTGTTGCCATGATTGGGAAAGGGAAGACCAGTACAGAATGATGACTAGATTTAGGTGCTACATGCCATGTCTGTAACAATTATGCGCTTCTGAAGGTTGTCACTACAGTTGAAGAAATTGTTACTGTTGCAAATGGAGACACTGCTTAGGTACTCCAGATGGAGACTGTGGATTTACTACTATCTTCAAGTACGCATTTAATTTTGAAGAATATAAATTTTATACATATATTAACTGCTAATTTAGTTTCAATTAACATGTTATGTGATGCTGATATGTCTTTTAACATTAGTGGTGGTAGAGTAACTTTAATGATTAACTTGCATTACTTTGATTGTGTTTATGTCGTAAATGAAATGTATAGGTTGAGTATAGTAAATGAAGCAATAAACCAAGTTAATTCAAATCTGATAGATCTTAAGACTTTACATGTAAGATTAAGATACATGAACTATATTAAACTACTTCTGCTAGCTAAAACTCATAATATTCCCTTAGACACAACAACCAAGTTTGACAAATGTGAAATTTGTGCTCAAACTAAGATAACTAGAACACATTTTAGTGAGGTCTCTAAGAGCACAGATTTTATAGAATTAATATATTCTAGCATTTGTGACTAAAAAAACTTTGTTACAAGAAGAGGTCTGAAGTATCTGATAACTTTTATTGATGACTATTCTAGATTTAGTCACATTTATCTCCTTAAAATCAAAGATGAAGCTTTTAAGAAATTTGTATTTTCAAAAATATGGTAGAAAATCAACTGAACACGAAAATCAAAAGACTAAGAAGTGATAGAGGAGGAGAATATTTATTAGGGAGAGTTTAGAGATTTTCTCACCAGCAATGACATTATCCCTAAAACCATTGCCCCGTATTCACCACAATCCAACAGTATCGTTGAGTGAAAAAAAAAATAGAATTTTAACAAAAATGTTGAATTCTATATTATTGACTATTGACATGTCTGCGGTCTATTGGGATGAAATTGTCCTCACTTCAAATCACATTCTTAATAAAGTCCTTCATACTAAGTTGAAACTAGCGCCTTATAATCTTTAGTTTAAGAGACCTCCTAGATTTGACAATCTTAAGAATTAAGGCTGTATCATGTATGTTAGGATACCTGCCTTTAGGAGATCAAAAATTGGACTTAGGACAAACACATGTGTTTATCTAGGATATATGAGGATAGTGCTATAGACAGATTTCTAGATCTCTCAACAAATACTGTAATAGAATCTAGAGATGCTATTTTCTTTGAGAATAAGTTTCTGAAAGAGTCACTAGTACTGAGACTGTTGTTAAGTCAGAACTAAAGATCTCTGACACTGAGCCCATAGACACCAGTGGTTTATAATCGAAAAGATTATCTAATAAAAAATGCATAAAAGCTTCGATATAGACTTTGTGACTTACCAAGTTGAAGCTGATACATCTACCAATAAGGAAGTGATGTGATCTAGAGATTCTCTATTATGGAAAGAAACCATAAATGATACGATGAATTCTCTCTTGCAAAACCATACTTGGGTTTTGGTTGACTTGCTCCAAGGGGCTAGAATCATTGCAAGTAAGTGAGTTATGAAAAAGAAGTTCAATCCTGATGAAAGTATAGCCAAATACAAAGTACGTCTAGTTGTTACAGGCTTCACTTAAGTAAGTAATGTAGACTATTTTGATATATACTGACCTGTTTATCACATTGTGATAATTATGATTCTTCTCGCTTTAACATCTGTTGAACATTTGATCCTTCATTAGATGAATATTAAGACTGCATTTCTTACTGGAGATCTGGCTGAAGAGATCTATATGCACCAACCTGAAGGATTTGTTGTAGAAGGTCTAAAAAATAAGGTATGTAAGTTTATTAAATTACTCTACGGATTGAAGCAAACAACAAAATTGTGGCATGAGAAATTTGACACTTGTGTTAAAGACATGAGTTTTAAGTCAAACCTTTCAGATAAATGTTTGTGTGTTAGAACAAGTTCAAATAAACTGACAATTATATACTTATATATTGATGACATGCTAATTCTAGATACTGATCAGTCTGAGTTGAAAGAAGTGAAAGTTATATTGACAAAATAATTTAGCATAACAGACTTATGTGTGGTGAAAACTATCCTAAGAATGAAAGTGAACTTCGCTGAGAATGGTATAATTGTACAACCCCGTATTCGCGGAGTGGAGTCCCCAAGCAAGCGTAAGATGTAATTCAGAGAATGGTCTGGGGACAAGTGTTCCCAAAGGCTAAGGGGTCAAAGGGTCAGGTGCAGCGGGAGGCCGGCACCCGCCCCAGCCTATTTTCAGGGAGCGAGTGCGGCGGGAGGCCAGCACATGCACCAGCCTCTTTTAGGGGCGGGTGCGGCGAGAGGTCGGCACCCTCCCCAGCTTGTTTTAGGGAGCAAGTGCAGCAGGAGGCTAGCACTCGCCCCGACCTCTTTTAGGGGGCGGGTGAGGCGCGAGGCCGACACCCGCCCCGACCTGTTTTCAGGGGGAGAGTGTTGTGGGAGTCCAACACTCGCCCCGACCTCTTTTAGGGGGCGGGTGCTGCGGGAGGCCGGCACCCGCCCAACCTGTTTTCAGGGGGCGAGTGCGGCGGGAGGCCAGCACTCGTCCCAACCCCTCTTTTAGGGGGCGGGTGCGGCGGGAGGCCGACACCCGCCCCCGGCCCCTTGAGGGCCTCGTCCGGCTTGAGGGTCTCACCCGGCTTGAGGGTCTACTATTTTGCTCCTTGTGGGCTGCAAATAGCTGTTCAGAATAATGGAATGTGGCTGTTGGCAGACCAGCCCAAGGTATTTCAGTAATTTTAGAGCAGCGAGATTGCGCTATTGGCAGACCATTTCCAAAAATCTATAAATAGACCCCTGGGGTGCCTTTGAGAGGGTTCCGTTTTCAACAATCTTCATCTTCTTCCTTCATCCTCCAAGGCACCTAACTCAGTATTGGCTAGGGAGGGGGGGGGGATCTCAAAGGTTTTCCAGGTATGAGGTGGGACCTCCATGCTAGAGCCAAGGGTCATTTTCCAAATTCAGGTCTCTCACCAAGGGACGACTTGAGAGAAGTAGGTGTGAGCTGCACCCCTAGGTTCGAACTCTAGGTGGAACTGAATCTCTGTTTCAACAACCATATTTACTCTTACGAGTATATTTGGCCGCATCTGCGGCTAGTGACGGTCAACGTGAGAAGTCATCTTAGTCTCAAGTGGACATTGGTGGCGAGACATCTGAGCCTTGAGCGCGGACCTACTGACAAGTTGTGGAATGATTGGAGTGCGCCAATGACATTGTGTGTTGACGTACGTAGACAGTTTGACATAGTATTGAAATACCTTGGAAGTCTATAGAAAATTTTGAGAACCAGTTTCGTGAGAATCACTCTGACTCAAGCTTGGTCTTTTGTTTGTATTCCTATATCTTTCTCTTATTTTTATATTTGTGCTAGTTGTAGGATCCATCTGAGGATCGTGGGAGAAAAATCATTGTATTATTGAACATCATTTAGTCTTCCCTCGATCAAAAACCATGTTCTTGGTCTTCATCCACCTGCAACTTTCGTCTTCGCTCGATCAAAAAACATTTTCTTGGTTCGGCTATGAATAACATTTCTTCCACCTTGCACTACCTACGACAATGGATATTCTTCCTCCCTACCTCTGACCTGCACTTCACTCCGCCTAGAGCTTTTGGCTCATTCTCTGAAGCAACGGATTCACGCTTCCTCCTAGCAATTGTTCCTCTTTGCTAGTAGTTCTTCATGCATCGACATGCCAAGGATCTAGGGCATCCGATTTTGCCCCTTTTACTATGTGATTCCTCATCACAGTTCACTTACAGACGTAGGCTCCGTTTGGGGGAACTTATTTTCACCGGTCAAACGGTCACGGGTGCATGAATTGGACCTTAATTAAGGCCTGGTTCATGCGGTCGTGACCACTTGACCGGTGAAAATAAGTCCTCCCAAACGAAGCCTTATTCTTCCAACAGTTCTCGGGTATTAGTTCTCAGTTCTTCTCCCAACATCTCTCTTTTCTTACCAATTTGGATGCTGAAGGAATGATCCAAGAGGCTCCAAGTCATGCCCGAGAGTTTGAATTCCTGAGACAGAGTCTTCCCCAATAATAGGACTGCACTTTATCTCCCCAAGTGTAGGGTTTTGGTTGCCCAAAGGGCATTTTTTTATCAAACCTAATATCCATTGATTTCATATTCTATGGCTCCGTTTGGGGGACTTATTTTCACCGGTCAAGCGGTTGCGACCGCATTAAGGCCCGGTTCATGTGGTCGCAACCGCTTGACCGATGAAAATAAGTGCCCCAAACGGAGCCTATATCTTCTTATTTCCCATTTTTTGATCTAAGGTATTTTTATTTGATTCTTCTCATTTTTTGCCAATTTTCTCTAATAAAACAACTTATACATAGATCTTTTTCTCCTTTTTCTTCTTAAATTTATTGCTAAAATTAAAGATGAGACATTTTTGTTCATAATATTGTGCTGTCTACATATTCTGAAAGAATTACATAATCAGGTATTTATTTATTGTTGCAGCAATGTAAATATCTTTTCAATACTTTTTGCCCATGCAAATACCTACAATATTAAATTTATGACCAATTGAAATAAATTGTGCATCTTTGTATGTAGCCCGCTTGCATGTGGACGTAGGCCGCTTGAAAGGGGAAGAAACCCGTTGTTGCACTAACATAGGATTGAATGTCGTCGTCCACTCAGAATGTCGTGCCGGACACCTGGGGTCCCGCGTGCATTGTCATGATTGGGGTACTGTCGTGGTTGGCCGTAGGGGCGAAGCCCCGTGCCTCACTCGTTATATAATATAGAAAAAAAAACTATTTTTACAGGCTTCTTGATTCTTTGCACCAATTAAAGTGCTAAATCTATCACATCCTCTCATTAAAAGTGTTTCGGGTCACTCGACGTTCTTGTCGAAACAAACCGTCTTAGCTCGAGAGTGGGTCGAGCTCGCAGACAATCAAAGTAGAAATCTAACAGCTTGCAATGTGATTTTTACGTGGAACTCCGAAAACGGTGAAAACACACTGGGCCAGATCGGTACCGACCAAATCACACTATTTTTATGTACGTTACAAGTAGTAGAATACACGAGAGTGACATGCCACCGCTCGTTGCAGGGGGTGCAAAGAAGAACGAGAAAGAGAGAATCTCCAAAGTGGAAGGAGATTTTCAAGGGCTAAGAGAGATCTTTAAGTCGCATTCGAATGAGATCTTCAAAAGAGAAGAAGATCTTCGAAGGACGAAGAAGATCTTTGAAGGATTCTTCGAACGCCGAATGAAAATTTTGAAGGATCTTGGAATGAGTTCTCTCCGGTCCTAAAAGCAAGGTCCCTTCAAATGAGAGTTTCGAGCAACTTTTACAGTTTTTAGCAGTGTGGCTTGGTAATTGCGCTGTCTGAAGGATCTTCGAATGAGTTCTCTCCAGTCCTAAAAGCAAGGTCCCTTCAAATGAGAGTTTTGATCAACTTTTATTGTTTTAGCAGGGGTGGCTTGGTAATTGCGTTGTTGTAACCACAATAACTACCGGATGAACGAATCATGTTCCTCAATCTGGAGCACACAGATCGACTTTTTTGCTGATACAATTTTGCCCCCCGACAGTTCGGATAGTGGCGGGGATGACAACAAACTGCAAGCTGTAAACTGCGTATCACAAACCATAATTGCAAACTTTGAACTGCAAGTTGCGAACATCCATGAAGTCTTTGCAAAAGAAGGTAAATTGCAATGTGTGCCTGAAAGAGAATCCGTGCGCTTGTCTGTGCATTAGGATTTGTGAGGGCATCAGAGGGATGTACGAGACGGGTCGTCATGAGCACGCACGTAGCCGTGTAGCAAGGGGAGGAGCACAGACGGGGTGCACGACTAAGGGTGCGCATGCGATTGCGCTACCGGGCGCGCGGTTGCGCAGGCGAGCGCACACGCGAAACCGTGTTCATTTTAAGTGGTTGGGTGGCTGCTCTGTCAGTGGTGGTTGGGGCCCTAACCGCCCCCTCAGAGTTGAGGGGTCATGCGAGGTGTACCTGGGGGCGGCGATGCTTGCACTCGCGGTTGTGGGCGGTTCTGGCGGTAAAGGGCCTTCTCCACGATGAGAATTCCCATAGCTGGGGAGGTTTTGGAACCTCCATTCCCCTCCATTATGAGCACTCCCTATAATGAAAGAGATTTGCTAGCCGCAGTCCAAATCATAATGAAAAAGTTTTGCTAACCGCAGCCCAAATCACTTCAATGTGTTTTTGTGAAGCCCAATAAACAAGAACTATATTGGGCTTCATAAATCCAAAGATTGAATTTTGTTGAAGGATAAACAACAATCTTCATGGGTTTGACAAAATCAAAATATTGGATTAGTATTAAAAGAAATTGTGGGCTTCACAAATCTCTCTCTCTCTCTCTCTCTCTCTCTCTCTCTCTCTCTCTCTCTCTCTCTCTCTCTCTCTCTCTCTCTCTCTCTCTCTCTCTCTCTCTCTCTCTCTCTCTCTCTCTCTCTCTCTCTCTCTCTCTCTCTCTCTCTCTCTCTCTCTCTCTCTCTCTCTCCACCACACACATGAGACACATCTATAATATCTATATAATATATCAAAAGAAAAACTTCACCAAATGAGAACCTGGAGATATCGCCCTACGCATTGGCACGACAATGCAATTGAGCAGCACAGGAATACTATGGACTCAAATAAACTCCACTCAAAGAGAGAAATGTCTCCATTTTTTACCTTAAAACAATCTCCCAACATTTTCCTTGGTGTTAGAAATAATAATTATGTGATCAAATATATTAATTATGCACGTTATTGAGTTATCATTAACATCAACCTAATTTAAGTGACCATAAATGTTACATATTAAAATGCTAAGATTTGAAGAGTTAAACACGATTGATTATCACTATTATCGACGCTTTTTTGATATAGCCAAGTCGCTTGATTAAAATTGTTGAACTACAAACTTTTGAATGACACACTTAAGCAAAAAGTCATTATATAAGCTGGATCATTTGAATTATATCTTATAGCTTAAGTAAAGATGAGACTTCTTTGATTTTTGATTTGATGGTCCACATGACTTGGAATACAAATATTAAGACTCCGTTTGGTGGGACTTATTTTCAACGGTTAAGCGGTGGCCCGGTACATGCGGCCGTAACCGCTTGACCGGTGAAAATAAGTCCTCCCAAACGGAGCCTAAGTCTGATCCTCACTAATTTAACCTTGATTTTAATAATTGGCCAGGATCATATTAATTATACTTATTTCATTTTGGAAACCAGAGAAGTATAAATATTCAACAATTGGTACTCATCTGTCTCATATCAATCGAAAATGTTTTGAAGAAAGGCAAACCGATGTACATACGTTTGAAGTGATCTCCCAAATTTATTAACTTATTATACGACATGAACTTGTGATCAAGCAAATTATGTGCTAAGAGTGAGTAACTACTCGTGTATACAAGTCGGAATTAAAATATTTGGCCATGTTTAGGAGATGAGTATTACTGGTATAATTCTTGGATAATAATTTGTTGGAATACTTGATAATATTATTCTTGGATGATAACGGCCGGCGCGGCCGGCCGCAAGACCTACGGCTAGCCCTCCGCGCGCGAGCGCATACCAAAAAAATGAATCCCCCATGGTCTGATTTGCAACAAGGATGAAGATGCAACTACGGCCTTCCTTTCCTTCTTCCACAATTCCCAAAACTCAGAATTCTTCTTCTTTTATTTCCTGATTATGCACGGAATTGGAATTCGATATTGGAATTAAATATTGGTGAAGACTGTGGAATTAAATATTAGTGACTAATTTCAATTTGAGCGTTCGTCTAATAAACAATATTGGTGAATATTGTGTAATTGATCAATTCTTTTGTTTGTTTGTTAAATAAAATTCAATAAAAGAATTGAAAAATATTTAGAAAAATTAATATAAACAAATGTGTGTTATGCAAACGACTTTTTTGCTTGGGAGCGATTTTTGGGCCCGAGCGCAAGTATTTTCGCCCGGATGCGATTTTTTCGCCCGGATGTAATTTTTTCTCTCGTGCGAGATTTTTTTTGCTTGACCGTCATTTTTTCTCACAGGCGCAATTTTTTAACGTGGCCGTAATTTTTTTCGCCCGGTTGCATTTTTTTTGCGCGGGCGCGATTTTGTCGCCCGGTCGTGATTTTTTCACCCGGGGAAAAAAATCACTGTTGGAACCGAGATTCGGTTCCACCTAGAGTTCGAACCTAGGGTGCAGCTCACACCTACTTCTCCCAAGCCGTCCCTTGGTGAGAGACCTGAAACTGAAAAATGACCATTGACTCTAGCGTGGAGGTCCCACCTCACACCCGGAAGGCCTTTGAGATCTTCCCCTCCCTAGCCAATGCTGAGCTAGATGCCTTGGAGGATGAAGGAGGAAGAAGAAGAGTGGTGAAAAACGGATCATCTCCAAGTCACCCCTAAGGGTCTATTTATAGATTTCTAAAAACGGCCTGCAAAAAGCTAACCTCCGCTGCTCTAAAAGTACTGAAAACACCCTGGGCTGGTCTGCCAATAGTCAAACTCCGCTGTTTTGAACATCTATTCGCAGCCCACAATGAGCAAAATAGCAGACCCTCGAGCCAGGCGAGTACTCCGGTAGGGCGAGTACTCCAGTAAGACGAGCAGGGCGAGCACTCCAACAAGGCCAGCAGGGCGAGCACTCCAGCAGGGCAAGCACTCCAGCAGGGCGAGCACTCCAGCAGGGCGAGCACTCCAGCAGGGCGAGGACTCCAGCAGGGCGAGGACTCCAGCAGGGCGAGGACTCCAGCAGGGCGAGGACTCCAGCAGGGCGAGGACTCCAACAGGGCGAGGACTCCAGCCGGGCGAGGACTCCAGCCGGGCGAGGACTCCAGCCGGGCGAGGACTCCAGCCGGGCGAGGACTCCAGCCGGGCGAGGACTCCAGTCGGGCGAGTACTCCAGCAGGGCGAGTACTCCAGCAGGGCGAGTACTCCAGCAGGGCGAGTACTCCAGCAGGGCGAGTACTCCAGCAGGGCGAGTACTCCAGCAGGGCGAGTACTCCAGCAGGGCGAGTACTCCAGCCGAGTGCGTACTCTAGAGGGGCGAGAACTCCAGCCGGGCGAGAACTACAGCAGTGCGAGCACTCCAGCCGGGCGAGTACTCCAGCAGGGCGAGCACTCAAGCCGGGCGAGTACTCCAGCAGGGCGAGCACTCCAGCCGGGCGAGTACTCCAGCCGGGCGAGTACTCTAGCCGGGCGAGTACTCCAGGCACTAGCAGGCTAGACAAAGTTTCCCTTCCCTTACTAGTATATCATGTAGATCAACAATAAATTAGCCTCCAAGAGTGCAAAACCCCCCAAAAGCTTAAAAATGTGTAGCAAGTCTTATGCCTTTTTGGGGGTCCCATTCCGCGAATACGTGGTTGTACACAATCCCCGCTCTTTTTGAGCGAGTTTCCCACTCCGAAAGAAACATCTAACCCAACGTATTCGCTGAGTATTGCACTCTTGGAGCCAAAAATACTTGGCTTCTTCGAGGGGTTAACCTATCATGCCATCTAACAGGAGCCTGGGTGGCGAGATCCCCTCCGGGTAGAATTCACTCTCCCCGAGGCACATTCGACCCATCCAGCTAGTGAGAGCCTGGGTGAGGAGATCCTCTCGGGGGGTGGGACTTGCTCTCCCCGATGCACATTCGACCCACCCAGCTAGTGAGAGCCTGGGTGACGAGATTCTCTCGGGGGTGAGACTTGTTCTCCCCGAGGCACATTCGACCCACCCAACTAGTGAGAGCCTGGGTGAAAAGATCCTCTCGGGGGTGGGACTTGCTCTCCCCGAGGCACATTCGACCCACCAAGCTAGTGATAGCCTGGGTGAGGAGATCCTCTCGGGGGTGAGACTTGCTCTCTCCGAGGCACATTCGACCCATCCAGCTAGTGAGAGCCTTGGTGAGGAGATCCTCTCGGGGGTGGGACTTGCTCTCCCCAAGACACATTTGACCCATCTAGCTAGTGAGTGACTGGGTGAGGAGATCTTCTCAGGGGGTAGAACTTGCTCTCCCCGAGGCACATTCGACCCATCCAGCTAGTGATAGCCTGGGTGAGGAGATCCTCTCGGGGGTGGGACTAGACATGTCATTCGAACCATACTAAATTCAATATCCTCAAACGGGGAAAATTTTAAGATGCATGACCTCCTGACTCTTCCGGCCAGGGGTATACCCATTACAAAAACAACATGAAAGGGAAAAAGTCCTCACCAAAGCAAGGTTTCTTCAGGCTGCTTGGGCATAATGGCCGTCATTCACCTCCTTATCCTCTAATACCTCTATCCTTCCCAAGCTCTCCATGATTTTCTCCATCTCCTCTGCCCTGGCGGCCATGCCTTGCCATTCTGGGGTCTCCCCTGACCCTGACTTGGATCCATCCAGCGTTAAACTTGAGGCACTGGTGGAAGGACGATGACACACAACGGAAGACGCTGATGAGGGGTCTTTTGAAGATGACATTATAACTGCTTGGAGTGTCAACAATGACGAACGGACAGTTCCTTGAGGTACCTCCCAACTTCATATGGAGTCTGGCTCCACCTTCTACCTCCTTCCTTTCCCTTGAGAATCCGAACAGGGGTCCGTCTGAGGCCAACACCCTCCTTGGCTCCACCTTCATCTCGTCAAATGCCTTCTTGAAAATGACTTTGACGGAGCTCTCATTGTCAACCAAGATCCGGGAGACGGTGTAGCCTTCGATGACTGTCTGGATGACCAGCGCATTGCAGAACGGATCCTCATGATCCGCCATGTCCTTCATTGAGAAGGTGATCTTCTCCTCTGGGGGTGGAGTCTGGGATGTCGAAGCGATGCTCTTACGGTACATGACATGAATGCTTGCCTTTTGAGTGGCCTCGATCCCCACTCTACCGTGGATCACTCATATACCTCCTCGCGGTCCTATGTCGACCTGGTCCTCACATACGTCATCTTCCCCTGCTCTGGGTAGAACTTCTTCAATCCGCACCGGTGGCTACTGCTGGGCTGGGCCTCTCGCCTCTCTCACTTCCTGGAATTCGAGGCAGGTAGCTGTGGCATGACCTTCCACCTGGTGGAAGTCACAGTATGGCATCGCTCTTCCTTACCTTCTTCGACGGGCTTGGTGATTTCTCTTGTTACCTCTTCCCCCACTTCCTATCGCTATGGCTTGCTGTGGTGGGGGTAGGGGTTGTCTAGGGGCTTGCCTCTGGAAGTTGTACCTCCCTTGGCCTCCATGAAAGTTCCCCCCACCCTAGACAAGACCTATTCCTGGACCCTGTGTAACACCCCCATCCGTCACATAAAAAATAACAGAAGGTCCGGCCGGGGACCCACGCCATATTCCACGAACAGTTAGTGGAATTACATAAGAATACCAAATTAACAGCATAAAGAACATGCATCCTAACTCAGAGCATTCTAACGAAAACTTTTAAAACAGTTATAAAAACCCAACTACAAAAGCACGAATATCCACAATAACCAAAGGTAGGAATGATAACACAAATACACAAAAGTATCGGCCTTAGGGCCTTACAAGTGTTTACTTAAACAATACATGTTTTCCATACTTTGGCATGCAAGCCGGCCACACATGGGCATAATAAAGTAAACATTCCGCTTTGGCCTTAAAGAACCAGCACAACATCAAGGGCTTCAGCCCACTACTTGCTCCTTCCTTGTATTTTATTAGTATAACCGAACATGATAGTGAAAGTACAATTTAAGCACACTTCACCACAGGCGTAGGCACACACGACCACACACCACGTGCTCTTAGGGCACATTCTCGGTGAACCCAGTCCACCACCACCCCCAGGACGGCAACATCGTGAGAACACAAGTCTTTTCGGCCGAAGCCTAAGACCTTCCCTCTATGCCATCGGTAAGTGCCACATACCTTAAGTCTCCTTAACCGAACCACATAGAGCAGGTACGGTTCCACTCAACCCGTTGCTCACATCGCCATGCCAATTTAAGTCATCGGCGCGGGTCAAGCTTTCCCGATTCCCGAAGTATAGATCACACAAAATTACATAACCCAGTTATGTATAAGGTTGGCTCCCAGGCCACCAAGATGACAGTAATGCGCTTCTGCCCAGTTTTTCGGGTGCACATTGGAGTTAGTCCCCAAGGCTCCCTGTTGCAATCTACCACGTAGAAAACCCGAAAAACAAACGGTACAGAGTCTTCTCCGGCAATACATGCATAATGAAAACATCACCGACTTAGACCAACATGTCCGGATAGGCTTCACACACCATGCCTA
Organism: Platanthera zijinensis; assembly: GCA_039513925.1. Lineage (NCBI taxonomy): Eukaryota > Viridiplantae > Streptophyta > Magnoliopsida > Asparagales > Orchidaceae > Platanthera > Platanthera zijinensis. Next base: position 153,341,667 of record CM077095.1, on the reverse strand, counting down.
CGTCCGTACTTCGATTCCGGACTCTAAATGCAAAACTACGGGGATAAACCATATCTACCCGAAGGAATACCTCACACTCACCGCCCACTCGCGGGAGAGAGTTTCCTATGCAAAAAGGAAGAGAACTTCACATGTCAAAGTAGAGAATCGTTACCCTAGAGGTTCGCTTCAGCGCCATGGAAAACTAGCCAGATGAAAACCACCGCAACGGACTCGCCTTCGCGTATCTGGACTCGGTTTGCGATTCGGAGCTCTGAAGCTCCAACAATGGCGAGATTCCTCCTTCTTCTTCTTCTCCCTTTGCTCTCTCCACTCTCTACCTCTTAGAAAGAGAAAGAGCTAAAGGAAATGAAGTTTAAACCCTCATTTACCGACCTTATACTACTAGGGACACGCCCGTGTCACACAATCGTAAGAGAAATCGTTGATCTTAGAACAGAACACGACCTCTGATATGCCTGTGTCAACCATGGACACACCCGTGTCAACCCTGGACATGCCCTTATCACAGGCTGTGTGCCTCAATCGACGCTGAAATCGCCAAGCCCGAACAGGATACGGCCATGTGACACGCCCGTGTCATAGGCCATGTGCCCAACACGGCTTCAGACACGCCTGTGTCCTAGGACGTGCTGTTCAGTCGACACAGCCCGAAAAATACAGAGTAGGACACGGCATTGGACACGCCCGTGTCCCAGGCCGTATTGCTTTGTCGACACAGCCCGACAAACACAGAGAAGGAAGTGGCTTTGGACACGCCCGTGTCTTAGGCCGTGAAACTTCAAGGGCTCCAAAAGTCCTTAAAAACATTACCCATTCATATTCGAGTTTTGGGGCGTTACAATTCTCCTCCCCTTAAATGAATTTCGTCTCGAAATTAGAGAATGAAAAGGTACACAAAATTAAATGGTACATGAGTAGAAAAGTTCGGGATACTCCACAAGCATGGTCTGCTCACGCTCCCACGAAAGCTCCTCATGAACGCAATTGTACCATCAGACTTTGACCATCTTAATAGCTTTGTTCCGCAATTGTTTGACCTTCGTATCCTCGATCCGAATGGGTCTAAATTTTGTTGTTAGCCCACTATCGACCGACACTTGATCCACAACAACCACTTGCACTGGTTCTTTTACGGCTTTGCGTAAGACCGAGATATGAAATACATCATGTAAACCACTCAACTATGCCGAAAGAGCCAACCGATAGGCGGCTTCACCAACCCGCTCCAAGATCTCAAAAGTCCCAACATACCTCAGACTAAGCTTCTTTAAGCATCGAATCCTTGATAAGCCTTTAAACATCTTTATCTTGAGGTATACCCAGTCCCCCATCGCAAACTCCACGTTCTGATGCTTGGCGTTTTAGTACTTGGCATGTCTATCTTGAGCAATCAGTAGCCGTTCTCGAATCAACCGTATCATTGAAGTAGCATCTTCAACGTCCCTTCTCTTGTACAGTTTCGATTCTCCCGTTTCTACCTAAGACAATGACATACGACACCTCCTTCCGTACAGAGCCTCAAAAGGCGTCATCTGAATGTTGGCTTGGTAGCTGTTATTATAAGCGAACTCAATCATGTAAGATGATCTTCCCACCTTTTCCCAAAATCCAACGCACACATACGAAGCATGTCTTCCATCGTCCTGTTCACCCGTTCAATTTGCCCATCTGTTTGTGGGTGAAAAGCAGTGCTGAAGTTCAACTTAGTACCCAACAACTGATGAATGAGGCTCCAATCGTTAGATGTGAACCGGCCATCACGGTCACTAACGATGCTCCTAGGTACACCACGCAAATGGACTATGTTATCCACATAAAGCTTCGCCAGCTTCTTCACTGAATCATCCTTCCTATTGGGTATAAAATGTGATACCTTCGTTAAACGATCAACTACCACCCAAATGACGACGTTCCCCTTGTGCGATCTCGGCAAAACGTGCACGAAATCCATAGAGATGTCATCAAACTTCCACTCTAGTATAGGCAGGGACTTTAGAAATCCACCTGGCTTCTGGCATTCGGCCTTCACCAAGGCACAAGTATGACACTTCGCCACGTATAGCGCTATGTCTTTCTTCATACTAGGCCACCAAAACAGCCTCTTCAAGTCTTTAAACATCTTTGTGCTCCCAGGGTGAATTGAGTACTTAGTAAAATGCGCCTCGTACATCAATTCTTCACGTAATTTCCCAATGTTAGGGACGCACAACCGACCACCTTTCCATACAAGACCATCGCCAACAATGAACTGGTCATTCGACCCATCCACGGACTCTGCCAAGTGACGTTTCAAGCTTACGTCCAACTCCAAGGCCTGTCGAATCCTGTCCGCGAGGTCGTATTAAACCTCTGTCAAACTAAAACATGCATTAACACTAGCTCCCTTGTCAACACACGAGATCTCCAAATCTTCCAAATCACGAATGAGCCGCTCTTCATGCATCTGCAACCAGTTGGCCTGTGCAGAAATTCTACGACTCAGAGCATCTGCAACACTATTCCCCTTCCCGAGAATATAATGAATCTTATAGGTGTAGTTCCCAAGGAACTCCATCCACCTACGTAGGAGCATGTTCAGGTTCTTCTGATCAATCAGATACTTCATCCTCTTGTGATCTGAATAAATGTCGACCTTTACTGCATACAGGTAATGCCTCCAAAGCTTAAGAGCGAATACCATGGCCGCCAACTCCAAGTCATGGATCGGATAGTTCCTCTCATATACCTTTAACTGACGCGATCCATAGGCTATCACCTTCCCGTACTGGAGCAGAACACAACCTAACCCACTCCCAGATGCGTCATTATAAACCTCAAAGCCTTCAGAATCACAAGGTGAACATAAGACAGGTGTCGTGGTCAAACGACACTTTAGTTCTTCGAAAGCTTATTCGCACTCAGGCGAGCAAACAAACTTCTGATCCTTCCTTGTCAGAGTAGTGAGGGGCAATGCTATCAGTGATAAGTTCTCCACAAAGCGCCTGTAATAGCCGGCAAGCCCCAGAAAACTCCGGACTTCCGTCACCGTAGACAACACAGGCCACTCCCGTATAACAACTATCTTTGTCGGATCTACCGCAATTCCTTCTCCACTAACTATATGACCAAGGAACGCTACCGAGTATAGCAAAACTCGCATTTGGAGAACTTGACATACAGTTGGTTCCTCCTCAATGTCTCCAACACCATATGCAGATGCTTGAAATGATCATCCTCACACTGCGAGTACACCAGTATATCGTCGATAAAGACTATCACGAACTGGTTCAAGTATTCTCTGAACGTTCGGTTCATCAAATCCATAAAAACGGATGGTGCGTTCATCAGCCCAAACGACATGACGGTGAACTCATAATGCTCATAACGTATGCTGAAAGCCATCTTAGGAATGTCATTTTCTCTTATCCGCAGCTGATAGTATCCGGATTTCAGATCCAACTTTGAGTACACAGTCGACCCCATCAGTTGGTCGAACAGATCATCAATCCTTGGGATCAGATACTTATTCTTCTCCGTTAGCTTATTCAACTCCCGATAATTAATAAAGAGTCGTAAGCTTCCGTCTTTCTTCTTAATAAAGAGGACCAGCGCGCTCCAAGACGATGAACTTGGACACACATAACCTTGTTCCAACAGTTATTGAAGCTGTACTTTCAATTCCGCCATCTCCTTAGGCGCTAATCGGTACGAGGAGCGTGACACAGGTTTGAAACCTGGCACTAACTCAATGGTGAAGTCGATCTCTCGCTGAGGTGGAGCTCCAGGGAGATCTTAAGGGAATACGTCAGGAAACTCAGATACAACTGGGATGCTGTCCAGACCAAGCTTGGGCTTCGAAGCCTCCACTAAAGTGAAAAATAGCTCTGCACCACTCCGAACTGCCTTAATCACTTAGAGAGCAGACATCAATGTCTTGCTCGACCCCTTCATGCATGAGAATGTCGTCTCACGATCCGTATCTGGTCCCAATATAACCACCTTACGGTTGCAATCAATGTACGCACGCTCCTCCGAGAGCTAGTCCATACCAAAGATCACGTCGAACTCCACTATCGGCAGTAACGACGCTTGCAAATCATATTCGTGACTCACAATCCCTATCTTCACACAACAAACTCTCTCCACGCCCATAGATCACCCGTTAGGCAGAAGCACATCCAACTTGTCCCTTGCCATCGAAGAAGGTACTCCGATGCGTGATACAAATTCTTCGGACAAAAAGGAATGTGAAGCCCCCGTATCAAACAATGCTCTCACCGGACAATCAAGGATTAATACAAAGCCTGACACAACCAGTCATCAGCTAACACGCGTAAGGCAACAAGTATTTAAAGCTAAACTGTCATTAATTCAACCATACCTGTTACAACGTCAGCCTGCTTTATGGCCTCCTGCTGGCCAAGGTTGTACACTCTAGGCTAGGCTGGGGCATAATGTGATGTGGTTGACTCCAACGTTTTGCCCTTCTCCTCATAAGTTGCTCCAGGCTTCTTCTCGGACTTCGGACGTCCGCTCCAACAATCTCGAGCAAAGTGTCCCGGCTTCCCACAGTTATAACATGCGCCCGGGGTTCGGTATGTAGTTGCCCCAAATGCACCAGAAGAAGGGGCTGGACCAAAAGTCCTAGCCTTCTTATTCCACTTACGGAACCCAGACTTTGAGGAGGTCGGCACCTTAAACTCCGTCTTCTTCGCGCTCGAGTCATTTTTCCCTTGAAATCTCTTCAGATCTTTCTCCAACGATAGGGCTGTAATGACCAGGGTTAGGAAGCCCTGCGTCATATGCCCAGAGAGTAGTAGTCTTAGGTCATCACACAGACCCTCGTAGAACCGGTTGGTCTTACGCTCCTCATCGACAAACGTAGAGCCAGCATAATGACCCAACCGCGTAAACTCATGGAGATACTCATCCATGCTAGTATCTCCCTGTGTCAGTCTCTGGAACTGATTCTTCATATCGATCCTCTGTGCTGAGGGAAGGTATCTTGCCAAGAATAACCTCGAGAATTCCTCCATCTAGACATCAGTGAGTTGCCTTCCAACCAAGTCATGCAGCTCCAATTCTTCCCACCACAACCTCGCTTCTCCATCCAATAGGAAGGTGGCTATGTTGGTCTTCTGTCATTCCTCAGTTTCAGTGGCCGTGAAGACTCTCTTCACCCGAGAGAGCTAATCTTCGGCCTGGGATAGGGTTCTAGTCCCTAAAAACACCGGATGATTAAAGCTCATTACATGCTTGAGCTGCTTCTCTGTTGCTCTTCTTGGTAATAAAGGCTCTACTACCACTTGTTCCACCATTCTAGGTTTTGCTGCTCGAAGCAGTACCTGCTCCCCTGTAGGGGCAGGATGCTGCACTTGCCTTCCTGGCTGGGCATTTAGCATCACAAACACCGCCTCAGCCACAAGTCTTATCGTTTCTACCGAAGGAGGGGTTGCAGGCACGTCATTGGGTGCACTACTTGCCTCAGAAAGCGGGTGTTCTGACTGCCCTGTGTCACTTCTGGTCACCTATAGTCGTACAACACACCATTAAGTGACCAAACAGTATTGCAAAAAGCAATCATAGGAACACGCATGTTCTTCAAACATGTGTATTTTCATTCCAAAGTGGACATTCATGAGTTCTTTTCATGTTATAATGATGACGCACATACATGTGCTCACCACCCCTTAAAAGAATTCGTCCACGAATTCAAATAAGAAAGACCAATGCAAAAGTATGATACCAAATTGTAACACCCCCATCCGTCACATATAATATAATAGAAGATCCGACCGGGGCCCCACACCATATTCCACGGAGAGTTAGTGGAATTACATAAGAATACAAAATTAACAGCATAAGAAACACACATCCTAACTCAGAGCATTCTAGCGGAAGCTTTTTAAAATAGTTATAAGAACCCAACTACAAAAGCACGAATGTCCACAATAACCAAAGGTAGGAATGACAACAAAAATACACAAAAGTCTTAGCCTTAGGGTCTTACAAGTGTTTACTTAAACAATACATGATTTCCATACTTCGGCACGCAGGCCGGCCACACATGAGCATAATAAAGTAAACATTTTGCTTTGACCTTCAAGGACCATCACAACATCAAGGGATTCAACCCGCTACTTACCACTAGGCTCACCTGTTCCTGCATACGAACAACCCACTAAATGGTGGTAAAACAAGGCAACGGTCATCTAAAGCTGACCAAATTATAACGATCCCGCCCCTTAATCGGGGCGGCGGTGCTCATTCCCTGCATTTCATTAGTATAACCAAACATGATAGTGAAAGTACAATGTAAGCACACTTCACCACAGGCATAGGCACACACGACCACACACCCCGTGCTCTCAGGGCACATTCTCGGTGAACCCGGTCCACCACCGCCCCCAAGACGGCAACATTGTGAGCACACAAGTCTTTTTGGCCGAAGCCTAAGACCCGCCCTCTATGCCATCGGTAAGTGCCACGTACCTTAGGTCTCCTTAACCGAACCACATGGAGCGGGTACGGTTCCACTCAACTCATTGCTCACGTCATCATGTCAATTTAAGTCATCGACACGGGTCAAGCTTTCCCGATTCCCAAAGTATCGATCACACAAAATTACATAACCCAGTTATGTATAAGGTTTGCTCCCATGCCACCAAGATGGTAGTAATGCGCTTTTGCCCAGTTTTTCGGGTGCACCTTGGAGTTAGTCCCCAAGTCTCCCTGTTGCAATCTACCACGTAGAAAACCCGAAAAACAAGCGGCACAGAGTCTTCTCCGGCAATACATGCATAATAAAAACATCACCGATCCAGACCAACATGTCCGGATAGGCTTCAAACACCATGCCTACGTCCGTACTTCGGTTTCGAACTCTAAATGCAAAACTACGGGGATAAACCATAACTACCCGAAGGAATACCTCACACTCACCGCCCACTCACGGGAGAGAGTTTCCTATGCAAAAAGGAAGAGGACTTCACATGTCCAAGTACAGAATCGTTACCCTAGAGGTTCGTTTCGGCGCCATGAAAAACTAGCCGGATGAAAACCACCGCAACGGACTCGCCTCCGCGGATCTGGGCTCGGCTCGTGATTCGGAGCTCCGAAGCTCCAACAATGGCGGGATTCCTCCTTCTTCTTCTCCCTTTGCTGTCCCCTCTCTCTAGCTGTTAGAAATAGAAAGGGCTAAAGGAAATGAGGTTTAAACCCTCATTTCCCGACCTTATATCACCAGGGAGGATTCTGGGCCGTCAGATCCCACTTAAAAGAAACGAAAGGCCCTGATTCGCCCTTAAAATCGTCTTCTTAGGTCCGCACATGGCCTGTTACATGCCCGTGTCACAGGCCGTGTCTCACAATAGTAAGAGAAATCGTCGATCTCAGAATAGGACATGGACTCTAGCACGCCCGTGTCAACCATGGACACACCCGTGTCAACCATGGACACACCCGTGTCAACCCTGGACATGCTCGTGTCACAGGCCGTGTGCCTCAATCGACGTTGAAACCGCCAAGCCCAAACATGGCACGGCTATGTGACACGCCCGTGTCACAGGCTGTGTGCCCTACACGGCTTCGAACACGCCCGTGTTGTTCAGTCGACACAGCCCGACAAACACAGAGCAGGACACGGCTTTAGATACGCCCGTGTCCCAAGTCGTGTTGCTCAGTCGACACAGCCCGGCAAACACAGAGCAGGACGCGGCTTTGGACACACCCGTGTCCCAGACAGTGAAACTTCAAGGGCTCTAAAGTTCTTAAAAACACTACCCATTCATATTCGAGTTTTGGGGTGTTACACCCTGAACGGCCCTCCCTGTTGCCTCCAACCTGGCTCTGGACCCTCCCGAGGTCCCTGGAACCCATGAGCTCTCTACTCTTCTCTTCTTCTTCCCTCCTGATGCCTTGAGCCGCTTTGCTCCCTCGACTCTGCTTCTGTCAACCTTACCAACTTCTTGACAAACGTCAGGTTGGCCGCCTCTATTGCTATCTCCTCTGCTGCCCTTTCCATCAGCTCCTCGAAGTAAAGAGGGGCTTTTCGGGTTAGACTCATCTTGAAGAACCCCTCACGTAACCCCATTATGAACACTATTTGGAGGGCATACTCCGACACCTCCTGGACATCTAGGATCTCTTCTTGAAACCTGTCTGCATATTGGACCAACGACTCCTCCACCCTCTGTCTTATCAGGAAGATGTACTCGGGACTCTTCTTCCTCTTCTTAGAGGTAGAGAAGTGAAGGTGAAAGCTCCGGCTCAAGTTCTCGAACCCGTAGATCGATCTCGCTGGGAGTTGATGGAACCAGTCCCTTGCCTTGTCTTTCAACGTGATCGCGAAGAGGTAACACTTGAATGCATCTGACATCGGACTAATAGAGATCGTGTCTTCGAACCACTGCAGTTGCTGGACGGGGTCGTCCTTCCAGGTATAGTAGGTCATGTCAGGTTCCCTGAACCCCTCTGGAATGGGAGCTGAGACAATTAGCTCACTGAAGGGGGACCCCCTTCTCGGCGATATTGTTGGGTCCGGCGTTCCTTCACTTGACCCGTGACGCTTTGCTACTTATTTAAGAAATTAAGAAGCGCCCTCTCCAACAGTCCGGGCTTTTGGTGCAGTTGGGTATGCGCTTGATCCTTCAATTGGTATCAGAGGAGGTCACGGGTTCAAGACCGGGGGGCGCTATTAAATCCTGATTTTTCCCTTCTACCTGTGTGGGTCTGGCGGGTCAGGCAAACCGTGGACATGTGGTAACCCCACCTCTGAGCCATGTGGGCCATGTAGTAACCCCACCTCTGAGCCGACGGGTTGTGCTGGACACCGGGGGGGGGGGGATTGTTGGGTCCGGCGTTCCTTCACTTGACCTGTGGCGCTTTGCTACTTATTTAAGAAATTAAGTAGAGCCCTCTCCAACAGTCCGGGCTTTTGGTGCAGTTGGGTATGCGCTTGATCCTTCAGATCTCGCGTGCTCTACTTGCATGAACTGCTCGCCCGGGAAGTTAGTACTCGTCGGGCTGAGGAATAACTCCCGAACAGTGAGGTCTCGCTCGACCCCCCCTCCCATCCTTTCCTTCCCGGGTCGTCTTCCCAGTGCACTTTCTTCTACCCCTCCTGGGGTCACCTTGCTTACTCCCCTTGGAGCCAACTCGTCAAGTCCCCTGGAGGCTAGCTCGTCGAGACCCCTGGGAGCCAGCTCGTCGAGACCCCTGGGAGCTAGTCCCTGGGGGGTGGGAGGTTAGCAGTCACTCCGAGGCACAATACTTTACAGCATCTCCATGATGCATTGGATGGATGCCATGAACTCTTCCCTCCCTACAAAGGATGTTGGGTTGGGGAGCTCGCCGGAGTCATCACCGCCTCCATAATATTCCGCCATCGAACTTGCTCAGAAACTTCTGTATGAGCCACGATCCACGCTCACAACACCAAAATGTTGGAACCGAGATTTGGTTCCACCTAGAGTTCGGACCTAGGGTGCAGCTCACACCTACTTCTCCTAAGCCGTCCCTTGATGAGAGACCTGAAATTGGAAAATGATCCTTGGCTCTAGCGTGGAGGTCCCACCTCACACCCAGACGGCCTTTTAGATCCCCCTTCCTAGCCAATGTTGAGCTAGTTGCCTTGGGGGATGAAGGAGGAAGAAGAAGAGTGGTAAAAAATGGATCCTCTCCAAGGCACCTCTAAGGGTCTATTTATATATTTCTGAAAATGGTCTGCAAAAAGCCAACCCGCGCTGGCTCTAAAATTACTGAAAACACCCTGGGCTGGTCTACCAACAGCAAAAACTCTGCTGTTTTGAACAGCTATTCGCAGCCCACCAGGGGCAAAATAGCAGACTCTCGAGCCGGGCAAGTACTCTAGCGGAGCGAGCACTCCATCAGAGCGAGCACTCCATCGGGGCGAGCATTCCAGCAGGGCGAGCACTCCAGCAGGGCGAGCACTCCAGCAGGGCGAGCACTCCAGCAGGGCGAGCACTCCAGCAGGGCGAGCACTCCAACCGGGCGAGAACTCTAGCCGGGCGAGCACTCTAGCCGATCGAGCACTCCAGCCGTGCGAGCACTCCAGCCGGGTGAGCACTCCAGCCGGGCGAGCACTCAAGCGGAGAGTGAGTACTCCAAGAACTAACAAGCAAAGCAAATTTTCCCTTCCCCTACTAGTATATCGTGTAGATCAACAATAAATTAGCCTCCAAGAGTGCAAAACCCCCCAAAAGCTTAAAAATGTGTAGCAAGTCTTATGCCTTTTTGGGGGTCCCATTCCGCGAATACGTGGTTGTACACAATCCCCGCTCTTTTTGAGCGAGTTTCCCACTCCGAAAGAAACATCTAACCCAACGTATTCGCTGAGTATTGCACTCTTGGAGCCAAAAATACTTGGCTTCTTCGAGGGGTTAACCTATCATGCCATCTAACAGGAGCCTGGGTGGCGAGATCCCCTCCGGGTAGAATTCACTCTCCCCGAGGCACATTCGACCCATCCAGCTAGTGAGAGCCTGGGTGAGGAGATCCTCTCGGGGGTGGGACTTGCTCTCCCCGATGCACATTCGACCCACCCAGCTAGTGAGAGCCTGGGTGACGAGATTCTCTCGGGGGTGAGACTTGTTCTCCCGAGGCACATTCGACCCATCCAACTAGTGAGAGCCTGGGTGAAAAGATCCTCTCGGGGGTGGGACTTGCTCTCCCCGAGGCACATTCGACCCACCAAGCTAGTGATAGCCTGGGTGAGGATATCCTCTCGGGGGTGAGACTTGCTCTCTCCGAGGCACATTCGACCCATCCAGCTAGTGAGAGCCTTGGTGAGGAGATCCTCTCGGGGGTGGGACTTTCTCTCCCCAAGACACATTTGACCCATCTAGCTAGTGAGTGACTGGGTGAGGAGATCTTCTCAGGGGGTAGAACTTGCTCTCCCGAGGCACATTCGACCCATCCAGCTAGTGATAGCCTGGGTGAGGAGATCCTCTCGGGGGTGGGACTAGACATGTCATTCGAACCATACTAAATTCAATATCCTCAAACGGGGAAAATTTTAAGATGCATGATCCTCCTGACTCTTCCGGCCAGGGGTATACCCATTACAAAAACAACATGAAAGGGAAAAAGTCCTCACCAAAGCAAGGTTTCTTCAGGCTGCTTGGGCATAATGGCCGTCATTCGCCTCCTTATCCTCTAATACCTCTATCCTTCCCAAGCTCTCCATGATTTTCTCCATCTCCTCTGCCCTGGCGGCCATGCCTTGCCATTCTGGGGTCTCCCCTGACCCTGACTTGGATCCATCCAGCGTTAAACTTGAGGCACTGGTGGAAGGACGATGACACACAACGGAAGACGCTGATGAGGGGTCTTTTGAAGATGACATTATAACTGCTTGGAGTGTCAATAATGACGAACGGACAGTTCCTTGAGGTACCTCCCAACTTCATATGGAGTCTGGCTCCACCTTCTACCTCCTTCCTTTCCCTTGAGAATCCGAACAGGGGTCCGTCTGAGGCCAACACCCTCCTTGGCTCCACCTTCATCTCGTCAAATGCCTTCTTGAAAATGACTTTGACGGAGCTCTCATTGTCAACCAAGATCCGGGAGACGGTGTAGCCTTCGATGACTGTCTGGATGACCAGCGCATTGCAGAACGGATCCTCATGATCCGCCATGTCCTTCATTGAGAAGGTGATCTTCTCCTCTGGGGGTGGAGTCTGGGATGTCGAAGCGATGCTCTTACGGTACATGACATGAATGCTTGCCTTTTGAGTGGCCTCGATCCCCACTCTACCGTGGATCACTCATATACCTCCTCGCGGTCCTATGTCGACCTGGTCCTCACATACGTCATCTTCCCCTGCTCTGGGTAGAACTTCTTCAATCCGCACCGGTGGCTACTACGGGGCTGGGCCTCTCGCCTCTCTCACTTCCTGGAATTCGAGGCAGGTAGCTGTGGCATGACCTTCCACCTGGTGGAAGTCACAGTATGGCATCGCTCTTCCTTACCTTCTTCGACGGGCTGGGTGATTTCTCTTGTTACCTCTTCCCCCACTTCCTATCGCTATGGCTTGCTGTGGTGGGGGTAGGGGCTGTCTAGGGGCTTGCCTCTGGAAGTTGTACCTCCCTTGGCCTCCATGAAAGTTCCCCCACCCTAGACAAGACCTATTCCTGGACCCTGTGTAACACCCCCATCCGTCACAAAAAATAACAGAAGGTCCGGCCGGGGACCCACGCCATATTCCACGAACAGTTAGTGGAATTACATAAGAATACCAAATTAACAGCATAAAGAACATGCATCCTAACTCAGAGCATTCTAACGAAAACTTTTAAAACAGTTATAAAAACCCAACTACAAAAGCACGAATATCCACAATAACCAAAGGTAGGAATGATAACACAAATACACAAAAGTATCGGCCTTAGGGCCTTACAAGTGTTTACTTAAACAATACATGTTTTCCATACTTTGGCATGCAAGCCGGCCACACATGGGCATAATAAAGTAAACATTCCGCTTTGGCCTTAAAGAACCAGCACAACATCAAGGGCTTCAACCCACTACTTGCTCCTTCCTTGTATTTTATTAGTATAACCGAACATGATAGTGAAAGTACAATTTAAGCACACTTCACCACAGGCGTAGGCACACACGACCACACACCACGTGCTCTCAGGGCACATTCTCGGTGAACCCAGTCCACCACCACCCCCAGGACGGCAACATCGTGAGAACACAAGTCTTTTCGGCCGAAGCCTAAGACCTTCCCTCTATGCCATCGGTAAGTGCCACATACCTTAAGTCTCCTTAACCGAACCACATAGAGCAGGTACGGTTCCACTCAACCCGTTGCTCACATCGCCATGCCAATTTAAGTCATCGGCGCGGGTCAAGCTTTCCCGATTCCCGAAGTATAGATCACACAAAATTACATAACCAGTTATGTATAAGGTTGGCTCCCAGGCCACCAAGATGACAGTAATGCGCTTCTGCCCAGTTTTTCGGGTGCACATTGGAGTTAGTCCCCAAGGCTCCCTGTTGCAATCTACCACGTAGAAAACCGAAAAACAAACGGTACAGAGTCTTCTCCGGCAATACATGCATAATGAAAACATCACCGACCTAGACCAACATGTCCGGATAGGCTTCACACACCATGCCTACGTCCGTACTTCGATTCCGGACTCTAAATGCAAAACTACGGGGATAAACCATATCTACCCGAAGGAATACCTCACACTCACCGCCCACTCGCGGGAGAGAGTTTCCTATGCAAAAAGGAAGAGAACTTCACATGTCAAAGTAGAGAATCGTTACCCTAGAGGTTCGCTTCAGCGCCATGGAAAACTAGCCAGATGAAAACCACCGCAACGGACTCGCCTTCGCGTATCTGGACTCGGTTTGCGATTCGGAGCTCTGAAGCTCCAACAATGGCGAGATTCCTCCTTCTTCTTCTTCTCCCTTTGCTCTCTCCACTCTCTACCTCTTAGAAAGATAAAGAGCTAAAGGAAATGAAGTTTAAACCCTCATTTACCGACCTTATACTACTAGGGACACGCCCGTGTCACACAATCGTAAGATAAATCGTTGATCTTAGAACAGAACACGACCTTGATATGCCTGTGTCAACCATGGACACACCGTGTCAACCCTGGACATGCCTTATCACAGGCCGTGTGCTCAATCGACGCTGAAACGCCAAGCCCGAACAGGATACGACCATGTGACACGCCCGTGTCATAGGCCATGTGCCCAACACGGCTTCAGACCGCCTGTGTCACGTGCTGTTCAAACTACAGCCCCAAAATACTAGTTAAACGGCTTTTTACAACAAATGTCCCTTCCCCCCTTCTTTTTACAGCCCGACTAAACTTTAACCACAACTTTACAAAACCCCAACACACAAATCTA